>JAZKJV010007683.1:185000-788509 GCA_037367405.1 Ottelia alismoides
TCATTTTTTGAGAATACCAATCGTATATATTTGAGTTACTTAACATCTACTATAATATTACGAATCGCGGCTATAAGTTTTACTTTTAGCCGAGTGTGTTACTTGTACATGTTAAAGGGTTACTGATTTACTTCAACAAAATTACCAATGCTTGGGTCTATAGTTACTAGTGTCTGAGATAAAGTTACCAATGCTTGTGTTACTTATTATCCACTACAATATTACGAATAGGGCTAAATAAGTTTAACTTTTTGCCGATAGTGTTACTTGTTCATGTTAAAGGGTTACTGATTTAGTTCAACAAAATTACTAAAGTCACCTGGACTGTTAGTAATGTTACAAGTGTTACTTAACGATTACCATTTCGTTAATTAACAAATTAATTACTACATTCTTTATTTTTTTTGAAGGTTGATTGGATTGCCGAATACTTCATGCTTTACACTGACGAACATCTTGAGAACTGGCCGGTGGTTATGGCAAAAGGAATCCCAAAGCAACCAAGTGATTCGATAGACTGTGGTGTTTTTGTGATGAAATATATGGAATACATTTGCCAAGGATCGGAGCCAAACTTTAACATTGAAGATATACCAAGGTTCCACGCAGAGATTGCTTCTATACTGCTAAAGTGCGGGGAAAAGAAGTGAAGAAATAGGCTCTTCGATTTTTTTGTTCATATCTTTTTTTTACATGTAAGAAATGGGATGTGTATACTTAGGAAAAAAACAAATATTACTTTATGTAATTAAATGCTAATGAATATATTATGTTTCATGACATTGGATATGAGTTGCTTGAGATTGTTCTATTGCTCTATTCATAATCAATGATTCTTCTTTATGGTCTTTCAGTAATAATATCTTTTACAAATTACCAATTGCCAGTACAGGAATTACTTGCCTTTCAGATATTAATTACTAAAGGTTTTGCTTAAATTAACAAGCTACAAATGATACTTATCGAAATGGTAGGTGTTACTGGACATCCATTCATTCTTTAATTTTCAAGTTAACATTCTTAAAGAATCGAATTACTAGTCTATCACTCAATGTTACAAATGTTACTTAACGAAATGGTATATGTTACTGATATACTTCTCCATATTACTGGTCTTTACTATTGAAATTACTAGTCTATCACTCAATGTTACTGGTCATTTTGAAGTTACCAGTCGTAAATACTGAAATTAATATTCTCTCAGTCAATGTTACAAGTGTTACTTGACGAAATATTAATCATTCTTTAATTTTCAATTTAACATTCGTAAAGAATCGAATTACTAGTCTATCACTCAATGTTGCAAATGTTACTTAACGAATTACTATATCAATCAGTAACACGCAAGGCATATGTTACTGATATACTTCTCCATATTACTGGTCTTTACTATTGAAATTACTAGTCTATCACTCAATGTTACTGGTCATTTTCAAGTTACCAATCGTAAATAATGAAATTAATAGTCTATCACTCAATGTTACAAGTGTTACTTAACGAAATGGTAATCATTCTTTAATTTTCAGGTTAACATTCGTAAAGAATCGAATTACTAGTCTATCACACAATGTTACAAATGTTACTTAACGAAATGGTAAATGTTATTGATATACTTCTCCATATTACTGGTCTTTACTATTGAAATTATTAGTCTATCACTCAATGTTACTGGTCATTTTCAAGTGGTAAGTGTTACTGATAGAAGTCTCAATATTACTTTTGAAAGTTTTACAAAATACCATAAACATAACTTGAGTATTCCTCCAAAAGATATAACGTAATACGCTTCTCTCAAAGTACATAACATATGTATGATCAGTATTACATATAAGTTACCAATCGCAAGTATTTGAAACACTGGTCTTTCTCTCAACTTATTACGAACCGTATTACTTACTTTTACAAGCTAACAATGTTAATCAACGAAATGATATGTGTTACCAAACGTAAGTAGTGTAATTAGTGTTCTAATATAAGAAGTGTTACATTTACAACCTACCAAAATTACCAAACGTAAGACTGGAATTACTAATATTCTTGCAAGTAATCATTTATATCTTACCAAAGTACAAATTTCTACAGTCAAAGTACATAACATATGTATGATCAGAATTCTAAAATTGATTACATAAATTATAAAAAAAATATTCTTTTGGAACAATGAATTATTTCGATCACATCTTGAGCCCTTAATCTCTTCCAGATGCTTAATAGTCATCTCCTATATCTCAGAAATATCATCTGCATAGAAGAAGTATAGATATAAGTATATCATTAAGAGAACTTAATGATGTTCACATAAATGAATAAATGAATTATAAATTTGCTAAATGAATCTTACTTCTACAGTAAAGCGTATGAATAGAAACCATCTCTCTTACACCAGAATATATCTGCATATATATGGATCTATTGCAATAAACGCAGATATATTTGACATGTTAGAATGCAATATAAAAAATAATGCTTTGATAATAATGAAATGAAGTACCTCTATTGTTTTGCATCAGACTTGGTAGGACAATTTCGTGAATCATGTCCAGCATTTACTTTATTGCATAATTTGCATTGTCTACGCTTAGCAGCAGTTTCTTCACCAATAGTTTTCAATCTATTTGTGCTTCCCTTTGGTCTGCCACTTCTTCCTGAACCTTTAGGTCTTGCTACGTTGGGATTCTTCACATTGCTAACTAACTTGTCCAATGTTGCAATTGTGTCATCAAGCTCTTCAACAGTAACACTAGAACTTTTGCTTTTAATAACTTTGACTGCCTCTGTTGCATCTATAAGTACCTTCTTAATGTAATCAAATACTTCTTACTTACCATCGACTGCACGAATGAGTTCATTGGACAGCACACGTAATTGACAAGAGTCGTCTTCTATTGTCCTCTTTCTATATAAAGGATAATAACCATTAACCTTGATATCTTTCTTCCATCTTTTCAAAAAAAGAGAAGAATCAACATCTAACACATCTTTATGTTTTAACACACTGATGATGTGTCTACATGGAATACCCATTGATTCCATTTTCATACAATCACAATGGAATTTATTATTGTAAGCATGATAAGAAACTATATTATAACTTTCAATATTGCCAATGGGATACACCTTGTATTCTATAAGGTCCTCATCCATTGGAAGTGGAATAACATTCAATTTAATTCCCTCCTTAAGCTCATTTTTAACAATGTAAAACATTGTCTTGGTATAATGCATAGCAAATTGTTTTTCAATACTCCACAGCGTATCCAACTTCGGCTTTTTATTTTCGGAATCATTGTCCATCATGTTGACCTGCTCCCTCATTCTCTCAACAGCAGTTTGGAATCTTATGATATATTTACTAGAATGTCCATCAAAAGGTTACTAGAATGTTATGATATATTTACTAACGAGCCATTAAGAATTACCTATTACAAAGAACTTACAGATACAATATCAAAAGTTACTAGAATGTTAATATATATACTAACGAGCCTTTAAGAATTACCTATTACAAAGAACTTACAGTTTCAATATGAAAAGTTACTGAGATACATATCAAAGATACCTGATAACATATAAAAATTACCTTCTTCAAAATTTAACTCATTGATATCACTTCGACGTGCATCGTCTTCAAGAAGTTCGTTTTCCATAAATTCTTCAGAAATATATCGATCAAATTCTCCACTCGAATGATCCATATATGTAACCTAATGAGAATGATATTAGGAATAAATTTAACAAATAGCGTCAACTATTAAACAATCGTAATACCTTTTTATGTCAACTGCTATCGCTGAAAGATCCAAGAAGAAAATTCTCGAAATCAATGGATGGTAGAACACGATCCAAGAACAAGAACCTAATGATCCATATATGCAACCTAATGAAAATAATATTACCAGAGAGAATAACACTTAGAGTCGACTATTAAACAATAGCAATACCTTTTTTCGACGACTGATTTCGCTGGAAGAAAATTCTCGAATTCGATGGATGGTAGAACACGATCCAAGAACAAGAACCTAAATTTTTGGCGAGCACGAACGACGGTAGCGATCCAGAATTACGAATAACCGATCAATTGCCTAATCAATATGACTACTATTTTTGGAAACTCATTAATTAATAAAATTCGACGATGCTGAAATTAAGGGATGAAAGTTCAGATCGCACGGCTGATATGTTGGGCGCATGGAATATCAAATGTGCCCTGTGCGCATTAGATAAAAATCATATATATATATATATATATATATATATATATATATATATATATGAGGAAAGGGAGCCTACTTTGTGAAGTAGGTAACCTTACCTACTTCACATTCCATTTTTGCAAATTTTTTTATTTTTTTTGAAAAATGCTACTGTGGATTTTCATAACTATATCCCTCTAATATGTCATTCAAATTTCGTTAGAAAGAGAGACTCATACAACCTCCATTCAGAACATGAAAAATACAACAAATCTGTAACCGTTAAAAAATGACTAATTGGATGGAGGCCATAGGAGTCTCTGTTTCTGACGAAATTTGAATGACATATTAGAGGGATATAATTATGAAAATACACGGTGGTATTTTCAAAAAAAATAAGAAATTTGCAAAAAAAAATGGAATGTGAAGTAGGTAAGTTACCTACTTCACAAAGTAGGCTCCCTTTCATCTATCTCTCTCTCTCTCTCTCTCTCTCTCTCTCTCTCTCTCTATATATATATATATATATATATATATATATATATATATGGGTCATATGTGGCTGCCCCCTAGGGGCAGCCAACATGGCTGCCCCCGCCTTATTTGGGCAAATTTTTTTATTTCTTTTGAAAAATAACACCATGTACATTCATCCCTATATCCCTCTTATATACCATTCGAATTTCGTCAGAAACAGAGACTCCTACGGCCTCCATCCGGACAGTAATTTTTTAACGGTAACAGGATTTTTTTAAATCGATACCATCGAGATGGAGGCCGTAGGAGTCTCTGTTTCTGACGAAATTCGAATGGCATATAGGAGGGATATATGGATGAATGTACATGGTTTTATTTTTCAAAAAAAAAATAAAAAAACGCCGAAAAATGGGGCGGGGGCAGCCATGTTGGCTGCCCCCAGGGGGCAGTCCCATTTTTTCCTATATATATATATATATATATATATATAGGGTTTGGGGACCCTGAGCCCATGTGCAGGCAAGTTCCCTGAACCCCAAATCGTGACCGTCCGTGCCGTCTCATCCGTTGGTTCCCACAAACCTCGTGGGACTCCTCTGGCACAGAATCTCACTCATGAGAACTTCCCCGTAAAACTCTCATATCCAACCCTCACCTCTCCCTCTCTCCATCTACCTCCGACGATTCTCTCTGGGCTACCTCTCTTGCGACGAGACGTGACGACAACACGGCCCCTCCTTGCTCGTGCATCCTTCTCTACCTCGTGAGGCAAACATCGGTAACCCTAAACCTCCCCCATCCCGCCGCAAGCTAGGCTTCACTATCCGGTCGTAGGTGTTGTTCCTCGGCACCGTTCCTCACGATGCCCCAGCATTCCTCCACCTTTGCCTGGACATCTTTCTCGTGCGGAGCTTGCCTGATTAACAGAGGGTTGTTTATTTTTTCCATGTGCAAGATCCGATTTAGGTTGTTAGGTTTTCTTTAATCAAGATTTGAATGAGTTATTCGCATCTTATATTTGCTTTTGCATAGAACGATGCTTTCTTGTGGAAGAGGTAATGTTTGGGAGGTGGTTTTTAAACCTGAAATAAACAGGCATCCTGAATGTATATAGGGTCAAATGGTCTCTTCCTGCAGTCTGAATATTGGCCTATCACCGTAGTAGATGCTGTAGTTGAGAGGAACAATATTCACTTTTCAAATTTTTTTTACAGGGGATCGCAGCACCTCAGGTCGCCCCCTTCTTGCTAACCTCGCGTGGTCTCGGACTCCTCTGTTGTTGCATCTGCTCGGACGCCCCCAACCGAATCTCAATGGTTGGATCTCAGAAGTTGCAAATAATATAACCAGCAAAGATTGTTTTTTTTTCTGTTGTTAGTTTCTACCTTCTTATGTTGTTGTAATTAGAGTGGAATAAGAACAAGATGAAAGTGGATAGTATTAACTCTGTATCATTGAGTATATTAGATGTATATAGCATGTTTTCAGGATGGTGAATTTTCAGTATCAGGTATATTGCTGCTTCAGGTCCAAGTAGTCCGCCTGAAAATGGCTTGTGCAGTTTATGGAAAATATAAAAATAACATTCTTTAATGATTAAAAACTTTGTACCACTGCTTATTTGAGCATCCAACATAATAATTTATCTAACTGGACATGTCCAAGATATGGCTTCCCAATTTTAAAATATATCTTAAAAGGTTTAAACCCATAATGCACTGCCCAATTTGTCTAGAACAGAATAATAAAACCCTCGTATCAGCTGAAGCTTGCCCATTATATTTGAAATAACATCTATTATGATTCCATCCGAGTATTGTTTTATTTTGCAAATGTTGGGCGTTCATTTGTTAACAATTTGTGTAGTATTATCTCATTTGATGACATATTATAGGTTTAATGTAACATGGTTGCAACATATATGCCAAGGAAGATTATTATGAACATTGGATTTATGGATGAAGCAGTTGCTTGGTGCTGGATGAAAATCGCTCCAATCTACATCCTAATTGGAGGAGGTGTTATCGATCGGTGAATGAGAAGATATAAGAAACATAATCCCTCAAATGTATGATCGATTGCATCCTAGACAATTGCAAAATAGGTGAACACAAACGATCAAGA
Source organism: Ottelia alismoides (assembly GCA_037367405.1). Taxonomy (NCBI): domain Eukaryota; kingdom Viridiplantae; phylum Streptophyta; class Magnoliopsida; order Alismatales; family Hydrocharitaceae; genus Ottelia; species Ottelia alismoides. The sequence goes on from JAZKJV010007683.1 coordinate 191,795, forward strand.
GTCAAACAACATGGGTTGGCGGTGATGAAACTGGAGTCAACATGATATTCATAAACGAAAGCTCGATAAAACCTGGTCTAAATAGCATAGATCATGTATAGTAAACATATAACTTGGTGACGTTACTTTTTGTGACACGCAAACTTTGTTTTCATTTCACACTATTTAAAATTATTTTTATTTGTGCTTTGTAATATGCAATTGGGAGCTTGATATCTACAAGAGCACTTCATGGCCCTATGTTCAAGAATGCATGTTGCAATTTTTTTTGGAAAATACTATGTCATCAGCAAATTGACTAGGCAATTCGCTTCCCTTGCCTAAATCCACACCCTCACTTAGTGTGTGAAAGCGAGATCAATATACTAGCAAAAAAGATAATTGCATGTTTGTCTCAGCTTGTCTAAAACCACACCCTCACTTTGTTTGTGAAAGTAAGATACAATATATTAGCAAAAAAGATAATCACATCTTTGCTTCAGATTGCCTAAATACGTATCACAATAAATAAAGCATGAAAATTTCAACTGTGAAAAGTTAACATCAACTGAGAAAAGTTGGAATCATCCATCCATTCTACATAGTGCACAAAAACTAACAATTGAAATCGCTACTACAATTGTAGTTACAAAGATGGAATTAAAAGGTAGACATCCTCAACTTGGTCCTCTTTCCCTCTTTGTAAGCTCCTTGTCAGTGCCATCGATCCGATTTCTCTAATCTAACTAGCTATTTTATTTTGTCCATCTGCCACTCTATTATCCCCTTCATGACATCATCTCTCCATGTATTAATCTGGTATTTTAGCTCGATGGTGTTCGATAAACATCTGTCTGCACAAACAAAAAATGTATGAATCTTGTAGATGAATGTAAATATGTAACGATTTAAATATAGGTAATCACATTATTTTTTTACATCATATATCTATTCTATTATCGATGTCTCTGTGTTCTTTCAAAAAAGAGAGAAGATATACAACAGAGGAAACCATAAATCAAACTATCAAAGCAACAATTAACTTATTTTTGCATGTATGCATATCATTGTCAAAACATTAAAAATATTGTGTATTTACCATAATCTATATAAATCTAGCAAAGTGGAATATAAAACAAAGATTAGCTTGTGATGGTAAATCTGAGATATCAACATTTTGGAAGCTTGAGCTTTAGACATATTTTCCTACGTTTAGTTGCTTAGTTTAATTATTTTGTGGATGCACGGCAAGGGTCGACTGAATCATGTCATGCTCCTGTTGGAATTTTGGCCCATCATATGTATTGTATTAACATAAATTTAATACTATCACAACAAAGCCAAAATTAAGTGATCAACTATGAATCAAATAAAGAGGCTTATGGATGTTGGTTAATGTATGGAACAATTTTATGTAGAAACCTTATCGTAGTTTGCAATCTTTGATGGGTGGAAATGCAAATTACAACCCATTAATAGCAAATGAGGCGGTTATGGTCCCCGAGAGGCAAGTTACGCAAGTTACATTCTCATCCCATCGGAGATGTAAACCGCAAATGAGGGGACAGCCAATAAAAGGGTAGTTCCTCTCTAAAAATAGGCAATTTTTGGTTTTGGTCTCTTGCTCTCTTGGAAGACATAATGAAAATGAACAACAACATATGAATTATGAATCAAGGTACGATTCCGCAATATTGATGATATTCTCAATGTTTTGACATAGATATTATTGTTGATTTATCTAACAAGTGGTATCCGAGCCACCATTTATGTTGATTCATTGAGATTTTATATATGTTTTTCATGAATCAAGAGATCATCTATAGTTCATTTGCTTAAAGTTTAACCCTTCCGGAATTGATACTATGGTTTGTTTGTTCCGCAATTCATGATAAACTTCGGATATTTTTTTTACATATATTTGGCATTTTTTTTGAAGTTTTGATTGGATTACGGATTTCAAAAAAAAATCACAAAACCAAAATTTCGGATTGTGCGTGAGATTGTTGTACTTTTTTATTAAAAAAAAGGCAAAATTTTTTTTCTCAAACCACCTAGCCGTTGGATTATGGTTTATTATAAACAAAAGGATTTTTTTTTAAGTTATAGATCAAATGTGATTTGTTTTGCTTTTTTTCCCTTTGGGGATAAGCTTGATTCATGCAAATTCACCACCAACTTTGGTGAATACAGTGAAATGTTTATTTGTATCTTCATAACAAGTTATAGTCCTTTAAAGTTTATTAATTCCATTAAATTTGTTTGTATTCATAAGAAACTACCAAAGTAGTATCCTTGTGAATATTACTTGTTTGGTGTTATTGAGAAGGTTGTGTGAGTATGATTCATGCACACATTAGTCAACCCAAAGGAGGGCAAATGTTTGGTCGAATCACATTCGCATATGTAGTGATAAATATGTAACATTTATTTGGTTATTCACATGTCGATAATTTGTAAATCCAAAGATTGACATATTATACGATATGTCTTCTTGTTAGTATTTGATCACTACAGAAGAAATACCAATAACAAGTTAATTTTTAGTCCAAAGATTAAATATTAATGTTGTAAGTGGTTTTCTTTTGATGGGATGGACAATAACTTGATTCTTTACGGATATATTTTGTTCACTTATTTGATGTAAACATGTGCTTATTTTTTTGTTTGTTCTTACTTTTATTTTCAGCATCTGCTTCTTCTATATCTGCCAATGTTAATTCTATCCCTATGCTGAATGGAACTAATTTTAAGGATTGGAAGGAAAATGTTATGATTGTTCTTGGTTGCCTTGATTTAGACCTTGCATTACGAAAGGAATGTCCCATCATTGTGGATTCAAGTTCCAATGAGGATAAAAAGGAATTTGAACGATGGGATCGTTCCAATCGCATGAGTCTAATGATTATAAAGAGAGACATTCCAGAGGTTTTGAGGGGCACTGTACCCGATGAGGTGACTACGGCTAAGGGCTATATTGGAGCAATTGAGAAATATTTTGCAAAGAATGAAAAGGCTGAAACCAGCACATTTCTGGCAAGCTTGGTTTCAATGAGGTATAAAGATAAGGGCAATATAAGGGAATACATTATGCAAATGTCTCATTTGGTCTCCAAATTAAAGGCACTAGAGTTGGAAATATCCGAAGATCTTTTAGTGCATCTTGTCTTGATATCTCTTCCAGCACAGTTCAATCAATTCAAGATCAGTTATAACTGTCAAAAGGAGAAATGGTCTCTTAATGAGTTAATTTCTCATTGCGTGCAAGAGGAAGAAAGACTTATACAAGACAAGTCCCACAACATTTACCTTACTGGCACCTCAAAGGACAAAATGGTCAAAAGAAAGGAAACTTATGAAGCTGCAAAGGGTCCAGAACAAAAGAAGCACCATAAGGATGTTAAAAAGGATGACAAAAATAGTTGCTACTTTTGTAATAAATCTGGACATCAAAAGAAAGTTTGTGAAAAATACCATGCTTGGCGTATCAAGAAAGGTATATTTCTCAATTTTGTTTGTTCTGAAGTTAACTTATCTTCTGTGCCAAGGCACACGTGGTGGCTTGATTCAGGTGCCACAACTCACATAAGTGTGTCAATGCAGGGTTGCCTCCGATACCGAAAGCCGAATGATGTTGAAAGATGCATCTTTGTGGGAGACGGCAAGTCGGTTGAAGTTGAAGCTATTGGGCATTTTAGATTGCTTTTAAGTTCTGGTTGTTTTTTGGATTTGGAAGACACTTTTGTTGTACCGTCATTTAGACGGAATTTGGTTTCTATTTCTATGTTGGACAAGTATGGATATTGTTGTTCTTTTGGAAATAGTACTTTTAATCTTTCATTAAATTCCAATGTTACTGGTACCGGTACTTTATCACTTCATGACAATCTATATTTGCTCGATATTGTTGCTTCTTATCATGAAGTTTTGCATGCTAATTCAAGAGGCACAAAGAGAAAGTTAGCTGATAATAATTCTGCAACCTTATGGCATAAGAGATTAGGCCATATTTCTAGAAAACGAATAGAAAGACTTGTAAAAGATGGAATTCTTGATTCCCTTGATTTTACAAATTTTGATATTTGTGTGAATTGCATTAAAGGGAAGCAAACAAATAAAAGGAGATTATATGCTAATAAAAGTACAAATGTTCTAGAATTGATACATACAGACGTGTGTGGTCCATTCCCTACTGCTTCATGGAATGGTCAACTATATTTTGTATCATTCATAGATGATTATTCTAGATATGGTTATTTGTATCTCATGCATGAAAAATCACAAACTTTGGACATGTTCAAAACATATAAAGCTGAAGTTGAGCTTCAACTCAACAAAAGAATTAAGGCTGTTAGGTCTGACCGTGGTGGAGAATACTATGGCAGATATGACGGATCAGGTGAACAACGTTCGGTCCTTTTTCTAAATTCCTAGAGGAATGTGGTATTGTCCCTCAATATACCATGCCAGGATCACCTAGGATAAATGGTGTTGCTGAGAGACGAAACCGTACACTTCAAGACATGGTAAGGAGTATGATCTCTCATTCTATCTTACCTAATTCACTCTGGGGTGAAGCACTAAAGACTGCAGCTTACATACTTAATAGAGTACCTACTAAAGCAACAACACAAACACCTTATGAGCTTTGGACTAATAAAAGACCTAGTCTTAAGCATTTTCATACTTGGGGGTGTCCATCTGAAGCAAGGCCTTATAAGCCAAATGAAAAGAAATTGGATGCCAAAACAGTGAGTTGTTATTTTATTGGCTACTCTGAAAGGTCAAGGGGTTACAAATTTTACGATCCCCACAACTAAGATAATTTTTGAGACGGAAATTGCAACATTCTTTGAGGATGTTGAGTTTGGGGGGAGAAATAAGGATAAAAACTTTGTCTTTGAGGAAGATGAACTTGATAAAATTTCTTCTTCACAAGAGGAATTAGTTCATATTCCCATTATTGCTCCTGAAAATGTTCTAGATTCCACTTTAGACATTATTCAAGGTGCAAATCAAGATCAAGAAGACATAGTCGTTCAACCTTCTATGGAGCAAACTCAACAACCTCGAGATGAAGAATTCGTGCCTTTAAGGAGATCTACTAGAGAGCGGAGAAATGCTATTTCTGGTGACTATTTTGTATTTCTTCAAGAACATGAGGATGGTATTGGATTAACAGAAGATGATCCCATCACTGTAATTCAAGCCATGCAGAGTCTAAACTCTCAAAAGTGGATTGATGCAATGAATGATGAGATTAAATCAATGAATGACAATGATGTTTGGGATATTGTTCCACTACCTGAAGGTGCGAAACCGATTGGTTGTAAATGGATATTTAAAACCAAACGGGACTCCAAGGGTAATGTGGAGCGCTACAAGGATCGTCTTGTCGTTAAAGGATTTACTCAGAAAGAAGGCATTGATTACAAAGAGACTTTCTCTCCAGTTTCATCGAAAGACTCTTTTAGAGTTATAATGGCACTTGTTGCACATTTTAATCTTGAGCTACATCAAATGGATGTCAAAACAGCGTTTCTTAATGGTGACATTAATGAAACAATATATATGATGCAACCTGAAAACTTTGTATTAGGAGATTCAAAGAAGATGGTTTGTAAGTTAAAGAAATCTATTTATGGGCTTAAGCAGGCATCCCGTCAATGGTATTACAAATTTCATCAAATAATACTCTCATTTGGTTTTGAGATGAATGTTGTTGATGATTGTGTATACCACAAATTTAGTGGGAGTAGACATATTTTCTTAATACTATATGTCGATGATATATTGCTTGCCAGTAATGATATATGCATTTTACATGAAACTAAGATATTTCTTTCAAAGAAATTTGAAATGAAAGACCTTGGTGATGCTTCTTTTGTGTTAGGAATTAAAATACATCGAGATCGTTCTCGAAGTATTCTACGATTATCACAAAAGAATTACATTGAAAAGGTGCTTAAAAGATTTGGCATGCAAGATTGCAAATCGGGAGATACCCCTATATCTAAAGGAGATAAATTCAGTTTAAATCAGTGTCCTCGAAATAATTTAGAGATTAAGGAAATGGAAAAGGTTCCATATGCATCAGTTGTTGGGAGCTTAATGTATGCTCAAGTTTGTACTCGTCCGGACATAGCATACATTGTGGGGGTATTAGGCAGATATTTGAGTAATCCTGGAATGGATCATTGGAAAGCAGTCAAGCGGGTCATGAGATACCTACAAAGAACAAAAGATCACATGCTTACATATAGAAAATCAGACCAACTTGAGATCATTGGTTATTCAGATTCGGATTTTGCTGGATGTCAAGATAGTCGTCGTTCCACTTCGGGTTATATTTATTTACTTGCTGGAGGAGCCATTTCGTGGAAAAGTGCTAAACAATCACTTGTAGCATCATCCACTATGGCTGCTGAATTTATAGCATGTTACGAGGCATCCAATCAAGGAATATGGCTGCAAAACTTTGTCACTGGACTGCGTATTTTGGATAGCATTGAGAAACCCTTCAAGTTATTTTGTGACAATAAATCTGCTGTCATGTATTCTAACAACAACAAAAGCTCCTCGAAATCGAAGCATATAGAGATCAAGTATCTTGTTGTTAAAGAAAGAGTTCAAAGTGGCCAGATACATATTGAGCACATAGGAACAAACTCCATGGTTGCGGATCCGCTAACAAAGGGGCTACCACCCAAGATTTTTCATGAACACACCATTCATATGGGTATTCAACCATTGGATGATGTTTAATTTTTAGTTGGAGTTTTTTATGTGTAGCTTTTATATTTAGATATTTTCATGAGAATTTTCTGTAGAATATCAAGATGTTCAGGTTCATTTTTCTCTTGTATATTTTTTGATCTCATCCGGACATATGGTAGGACCAGTTGGAAATTGACATACTATGATCACAATTCATGTAATTTCTATGCTACATATCCATACTTGATCTATGTCATTTGAATATATTAGTATATGTGATCATTGATGATCTAGTTACTCATACTTTGTGACAAAGATTGCATTGGTTCTATACTAGTGTACTCAATGGACGAGATTGCCAAAGAATATCCTTTATGTGTGATACAATATTTGAGCTCACTAAAGTTTATATGTTAATAAAATATACATATGTGGTCCAAGTGGGAGATTGTTGGAATTTTGGCCCATCATATGTATTGTATTAGCATAAATTTAATACTATCACAACAAAGCCAAAATTAAGTGATCAACTATGGATCAAATAAAGAGGCTTATGGATGTTGGATAATGTATGGAACAATTTTATGTAGAAACCTTATCGTAGTTTGCAATCTTTGATGGGTGGAAATGCAAATTACAACCCATTAATAGCAAATGAGGCGGTTATGGTCCCCGAGAGGCAAGTTACGCAAGTTACATTCTCATCCCATCGGAGATGTAAACCGCAAATGAGGGGACAACCAATAAAAGGGTAGTTCCTCTCTAAAATAGGCAATTTTTGGTTTTGGTCTCTTGCTCTCTTGGAAGAAATAACGAAAGTGAACAACAACATATGAATTATGAATCAAGGTACGCTTCCGCAATATTGATGATATTCTCAATGTTTTGACATAGATATTATTGTTGATTTATCTAAGAAATGTGTCTTTGTTTTCCCTCGATGCTCCTACACACAAATCACCGTAGCAAACAAGTTGTGTCTTTGTTTTCCCTCGATGCATCCCCTCTTGCAAAAAAAATGAAAAGTGAATCTTATTCCTATCGACTACAACATTTGCTACGATGCTATGCCAATGGTCCAATATGTATTCAGAATGCATAGCATACCATTTGACCCTATATACATTCAGGATGCCTGTTTATTTTAGGATTAAAAACCACCTCCCAAACATTACCTCTTCCACAAGAAAGCATCGTTCTATGCAAAAGCAAATATAAGATGCAAATAACTCATTCAAATCTTGATTAAAGAAAACCTAACAACCTAAATCGGATCTTGCACATGGAAAAAATAAACAACCCCTTGTTAATCAGGCAAGCTCCGCACGAGAAGATGTCCAGGCAAAGGTGGAGGAATGTTGGGGCATCGTGAGGAACGGTGCCGAGGAACAACACCAAGGATCGGATAGTGAAGCCTCGCTTGCGGCGGGATGGGGGAGGTTTAGGGTTCCCGAAGTTTGCCTCACGAGGGAGAGAAGGATGCACGAGCAAGGAGGGGTCGTGTTGTCGTCACGTCTCATCGCAAGAGAGGGTAGCCCGGAGAGACTCGTCGGAGGTAGATCGAGAGAGGGAGAGGTGAGGGTTGGTAACGAGAGTTTTACGGGGAAGTTCTCATGAGTGAGATGCTGTGGCAGAGGAGCTACGAGATGTTCAGGGGGAGCTCGGATTTTATGGATACGGATTTAACTCAGGATATGAAGATTATTTGGGCAAGAAGGGTCCCAATTAGAGTGAAGGTTTTCCTTTGGTGCCTTAGGAGAGGTAAGGTTTGTGACAAAGCGCGAAGAGGCAGGTTGTTTGGGATCGCAGACACAAGTTGTGATAGATGTGGTGAACAATTTGAGGACGCAGATCACCTTTTTTTTTCGTGCCCCCTATTGGTGCAGGTATGGAAGGAGGTCGGGGCGCCATGGGCCTTTCACAGTGGTGCGTCTGACTTTTGGAGGATGGTGAGGGCGGTAGGGGGTAATTCGACAGATGACTGTGCGTTACCTTTTGCAGCGATATGGGCCATTTGGGGGGGGGGGGGAGAAACGATTTAGTTTTTAACAATCAAAGATTTTATTCAGAAAATGTAATAGCCTTATACCTCTCCCTTTACCGTTTGTGGTCTGTGAGATAATGTATCTCTTTAATTTGATATTAATATAATGTTTTTGCGGTGGGTCCTACCTTGGGACTTCACCCTCTTTCTTCTCAAAAAAAATGAGTGAGATGCTGTGGCAGAGGAGTCCCACGAGGTTGGTGGGAACCACAACGGATGGGAAGGGTCCCCAAACCCATATATATATATATATATATATATATATATATATATATATATATATATATGGGTAAAATGTGTATGCCCCCTAGGGGGAGCTAACTTAGCTCCCCCCGCCCCTTTTTGACATAATTTTTTTATTTTTTTTGAAATCTAAAATCGTGTAAATTCATTATTAAATCCCTATATTATGCTATTAAAATTTCGTACGAAATAGAGACTTCTAGGACCTTCATCCAAACGGGGTCGATTTAAAAAATCCCGTTACCGTTAAAAAATGACTGTCTGGATGGAGGCCGTAGGAGTCTCTGTTTCGCACGAAATTTTAATAGCATAATATAGGGATATAGTGATGAATATTCATTGAAGAAATTTTCAAAAAAAAATAAAAAAATGGTGAAAATGAGGCGGGGGGAGCCAAGTTAGCTCCCCCTAGGGGGCAGCCCCATTTATCCCATATATATATATATATATATATATATATATATATATAGAGGAAAATGGGGCTGCCCCCTAGGGGGAGCTAACTTAGCTCCCCCCGCCCCATTTTCTTCAATTTTTTTATTTTTTTTTGAATTTTTTTTCCGTGAATATTCGTCACTATATCCCTATATTATGTCATAAAAATTTCGTGTGAAACAGAGACTCCTACGGCCTCCATCCAGACAGTCATTTTTTTAACGGTAACAGGATTTTTTAAATCGACCCCGTTTGGATGGAGGTCGTAGGAGTCTCGGTTTCGTATGAAATTTGAATAACATAATATAGAGATTTAATAATGAATTTACACGGTTTTAGATTTTAAAAAAAATAAAAAATTTTTGGGAAAAAGGGGCGGGGGGAGCTAAGTTAGCTCCCCCTAGGGGGCATACACATTTTACCCATATATATATATATATATATATATATATATATATATATGGGATAAATGGGGCTGCCCCCTAGGGGGAGCTAACTTGGCTCCCCCCGCCTCATTTTCACCATTTTTTTATTTTTTTTTGAAAATTTCTTCAATGAATATTCATCACTATATCCCTATATTATGCTATTAAAATTTCGTGCGAAACAGAGACTCCTACGGCCTCCATCCAGACAGTCATTTTTTAACGGTAACGAGATTTTTTAAATCGACCCCGTTTGGATGGAGCTCGTAGGAGTCTCTGGTTCGCACGAAATTTTAATAGCATAATATAGGGATTTAATAATGAATTTACACGGTTTTAGATTTCAAAAAAAATAAAAAAATTATGTCAAAAAGTGGCGGGGGAGCTAAGTTAGCTCCCCCTAGGGGGCATACACATTTTTCCCTATATATATATATAGGGTTAAATGAGGCTACACCCAGGTTGTAGCCAATTGGCTACTTCCACCCATATTTTTCCCTCGTTTTTAACTCCTTTGGAAAATAAAAATTTGTATATTCATCACTATATCCCTCTAACATTCTATTAAAATTTCGTCAGAAACAGAGACTCCTAAGCCCTCCATCCAACGTCATTTTTTTAACGGTCGCAGGATTTTTTAAATCGACCCTGTTTGGATGGAGGCCGTAGGAGTCTCTGTTTAAGATGAAATTTTAATAGAATGTGAGAGGGATATAATGATGAATTTACAAATTTTTATTTTCCAGAGAAATAAAAAAATGAGGGAAAAATAGGGGTGGGAATAGCTAAGTTGGCTACAACTAGGGAGCATACTCCATTTTCCCATATATATATATATATATATATATATATATATATATATATATATATATATGGTGTCATTGACGAGTTACAACTTTTCATTTGTTGGTGTACAACTACTACGATCGAGAGAATGCACAGTTGTGCTCTATGGTAAAGTTGGTGGCAAGGTGAAGAATCTATGATTCATATAATTTATTTTTGCATCTTAGTCTAAAATCCAAAAGAAATATATGTTAATCTCACATCCTTGTAAATATTTTCTCATGAATAACACCATGTTATTAACTCTAAAACATGATAAAAATAACAAAAGAAAGGAAGAAGAAAAGAGATAAAGAATGCCATAAATATGCAGATCGATCCTAAACCCAAAGGCCAAGTTAGTATTAGCTTGATCGACAAAATAACAAGTACGAATAGATAGAGCTACAGGAAGAAATTCACAAAAAGAACTAACTTTGTATATAAAATGACCCTTGGAACATTATGTTACAACACTTGTTGCATTATGCAACTTTCACATATTTCTTTAGAACACGTATGTAAATATTTTTTTCAAACTTTCTTGTCTAATGTGTAGATGATAATCGTTAGTATTTAAAAAATTCTACCAAAAATATCTAGGGTTAGATCAGGGAAGAAAACGTAAACACTAATTCCTATAATTTGACAACTTCTCTGATTTATATCTATTTATAAAAAAATCTGAATTGGCCAAGCTCAACCTTAAACATAAACTTTTAATTATTACTTTTAATTGAAATTGCAACAAATTTCCAAGTTTAAATATTTGAATTTTAACTTTTGGGCATGGGTAACAAAATGTATATATGCATATAAAACTTCAATCTTTTCTACATAATTTACTTCAGCTCTATTTAACTTAATTCTTTTATATCATGTACATAAAAAATATAAATAAAAATACCAAAAATATAATAAAAAAAACTAATATTGGGCTTCTCATATTTAAAATTTAGCATAACCTAGGTTTTATAGCCCTTAAATAAAATTACTATCCTATATTTCTCAATGAATTTTTCATTAGATGGTCGTAAGAGATGATGGACCATTGTCGCACTACAACAAAATTGAGCTATAGTGATGGTTTTTTAAAAATCCATCACTAAATTAGCCGTCAATATTATTCAGTGCGAAATGATTTTTCTTACTCGAAATTAGCGGTGAATATCATAGCATCATTAGCAACGGTCCACATAGCGATGCTTATCCGTTGCTATTTTTCAAACTTCTAATTAATCGTCGCTAAATTTTGAATAAAAAATCAACGATCATCAATTGATATTTTGAAAAATAACAACGTATAAGTGTGGCTATATAGATCGTTGTTAATGATATAACGATAGATATAATATTCGTTGCTATTTTCGAGTACAAAAACTCATTTCGTAACGAATTCTAGCGTCGTTATATATCTAACAACGGCTAATTTTATGGATTATGAAAAAAAAAACATCACTACTGTTGTAGTGTCATATTGTATATCTTCTTCATGTGAGTTCTCAGAACTTATTCAACGTCATTTTTACCCCCATCAATTGGAATAAAAGAAAGATTTGACGAGGATGAGAGAACACTGCACAATGAAGAACATTCTTGAAAAGACATGAAGGATTCTACTTACAAAGGTTGGCAAAGAGATTATGCAAAACCATGCCAATTAATATGATGGAGAATTTTATATCGAATGGTGAATAGTTCTCCATATATAGAACCCTTTGTTGAGAAAAGGGTTTCACCGTATGTCAATAACAATAGAAGACTTTACTCACGTAAAAAAGCTCCTGGAAGCTCTCCGAGCAGCGGAAAAAAAATGAAAGAAGACGTAGAAAATGAAAGAAGAAGAGAGGAAGCTTACGAGGGATCTCAAAAACAATACAATACAACTATTATTGGCAGACAACGCTCTCTACAAAGTCATCAACCTAGATAATCTCACGAGGTCTAGAAGAAACTAGAGGGAAAATATATGTCCAAATATCTGACAAATAATATACTGTCATGAAATATTGTTGATGGCCCCATTTGTTCTAATCCATCTTCAAGTTCTTCATGTCGTTGTGTATATGATAGAGTTATCCATTAAAGTTGCACTAAATGCCTTGTAGACACTAACAAAGAGTATCCATGTCATTAAATAAACTCTTAAAGTTAAACCCTCTTTGTCAATTTCGTTGATACTCATTCATAAGTGATGAAGAGACCTTCTTTGTCAAATTTGATGATCTTCTTTTCGTAGAGCAATATCGCCATGATATATTCGTAGGACAATTGAGGAGAATTCGACAAGATTAATGGCATGTCCTCTTAGAGACTCTCCTTTCTCGTTCTTCTCCTTAATTGTGAGCATGTTTGTCTGGATCTTGTCGAAATCGTCCAAGCATGCCCCCAGTTATGTCTCCTTGATCTTTTTTATACCTTGGAGCCTCTTCGCCATGCTATTTATGAACTTGATTAATAGGCACAATGGCGAAAGGATGAATTATGCAACCTAAATAAGTAAATCAAAAATTTATTTACATGATTTTACGTGGAAATCCAACTGAGTGAAAATCACGACTTAGATCGTATTCTAAGATTTCCTCCCCTTCACCTTCATCGGAGTCAGTCGTCCACTGTATATTACCGCTTTCAACCTAAAGTAATAGAATCCCTTGTACAATTGTATACATTATCTGAATAGCTCTCTGAGAAACGATTCGAATCTCAACAAATAAACCTCTAAACAATCGCAATGCATTCGACATGTACTTTGATGTTATCATGATGATCACCTTGATCAAAAAAAAATCCCTACAACCTTAAGTGAATCATAAAAATTATGTACATTGAAGTCTAGATCTTCCGTTCAATTTTTGTTGTTCAAACACTAATCAACTTCATTACTCATATTGTATATGGTACTATAGTTTCACTTCTCGTCCTCTCCATGGGCGGACCTATTCATATTATGTTTCAAAAAATCAGATATTGTATTAGACGACTTGTCATCTATGTATTAAGCGAAGGCGATCATCACTAACATCGTGGAGTCCATGTTAGGTGAGGAGAATGAAGGGGCGATTAATGTCAAGATAAGATAAGGATCCAGGAGGGGGTGGTACAGTCGAGGAGGGAGGGAGATGGGAGCTGATGAAGAAGGAAGGATGTCGCAACGATAGCGGTGGATGAAAGTATTCAAAATATGAAGTATTGGATATATGGCGAGCTAGATAGATTAGTTCAAGAGGTGGTTAGGTTAATGACATAAAAGCAAGTCATGGGCTTGGATATAAGATGGATTGACTATTTGGAAGTATGTACGTTAAAGGACTCAAGTTCGAATCCCAAGGGAACGCTCCAGACCTCCGAAATTACAATGTCTACTATTAAAAAAAGATTTAATTCTTCTTTGAATAATCCCAAGTTATCATCAAACTTTCACATTTTTATATTATTGACAGTTTTCATTTTTTTTCATGTAGGTGAAAATGGCAGAACATCGACATCGAAGATCCAAAGGAAGAGGTTGTTTGGAACAATAAACCGCGGTCTTGAGAATTAATGAGCTTTTCGAGCAAAGACGAGCATCCGACGATAAGGATATGCACGTTTTTTAAGTAACAAAGTGTACTCTTTAATAAAAAATTTTGTTTGTAGCATTAGATTTGTAACACTGTAATTTAAGGTGAAATATTGTAAAATTTGAGTTTCGTAGGGTAAGAATGTGCATCCAAAGTTAAAATTAAAATAGTAACACTTGAATCTACTTGCTTTATAATCTTGAACAACTCCCTCTTGGATCTTCAGAGACTGATGTGTCTCTATTAGGGATGCAACTGAATACATACATACATACATACACACACATATATATATATATATATATATATATATATATATATATATATATATATATATATATTCGACTGCTATCGTATCTGTTTCTAAGAGGATAGAGATATGCATTTTTTATTTTGACAGCAGATATGGATATGGATACCGTTTTCAATTTTTATTGAGGATACAAATATGGAAATGGTTGTACATTTTTCTGACAGATACGAATATGATTATCCGTATTATTAAAAATCTATGCGTGTATCATAATCATACTTATCAATGTGTGTATAAATATCTAAATTTATAATATACTTGTAGATAATATAAATGCTTAGAGTCATTTTGAATTCATGAAGAACAAAATAGAATAGAGAATAAATTACATAAAAAACCCCAACTATACCTCGATTCCAATTAGGGCTTTATTTTGGAAATGTAACAATAAGAGGTTCTATCTTATATTTTATCTTAAATACATGTTTCTTTAAGCTCCGGCAACCTTTTTTTAAACGCCGATATTAAATTAAAAAAAAAATGAAATTTTAGTAACATACTTCTATCATTTAAAAAATGAGGCCTTTAGTTGGGAATTGAGGCACAGCTGGTGTCTTTTTTCTTGGTACTTTACCCGAGTGTATGTGTTATATTGTTTAACTATTTGTTATAAAAGTTTAATTTAACATATTACATTATTTCCTTTTTATTTTACTGCATCCTTGGTTTTTGTAAATTTGACATTAGTTCTAATCTTAGGAAATTTTATTATCTGTAAGATAATCTATGTCCATTATAAAATATTTATATCCGAAATTATAACAATCCATTTCCATATTATCTATATTCAAAGATATTGCTTGCGATTTCCAATATCTATAAGATATAAGTATTTTAAAAAGGATAAAGATATAATTCACTAGTATTATTATCTGTATATGTCATCCTTAGTCTATACTCACGAGTGCGAATCTGAATCTGCAGCCTAAGGCCATGTTCGTTTGGGGTATAAGGAGGAATGGAATAAGGGGAATAAGCCCCCAACACGATTCCCCGTGGTACGACTATTCCCCATTATTTCATCTTATTTCACTCTTATTCCTATCTTTATCCCACCTTACCTACCTTTATTTCACCTTATTCTCCTTATTCTTATCCTCCAGCCGAACGGAGAATAGACCCTTATTCCACTTATTCCTCATCCTTATTCCTGCTTATTCTCCTACCGAACGGGCCCTAATGGTCATTAACATTCCACGTCACATATGATAATTTTAATCGTAGAAAACTAATATCCCCATTAACAAAAAAGCTTAATTTAACACCATCTTCTTTCTAAGTCCACATCTCAAAAGAGGATGATTCCAACACTCCCTTAGCTGGAATCCAAAATCTTTTCCTCGGTGCTCACTCCACAGCCAAAAGCTAACCCTAAGGGCCCGTTTGGTTGTTGGGTACTCGAGTGTACTCGGATGTATCCCCCTTTCAACCTTGGGTTGGAAATCTATCACAAATCAAGGTCATATCGTATCACATTCCTTATTCCAACCCCCTCCCAACACTCATAACTATCCCATCCCACTATTCACAAGTGGATACGCCAACCTACCCCATCCCACTAACCAAACAGGGTACCTGATTCATCGACATAATGTGGTTACTCGTTAGAACTGGATACGTGTCTGAATGGTTCGAGATAGAGATGTTAATTTGGGTATTTCACCTAGACCCGTCTCATTTCCTTTTGGATGGGTTTGGATTTTAAATTTACTGCTTTTGTGGGTATGAGTATGTGTTTGGGATTGCTTCGTGGGTACCTGAACCGGAACCCGCCCCAAACTTGAATAAAATATAAATATAAATATATTTGTTGCATTTTAGTTAAACTCACTAATATCTCAGATGGGAAGAACTGATAAAAACCCTTAAAATAACAATCATCAGTTCAAAATTTTAAAAATTAGCACCACATAAGCATAGTTACATGGACCTTTGCTAATGATAACAGATACGGCATTCATTATTATTTTCAACGTATAAAGTTAATTTTACAATGAGTAATATTCGTCGTTATATATTTACAACAGACGATACAGTACATAATAAATTTATTTTTAATATTGTGGTAAACATGTAAAAATAATTCCAAAGAAGTGAAATCAATTATATATCAAATAACTTTTATTGGGTAGGATTGGGAAAATGACTATGATCTTCAAATTTTAAGGAAATGTCTCTATCTGATTTTCTGGTAGGATATGTTTTAAAATTTTAAAAACGTATATTTTTTTAAAAAAATTGAGCTTTGAAAAATAAAATCTGGAAATATTTGAATAAATAACTAAAAATTTCGATGAATAAATAGATTTAAAATATTATCCCAATAATAAAATCGATAAACATTTTACACTTGTGCTCCTTCAATATTCTGCAATTATAGTTATACTCGTACCTTCTTTGCAATAGCACGTGTGATTCTGTATTCTTACAAAATTCACAGTACTATTTTTTCATTGATGTAATAAGCATAGCCTAATAATAAAAGGGGAATACTGTGAATTTTGTAAGAATAAAGAATTACATGTTATTGCAAAAATGAAGGGGGGTGTGTTCGTTTGAGCAATAGGGAGTATCCCTCCATAGACGGTTAACGTTTTGGTCATTGAGTCAATGAGTGATCAATTACCTCTCATTATCCTCTTTTTCGAAAGAAACATAAAATAACAAATAACTATCACTTATCACTCATTATTCTCTTTTTGTATTCTTCTCAAACCGAACAGAAATAACTTCTTATTCCACATATTCTTGTACATTATTCCTTAGCTTCTGAGGGTATATTATTTTAACTACAAAATATCAGAGAAGCATTAATATTAAAAAGGGTTCGATCTAATTTCGGTATTTTATTTTTTTTCAAAAATATCACAATGTATATTCATCTATATATTTTTCTATATGTCATTTAAATTTCATCAGAAAGAAACAGAGACCCCTATGCATTCCATATAGAATAGGTCGATTACAACAATATTTAAATTATTAAAATTACATATTTTAGATGAAGTGTATATGAATCTTTTTTTCTGATGAAATTCGAATGACATGTTTGAAGGATATATAGATGAATATACTTGATGATATTTTAAAAAAAATGCAGAAAAATACAGACAGAAGCAACCTCATTTTTTCCTATTAAAACCCCTATTTTTTGTGTTCCGATGGATCTTATTATAAGTATTATTTTTCGTGGAGGTAGTCTTGCAAATACGCAATAAGTGACGTGGAGGTATCTTCTGTTTGGTTGGTTGCTTCTCACGAGGCATTGGAATTCTAAATTCCTATGAAATTTCCGGGAAGATTAGAACCACATCGAGGAACTAAAATAATGGCATCGTCGATTTATTCTGTGTACAAATGCACGATTGGGTCTTGTCGTCAACGTCGACAGCTCTCAGCTCATCATCTGTTTTGATAGGCAGATCCATTCATGCAACATCTTTTTTTTATACGAAATTATGTAAGATATTATGATCTGCAAGTTATGGCGTATACTGTTTTAATGGTACACAGGTCTTAGTCACAAGAAGTAGAAAGGAAGTAACGTGAGAAAAAATATAGAAATAATTATAAAAAAGTTTCTGAATTATACATCTGATTTCAATATACTTTAAATTTAATTTAATAATGCAAGGTTTTAAAAATTGGATCGAATATTGAACCGATCAGTTTCGGGTTAGGGGTCGGATCGTAGGTCCAAAGCGGTGAGACTGGTGATGATGTCAGCATGACATCATCATTTCTATCGACTCAGAAAAATTGGATCAGGCTTAATTTGCTTAATTTACTGGCCCAATTGGTCGAACTGATTTTTTGAACTGATAAAATCGGATACATATATGTAAATATATATTTAGATATCAATGAAATAATCGATTAAAATGTCAAATATTTCAATAGAATAACATGATTGTTTATTTCAAGTAAAACTCTACACAAGGTAGTCACATTTTTCTAGCATTATATATGAATATAATATTGTAATAATCTAGTTATAGTTGCTTTTACAAAATTACTCTAAGAAAGTAGTGGCACAAGTTATATTCAAAAAAAGAGAGACATAACTGAAATTGCAGAAGTTATGAAGGGCACACGTGAAAAAACCCTATTATTTCATTATTTAAGCCTTTATATTTTGAAAATATACTAAATCATCAAAATTGAGTCAATCCAGTTCAACCCGGTCCGACCATCGACCTGATTTTTTTCTTTTTTTTAAAAAAAATAATTGTATAAAACTGGTCGAAAAGACCGGATCGGGGCTGGTTGCCGATCCAACCGATCTTAACAGCTGGTCAGATTCGATTTTTTAAATCCTGTAATAATAATGAACTTTAATATCTGTATCACGGTCTTTCATTATTGAAATTTAATGGATTATTAGGGGGATAAAATGCTAAGCAATGATTCAATCTTATCTGTTCCTAATTTCTACAGAGATAAATATAAATATTTTTCTCAATTGTTCCAATTATCTTTCCTATTGCGATTGGAATACATATGGAATCTCATATATTCTATACCAGTCGTACAGCTGAAGATGGAATTTTCTTTTTCATTGCATCATAGCAGTAGAATATAGAATATAGAATATTTAATTAATTAATTAAAAAAGATTGGTTGTTTAAGAATATTTGCCGTGGAAGAATCACTATATTTGGATGATTCGCATCAATTGGTAACGTATATATTACTCGCGTCCCGAATCGAATGAGATCCCTTAAAAAATTAATTAATATATGAATAAATAATAATGATAATAATCCTCGAAACTTTAAAACTTAAATCCCGCTTCCCAACTGTCCTCGTAATCACCAGATACCTCCATTCATTAAACAAAAAAAATGAATAAAAATAAAAAGGTAAATTATAATTTAAGTCATCATCTATGGGTCCGATTGTAGAATGTGTCTTGATATTTAAATTGTAACGATTCGGGTCTCAAGATCATTTAGGAAATGGAAATTTTGATGTTCATGACGAATATACCCTTATTGGGAAGGAGATGTGAGTTGGGTTCCAACTTCTATACAAAGATATACTCGTCATTAGACTCAAAAATTTCCTTACATTAATAACCTTGAGATCCGAATCGTTATTATTTAAAGATCGAGAATCATTCTAGGATTGGATCCATATATCGAGATCCAAATTATAATTTACCCAAAAAAATACGAGGGAAAAAAAGCCCCAAAAGGAAATAGATCCCACTGGACACGAAACTTATAAGAACGACCCACATAACCACTCCCACCCTCCCCCCTCCTCTCTCCACCACCCAATCCGATGGACGAGTCGACTCCATCGACCCCAGTGACGGTCGAGATCCTCTCCCCTCTCCCGAAACAGATGGTCCCGATCATCCCCGCGCCCGCCTTCCTCCTCCCCTCGGAGGCGGCCTCGTCCCTCGCGGGGCTCCTCTCCCTCCCCCTCCCCTCCCTCCTCCCCCTCCTCGTGCCCCCCGCCGCCGCCGCCCTCCCCCGCGCCCCCATCTCCCGCTTCCCCGTCGCCGCCGCCGCCCTCGGCTCCTCCGGCCGCGTCTTCCTCGGCGTGAACCTCGAGTTCCCCGGCGTCCCCCTCCACCACTCCGTCCACGCCGAGCAGTTCCTCGTCGCCCACGCCGCCCTCCACGGCGAGCCGCGCCTCCTGTTCCTCGCCGTCTCCCACTTCCCCTGCGGCCACTGCCGCCAGTTCCTCCAGGAGCTCCGCCGCCCCGACGACCCCCACGACCTCCAGATTCTCGTCACCTCCGACCCTAACCCTTCCTTCCGCCCCCTCTCCTCCCTCCTCCCCTTCCCCTTCGGCCCCCGCGACCTCCTTCCCGATCACGCCCCCTCCTCCTCGACCTCTCCCGCCGCCACCCCCTACTCCTCCTCGATCATCCCGATCCCACCGATCGGGAGCTCACCGACGCCGCTCTGGAGGCCGCGAGGCGCTCTCACGCACCGTACAGCGGCTGCCCGGCCGGATTCGCCGTCGCGGACGAGGACGGGAAGGTGTACTCCGGCGGTCCGTACATGGAGTCCGCCGCGTACAACCCCAGCCTCGGCCCCGTGCAGGCCGGGCTCATTGCGTACGTCGCCGCGGGTGGCGGCGAGTATTCCCGGATCGCCCGCGCGGTGCTCGTGGAGATGGAGGACGCGGCGGTGTCTCACGCATCGACCGCGCGGGCATTGCTGGAGAGGACCGCCCCGAGGTGCAAGCTTCAGGTGTACAGGTCCGGCAAATCAGAAGAAGATTACTGATCAGCGGAATCTACTTGAATGGTATGGTGGCTGATGCGATCCTAATGTATTTATATTGTATTGATGGTGATTGGTGATGCTCAAGTATTAGATTTAGATTATTGTAATACTTGTTATATCGTAATTAAAGTGGGAAAAGGTTTGATCACGGGTGCTATAAAATCGGATTCCGAAATTTTGTGGTTATCATACGGTTGCTAATTAAAATCGTGAAAAGTTTTCTGTGCCGAAGTCGATTCCAATTCGATCAGAAATCATGTACTGTTGCCTCTTCTTCTCTCACCAAACACATCGAATTAGGGATAGACATTCAGTTGGGCCCAGCTCGAAGCTCGATCCAAAAAATCCGATACAGTTCAAGTTCAAAAGATCATTGGGTCGGACCTGGACATGGGTCGGATCTCAAAAAAAATTACGGGCTGCGGCTACCCGAGGCTTGGAATTTTTAGATAGGTTTGGACCTTGGGAATGCCAACCGGGTTAGCTTCTCACTTGTTGCCAAACCTTGTGATCACTAGGTCAATGTCCCACGGTCAGTACTTGATGTACTCGGTGTCAGTTTCCATCCGTGTTTTTGAAACAAGACCAGATTCAACCGGTCTAACCAATGAATTGAGCTTGGATCGGTCCAGTTAATCGATTTTTGCTGATTCGGTTCGAATATTTAGTTTTAAACAAGGGATTTTTACCCGGTAGACCCTATAAACTTTTTAAATTACCTCTACGACATTTTGCACAACGTAATTACCCATCGACCTTGTAAATTACCCCAAGAACCCTTATGAGCTTCAAACAGATTAACCGCAGGGTTCGTCGGGTAAGAGTTGGCAAGTTTATGGGGTCGAGGGGGGAATTAGGTTGTTTCAAAAGTCGTGGAGATATTTGGCAAAGTTTGTAGGGTCTGTCAGGTAAAAATTCCCTTAAACAATTCGACATGTTCAACCTATATTTGAACCCAATTTAATCAGGCAAAATTGCTACGTTAAACATCATGAACACTGCCGTTGATTTGACTCTTCTTGGATCAACTTGCTTGAGTTAATATTGAGTTAATCAAACCACGCCAAAATTAAGGGAAGATTTTTCTCCTCTTTCTCTCTCTCTCCTTCTCTCCCCCTTCTTCTTTTCCTTCCTCTCCTCGTTAGTCATTGTGATGTTCGATATCCTCGACAACTATGCCATCTGAAATACCATCGGATCTACTATAAAAGAAGAGTAATGTTGTTAGTCGATCAAATGAGATTTGTAGAAAAAATATGTGATTGTTTTTATTTAGACTCCTAAACTTGTGTACATGGTAAGTACGTGAGTTGCCGAACTCAAGGAGGCAAATTGTGGAATCTAGGGTGTATAGTAAAATTATCTAGGTAATTAGGAATTTTCTGAATTTTTAAGGAATTTTTATTTTTTATCTTTTTAGATTGTTTTAGTGCTTTGAATTGTTTTTAGGTTGTTTTTATATATCTATGTAAGAGAAGTATGGATATTATTAGTTTTATATTTTTAATGATTTTATATTTTGATATTTTATGTTTTTTGTTTCTTTTTTAATTTTTTATGTATTTTAGGTAATTTTTAGAATTTTTATGGATTTTAAATTAGTTTCTATAGTTAAAACATTTTTTATTCAAATAGGCAAGTATTTTGGATTTTGAAAATAGTAAACAATAATAAAATTATTTGATTTTATTTTTATTATATATAATAGAAAAATATATTTAAAACACATTATTGCACATATTTTTTAGATTTTTTATGAATTATTTATGATTTTTATAAATTTTATCGTATTTTCATATTTTTAAGGATTTTAATACTTAGTTTTTTCATGATTTATTATTTATAATATAGTAAAGTATACTAAATATACTTTTTATGAGATTTTTAGAGTTGTATTTGTATTTTTTGGATTTTAGAAGTTTGTAATATCTTTGTAGTTGACTTTTGATTTAAGAAAAACATTAAAAAACGAACTTATTTTTCAAAATGCTCTTTATACTGTATAGATAGTGAGATTTTTATTTGATTTTTATATTATGTATTTAATTTAATAATTTATTTGTATCTATTATGTAATATAATGTGTATCGGTACTTAGATGTAATTTTGATAAAATTATATGAGCTTGTGTAAAAATATAAAATGCGAGAGTTAAGGGCGAAAAAGCCCCCAGAGTCCACGTGTTAGCTCACGCGATCTCCTGCGGCTGCACCTGTACGAGAAGCATGTAAAATGGGGGTTCAAGACGCTACAAATGCCCCTCCCCCATTAACACGTGAGGATCACGTGTTCACCACATGTACATGAGATTGATTGAGAATTAGAACTTTGATAATAGTTTAGTGGTAGTACAGTGTAAGTACAAAAGATTAGGATTTAAATTTCACTCTTGAAAGGTTTACGTTAAGTAGTTCACGACCAGCGTAAAAAATAGTCGAATCTTTTAACATAGATTTCAGCAAGAATTTATGTAACCGATCCTACTTATAGTGGGAGAAGGTTTAGTACATTTTTTATTAGAACAGCTGAATGTACTCGACGTTTTTATGTCAATGCTATTTTTATTTGAGGAACAACTCCTTCGTCCACGATTACGGAAAAGCTAGAATGAAATCGTCATGATTACTAGATGAATATGCAGCCAAAACTTTGGCGAGATTCATCTCTTGTGATTGTGTAACACCCCAACCCCAAACGTAGTATCATACCTAAAACTCACAAAGTGTGGGTGTGGTTTATAAGTGATGTGATTACTACTTGTGAACTTGAGCTTAAGCATTTTGAGTGGTTGTCAACGGGTCCATTTGAGTCCGAACTCAACAAGTTGTTAGGGTCAGTTTTCCTTGTTAACGGACCGGGGACCTAAGCCCGGGACGTTACAAAATGATATCAGAGGCATGTTCCCTCTGATAGTGGAAAGGGCTACCCGAGAGGTGGAGCCACACATACAAAGAGGTTGGAGGAAAAGGCTACGCGGAGCGTGCAAACATAGTGGCATACCTAAAACTCACGAAGTGTGGGTGTAGTTTATAAGTGATGGGGATTACTTATCAACTTTGAGTTTAAGCATTTTGGGTGGTTTTCAATAGATCCATTTGGATCCGAACCCAACAA
The DNA here is from genome assembly GCA_037367405.1 of Ottelia alismoides. Classification (NCBI taxonomy): domain Eukaryota; kingdom Viridiplantae; phylum Streptophyta; class Magnoliopsida; order Alismatales; family Hydrocharitaceae; genus Ottelia; species Ottelia alismoides. Next base: position 215,698 of record JAZKJV010007683.1, read on the forward strand.
ATCGTCAGATCAATTTTCCTCGTTAACGGATCGAGGACCTAAACTCCAGGACGTTACAGATTGTAACGACGTTCAGTTCACCCCCAAATGCCATATCTAATGGCAAAAACTTGTGGAAATATATTAACTGGCCAATCTAACTCAAAAATAAAACAAATGCCCTCTATATTATATATATTATTGAAAACAAACAAAGGCAACCCAATCTTGGAAAAAAACAATGGCATTCATTGGGTTCTTGAGGTGAGATAGATATAATTCAAGAGTAACCCAGCAACCAAGAAGTGAAGTATCTCAATTCCAAATCGGCTGGCTGGTATAGGCAGCAATAGAGCACAGCCCGCCGGGGCCGACACCGGGCGCCTCCCTCACGATCTTGCCGAACCCATTGTCGCCCCATTCGGTGCCCCACGAGTTCTTGACTAGCCAGTACTTAGTACCATCCGATTCGACACCGTATCCGATCAGTACCATATAGTGCCAATCCGTCTCCTCTCCGCAGCTCCCCTTGTAGACGGTTTTCCCCTTGTAGAGCTGGAATTCCCGCTTGTCGTATCGGAAAGCGACCGACACCGGGCCGCTTGCGACCGCCTGCTTGAGGGCTACCTCGTTCCCCCTTGGAGCAGGCCCATAGCCAGTGATCGGGGCGTTATGGCCTACCCTCTTGGCGTCGCACGGGTCGCTACCGCGGTCGGTGTAAGGATAGTCCTTTGCTAAGGCGATCCCTTTGTTGTGTACAATGTAGCCGTAGGCAAATCCTGGTATACCACCGCCCGCGCAAGCGTCTCCTTCGGTGCAGTCCATGACTTGCTGCTCCGACAGCGTCAGGAGCTTGCCGGTTTTGATGTGGTTGAGCGTCTCCACCGCTGCCACCGCCGCGAACACCCAGCATGCTCCTAAGATCAGAATGAAATCGATGAACATGTGATTGATCAAGAACTTGAACTAGATCTGATCACTACATCACGAGCAAGAGAAATGATCTAGAAGAAAAACATGCACAATAACGATATATTATTGTTCGGTAATGTGTCTACTCCAATCGAACTTTCTTATTTTCTTTCGCGAAAAATAGTATACATGAGTACAATATTAGGGTTGAAATTACCAATATACCCTTGCTAATAAATGATATCAACATTGCAAGAGTGTGTATTTTTATACATGGTATAAGGTTATTTTTTTGCAATTTCAAATTCTTCTAAGAAAATGTGTAAAATTCTACCATTCTTCCGTGCAATTTGCTATAAAATTAATTATTTTTTGGGTATATTATAAAAAAACTCCAACTATACTCGGTTCTTTATTAGATGACTCATTTTTCAATTGTAACAAATATGGACCTAAACTTTCAAGTGAAGAGTTCAGCGACGACCTATAAGGGTCGCTCGCTGGATCTTATGAAGGCTTGTATCGGGCCTCTCTGTGTTACAATTGAAAAATGATGCCTCTAATCAAGAATCGATGAACAATTGCTGCTTTTTTTTTGTAAATATGCGGATTTAAAGATGTGGTATAACCAATATTTTTGAAATCGAACCGGACACCGAATCGGAAACCTTACCAAAATGGTTGGATCGGGTTGAACCATGTAATCAAACAGATTCAACAGAATGATGGTGTCAATGTTATGTAAAACAAGATTACACCGGATCGGTGAGAAAAAAGTTGTTGAAAAGGATAATCAAACCGAAATGAAATAATATATATATATATATATAATATACACTTAAATATACTTGAAATATAAATAAAATACATAGACGGTGTATATACTTCAAATTATATATAATTTTTTTTGTATGTATCATCAAATGGCATACATATCATATATATATATATATATATTATTTAGACTAGCTGCTTTATAACGTAATAGTAGTTAATGATATTTAAAACCCATTACATGCAAAAAGTTAAGTTAGAGTAGTTGGTTTAAAGTTCGAAATTGATAACCAAAGGTCCTGTATTCAATTCTCACTGTCATCATTATTTTTAAATAAATTAAAAATTAAATGTAATTCAAAGAGTTAAACCGAGTTAAAAATAATAGGTTAAACCGGACATGTTGTTTAAAATTTGAAACTCGAACCAAATCGGTCCAAGCCCTGTTCCGTTCCGGTTCAAAAACAATTGTTATACGTAATTAAAAATGAATATAAATGTAAAAAATAGATATTGATCAAGGCCAAGTAATGAAAAACTTATCTTAATAATACATGTAAAGTCATTTACTTATTCTCTATTATATAAATATAGCAAATGAATGAAGATACACATTAAAATTCGTTGGATATAATTGTAAATAAATTTACATTTATATTTATGCATTAACATGTTTAATATTTATTAATACGAAGATATGTATAAAACAGATACGATAGCGATAATATCCAAACATTGAACAAATAGACTCACCGCAATCTCCTTGGGACTTGATAGGAGTGACGGAACCCTTTGTTCTCCAGTCCATGCTCACCGGTGGGTCTACGTTCGGATACCATGATCCAGTGACGTTCCGCGGCTCCTCCCACGTCGGTGGCGGCCCTGCGCTGTACTTCCTACTGAACTCCTCGCTTGTTAAGTCTGCGAACGAGGTGAGGCCTAGCTCGAACGTGCTGCTGCGGTTGCGGTTGAAGGACTCGATGAATTCCAAGTTGTCCTTGAAGATCTCAAATCTCGCAGCCTTCTCGAACTCATCTTTGTAGCGACGGTCATTGACGACGATCCATTTCTCGAATTGCTCGAGAACGGAGGTCGCGCCTCCCGCGGGAATCCGGGCGGCGGCGAGGAGGCAGACGGTGAAGAAGGTGCAAGTGAGAAATGGAGACATGCTCAAGTTGATTGAGCAGATGAGTGTTGGTGATAAATTGGTGAGGGCGTTGATGTGTATATATATTATGTACGTGAGAATTTGGGTCAATAAAAATTTATATCATTTAGGCAATTGTTTGATTGCAATAAACGTATGGGAATTCAAATTCAAAGTAAAAGGAAATAAAATTTCTCGCGGATTTAATTTCTTCCCTAAGTTGTTTTTAGGGTTTATTGACCGCATGAATTAATTGCAGGTTGGATGTGCTTAATCACGAATGTTAGGAAATAAGATTAAAAAAAGACTGATAATATGTACTTCCACAAGTTTTTAAGGAAGAATGTCGAAAAAAGAAGTAAAATAAGATCGTGCCAATTCATTGCATTGATTCATATTAACTGGTAATATAGAAAATCTGGTGTTACCTCTGCTCATATATCGTTGTGGAATTTTCATATTATTAATATTATATGGTAATGTATAATATCGGGACATTTTTAAATAATTATTAAAATATTCTTAATTAATTAAACAATCATTAAATCATAATATTTAAAAATATAGTCATCAATCGGCACCTGAAGTGCCGATTTGGGAAGTAATGCCCAAATCGACATCTCAGGTGCCGATTTGGAGACATGAGGGACGTAAGTGCAAATTAGCCATTGAATCATCTGCCGATTTGGGATACGAATTCATACACAATATTCATTTAATATGAATCTGAATCAAATAAAAAGTGAATAAGAATATTGATCGACTAACGATCGGATACGAGTGTGATCGAATAAAAATCAATGTTATTTAATGAATCGTATAATTGGATTACGAAATCTTCAGCCCGAGAAACCAATGTAGATGGATGTTAAAGATGTCGTCTACATTGGTTTCTCGGACTAAAGACTTCGTAATGGTATATATATTATATCATTATTCCCTAAATATTATATTATAAGTATAAATATAATTAATTAGAATAAACGATTTAATATATAATATAATGAAGGAAAAGAATTATAAACTAAAAATTTGAAAATAACCATTTCAGTAATAGAAAGGATACACATTTACCATTTTAATGTAATTACATCCTTATGGTACTTTTGACAACAAAAGTGGTTAGTTGAAAAAACAATTGATAACAAATGATGGATGGAAGCATAAATTACCGTAATGATGGAAATGCAAATTACCCAATGAGGAAGTCAAAATCGGCACTTGAGGTGCCGATTTGGGCAAACTCATTGGTTAATTTGCACTTACATCCCTTGTGTCTCCAAATTGGCATCTGAGTTGTCGATTTGGACATTACTTTTCAAACCGGAAACTCAGGTGCCGATTGATGGCTATATTTTTAAATATTATAACTTGATGGTTGTTTAATTAATTAAGAATATTTTAATAATTATTTAAAAAATGTCCATATAATATCATTGTGGAATTTTTATTTAGTCAATAAGCCAGCCTAATTTGGTGTATGGGGTTCTGTCATAAATAGTATTTATAATGGAAAAATGGGGCTGCTCCAACATGGTTGTCTCTGCTCTATTTTCTATGTTTTTTATTTTTTTACAAAATAAAATCAGGTATATTCATCTATATATCCCTCTAATATGTCATTCGAATTTCGTCAGAAACAGAGACTCATATGCCCTCCATCTAGAACATGTAATTTAGCGGTCTAAACATTATTGTAATCCACATTGAAAAATGATTATATTGAGTATTGTTTTTGGTGTCTTTCAGTGTCGTCCCTGACCTTTCATGGGCCCTAGGCAAAAGAAAAGAATGGGCCCTTAACAATTTTTTCGGGGAACAATGTGCTCTTAAGAAATCTCAATAAATTTGGGGTTTTCACATTGAGCTGTTCACATTCGATTCCATAAGGGCTTATTTTTGGTTGAGTTGTTTCATCGAAAATTTAATTTTATGAAGGCCTTTTTTTGGTGAGTTCTTTCACTAAAAATTCGATTTTATAAAAGTCCAATATGACAGATACAATTTTTTCCTAAACTAAAGATTGAAGAATATATAAAAATGGGCCCCAAAAATTGATGGGCCATGGGCCATTGCACTCACAAACTACCCTCAGGGACGGTCCTGGTGTCTTTGGAAAATGGAAGAGAAGTGCTACCATTGCCTCTAATTTTACCATTTCTTCTGGGGAATACAAGGCGCAACATGACTTGCCTGCTAATACTACAGTTCTACTTGTATTCAAGCAGTACAATGCCTTATCGTACTCAGTTGGTACAGTGTTTGCCACATACTTCAACAACTCTCGCAATTCTTCACCCTTTCTCCCAATGCATGAACATTGTGCTACGCTAGTGCAGTTAATACTACGAGTAGAAGTTCTCTCCGAATGTTTCAACAAACCTCTCCCATATAAGTAGAGACCCACTATTCCTTGCCATATCCAGTTAATGAGTAAGAAGCAAGGGTGACCTCCTCGTCAAGTACGTGTATGGTGTAGAAGACTTTCTCCGCAATGTTCGCATGCATCTACTGACTCTCGCGAGCGGATCCTATGCAATGTTGCAACGATCTACAATAAATCGTGAGGAGGCCAGAGTCGCTCGATAAAGATCGAACGGTTCACACGAAATCTGGATTTTTGTGGGTCGTTAATCTTGATCGAGCGGCTCGAGCCTCCTCAAGATTTACTGCAGATCCTTGCAGTATTTAAGAGGATCCACACTCACTCTCCCTGCCTCAAACATACATACATTGCCAAAGAAGAGGTAGATTGAAAGAGGATCCAGTAGAGGTGTTGTAATCTCTTTTCCTTTTTTGTGAATTTATCACAAATCCAACCTTATATAGTTTGAATCTTAGATCATTGCTTTACATATCCTCCAAATTTCGCTCAAATTTGAGCTTATTTGTTAATTTATCTTAATAGTTTGAAGTTCAAGTCCTTTTTAAATAGAATTCAAGTTGCTTAGATCTTGACGGAATGTTTGACCATCAAGATACAATAACAAGGGGGTAAGTGTTCAATCGATTGAAGAGGGTTCCTAGCGTCCGGTCTTGGGGGCATGCGGTGTCCAACAAGTGGGATCTGACAATCGTTGTATCGGACGCACTCGCGATTCTCGGAACATCACCAATCAATCAAGACAATAACCAACCAACAATGTATGATAATGCAATGCAAATGTGTAAATCAAAATTTATTTTTATTTTAACTCTAAAAAATATATGTATATAGCGTGTAGTATGTAGAGTATCAAACCACATAGAATAATGAAGATAGGGTAATTATTGTCTATTAATAAAAATAAACAACAATCCTTTTTGTACTTTTTGATTTTTTTTTTCATTTTTGGGGTTTTTATTATATTTAATTTTTATAGATTGCTTATATTTATATGTTTTTTATGTTTTGCATTTTTAAATTTTATTTTTTTAATTTTGCAATTTTTTCCTTTTCTTTTTAAAGATATAATAAGTATATGGGTAACATGGGGCTACCTACAGGGGGAGCCAACTTGACTCCCCCAACCCATTTTTCTATTTTTTAATAAATGCTTCCGTGGATATTCATCATTATATCCCTATATTATCTTATTCAAATTTCAAACGAAACAGACTCCTACAACCTCCATCTAGATGGGCCGATTTCAACAATTCTACGATCGTTAAAAAATGACTGTCTAGATGGAGGTCGTACGAGTCTCAGTTTCTCACGAAACTTGAATGACATAATATAGGGATATAGTGATGAATTTTCATAGAATCACTTTAAAAAATAAAAAAATAGAGAAAATGATGCGGGAGGGTGAAGTTAGCTCCACCCAAGGGGCAGCCCCATGGCTTAGACTTTTAAATAAAAAAATATAGTATATATAGTATAAATACTTTATAAATATATATAATAATGTAAAAATATAGGAAATATATAAGAGCAATCCTTCTTAATTTTCAAGTGTTATATATATGAGGTATTTGTATTTAATAATAATAAGTGTTAAAGCATTATAAGGATATATAGTATATATAAGGTCTTAGACTTTCAAATATAAATGTATATACACAAAAATTATAAAATAAAGGGATATTTACCCAGCGAACCCTGAAATCTTTCAAAATTACCTCTACGACCTTTGAAACATCGATATTCCTCCCTAGACCCTGTAATCTTGCTAACCATTACCGTGCAGACCCTCTGGTTAACCTCCATCCATTTGTCCGTTAAAACTAACCAGATTCCGTTATTAAATGTAACAATATACCCATCTTGTTTGTCAAATTTACGGTTATTGCCATTCCACCCCTCCCTCCTCACATCCGTTTCCCACCGCCGCCTCCCCGTCGTCCTCGTCGAAGCCCCGGCTCACGTTGCGCCGCCTGAAGCCCCAAGGCCGCCCGCGCGCACAGTGCCACGCCGCCTCGGAGGTCCTTATCCCCCTTAGAGCCGCCGCTGCCATTGAATTGAATCACGGCAAGGGAGTAGAGCGCTGCAGCGTGCGAGCCCATTGCTTCCCGAGTCCGAGCAAAGCTTCAAAAAATTATGGGTGGAATCCGACCAATTGGCAGCCTTGACTGCCAAGTCGAGGGAGCACTCGTTAATCCAAATGTCGGTTGCAGCGAAGTAGACGTAGTTGAAGCAGAACTTCCAAACAGAACAGAACTGCCGAAGCCAACAGACTGTTGAGAGGATGCTGCGGAAGCGGTTGAAGCAGAAGTACCGAACCCAAATGACGGTTGAGACGGAGCAGCACTACTTAAAGCTGAGCTGCCGAACCCAAAAGAAATTTGAGAAGGGGCTGAGCTGCCGAACGATGCAGTAGCCACCGTGGAACCGCCGAATCCTGTAAACGGCTGGGCAGAAGTGGCGGCGGAGCCGAACAAGCCGGAGCCAGTCTGCGGAGCAGCAGAAGCCGAGGGAGCGGCCGTAGAAGCGGGAAAGGTAAAGCCGAATGCCGGTTGCGAAGTGGAAGCAGAGGAGGAGACTGTGGTTCCAAAGAGAGGCTGGGAGGCGGAGGATCCGCCGCCGAAGCTGAAGGTGGAAGCGTCGAAGGAAGACGTGGCGGAGGACGGGGCGGACGAGGAGGATGGGGCGGACGAGGAGGCGAAGGAGAAGGAGGGAAAGGAAGGGGTAGGGGTGGAGGAGGAGGAGCCAAAGAGAGAGGGGCGGAGGAGGAGGTGGTGGTGGGCAGGGAGAAGGAGAAGGGTTTGGGGGCGGATGCGGAGGAGGGGGTGGTGGAGAAGGAGAAGGTCGAGGCAGAGGGCTGAGATGTGGAGGAGGACATGAAGGAGAAGGGGGGGGGGGGAGGAAGAGGAAGATGAGGTGGAGGAGGAGGTGTTGAAGGCGAAGGAGGAAGCCATTGCTGCGGCGGAGGGGCGGTGACAACGGCAGAATTGGTCGGGGTGTACGGTTTAACGGGCGCCCTCGAAGTTGCTGTGTTTTCAGGTTCATTCTCAGTGGTGGATTGGGGAAGGGAAGGGAAGATGAAGAAGATGATAGAAGAAGGAACATGGATGAGAGAAAAAAATCCAACCGTTAGATTTTATATGGTTTGATTAACTCAGTTTTAACCTACCCGAGTTAACTCAAGATGTGTCAATTTAACGGCAGGGATCGTGGGGTAAGACGGAGCAAGATTACGGGGTCGTGGGAGGAATTATGATGTTTCAAAGGTCGTAGAGGTAATTTCGAAAGATTTCAGGGTCTGTTGGGTAAATATCCCTAAAATAAAATATGTTTGTGTTTTTTTATTTTTTTCAATTTTTTTATTTTTATTTTAATTTTTTGCTAATTTTTAAGTATTTTTAATTGATTTAAATGAACAAAACATAAAATAAGATAAAAGGTCATATTGTTTTGGATTTTAAAATAGATAAATACTTTAAAAATGCCAACACAATTTTTAGTGTGTAGTATAATATATATAAGAAATGGAAACAAATATTTTTGAATTTCTAATGGATTTTTTATTTTCATATGCTTTTTAAGGTTTTTTAGCATTTTTTATATATTTTTGTTGGGTCTGAAGTTATGTTATATGTAATATATACTATGTATTTTTTGGAATTCTTACGATAACATTTCTATTTTTTTATTTTTATATCTATATAAGGGATAAATATCTCCTATTTGATTTTCAATAATTAAGAAAATGCAATAAATGATGAATGCAAATTTATATGTGTGTCATCATCATTTAGAGCATCTCCCATAATTGTCCAAAATTTATAGAGCATATGCGTTATATAGGAAAAATAGAAAATTAAATAAATAAATACACTACTTAGGGGTATATTTGTAATAAAATATAAGTACATGGTGTTCTGTGCAAATAACCCCATTGAGCGTATATTACATATTTTTAGACTAAATGGAAATAAAAAAATTCAGAAGCGCTCCCTTGTAATTGTGACCTGCCTCACACTCATTTGTTCAATCGATTGGAGAGGGGTTCCTAAAGTCCAGTCTTGGAGGGCATGCGATGTCCGACATGTTGGATCAGACAAGAACTATAGTGGTTGAATCGTGGAACTCGGAACGTCATCAATCAATCAAGACAACACTCAACCCGCAATGTATGATAATGCAATGCAAGTGTATGAGTCAAAGTTTATTTTTATTTTAACTCTACAAAATATATTTGTATAGTATCTAGTATGTAGAGTGTTGAACCACAGAGAGCAATGTGTATCGATAGGGAAATTATTGTCTACTAAAAAAACAAACAGTAATTGTTTTGTACTTTTTATTTTTATTTTTTGTGGGTTTTTAATTATATTTAATTTTTATGTATTGTTAATATTTTATATATTTTTTATGTTTTTAATTATAATTTCTAATTTATTTTTTTCAATTTTGAATTTCCATTTCTTTTTAAAGATATAATATGTATATATATATATATCTATACATAATAATATGTATATTATAAATACTATATGAAATATATAAAATAAATAAAAAATATTAAAATATGGGAAATATATACAATAACAATCTTTTTTTATTTTTTAAGGGTTTTAAATATATACAGGGTATTTAAAATTAATATATTTACATATTAAAGTATTATAAGGATATTTATAAGGTCTTCAAATTTTAAATATAGCTATATCTGCTCAAAATTTAAAAAAAAGTATTTTATTTTTTTCGAGTTTGTGATTTTTCTTATAAGTTCTGTTAGTTTTTAGGTATTTTTAATAGATTCAAATGTAAAAAAATATGAAATAACATAAATAGGCCATATTGTTTTGGGTTTTAAAATAGATACATACTTCAAAATTCCCAAAGCTATTTTTAATATGTAGTATAATATATATTGAAAAAACAAATGGAAACAAATATTCCTTAGATTTTTAATGGTTTTTTTTAATTTTTATATGGTTTTTAGTGGTTTTCAATTTTTAGTATCTTCTTTTTATATTTTTTGTGATTTTTGGTCTGGAGTTATATTATATAGAAATACATATTATGTAATTTTTTGGAATTTTTTAGATCTATTTTCTAATTTTTTATACCTAAACATGAGACTTAATAATTAGGAAAATGCAATAAAATGGTAAATAAAAATGTATGTGTACATCATCATCATTTAGAGCATCTCCCATACTTTCCTAAAATTTATAGAGCACAAGCTCTATGTAGGAAGAATAGAAAAGCAAATCAATAAATACATCACTGGGAGGGTATATTTGCAATAAAATATAAGTGCAAGGTGTTCTATGCAAATAACCACAGAAGTTTAAATGTATATTACAAATTTTCAGACTAAAAGGTAATAACAAAAGCTAGGAGGGCTCCCATGTAATTGTTACTTGTTACCTGCCTCACACGGGTCACCTCATGACGTGAGCTGGCAAGAACCTATATGTGATTACAAGGAATTCCAGGAGGTCCATGCAATTTGTACATAAAATTTAAAACTTAACTTAATATTTAGAAGACTATTTTGAAAATACAAAAATACACCATGGATACTAATACATTTACCCACTAAGGCACGTGATTAGAAGGCGGTGCATGCACCACGTGGATAATCAAGCGATAGTGGAGGACTTCGTTTCGTCGAGAATAAATGACCCATATTAGATTTGGGTTGTCCCTTCGATCCAATGGCTATGAAGATTGGTGGATGAACTTGGAAGAACTTGGCCTATGAGAGCTTCGATATTGAATATATCGCCCCTTTGAGCTCGACCTTCACTGTTGCTAAGCTCCTCGGCTTTCTGGAGCACTCCTGTACTTGAAGGTGGGTCAAAAAGGTCTGGTTCCCACAGAGGGGGTCATGGAGAGCTCGAGGTCCTGGAACTATTAACTTGACTTTGAGGAGGTGCTCCAGGCACTGCTAGACTCGGGACCCTGCACAAAAAGATTGAGAAGGATGAGAGGTCGCAATCGACCCTCTCTTCAAGCTGGATGCACAAGAAAACAACATGGCGATGGAACTTCGGCAATGGAGTAAGAGAGGAGCTCGACTAACCTTGATCGTGCAAAATCAAGGAGGAGAACAAGGGGGAAAGATTGAGAAAAAGAGGGGATTGAAAATGGGATGAAGATATGGGTCGAAAATAGTCGGGGCACTATGAATTTCAAGAAGGAGTCGAAGCTCCAGCATATTTAGAATCTTAAAACTACACAAGATTACAAGATAAATGCAAGAAATAAATGTTACCTTAAGTTGCAGGGTTGAAAAGCTAAATAAAATGCGAAGGAAAATCGCTCGGATAGGTTAAGATAACTGAAGCATATAAAGGTCATCGAAGGTACTCCGACGAGCCTTGGATCGCGCTGATTTCACCCTTCTCCATGTCAACAAGGAGGGGAGGTGATTACATGTTACCAATGACACTGTAAACTGGGATCCTATCGAGGCTACTAGACAAAGTCGGAGATCAAAATGTCAAAAGAGGGCAGGGAAGGTGATTACATGTAAAGGTGATGAGTTCGAGGGGAGATGGTGTGTGATTTGGAGGTGATAGGTGAGAAGTATGCGGTCGGGGAGATGGAGGAAGGTGATGGGGAGAGATCCGGTGAAGGAATCGAGGGCTCTCGAGCCTTGGATCTCTTCCAAAAAAACGGAGAAAGTCAGAGGTCACGAGATCTCTAACAATGGGGCAGGGTGCAAGGACAACTGACATGCTGGGTCAATTTTCCTTGGCTCCTGGTTGGTCCACATGGACCAACCAAAAAATAAGAAATACAAAATCCCTTATTAAATAATTTAAAATAAATATATGATTTTATTAATTTTAGGTTAAAATATGAAATATTTATAATTTTATGTTGTATTTTATTTTGATTTTTATTTATTTTTACAAATTAATTTATAGATGCTAATATTTACATGTATATGCATATGATACATATATTAATAGAATTTTAGTTTATTTTGAATTGTATATTTTATCATTTATATAAATAATTTCTATATTTATAACTTACTTAATTACATATTTAGATATTTTTATTTTTTATGATTTTATTTAATTTCTTTAATAAATCTGTGTAAGTATATATGTATAATTTACATGTATATTATAATACTTTATTTATTTTAATGAAAATTTCATGGTTTTGTTCTATGCTTATTATTTAAATGTATTTTAAATAATATTTACAAGCATATAAAAATATAAGGAATGTAAAAATATAAAAAGTACATATATTGAATATTATATACATGTATCAGTACAATAGGGACCCAAAAGCTAACTTTTGCATCTCAACTTTAAATTAAATGAAACTAGCTTCTTTAAATAGATAATTTAATTTTATGAATAATAAAGGTGTGGTTGGTCAGTTTTGAGTATGTATGGAAGAGATATCCGTCTGGGAATTTTTCTTTGCAGCTTTTATTTTATTTGTCACGGGTGCATTGTATATTAATTTTTGTGAAATATTCCTTTTTATTTTTATGTAAAAGTTTCATATAGATGATTTTATTATTTGAGGTATGAAAATAAGAAAATAAAATAGGTCCTAAAATCCTATTCATTGACAAATAATTAGATTTTTAGGTGTGTACTATGTATAGTTAGCCACTCTATCTCCCCCTACTTTATTCCTTGTCAATCAAGTCATCACGATGGTTGTGTCTCGGGGTGTAGGGTCACTCAGTGTCTTTGAAACTTCGTTTTTTTTCTTTTCTTTCTTTTATTCTTTTATTTTGAAATTAAATACAATAATTAATACAAATCTTAATGTCAATTATTGAGTGTTATTTTACACAATTTAATGATATATACATGCATTTAGCTATATATTTAAGGCCAAAATTAAAGAATAATAGTGATGATGTGGAGAGTCATTACCCCCTATACTTGCCTTTGTTAGTCCCTAGAAAATACTTTTGCTAATGAGTGTAGAAAAAGAAAATAAAGAAAAGAAAAAAAAGAACATGGAATAATTTTTGACCTTTAAACTCGTCTAAATACAATCAAAGTTTGGAACCCAGTTAAGACCTTTGGATTCTTGATGTGTTCAAAACCGCATTCAGGTTTAGGAATTGTGACAGAACAACTCATAGGTTCCATAATCCTCTATCCAGTTCAATTCGCGGTCAGGTCAGAACCATCCTTTCAGTCGCGTACTCTCGCAAACTTGAAATGACAAGTACCATGTGCGTGAGTTTGCTAGCTATTCTTAGATAAATCACTGAATTGTCAAGGAGTATCCTCCTTTGGCAACTCGTCCTCGGGGAGATGTATATTTCCGTCTATGGTCAGGTGCATGCTAGTTCACAACCGAATATGGGAGATGTTAGAAGAATGGGAAGAAGTGGAAATGGACTAGTGTTGTCTCATTCCCCTGTGAAGCTAGGTCAGTGTAACTGAGTCTTCACCAATAAGCATACTTTTTCTGGAAGCTCAACATTTTGAAATTTTCGGTGTAGGTTTCTTTTTTGATATTTTTTTGTATTGGGTTCCTCTGCATTCTTGTTTTGCCCCGATGGATATAGAATCTTTTGTTCCGCCCAGGTTTTGGAGTCTTGAAAAAGTTATGCTAGCAGATCATTCCTCATTCTAAGCTTTATTTCAATCCAGACTCTGGTCGTTAGATGTCCTTGCTACCAGAGGAAGTGTGTTGAAGTAACGGTTTCGGCAATATCCAAGAATGGTTCTTGAGCCACCCTTGACGAAGCGATCTAACATCACCTCGACTTAAACTCTCAGATTTTTCAACCATCCAACTAGATTGAGCTACGTGTTAAGTGCGAGATTTCTAGCCAAGTCACTGTCGCAAGAATCATACGGATCACATGAAGGGTTCTAGTTAGACACATTGAATTGAATCATGAACATAGTCTCATGGAACATAAAGAATTAAGTCAAGGTAACATGAAGTATCTCAATTCCAGTCCTTAATGGATTCCTCTAAAATTAAGTAGATAAGATCTACACCAAGCTTCCAATCTTTTGACTTTGTTTGAACTTTTTAATGGTCTTGAGCATTCCGAAAAATGCTAATGTAAATGCAGATGCACGGAAATCTTTTTTGTGAAGATATTTTCTGATTTTGAACCTTTTATGGATTTTTGAAAAAGTTTTATAAATTTTTATACAATTTTCGAAAATATTTTGCAGATTTTATGGATTTTGAGAATTTTGAATATTTTAGAGATTTTCGTAAGAGTTCGTCAAAGAAGTATGTGCATATATTTACCGGAGAATACATCAATATTTACAAGAATTGGATGAAGGATTTAGACTAAGAATTTATACAAATCAACTTAGTTATTATTTATAGTCTTGATACAATGAACATTTATAGAAAAAATTTTTTATTAGGGTTATTATTCATAATAATTATATACAAGGTTCTCAAAAATAGTTCGAAAACATTATCACAAATATTTTGAAAACTTATTTTACGAATAATTTTTACAAATTATTTTTCAGATATTTACAAGATTTGAAAATCATTTTGCAAGGATTTTTAAAAGCATACATAGATTTTTCCAAAATATTTTCATAACTATTTTCCAAATCATATGCAAATCAATTTTCAAAAGCATAACTGATACAACATGAAGTTACCCAACAGATATCAAAAACAGGAAAAATAAATCCTCTGGAATTTTTCCATTGAAGATAGCAAAACAAAGCCAATATTAATAACATATCAATGCAATGCAATGGAGTTGTTCCATTGCAAGGTAATCTCGGAGTAAACTGTCAGATTTGTATGGGATACTGAAGGCATATCACTGAGTAACCAACAGGCAGTTCTTCTCGATTTCATAAGGGATAGCTCGGAAAGGCAGCAATGGTGCACCATCCTTCAGGGCCGGCACCGGGCGCCTCCCTCACGATCTTGCCGAACCCGTTGTCGCCCCATCGCGTGCCCCACGAGTTCTTGATCAACCAGTACTTGGTCCCATCCGGTTCGACTCCGTATCCGATCAACGCGAAGCCGTGCTCCTCCTTGCCGTTGCCGCAGCCACCTTTGTAGACACCCTTCCCCCTGAAGTGCTGGAACTCCGGGCTATCTCTAAACCCGACCGTCACCGGCACAGTGGCAACAACCTTCTTGAGGGCTGCCTCGTCGCGCCTCGGGCCACGCTGATAGCCGGAGATCGGGGCGTTATGACCTACCCTCTTGGCATCACAAGGATTACCTTGCGCGACGTAGGGATAGTCCCTCTGTAAGGCGACCCCTTTGTTGCGTAAGATGTAGTCGTATGCCACTCTCGGTGAAGCGCCGTCGTTGCAGGCGTCTTCAAGGGCCGTGCAGTCCAGGAGTTCTTGCTCAGATAGCGATAGGAGCTTGCCGGTTTTGATGTAGTTGAGTGTCTCCACCGCCGCGATCGCCGAGAACGCCCAGCATACTCCTGAGGAACAACAGCTGATTAGCTCGTCGGAACGGATCTGATCAACAACTCACGTACATGAAGAAACCATCATGAAGAAAAACATACACAGATTGTAATGTCCCGGACTTAGGTCCCCGGTCCGTTATTGAGGAAAACTGACTCTAACAACTTGTTCGGTTCAGGTTCAAATGGACCCGTTGACAACCACCCAAAATGCTTAAGCCCAAGTTGTCAAGTAGTAATCCCCACCACTTATAAATTAACCACACCCACACTTTATGAGTTTTCCATGTGATACTATGTTTGGGTTGGGGTGTTACACAAATAGTGGTTGTGGTTTGTTAATATACTGGAGTACAGTGATCTGTAGGATTTAAGGGGATTCGTCGGATCAGAAATTGACGACCCTGATAGGAGGCTGAAGCCCATTTCTCATCCGACGGATCCCCTACGTTATCGCAAGGGATTCTACAACAGATGATCCTCTCACGTACAGTGAGTGGCAACTCTCAAAGGATCACTCTTATATGGCAAGGAGCATGGATCATACTGCAGATGTCGGAAGTAAAGAGGAGGGCATCTCGAGCCGCTAGACCATGATCAAGCGATTCACACGAAATCTGAGTATTTCTGAGCCCTTATCGTGTGAACCGCTCGATCATGATTGAGCGGCTCGAGACACCCTCTCCTTTATAGTCGGCCTCTGCAGTACTCCAGACACTACAACATAATGTAGCTATCGCGACGATTAAATAACAACAATTAGTTATATTCGTCACAATGTATTAAAACTCATTCATATAGCAACGGTTATATCTATTCGTCGCTAATTATAATAGAAATCGCGACGATTCCCTACATTCGTTGCTAAGTATTTTAGAAATAGCAAAGATTATTTGTATTCGTCGCTATTTTGATGTAGCAACGAATAAATTGTTGTTCGAATTTTATTTATTATTTAAGAATTTATTAAAGGAGGTAATTTGCATTTTCCCAAAAACTCTTATTATTAGAGAATTTTATTTATTTTTTACATTTTTATTTATTTGATTGAGCATTACTTTAAGTTATGTCTTTCATTATATCTGTGAAGGATAAAACTTGCTTTCAATTATATTATTATTATATCTATGTGTTTAAAACGCTATTATCCCAAAAAAAACCCTACGCCCCCCTTCAATCTCCTCATCGGTCCGTGTTTTCCCTCCCCTTTCCTCCCAACGATCCTCACGGCGGCGGTTTCCCTCTCTCTTCTCACCGCTATCGGCTCACGGTATATATACAACCTTCCATTGGTGTAGTCTCATTTCAGACATTTCTCTCACTTTAGCAAGTGGTCATCCTCCTCCTCTAGATTTAGGGTTTGAGGAAGAGTGGATAGCGATGCGGTGAATGGGCGGGCGTGACTTCCCCTCCGCAATTTAGGGTATCCGGATTCGACCATTCTCCAATTTCTACATTCCAAAGGTTTGAATTTCATTCTCATTTATTTTACCCCATATATTTTGATTTCTTAGTTTTTTTGTCATGGCTAGAGGTTGTTTAACCCCAATCCCTAACGCTGCTATGATTCCGTGGTTTGACTTCTACTTTCCTAAGGTTTCAATTTATTTACTGTGATGAGTAGGCCTTTGATGGTTTAAATCCAATCACTAGTTAATTGCATCCCATGTTGGAAAAACTATATGATTCCGTGGACACAGATTTATAGATCCACGCATATATTTGTATTAGGGTAAAACATGGGATTATATTACATGTTAGTATCAGGGAACACCTCCTCCTAAGATTTTGCATGTGATATGATCATTTTTTTTACTTGGTGGATCTCTCTGTATGATCCTACCTCTTCTGCTCTAAAAGGATTTTTCCCAGGCTTGTTAGATTGGGATGGTAGATGGAATCTGTCCATAATGTTTTACGACGAATACAACCACAGTGGCAAATGATCAAAAACTGATGATCGAGTTCCTTAGCACGGTTATCACTGGTCAATTACAATGATGGAGGCAATGTAATTCACCCCCACATGAATTTATTAAAGCATGCCTTTATGTATCAATAGGTTTACTGTGACATCATTATTTTTGTTATAACACCCACCATTTAGCAAATGTACTAAGACTTGGGAAGCAGATTTCATGATTTGGTTATCTTGTAACCTGAATGCTTTTGTGACTCTACAATAAGAAATGAAGAGAAGTTGAAACTAGGTAGTGCTTGACTAATGGAGATACTAGCTGCTAGTATATTTTCTCACGGTAATTTACCACGCATCACTACAGGAAAACTCTATATTTGCAATATTTGAAATTATGTTGCAAAAGTTCATTTGTAACATTTTTTTATTAAAAGCAACATTTATTATACGTCGCTTTTAATGTCCCTAAAAGGTGTGCCGCAAATGCTATTTATGACATTTATTAACAAATGTTACAAATAACTCACATTTGCAACGTTTTTTATTCGTTGCAACTAAATAGCAACATAAAAATAAATGTTGTTGTTACTGCTTTTGGCAACACTTATGAAACGATACAAATACTATTGCAACATTAAAATAAATGTTTCATATTGATTCAATTGTAACATTTGTTTTTTGTTATAATAAAATTGCAACATCATGGAAACGTTGCAATTACAATATTAGGGAAGATTTGATAAATGTTACAATGTTTTAATATCATGCGTATAAATGTTGCAATTATATTCAATCATTTATATGTTTATTATTGTATCAAATATGCCTATAATATTTATACAAATGTTGAATGTAACTTCTGCCAGTTTCATGATCATTATAAATCAACTATAGCATCTTTCAAAATAAGGTAAATCTCAATTATCATTGCATATAACAAACCACGATAACATAACTTTGCAAATATTCCAATTACTAAAATAAAACAACAATAGTCATTGCTTAAAATTATCGTTCAAGACTACTTATACAGTAATAAATAAAAACTAATTCTAAGCATCTTCTGAATAATACTCATCATCATCACTGTATTCGTCATTTTCACGAGCACTATCACTTGCATGAGAAGACATATCCTTTTCCTTCGACGTCGTGGCTACAATATCTCTCATCTCTTGACGATGAACCTCCATCATATCCATCATTTTCTTTGCCATCTGTTGTTGCTGATCTGCCATTTGCTTTATAAAAAGTTGTTGCTGCTCTGTCATTTGTTGCATAAGAGTCTCTTGTCCTTTATGCATGGAAGCTAGTTGTTCCGTCAAATTGCGCACATTACTACGAAGCTCGAGAATCTCTTGACTCGAAGAGCCACCTTGAACACCAAAATATCGAGAAGGAGTTACACCACGACCTCCACAACGAACACGACCAAAAGGTTCAGGTCCTTTAACTTTCATAAAGGCTTCATCTGGAGAGAGTGCTATCACAGGAGTTCCATTCTCATCCTCAGTACATGAAGGAGACATGAGACTCACTATTTCCTCCTAAAAAATCATATAAAAATTATTATATTTAGTAAAGAAAAATTATTCTCAAAATTTACTTACATGTTCTTTTTGGTGGACCTCCGATGTCCATGTCCTCACACCTTTAATCTCCCGACTCTTAGTTAAAAGAAAAGTATCCACTCGTGATGGCTCATAGGAATTTAATTTCTTCTGCATAATGAAATATAAAATTATAAATGAGGGGAAACCAATAACTATAATAGAGTTGAAAATTTAAAATAATACATACAAACTCGTCAATTTTTTGATGGGTATTTTTTCTGCCCATTCGATGGGTTGGATTCACTTCCATTGCGCGACTTCTCTTGTTCTTACGTGTCTTTTCCTAAATTACATAAAAACTATTAACACGCTGACGACACGGAAATCACACTAACAACTGAGGTAGAAAATAAATCACAATGTCGTTGTCCTCAATCGCTCAGAACGTGTCAATCAAGAAAATGAACCACGAATTAAAATAAATCAACGAAATACAGAGAAATGGTCCTGCTATAAGATTAACCTGGTATAGCTCCCAGGGTCGAACACAAGGAGCACAGATTGGCCTTGCGGCCTACGATGTAGTCAGAAATCCAAGAAAGTCTTTTTTTATGGTTTTTATTTGTTTTTATAATTTTTTTTAGATTTTTTAAAAGATGAGAAAATGAAAGAAAAGTAAATACAAGGGCACTTCAACAATTTATTAAACACTCCAAAAATAATGCAAAAATTAAGGAAAAATGGTTTTTGTGTTTTAAATGTTTTTTACTGTTTTTGGTGAATTTTTGGAATTTTTCTAATGGATAAATTATTTTTTAAAAATCAAGCAATGCGAAAAACAAAGGGGACTGTCCAGCAAGGCTTAAGACCCAAAAATAAAATACTCTTGGATCTCAACAAGCCCTGAAGGTAATTTTCCTATAATCTAGAAAGAATAAGGAGAATTTAGGCACCCTAATTATTGTTTTTGGATTTTTAATTTAATTATTACAATTTTTATGAGTTTTTAGGGGTTTTTCAATTTTTAGGGTTTTTAAGTGATGAAAAGTCACCAAAAATGGCTGGAAAATCAAACAACCAGCAAACAACAAATCCTAATTTTTTTAGAATTTTTAAAGGTGATTTTATATTTTTTTGGTATTTTTAAAGTCAAACAGTGGCAAAAATATGGGTTTTTGAATTTTTAAAAATAATAAATGAAATCAGAAATGTCCCCAAAAATCATAGAAATTCCTACACCATGGCAGGAGCCATGTGTCAAAATTTCGTTGGATTTGGAGGTCGTTTGATATTTTATTCAAAAATAAAGGTGGGGTACTGTGCACAGGGACCTAAGTGCAAATACCCAAAGATCTGGGGGCCTTGGTGCAAAATACCCAGCAAGTCACGCGCTTCGCGCGTGGCTGGGGCACACAGGGACCAAATTGCAATAAAAACCAAGTCCTAGGGCTATTTGATAACTCGTATCAAAAGCCCAGGGGTATGGTTGCAAAATTCCCAATAAATAACGCACATGCGCATAAACAATACTCACAGGGGTATATATGCAATTATTCAAAAATATTCATGCATTCATTAACATACCAGAACTACAGGGCTAAAGATGCAAAAATCCCAAAGTAACACGTGACGAAGCACGTGGTTCACTACTGGCAGGGGTATAATTGCAAATAAAATTAAGCGCGAGGGTCTCTATGCAAATATCCCAGAAAATAAACAACTGAATTAAAAATTACAGGACTAAAAAGAAATGGACAAACTACGAGGGGGCCCTATGATATTTACCCCTTTATTAGCCGACGGTCGGATGTGCGCCACGTGGTGATCGAACGGTCTGGATGCGCGGCGCTTCTTCTCTCTTCTCCTCTTCGGCTCGATCGACGGTGGGGAGAGGCCCACGTGGATGATCTGACGTCTGAAACGCTGGCGCCTCTCTCCTCTGCGATCGATGGTCCAGATGCGCTCCTCGGGTGGATCGACGACTGCTGCTCCTCAACAGATGGACGCTCACGATCAGAGCTGGAGCTGGAGCGTCATCGGACGGCTCTGGATGATGGAGGAAGAACTCGACGCCGGCGAACTTCGCCGACGTCCTGCGTGAACTCCGGTCCTCCTCAGCTGCGCCTGAAGGTCGGAGAAGGTCCGGCGTGAAGTTGCGCAGCTGCTGCGGGTGGCCAAGGGCCCAACCGAGCCCTGGAGGGGCTCCGGCGAGGCCTAGTGGCTCGAAGCTCCTGGCTGAACTGTAAAGGAGGCTCAGACACCCCCTTTGGACCTGCAAAGTGGTCAAGAAGCTTCGCGGGTCGAGGGCAAAGTGCCTCGGCCCGGTTAGGTGGCGTGAAGATGATCGGTGCGGTGGGGCGGAAGAGCTCCGGCGAGGCGACGGCGGTGGAGCTCGACTCCCAGATCCTGTGCGATCTGGGTTGTGCGAATGGGTGAAGAAGGTGCGCGGGGATATGGCGAAGGTGAAGGTAGGGTCTGATGGTCGAGATGATACGCGAAGTGACCGGAATCGAAGATGTACGTCGGAGCTATGATTTGGGCGTAATCGGAAATTGGAAGAAACTAGAGGGATCTAAGGTTACCTGATGGATGCTGGAGACTGTGCTGGAGCGTGGCTATCTCCGGGTCGTAGCTTCGAAGGGCGTCAAGGCCTGAAGCTCGATGCTCAACGCCGGCGGCGGAGCAAGAACGGCGAAGATCGCCGGATCGATGGATACGCTTCCTCGCCTCACTGCAACAAGGGCACAGCTTGCTGTCACTCTTGCGGAGCCGATGGAGGTCACTGGGAAGGAAGAGAAGGGCCAAAGATGGGGCGCGGAGGCGGCGGAGATGATGGTTATATAGAGTGACAGGGGCGTTTAGGGTTGAGGGCTGACAACAAAGGAAGGCGTGGATTTGATGGCGAAGGATCCGGTGAGGGAGAGGGATGAATGGCGAAGAATCCGGGCTCGAGATATGCGTGGGGGACAGCCTGGATGCGCGTGGGAAAATCGGCGAAGGAGGCGCGGCGCGCGACGGCCAGAATAGGAAGGAGTCCGCGGGGGAGTTGACTGGGGTCAACAGTCCCCCGTGGACCAATCAGGAGCGGCCACGTGTGCTTGGTTTTTATTTATTTATTTTAAGGCAGAAATAGGTCGAATTAAAGAAAACTCAAAACATGAAATATTTTTCTTTTATTTTTTTCTATTTTTTAGTGATTTTTAATTAATTTTTGGAAATAAAAATAGGTTAGCTCTATATATAGGTATATGTACACTATATGGATTTTTATTTTTGATTTTTTTATTTGTTATTTTTATGTGTTTTTATGCTCATTTTGTATTTTATTTATTTACAAGATAAAATATGGAATAAAAGAATATTTTTATTTTATTTTTATTATTTATATACAAGGGTAAAATAAATGGTTGAATACATTTATATACAAGGTATTTATACAATGTATTTTTGTATTTTCAATTTTGTAATTTTTATTTGATTTTTGTTTTGTTTCTTTTTATTTATTTTATTTACAAAATATAACATAGAATATTTACAAAAAGTTTAGAAAATAATTGAATTTATTTATAGGATTAAATAAATACAAGGGTGTGGTTTATACACATGGTGAAGGAAGGGTATTTTTGAATTTTTGATTTTTATCTTTTTATTTTGTTTTTAATAGGATATATACAAATACTTACAACATATTTTTGGGTGAGGAAAATATATAGTTTTATTTACAGAAGTATATACACATGAGCTCCTATCTCCCTCTACTTTGGCTTTTATGCGGTCAGGCCCATGCTGAGCCCTCCCTTGGGTTAGGTTGCTCAATATTTATTCTAAATATTTCCCTCTTTTTCTTTTTGCTCTTTATTCTTTTATTTTATGCACAAAAACATGCTAATTATAGGTTTTTACACAATGCATGCTTTTGGTAATTATTTGTATTTACACCTATCTACATGTATTTGCAAAGGTTTTTGTAGCTAAAATAATAGAATAAAGAGTGATGAATGGGTATTCATCACCCCCTATGCTTTAACTTTGCTAGTCCCTTAGCAAACACTTATTTGAAAAAGAAGTGAAAAAGAAAGAAAAAGAAAAAGAAAAAGAGGATGTACATGGATCAAGGTTGACTTATTAAATTTTCCTTCATTAAATTGAGATAGGGAGCTCGATCAGATCTTTGGATTATTAATGTGTCGGAACCTTATTTGGACTTAAGCCTAAAACTCAACAGCCTCTAAGTTCCACCAATCTATGGGCAAGACTCCTCAATAAACCAGATCAGAACAAGTCTACATACACAAACTCTAATGACCATGAATCTTTCCATGCAGTGTAAGTGATATGTGGCTCCCCACCTCAGAAGTAACAAAGAAACAACCTCCCTCAACCTGGTAACTCTAATGCCTCGGTCTAGCAACTCTTTCCTCGAGAAGCGGGGTATTCCCTTCTAAGTTCAAGTGCAACCGGCTCAAGAAGAGGGGGTAGAAGTATAGAGTTTTGGAAGCTTAGCCAGTGTAGCTAAGTCTCCCGCTGCAAGCTTCATGAGATGTAACATGATACCATAAGCTTTTGCTTTTCACTCCGGTGGGGTTATTAAATTTTCAATCCGACCCACCACTTTTTTTTTTTCAAGACTTCTGTACACATATCTACATGGTGCAGCATATATAAGAAATTTCTCCTTGAGCCAGTAGACTATCCCTCTTTTGAAGCTTTATTGCAACCCACAGCTTCTGTCTTTAGCTTTCAACACCACTAGACCAAGTTGAGGTGCACTTCCTTCACTATAAGAAGAAGAGAGGTTCCGCCTAGAAGTACTACCCTCATATGCTACCCCAAGCCAAAGGAAACTGCCTCCTCACCACCTCATCCATGGAGAGCCATGTGTAAAGTGCAGGTGCAAGTGAAGCCATTGTCTCTGAGAGTCATGCGTGTGTTGTTAAGTGCTCTACTTAGGCCCATCAAGATGACATATGCTCATAGCCTAGTGGACTCAAAGAATTAAGTCCTTATGGACCTGAAAAGCCTTAACCCTAAGTCCTATAAGGTTCCTCTTGAAGTTAAGTGGATTAAGATCTTTTCAAGCTCCATTTCTCAATTTAATTCCAGGCTTAGTTTAAGTGTCAACTCTCATCCAGGAAAAACTATATACATAAATGTACACAAGATGCTATTTACAAATATTTTACAATCATGCAAAATTTTTGAAAAATGTTTTGAAATCATGAATGAATGATGCATGAAGTGCAAGTTTTGCAAAATGATATTTACACACATTTACACAAGATTTTTGCAAACTTTTGATTTTCAAAACATTTTGAAAAGTTTGTACTATATATATAATTTTGATACAAAATATTTACACAAGCTTTACACAAAAGATTTTTGAAATCATTTTTACAAAAATACTTTGTACACTAGCTATGTATGTGCAAGAATAAAAGAGGTTTATGTACATGAAAAAAAAAATTTTTAATTTTTGTGATTTTTAGCCATTTTATTTATTAACACACTCACACAAAGTACGAGTTATGGCTAAAGTATATATGAAATATATACACACCCCCCCTATACTTAGCTCGAACGATGTCCTCAGAGTGATCAAGAGCGATGAAGAAGACATAACTCGTGCTTAGTAAAGGGGAAGTGAAAAGGAATGGCTAGGAACAAATAAATGAATAGAATGAGAGGAACTCGGTGGTTTCCCCCTATACTTAGGATTAACTAATCCTAAGTATAGAAAGCTGTACATGAAGGGAAAGCCGAGTGAAGAATATACAGAATCTGCCCCCCCTATACTTAGGGTAAAATATCCCTAAGTATAGGCAGCAAAAACAAGAGCAGAAAGAATGAAAAGAATACTCGCAGGTCCGACATCCCCCCTATACTTAGGGTAAAGTACACCCTAAGTATAGCATAATCATAAGATGAGAGATGGGATGTGGGACTAAAGAATAGAATGATATGGACAACTGGATCTATACAGGCGGAGGAACAGTGAAAATCAGGCGTGAGATGTAAAAGATGTGAGTCAAAAGACCACATCTCACGCAAAATGAATAGCGGCAATAATAACGTCCCGCGGCTCATGATCTAGAAATGGTTTAAGCCGCTGGCCGTTCACTCGGAAGGTACTCTCAGAAGATAACTCAGATATATCAATGCTACCGTTATCGTGTACCTTTCTGACCAAATAGGGTCCTTTCCATTTGCTCTGTAGCTTCCCTGGAAATAATCTAAGCCTTGCATCAAACAGCCATACTTTCTGTCCAATCTCAAAATGCTTGTGGCTGATATGAGAATCATGCCACTCTTTGACTTTTTCCTTATACTGTAGGCTGCTTGAGAAAGCTGCATCTCTAAGCTCTTCCAAGGCGGCTAACTCTGCCCTCCTTTGGTCTCCTATACCACCTGGATCCATAAGAATGTCTGTGACTGCCCAAAGTGACTTGTGCCTCAGCTCGACAGGTAGATGGCATGGCTTGCCATAAACGAGGCGAAAGGGAGATGTACCCAATGGATTCTTGAAAGACGTCCGATATGCCCACAAGACCGAGTCCAAAAGCTGTGACCAATTCTTTCGGTCAGGGCGGACGACTTTCTGCAAAATATTCTTGATCTCCCTATTCGACACTTCAGCTAGACCATTTGTCTGTGGATGGTATGGAGTGGCAACACGATGGTCTATACTGAACTCTCTAGCAAGTGCCTTCACCTGGTCGTTGATGAAATGAGATCCCCCATCAGAAATCAGAACTCGTGGTACCCCAAACCGCATGATGATGTGCTTCTTCAAAAATCTGCAAACTGTCTTTGCATCTGCGGCTCGGGCGGGGATAGCCTCAACCCAACGACTAACATAATCTACGGCCAACAGAATGTACTCGAATCCCTGACTCTTAGGGAATGGACCCATGAAATCGATGCCCCATGCGTCAAAAACCTCACAGAAGTGAATGGGCTGCATCGGCATCATATCACGCTGTCCACAAGTGCCCATCCTCTGACAGTCAGTACACCTCTTCACGAACTCATCAGAGTCCTTGAAGAGTGTAGGCCACCACAAGCCGGATTGGAGCACTTTCTGTGCCGTTCTCCTCCCAGAATGATGTCCTCCTGCCTCAAGCTTGTGGCAGTAAGTGAGGACACTATGATGTTCCTCCTGAGGAATACACCGACGCCAGATGCTATCCCCTCCTTCGTGGTAAAGGATGGGATCCTCCCAGTGGTAGGACTTGGCCTTCGCAAGGAAGGTCTCAAGCCTCTGCCTGGGCCAATCTTGTGGGACTTTCCCAGCAACGAGAAAATTCACAACATCGGCGTACCATGGGAGTGAGGCGATAGCAAGGATCGCCTCATCTGGGAAGGTATCACAAATGGGATCAATCTGCTCAGAATCCTCAGGCTGCTCTAGTCGGGAAAGATGATCCGCCACCACATTCTTGACTCCAGGCTTATCCTTGATCTCAATGTCGAACTCCTGGAGTAGAAGGATCCATCTAGTAAGTCTGGCCTTGGCATCCTTCTTTGACATGAGGTATCTGATGGCGGTGTGGTCTGTGTACAAAGTCACTCTAGATCCAATGATATACGATCTGAACTTATCTAGGGCAAACACTACTGCCAGCATCTCCTTCTCTGTGACTGTATAATTCCGCTGGGCGGAATCCAATGTGCGGCTAGCATAGTGTATCGCAAATGGTACTCCATCCCTCCTCTGTCCTAGCACGGCCCCTACGGCAAAATCAGAGGCGTCCGTCATGATCTCGAATGGGAGAGACCAATCGGGTGGCTGAAGGACAGGAGCCTCAATAACACACTGTTGGAGAGTCTCAAAGGACGAAAGACACTTGTCATCAACAAGGAACTCGGTGTCTTTCGTCAAGAGATCAGTCAACGGTCGGGCAATCTTGCTGAAATCATGAATGAATCTCCTGTAAAAACCAACGTGCCCTAGAAATGACCGTAACTGCTTCAAATTGGATGGCGGTGTGAGTTTTCTAATGACATCGACCTTGGCCGGATCAACCTCCATGCCTCTGTTGGAGATGATGTGGCCAAGCACCGTCCCTTGAGTCACCATGAAGTGACTCTTCTCCCAAGATAGAACCAAGCGGGTAGCAATACATCGCTGAAGCATTCGGTCTAGGCATTCAAGACAGGAATCGAAACCGTCGCCATAAACCGAGAAGTCGTCCATGAAGACCTCCAAGCACTCCCCTACCATGTCCGAAAATATCGACAGCATGCATCTCTGAAAAGTCGCAGGGGCGTTACATAGCCCAAATGGCATGCGTCGAAAGGCGTATGTACCGAAGGGACAGGTAAAGGTGGTCTTCTCCTGATCCTCAGGAGCGATGGCCACTTGATTGTAGCCCGAGTACCCATCCAGGAAGCAATAATGGCTCTTCCCTGCCAGTCTCTCTATGATCTGGTCAATAAAAGGCAGGGGGAAATGTTCCTTCTTGGTGGCCTGGTTGAGTTTTCTGTAGTCAACACAGACCCGCCAAGAGGTGGGCACTCGTGTAGCGATCTCCTCTCCTGACTCACTGATCACAGTCGTGATGCCCGTCTTCTTGGGCACCACATGCAAGGGGCTGACCCACTTGGAGTCGGAAATGGGATAAATAAAATCTGCACTCCACCATTTTGATATTTCCTTCATGACAACCTCTCTGAGGTTGGGGTTCAGTCGCCGCTGGAACTCACGCGACGGCTTTGCCCCTTCCTCGAGATAGATATGGTGGGAGCACAACGAGGGACTAATCCCATGGAGATCTGCTACGCTCCATCCAATTGCCTTGCGGTTCTTTTCAAGAACCTCCATCAGACGGGATTCTTGCTCTTCAGTCAGATCGGCAGAGATGATGACTGGGTACATCTCAGACTCTCCCGCAAGGAATCTATACTTCAGCGAAGTAGGGAGCGGCTTCAGCTCTGGACAGCTGGGTGCTGGCAGATCTGGCTTCTGAAGAAGATGTGTGTATGCAGACAATTCTGCCAAATCTGCCTGGGAAAATGATAAAGAACTCTCACAAACTGGATCTGGAGGAGGCGGGTCCTCTACATTGTCTCTGGTCTGCTCTGCCTCTACCTCCTCCTCATCTATAGGCTCAGGTGGATCCAGATCTGGCATCTGATCATCACAATCGACCCAATCAGATTCTGAATCCGAGGGATCTATATCAGACTTGGTGGCATCAGTACCACCGTAGAGCAGGGTGGCTTCAGTACCACCATCACTGGAAATCGTGTCGCGATCAAGGTCCGACTCTGCTGACTCAATAGTATCCTGAACCAAGGCTGTGCTCTCCAGGCTATCCTCTGCTATCAATTCTGCATCAACTGTATCTGAATATGAGAGGATGGTCTGTGCTGCAGGATCTGCCCAAACTGCCTCATCATCTGTGATCACAAAATCACAGTCCTGGTGGATGTCTGGCTCTGCGTCTGTCAGCTGCTCTGAATCTGTACTGCCATGTGAGCGGGATCTAGCTCTGGCTCTGTGGTCCTTAACCGTCTCTATTTGTATACTCTCGCCCTGGACGCGAAAGAATACCTTCCCACTGTCATGGTCAGTCACCGCTTTGGCTGTGGCCAAGAACGGGCGACCGAGGATAATGGGGGAATCGGTCAACGAGTCAGGGGTCTCCATGTCCAGCACTACGAAGTCCACGGGGAATTGCAAACCCTGAATCGTGACGACAACGTCTCGCAACAACCCCTTTGGCCTCTTGACAGACCGATCAGCAAACTGAAGGTATGTCCTGCTCTGTCTAAGAGTGCCCAACTCTAAGTGGTCGAGAAGGGCTGCTGGAAGAAGGTTGATCGACGATCCGCTATCTAAGAGAGTACGGTCGAACCTCTGCTCACTAATCTGACATCTGACATACGGGGCCCCTAAATCTGGCCTCTTAGTCAGCAGATGGTTCTGGATCGCGTAACACGTGGCTTTGGTCAACACATGAATTTCTGCGGTCTTGTTCCTCTTCGTCCTTCTGACTGTGGTCTTATCTCTCAAGGATCGCTGAAGAAGAGGGATGTGTTGCAAAGCCTCATTGAGGGTCAGCTGGATGTGAAATCGGTCTATCATGCTCTGGCTGAACTCCTCCTGCTCTCTCTTTTTTGGATCTTTTTCTTTTTTCTTCCCCTTCCCCAACTCAAGGGCTCTAGGAAAGGGGATCACAGGGTCCTTCTCAGATGAAGGACTAGGAATAGGTCTAGACTGTTCAATGACCGGATCCTCACAACCATCATTCACCACAGTGGGATCAGAAGAAACTAAACCTTTTCCTTTATTCAAATCAGAGTTCCGAGATACATTCATTCGAGGAAAGACAACATTTCTATCAGAATAAATGTTGGTGGCCTCAGTACCACCTCTAGTCGGCTCTACAACTAGACGTCTTGCGGCTTCAGTACCGCTGGCTGGCTCGGCTCTGCTGGTGGCATCAGTACCACCTCCTCTATGTGGTGAAATGGCGTCCTCAGTACCGCCTGTGGAATCAGCATCTCGGGTGGCATCAGTACCACCGTCATCATCATGTGCAGCTTCAGTACCGCTCTCCTCCTCCTCATCTGGCGCTCTGGATAAATCCTCGCGTGGTCGCTCAGATGAGGCGCCGCCTGCTGGTCTTCTACCGCTCCTAAGTGTGACAAAATCAGCATCAAATAAATCCGAAGATGTATCATCAAATGGGTCACTAGGAGTGGTAAATTCAGTGTGAACTACCTGCTCAGATTTCCTCTTCAAGTTATTCGGATTCGGCTCGATCTGTGCAGGGATGGCGGCCTTCCCTCTCATCAGGTCCCGCATCTCCTGGCGGAACTCGTCCATCTCCCGTCTAAATGTAGCCTGCTGCTCTGTGAAGAGGCGGGCTAGATCATCCATGGCGGGGCTCTCATGGGAGCCCGACGGGTTGCCTCTCGGGTAATGAGGCTGCTGGACCTGCTGCTGCTGTGGCTGAGAGGGGTAAGAGGAATGATGCTGCTGCGGGTGAGCCTGCTGCTCACGTCTCCAATTCTGTCCCTGCTGCTGGTAGGGACGAGGTACGAAGGATGATGGCTGATGTGGCTGATATGCAGGGGGCTGCTGGTGATCTCTCTGCTGGGAGTACTGCCCTCCCTGACCGGCTGGCTGCTGTTGGGACTGGTTACCCCCGTTCCCCCACCTGAATCCGGGATGGTCTCGTCGGATTCCAGGTTGAGGACGGTCATACCAAATCCCGTTGACGTCCATCAACGGCTCAGCATCAAAGGGGTCTGGTGGCAGTGCTGCCAGAGGCTGATCCGGCTGATACACCACCATCTGTAAGTCTGGAGATGGTGGTGACTGGTAAGAGGGCTGCTGCTGCTGGTACGGCTCCGCCTGTACAAGGTGAACTTGTCTAGGCTGCTGCAAGGAGCTGGAGCGCTGGGACGAGCTGCGGCTGCCGCCGGAATCGCCTCGCGACAGAAGACGGGGCTGAGGAGCCGTCTGTGCCTCCTGAAGACACAAGAGCTGGGTCTTCATGTCGCTCAGAGTTTGTGCCATTTGCTCCATCTGAGTTATGCCCTGGCACTGCTTCTTCTCTATTATTTCCATGCGGTCCAACTTCTCGCTGATGATTCCCATGTCCGCAGTGGCCGACTCTGCCTGTGCGGCTGCAACTGTGGACAAACTGGATGGACCTGCATCAACCCGTGCTATCCGCTGATACTGCACGGGTCCTGGCGGCTGCTGAGATCTCTGAGTGTACAACCGAGTCTGGGACATCACCATGTAATTTTCTGCCATCTCCTCGTAGATGGCCCAGACTTGGTTGTGGTCCTTGGCAAAGTAGGACCCGCCGCAAGAAGCATTCACCAGACCCTGAAGCTCTGGTGTCATCCCACTAAAGAAGCTCTGAACTAGGTTCGGCTTCGAGATGTCGTGATGTGGGCATCTATCCAGAAGCTCTCTGAACCTCTCCCATGCCTCGTGAAATTGCTCATTAGGGAGCATGGAGAAGTTGTTGATCAGGGCCCTCGCTGCATTCGTCCGCCCGAGTGGATAGTACTTGTTCAAGTACTCGGTGCGGAGCTGATCCCAGGTATAAACAAACTTCCCTAGATGTTTCAGCCAGGCGGCTGCTCTATCTGCTAGTGAAAAAGGGAAGGCCATCATTCGAATCGTATCTTGGTCCACATGACGGTCGTGGACAGTACTGCAGATCATCAAAAACTCCTGGAGATGGAGATGGGGTTCCTCAGTGGCAAGCCCGTGAAAATGAGGGAGCATCTGCAGGGTGTTCGGAGGGAACTTGAAATCCCCCACGATAGCAGGTACCACCACCCAATGATGCATCAGTGTAGATCCGGGGTTGTGTAGCTCCCGCATCGTTCTCGGTGGTCCTCCTCCTGCGGCGGCTGCCGCTGCGGCAGCTGCTGATGCGGCTGCTGCCTCTGCATCAGCGTCAGGAATGTCCTCGGGCTCGCTCGGCTCGTCTCGCTCTCTTCGGAGTCGCTCCATCTCCCTCCTCATCTCTATCATGAATGCCCCCTAATCGCGTAACTGCTGCTGAACCGTCTCTAATGATGCGATCAGGGTGGAGTTGATCGCTCCCTGGTCTAAGACAAAATGTTCGGGCTGGCGATCATCTGAACTGCCTGCTCCAGCCATAGGGATGTCTGCAAAATCAGATGAGCCCAACTCAGGTTCAGTTAAATCAATTCGTCTTTCCTCGGGCTCATGTCTCTCAGTAGGAAAAGAAAGGGGGTCGAGGGGGAACAGGGTGGAATCGAACTCGGGACCGGAGAGCGGGTCTCGACTCTCACGGGCCAACCTAGATAATGGAGTCGACGCGCCTGAAAGCGGTGCAGCCAGAGGCTGCCTAAGAGATCGTCTACCCATCATCTTGATCTTGGCGAGTTGGGCGGATGGGATCTGGAGAAAATATGATCGCAAGCAAACCCCTTGTTCACCAACTCAACACAATCTGAAGACCGTGAAGGCTCGGTCAATTTATCTTGTCAATTTTATTTGGTGAACACACAAGATATCAGAGCGATTACGTGACCTGCTGGGATACCCGATACTCTCTCAACCGACTGTCCCGCACAGAAGAGTCGGTAATCAGTCGAGATGAGCACCGGAGGGCTTTACCTAGTGTTCGGGTCACTCTCTCGCACAATCAAACCAAACAATGAGGGGGTTGCTCTCCCCAAGACAAATTTTTAATGTGAGTGTCTTTTAGGGTCAATAGTGTTATCCAGTCCCAATTTTTATTGTTTTTTTTTTAATTTTTCCAAAATAAATACAAGCGGCCTAACGGTTTTTCCGATTCTCCTGATGATTAAGCCAAAAACAGAGGGAGAGAACGAAAAAGCCAATGCGCGAAGAAATCAATGATGCATGCAGAGAAAGAAATGCGTACCTTGTCTCCAGCACTCTACATGCAAGTGATCCGCGCAGAATTTAAATACAGAATTAAACTACCTAAATGATGCAACGAGGAAAAACCGAGTCCTAGCTGAGCAATTTCTATTGATCGTGAAGAACAATAGTTAGCCAACGGAATCGAGTCCGGAGTCCGATCTTGGGAGTCACTCGGTGCCCGCCACAACGGGTCCTGCCAGCGCTGTATGTGACTCCTCACGGCACGTGGTCTCAAATCCAATTAAACTAACTTTTTCAGTGAATTTTATCAAGGTCCAATTACGTTCTATAGGAACAGATATTCTATTAAGTGTTGGGCCTTAGATATTTACGTCACCATCAACAGAAATTCCTAAATCTAGGGGCTCGAGAAAAACCGCGTAAACACCGGAAAAGGCAGCTAGCTATCAAAACCACGATAAAAGCCGCGAAAATCCGAATGGGTCCCCCGAGTACACCGGTACTCAGCGAAACAGACCCGCTAAGTTACAAATGTCCACAAATGTCCAAGGTCCAAGTCCTAAATTATTACAAGAAATAATGTTCTCTCTCTCTCTCTGAAATAAAAATTTCTTCTCTCTCTCTCTCTTCCTCCTGCTTTTCTTCCCGTGCGGGTCCTCAAAAAAAATGTACTCCAAGTTCCAAGCAGTACCTCGCACAAAAATTAGAAAGAGAGAGTGTCAGAAAACAGCTATAATGTAGAGAGTCAAAAATAGAAGAATGAAAACTGACTACAAAGCCGTGCTCCCCGGCAACGGCGCCATTCTGACGACACGGAAATCACACTAACAACTGAGGTAGAAAATAAATCACAATGTCGTTGTCCTCAATCGCTCAGAACGTGTCAATCAAGAAAATGAACCACGAATTAAAATAAATCAACGAAATACAGAGAAATGGTCCTGCTATAAGATTAACCTGGTATAGCTCCCAGGGTCGAACACAAGGAGCACAGATTGGCCTTGCGGCCTACGATGTAGTCAGAAATCCAAGAAAGTCTTTTTTTATGGTTTTTATTTGTTTTTATAATTTTTTTTTAGATTTTTTAAAAGATGAGAAAATGAAAGAAAAGTAAATACAAGGGCACTTCAACAATTTATTAAACACTCCAAAAATAATGCAAAAATTAAGGAAAAATGGTTTTTGTGTTTTAAATGTTTTTTACTGTTTTTGGTGAATTTTTGGAATTTTTCTAATGGATAAATTATTTATTAAAAATCAAGCAATGCGAAAAACAAAGGGGACTGTCCAGCAAGGCTTAAGACCCAAAAATAAAATACTCTTGGATCTCAACAAGCCCTGAAGGTAATTTTCCTATAATCTAGAAAGAATAAGGAGAATTTAGGCACCCTAATTATTGTTTTTGGATTTTTAATTTAATTATTACAATTTTTATGAGTTTTTAGGGGTTTTTCAATTTTTAGGGTTTTTAAGTGATGAAAAGTCACCAAAAATGGCTGGAAAATCAAACAACCAGCAAACAACAAATCCTAATTTTTTAGAATTTTTAAAGGTGATTTTATATTTTTTTGGTATTTTTAAAGTCAAACAGTGGCAAAAATATGGGTTTTTGAATTTTTAAAAATAATAAATGAAATCAGAAATGTCCCCAAAAATCATAGAAATTCCTACACCATGGCAGGAGCCATGTGTCAAAATTTCGTTGGATTTGGAGGTCGTTTGATATTTTATTCAAAAATAAAGGTGGGGTACTGTGCACAGGGACCTAAGTGCAAATACCCAAAGATCTGGGGGCCTTGGTGCAAAATACCCAGCAAGTCACGCGCTTCGCGCGTGGCTGGGGCACACAGGGACCAAATTGCAATAAAAACCAAGTCCTAGGGCTATTTGATAACTCGTATCAAAAGCCCAGGGGTATGGTTGCAAAATTCCCAATAAATAACGCACATGCGCATAAACAATACTCACAGGGGTATATATGCAATTATTCAAAAATATTCATGCATTCATTAACATACCAGAACTACAGGGCTAAAGATGCAAAAATCCCAAAGTAACACGTGACGAAGCACGTGGTTCACTACTGGCAGGGGTATAATTGCAAATAAAATTAAGCGCGAGGGTCTCTATGCAAATATCCCAGAAAATAAACAACTGAATTAAAAATTACAGGACTAAAAAGAAATGGACAAACTACGAGGGGGCCCTATGATATTTACCCCTTTATTAGCCGACGGTCGGATGTGCGCCACGTGGTGATCGAACGGTCTGGATGCGCGGCGCTTCTTCTCTCTTCTCCTCTTCGGCTCGATCGACGGTGGGGAGAGGCCCACGTGGATGATCTGACGTCTGAAACGCTGGCGCCTCTCTCCTCTGCGATCGATGGTCCAGATGCGCTCCTCGGGTGGATCGACGGCTGCTGCTCCTCAACAGATGGACGCTCACGATCAGAGCTGGAGCTGGAGCGTCATCGGACGGCTCTGGATGATGGAGGAAGAACTCGACGCCGGCGAACTTCGCCGACGTCCTGCGTGAACTCCGGTCCTCCTCAGCTGCGCCTGAAGGTCGGAGAAGGTCCGGCGTGAAGTTGCGCAGCTGCTGCGGGTGGCCAAGGGCCCAACCGAGCCCTGGAGGGGCTCCGGCGAGGCCTAGTGGCTCGAAGCTCCTGGCTGAACTGTAAAGGAGGCTCAGACACCCCCTTTGGACCTGCAAAGTGGTCAAGAAGCTTCGCGGGTCGAGGGCAAAGTGCCTCGGCCCGGTTAGGTGGCGTGAAGATGATCGGTGCGGTGGGGCGGAAGAGCTCCGGCGAGGCGACGGCGGTGGAGCTCGACTCCCAGATCCTGTGCGATCTGGGTTGTGCGAATGGGTGAAGAAGGTGCGCGGGGATATGGCGAAGGTGAAGGTAGGGTCTGATGGTCGAGATGATACGCGAAGTGACCGGAATCGAAGATGTACGTCGGAGCTATGATTTGGGCGTAATCGGAAATTGGAAGAAACTAGAGGGATCTAAGGTTACCTGATGGATGCTGGAGACTGTGCTGGAGCGTGGCTATCTCCGGGTCGTAGCTTCGAAGGGCGTCAAGGCCTGAAGCTCGATGCTCAACGCCGGCGGCGGAGCAAGAACGGCGAAGATCGCCGGATCGATGGATACGCTTCCTCGCCTCACTGCAACAAGGGCACAGCTTGCTGTCACTCTTGCGGAGCCGATGGAGGTCACTGGGAAGGAAGAGAAGGGCCAAAGATGGGGCGCGGAGGCGGCGGAGATGATGGTTATATAGAGTGACAGGGGCGTTTAGGGTTGAGGGCTGACAGCAAAGGAAGGCGTGGATTTGATGGCGAAGGATCCGGCGAGGGAGAGGGATGAATGGCGAAGAATCCGGGCTCGAGATATGCGTGGGGGACAGCCTGGATGCGCGTGGGAAAATCGGCGAAGGAGGCGCGGCGCGCGACGGCCAGAATAGGAAGGAGTCCGCGGGGGAGTTGACTGGGGTCAACAGTCCCCCGTGGACCAATCAGGAGCGGCCACGTGTGCTTGGTTTTTATTTATTTATTTTAAGGCAGAAATAGGTCGAATTAAAGAAAACTCAAAACATGAAATATTTTTCTTTTATTTTTTTCTATTTTTTAGTGATTTTTAATTAATTTTTGGAAATAAAAATAGGTTAGCTCTATATATAGGTATATGTACACTATATGGATTTTTATTTTTGATTTTTTTATTTGTTATTTTTATGTGTTTTTATGCTCATTTTGTATTTTATTTATTTACAAGATAAAATATGGAATAAAAGAATATTTTTATTTTATTTTTATTATTTATATACAAGGGTAAAATAAATGGTTGAATACATTTATATACAAGGTATTTATACAATGTATTTTTGTATTTTCAATTTTGTAATTTTTATTTGATTTTTGTTTTGTTTCTTTTTATTTATTTTATTTACAAAATATAACATAGAATATTTACAAAAAGTTTAGAAAATAATTGAATTTATTTATAGGATTAAATAAATACAAGGGTGTGGTTTATACACATGGTGAAGGAAGGGTATTTTTGAATTTTTGATTTTTATCTTTTTATTTTGTTTTTAATAGGATATATACAAATACTTACAACATATTTTTGGGTGAGGAAAATATATAGTTTTATTTACAGAAGTATATACACATGAGCTCCTATCTCCCTCTACTTTGGCTTTTATGCGGTCAGGCCCATGCTGAGCCCTCCCTTGGGTTAGGTTGCTCAATATTTATTCTAAATATTTCCCTCTTTTTCTTTTTGCTCTTTATTCTTTTATTTTGTGCACAAAAACATGCTAATTATAGGTTTTTACACAATGCATGCTTTTGGTAATTATTTGTATTTACACCTATCTACATGTATTTGCAAAGGTTTTTGTAGCTAAAATAATAGAATAAAGAGTGATGAATGGGTATTCATCACACGCAACTAAACAAAGCAAAATTTTCCTTCAACATTATAAAAATCTTCATATAAAAACTATTAACTTCCATTGCGCAATAGGGATATGAACAGTAAAACCAACTTTAAACTTTCGATTCTAGTATAATTACACCAAAACATTGCTAAATAATTACTAAGTATATTTTGCTGGTGATTTTTATGATCGATCATTTTTTGTGTTTTATTTTGTTTTTGAGATCTACTCCTTTTCTGTTGTTACTTATAAAATATATTACACGGATTCATCAGTCTCCTTGAGTGACATGTTTTACATTCAGTCATCTATAAAGCAAATAGGTTGTTTTTTGTACATTTTTGTATCACAGAAAGCTTGCCATATACATGGCTTATTCTGTTTCACTTTTCAAGTCTGTATACTCATCTACAAACCGAATGGGTTCCTAATACTGAGTTTGTGTAGGAACGTGGCCATAATAACATTGCCGTTCAAAGTAAGATTTTGACGACTTGCATTATTCATATAAATGATTTCGCTGGTGATATTTTTCACAGTATGGTGTTGATGATCTCTGTTCTTCTTTTCATTGAATTGTACTGTTAGTTTTTTATTTTTATGTTTTTCAATCGAGCGTGGAAATTCTGAATGCCTAGTTTATGTTAGGAAATGAACAAAATGGGCAGTCTCTTCCTAATATCATTATAATGGATCACACTATATGTGCATACCTTTTGCTGGTGATGATTTTTATGGCTTTTGTTTGGCTAAGTACTATATTTCTTCATGTGAGCACTGCAATAACACCAACTACAGACGCCTTTTATTTGCCATGAAGATATTAGCGCTACTCAGAGATTAATGGACCTTGTCAGGCTTCTTGTTCATAATTTTTTGCTTGGAGTTTGGAATATGCTCCGACAATATTATCTTGTTTGCTTCTTAATGTTTTATGATTTTTATATAGAACGACCAAACCGTGAATACATAATTTGTGTTGAGATTAGTGCAATTAAATTAGCCGTATTCTGCTCAGTTCCTAATCGTATATGGTTGTCTATAAATCAAATAGGTTTGTTTGTATCAAATGTTTCTGAAGATTACTAAGTATATTTTGCACGTGATTTTTATGCATATTACCTACATTGTGATTGACCATTTTTGTGTTTTATTTTGTTTTTGAGCTCTACTCCGTTTCTGTTCTTACTTATAACGTATCTTACACCGATTCATCAGTCTCCTTGAGTGACATGTTTTACAGTCAGTCATCTATAAAGCAAATAGGTTGCTTTTGTACCATGTTTGTGTCGGAAGATGACTAAATATATCGTGCTGCTGAGTTTTTTGTGGTTCAGCTATACTAATCCTATAAATATAACAGATTTAAGAATAATGCAAGAAATTATAAAAAAAACCCTAAACACATTCCAGTCATATGAACTTGATAAATACCAAAACAAGCGTGCAAATCTATTGTTACTTACAATGATTTCAAGCAGATATATTCTGGAATCACAAATATCTCATAAAAATCAGCAGAACTTGAAGGAGGCCCTCCTTGTCAAATGATCGCAGGCTTTTCGATGATGGAAAATGAGTCGACCTAGGCTTCTTCTGATAATGAAAAAGGTCTCGGCACAAGCTTCATCCGATAATGGAAAAAGGGGCCGTTTGAGGATGGAATGGCGCAATAGAGGGGGGGAGATGGAAGGACGCAACAGAGAGGTGGAGATGGAAGGACGAGAAGATTGATTTGTTGAAACGGCACAAAGTATGGAGGAGGGATATGGAAACCAATCGTGGCTTTTCAGGAAACGAAATAAAGGCGGGGCAAATCCCGTCGTTTCGAATTTATTATTATTTGCAACGTTTGGTATGGATGATACAAACAGGATATCAAAAGCAACATGTTTAAAATAAATGTTGCAAATTTACAATTTTTTGCAACGATTTATCTTGACGTGTTACTAATATTAATTTAATGCAACACTTACTTGTACTGTTACAAATAGATGACTATTGGACACATTTTATTACAAAAGTTGCTATTATCTGTTGCAAATGAGCTTTTTTCCTGTAGTGCATGATTAGTTCCTTGTTTCTTCTTCGCCTTTAGATCAAAATGGCTATAGGCCAGTAATTTCTAAGAGGTTTACCTGAAGATATTCATGTAATAAGGGTTCCTTTGGTCGAAATATTGAATGGAAGTGTTTGTGTAGGTCAATCCGCTGACATTTTTTTAGTGGAAGAAAAATAACTTATATGTAAGTCTTGTTTGTTGTCCATACCTCTTTATATGTAAGTCTTGTTTGTTGTCCATACCTCTTGTATGGATTGTGATTAGACTCTCCCGGTAGTTTTTGCTTTATTTCACTTTGTATACGTGTTGTACAAATGTATCTGATAATTTGATATTCTAAACAGATAGTTGCAATGATCACCTAGTAGCTGCAATGATCACCTATCATCTAATAATACAAAACTTCATTGTAATAGTTTTATGTATGTG
Organism: Ottelia alismoides; assembly: GCA_037367405.1. NCBI lineage: Eukaryota > Viridiplantae > Streptophyta > Magnoliopsida > Alismatales > Hydrocharitaceae > Ottelia > Ottelia alismoides. Next base: position 255,056 of record JAZKJV010007683.1, read on the forward strand.
ATCTCAATTGAAATTATTTTACTTAGCTTTATAATTAGCAACTATTTTTTCCGGTTATTCGTTGCACCTGGCATCTACTTTCAAGTTTATAATTAGCTTTATAATTATAACATCGCATCCAGCTCGCTAGTGTTGTCTGCCAGGATTGCCATATCTACCTACTTGATGACATATTTAGCACCGTCGGTGTGGACACTAGCTTCGAGATCTTCAAGGTAATAGCCATGTCTAGACCATAGTATTTCAAAGGGAAGATTTCAATCATTGTCTAGTATGATTTTGATTCTTGTATGCTTGGATGCAGTGATGGTAGTGCTCATGGAAAAGACCAATGTGCTGGTGACTCATCGGCTAGACTTTCTACACAAACGCCTCTAATATTGTCTTCCATGTCATTTTATGAAGATGCATTTTCATACCAAAATATGATTGAGGTAAAATCTATCGCAGTAAGAAATTAGTACAAAGCATTATTAGACTAATAGACTTGAAATTTGAACTCCTAGTAGTTGACCATTAGGGCAAGTTCCCCTTCATGAACTAAGATGAATATTCAAACATACATATGGCTTGCTTGGATATCAAAGATGGCATTAATCGACTCGATCTGATTACTACATGTCTTGCAGTAGGGATCAATGGTCACATTGATAGATTTGCTGCTTTTTTATTCGCATACATCAAATTCGATTTTGCAATACTAGGGAGGAGGTAATCTGATAGTTTATTTCCTTGTCAGTTTTTTTGTTTAGTCAATTGTAACATTCCTATAAAATCACAATTACAGATCTCGGAGAAGGAGAAAGCTCCCCCTCCATTCTTAAAAATCCTCTAAATCCGACAAGGGTATGCATAAGGTATTGCACTCTTTGTTTTTAGGGTTTTGATTTTGTTACTTTTGTATTAGAAAATTGATTGGGCCACCTATTTTACTTTTTACTATGTGCAATAGTTTATTATTCATCACCACCATCATCTTACTCTGTCTGAGTTGCATATTTTGTTCAATGAGCATGTTAACATGAGTTGTTTACGCATTTGATATCTAATTGTGCATAATTACAAGCTTACATCTATGGGAAATCTTATGTTTCTTGGAGTTGTAACAATGTCAATCTGTGTGTAAGAGCGTTATCACAATGGTAACTGCTACGTTGTTATTTTTGCCTTCATTAAAACTTGTTGATATCATTATCTTAGGTTCTTCCTCTAACCAAATTCAACACGGAGAGGAGGCAACGAGCATTGGACAGTGCACTCAATCAAAAAATAACATACGCTGATTTCGAAGCTGTGGATCTCAATGATGACGGTACTGCATACATGCATTGTCCTGTTGAAGAGTGCATCTTATTTAATTATTCCAAGATTACTGCAAAAATAGGATTCTATTTATTTGCTTCTTACCATCAATTCGTGCGATTATGTAGTGGTGAACTTTATGATCTACAAGCTCAATGGGAGGAGGAAGATCAGGGAAGAGGATGTGGTGTCAGTGTTGGATGAGTCCGAGGAAAGATCTGCATATAGTTGTGGTAATGTATAAAAAACTTTGGACTTGTTCTTGTGATTCGCTTCTATAACAAACAAGTGTTGACTGATCAGTAATGTGTTGTTTTTCTACTTTTACAGATAGGAAGCTAACATCCCTTTATAGGAGATTGATATCCACGAGGCAGGAACAATCGATTGTGATGCTCACTCAAAGATCCAACATCAGATATATGGTCGTTATAGCATGCCCCTTTGGTCAGAGAAATAATGAGCAACTGAGTATGCATAGATCGTGCTAAAGATTTTGAGAGCCGCCTGGGTCTAAGATTGGTGATATCATAGGAATCCAGAACCCACTCAACAGGTTACTTTGTTTGAGCAATATTCATTTGCTACCTTTTTTTTGTAAACTTTGTTTTTTTGAAAAAAAAACTCGCTATTATTTCTAATTTATAATATGATAATACTCAACCTGAATCAATTGATTGGCACATATACCTCTACAGAAATCAAGGAGGATTCTCTGCAAACAGTAGTAATAGTTGTGAGTGATTTTGCAAAATCCAAATCCATCTCTGAGCAAAAATGTTCTCTTCCCATATACTCTGTCAAGGAGGAACTATTGCAGGTATATGCTATACTCTCTATCTGACAAAAAAATTAGTTTTCTTCATCAATTAACAATTTGGGGTTAAATTCTATGTTACCATAACATATCTATTAATTCCTTAAGAAGACAATTGCATAATTGACATGATTCTAAATAGATGTCAAGTTGGAATGGGAGATGTTCATATCCAATGTTTATCTTGCTTGATCATTGCTGATGGATTGAAAAGGAATGTTGGGATCCAACTTTGAATTTGATTTTTCTGGATGCATGTGGAGTGGGTGCTTTTACGTGTGCAAGAAATGCATGATTTATATATATGTAGTTTACATGTTTAAAAAGGTTATGTTTGTATTTGATTTTCAAGTTTGACAGAATTGGTTTACCAATTAACATCTAACTACATTTATTGTGTAAGATACAATCCACGAATGCATACTTTCAGTTCTTTGTCAACCTCTTTTGTCAGTGTTCATAATCATTATATAACTATAACTCAAATTGTCTTGACGATGTATCTCATTTCTCATTGAAAATCACTGAAAGCATTCTACATTAAATGGTCCTGCTAATTATTGCATATGAATATATCATGAACTAAGATTATTCTTATTGTGTTCTTTCCCCTTTTCCCAAATTTATGTTCCCTTAATGTAATGCTTTTGGTTTATTCTATAACCCTCATTTTGACATTGCTACTGTTTCTTTCTTATAAAATTGAGGATATATATGAGAAGCAAAAAAAGTATGCTATTGTGATGTAACAATTGCGAAGGCAGCTACGGCGGCACAACATGCTTCGGTGTAGAAGCTACCAACATCAAAGGCATCGATGCAGTTGGGTATGGTGACAATGCAGTTGACATCAATGCAACCCGTTGTGATACATCTTCACTTCAGCAGCTTTACAGAGATTATCACTGTTGATCAAGCCTTTTTTCTAGTTTTTTGAATTTATTTTACAGAGGATGCCATGAGAAAGCCTCCAAGGCAATTTCATCTTATGAATTTTTTAATTTTTCAGTTGAATGAAGGAAGCTCTCATATGTAGGTTATAGATGTCTGGAAGTAATTTATGAAAGTGCCAAATAAGCCAATGATATGACTTGTGTTTTTATATAAATTTATATAATGAGGAGTAAATCATATATTTTATTTTAATGACAATTTATTAATTGATATTGCTTCAGATAGTGACGAAAAAAATGTTGTTATACATAAAAAGAGTCAAATATTAAGTTCTATATAGTGACACAAAATCGTTGACATTTTTCCAAATGACAACGGTTTTTTTCGTTGTTAAATTTAATTTCATGACGATTTTTATTCGTTGTGATTTTAAATTTCTCAACGCTTAGTAATCATTGCTAAAAATTTAACAACGGCTTATATAGCAACGGTTCTTACAACGAATGATGAATTCGTCACTAGATGATTTGGTGACATTTTATTCGTTGTGCTCTTAACAAAAAAAACGTCACTATAGATCTTAATTGTTGTAGTGAGAGGAGGAAGAGGATCCTCTGCTGTAGAGGGTATTGCAGCAGAAGTGTTGTAAACCTCAATAAATTTTTTTGTGATTTAGATTCTAAAATCCAACCTTATAGATTGAATCTCAGGTTAATAATCTACATATCTTCCAAATTTCACTTAAATCTAACATTATTTGCTATTTTATCTTAATAGTTCAAGATTCAGATCTTTTTTAAATGGAGTTCAAGTTACTTAGATCTTAATCGATTGTTTGACCATTGAGATAAAATAGTAAATAATGTCGGATTTAAGCGAAATTTGGAGGATATATAGAGCGTTAACCTAAAATTCAATCTATAAGGTTGGATTTTAGAATCTAGATCACAAAAAAAATATTGGAGTTTACAGCACCTCTGTTGCAATACCCTCTACAGCAGAGGATCCTCTCCCTGCAGAGGATCCGTGCTCATGGCAAAGAGGATCCTCTTTTGTACAGCAGAGTCTGTTATACAAGCAGCGGTGCACACAAAATAGAGTCTGTTGGACCTTTACGTGTGCGTAGCTCAATCATGATCGAGCAGCTCTGCTTGTATAGCAAACTGAGTTGTACATCAGAAGAGGATGGTGTTGGACAGATATGAAAAATGTGTTATATTGTATTTAAAAAAAGAGTATATACGTGAGAAATATAAAAAATAACCAAATACGAATAATAGTGATATATTCAAACGATAAACAAAAAGAGTCGTAGCTAAGAAAATTGGCACATACCACAGTCTCCTTGGTTCCTAACAGCAGTGATAGCACCCTTTGCCCTCCAGTCCATGCTCTCCGGTGGGTCTACGTTATCGTACCACGGTACCGTGCTGTTCTCGGCCGGCTCCTCCCGCATCGGCGGCCGACGGCTGCTGTACTTCCTCCTGAACTCCTTGTTGGTTAGATCGGTGAACGGGGTGAAGCCTAGCTCGAACGTATTGCTGCGGTTGCGGTTAAAGGACTCGATGAATTCGAAGTTGTCTTTGAAGATCACAAATCTCTCAGCCTTCTCCGCCTCGTCTTTGTAATGACGGTCATACTCGACGATCCATTTCTCGAACTGCTCGAGAACGGAGGTCGCGCCTCCCGCGGGAATCCGAGAGGCGGCGAGGAGGCAGAGGATGAAGAAGGTGCAAGCGCAAAAGGGAGACATGATTAGGTTGTGATTAGATGAGTGTTGATGATCAATCAGTGAGGACATCGATGCGTATATATACACAAGTACGTGAGGATTTGAGTCAACATAAAATTATATCATTTAGGCAATTGCTTGATTGAAATAAACGGATGGGAATTCATATCTAATGTAGAAGGAAAGAACAGCTCTTGTGAACTTAATTTCGTTGCTGAATCGATCTGAGAGTGCTTTGACCACATGGATTAGGTTCAGGATGAGTGTGTTTGATAATGGATGTTTGGAAACTAATTAGGTAAAAGAAGGACGAGTTAATTAAGAAAGGATAATGTTGAAACAAGAAGAGAAATTAGACCATGCAAGTTCTTTCCATTGATTTGTATAGTTACCAAATTAGAGAACCATGCGTTACCCTTTACCACACTACAAGGAAAACAAGTTGTGGCTACGGAACTGTGTCCATGGATATGGGGTTTGTGGCTATAGAAATAGGCTTTGGCCATGACACGTCCTGACCAGTAGCCGTAGCTACAAGTCTCGTCGCGAGAGTTCTCTAGCCACGAATATGCCGTGGTCACTAAAAGTGACCACAAAACTTGTCGTGGCCACAACTCTTGTACGAAGACTTTGTCCATGAATTGTGGCTACGAGAAACTCGTGGCCACGGAATTATCGTGGCCACAAGTTTCCATAGCCACATTCCTTGAGCACAACTCATTTTTTGTAGTGACATCATCTCCTGCTCATGTATCGGATCAGATTGGAACGTAATTAATATATCTGATCGTGTATGAAACAATTGCGAGCTGATTCATTTGGTATGAAACCTGTCGGAATTGTGAGAGGACGGGTCTGCCAGCTATAATAAAGGGGATGTGTTAGATGGAAAATGGATGATCCGGATAGAAGGCCGACTATCCCCGACCTCATATTCGGATCGTTTATTTCCCATCCGATGCATCACCTAACGTTACAGTAGGGGATGCTACAGCAGACGACCCGTTTCAGTCAGAATTGAAGGTTCTTAGGGGTCGTTCGGATCATGGGTTAAACTTCTCTTTGAGGAGTTTACCCTACTTAACCCACTCCCCCTCTCTCGTGCGTGGGCCTCACTTTATTCCTTTTTTTTAAAAAAAAGTAAATAAATCAATTTTACACCATCAATCCTATCAAAAAATAATATATTATACCATCATATCATATAAAAATTATAAACTACTCCCCTTTTACTCATTTTTCGAAACTCCAATACAATCACATCACAATAATTACTCACTATTTCAAACTTCAATACAATCATATCACAACAAACCCACTTCTAATCCACCTCCAGTTTAACCCTCTATCCAAACACCAAAACTCAAAAACGAGTTATCATCTACCAGTTTAACCCGCCTTAACTTGTTAACCAAACGCACCCTTAGTAACTATATATCCATTACATAATTTTGGGAAAAATTGCAAATGGAAAAAAGATGAATTTGTAGTATCATTTTGTAATGTAACTATATCTTCTGTTGTTTATTATATTATGAAGGTAATCTTTGTTACGAAATTATTTTTTTATGAATGAGATTACTGAAAATGAAATATTTGTTACCATCTTTTTAGCGAGGTTCGTATAGCAATATTTATGCATTGTTATTTTTTTAACTTATTTTCCATATATCTTGAACTAAAGAATTCGTGATAATTAGCTAAAAGATTGAAGAATAGCGATAGAGTTACTATATTTACAATCACTAATATGACATTTGTGGGGAAAATAATTTTCCAACGAGGAATATCATTGTTATATATTTAACATCGATGGTATAATGATGGATTTTTTTTAAAAAAAATCACTATAAGCTCATTTTATCATAGTATGACAAACAAAACATGTTTGTAGGGATGCTTTTTTAAGTCTGTGACTATATTATTCGTTTTTAAATATATAATGATGATTAGTGATCATTGTGGAATGATTTTTTAATTTTAAACTAATCGTTGCTATTTGTTAAAATTTTGAAAGGAATTTCTACATCCATAATCCCGAATAATTATGCAATTACAATCATAACCCTGTATAATCATGAATTACATAACAAACCTTAAGTACTTACTCCGTCTCACATCTATAATTATCTGTTAGGTTTTCTGTTAATCCAACCATTTCATTGGATTAATTTAACCCATGATATATCAATTGCTTTTAATAAATAAAAAATAACAACATTCTGGCAGGTGCTTGCAGGCGTGCGGGAGGGGTGGGTGCCTTCCAGGCAGGAGAAGGAGGCGAAGGGCCCCTGCACAGGGTGAGGGGCTTCCAGGGAGGCGGTGTGTGCTGAAGAGGTTGGCAGGGGAGGGTGGGTGAGATTGCCGCAGGAGGAGGTGTGGGGGGAGTGGGGGTTGCGTGCTGAGGAGGGTGGACGGGGCTGCCGTAGGAGGAGGTGGGCTCGAGAGGGGGAGGGTTGGCGGGGGTCGGGGGAGGGATCGGGGATGCCCATGACGAGGTACGCAGGAAGAGGTGGGCTCGAGTGGGGGAGGGTTGTCGGGGGAGGGATCAATGCTGCCCAAGACGAGGTGCGCAGGAGGAGGTGGGCTCGAGGGGGTGAGGGTTGGATCGGGGCTGCCCAGGGGACGGGGGGAGGATGGAAGGTCGGGGCTGCCCAGTCGGGGTCCATCAGGAGCCGGAACCCATTGTTGAGCTCCTCCATGAGGGCCTGGCCACCGAGCTTCTCTGCCATGGTTGGGACCACGCGCGATCTCTCCATCACCATGTGAGATATGGGTGGAATGGGGTTGGGTCGGGAGTTTTAAATAACAGGATGGCTTCTGCATGACAACGACGAGGGGACTGTCAAGGACGGTGGACGGAACTCGCTGCTTCGACGGAGGCTACCTTGGCTTGAGGAGGGGGAGGACGGGGAGGAGGTTGGAGGAGAATGTGGTCGATGGGGAGGAGGGGAGGGGGAGGAGGTGGTCGACAGGGAGGAGGTAGGAGGGAAGAGTGTGCTTATTTGTAAATAATACAACTTAAAGGGGAAAAAATGTAAATTACTTGATAGATACCGTCATACTTAACAGAATATTGGATGGAAGTTAACTCGGGGGTTATGGGTGTAAGAGTTAAGACTATTGAGGGTTCTGAATGTAATTTACGATTATACGGGGTTATGATTGTAATTGCAGAATTACTCAGGGTTATAGGTGTAAAAATCCCATTTTGAAAATAATAACAGGTAAATGTTATATGTGTTGTCGGTAATGATATAGCAATGGATACGACATTCATTATTGGTTTCCAGTAGCAATGGATACAAAATTAATTGTTGATTTCAAGTAGAAAGAAACATTTCACAGAAAATAACATTTATCATTCTATATTTAACAATGGGCTGTATAGTGAGTGCATGTGATATGTGTTTAGAGTGCGACTGTTGATATGATTTGAGTGTTAAATTTGGGATCCATATAGATAATAATGTTTGCAAGTAACACAAAACATTATATTTTAGATTAATAACCCAAAATATCTCCAATATAGAAAAAGAAACCATCTCAAAATTTTATTGAAAATATAATCAACAGGTAAAGCCATCTCAAGTCCAGGTGGGATAGTTGGGATAGCCAGCAATGGAGCACAACCCCTCCGGACCGACACCGGGCGCCTCCCTGACGATCTTGCCGAAGCCGTTGTCCGCCCACAAGGTGCCCCACGAGTTCTTCACCAGCCAGTACTTGGTCCCGTCCGGTTCGACTCCATATCCGATCAACGTCAAGGCGTGCCAATCCTTCTCACCTCCGCAGCTACCCTTATACACAGTCTTCTCTTGGAAGAGCCTCATCTCCTTGCCAGATCGCACGATGACCGACACCGGCACGCTCGCTACAATCTGCTTGAGAGCAGTCTCGTTCTGCCGTGGGGCACGCTGGTAGCCGGTGATCGGAGCATGATGACCTACTCTCTTGGCATCACAACGATCCTTGCCTTGCGCGACGTAGGGATAGTCTTTCGCTAAGGCGACGCCTTTGTTGTGCACGATGTGGTCGTATGCCTTCCTCGGTGAAAACCCTTCCGTGCAACCGTCGCCATCCGTGCAGTCCAAGACTTGCTGCTCGGAGAGCGTCAGGAGCGTGCCCGTTTTGATGTGGTTAAGCGCCTCCACCGCCGCGATCGCCGCGAACGCCCAGCATGCTCCTGATGCGTAAGTCGAGAAATAATGTGTGATTTAATTAAGAATTTTAATATCGAGTTCTAGCAAAAATGGATATATATATATATATAGACACACACATATTGGGGAAGGTACACTCGAGGGTATAGCTAACTAGCTGCATCCGGCTATTTTTTTCATTAATTTTTTTTGTTTTTGAAATGAAACCTATGGGATTTAAATCACTATATATTACCATTATATCATACCAATTTCAACTAAATTCGACATTTCTATCATCTCCATCAAGGTTATCACATTTTAGCGGTTTCATAATTATTGAAATTGATCATATCTAGATGGGCATGCTAGGAGTGGTTGTTTTACATGAAATTTGAAACACATATTCCACACAATAAACTAAGTAAATCTCCCATAAGTTTCCTTAAAAAAATAAAAAATCAATGAGAAAAATACTCGGGTGTAGCTAGTTGGTTGCACCCCCCGGTGTAGCTTCCCTTTTCTCATATATATATATATATATATATATATATATATATATATAGGGGGCCCTTCTAATGAGGTGGGTCTTTCCTGAAATTCAGAAAGCCACTACCAAATTTGTAAATTACGTAACAATTTTGTAAATTTAAACTACATATTGTAAAATACTGACGATTATACAGTTATGTAAAATATATCATCCATATTGTAACAAACTTTTAATGTCAAATATAGTAATATTTTCATAAAATTTTCATGATATACATATTATATTAATATCTAATATTAAATTTATGGAGTTAGAATGTGTAAAATAAATAGAATAAATGCTTAAATTGATGTGGCTTTCCATGCATCCAGGAAAGGTGCACTTCATTTGAAATATTTCATATATATATATATATATATAGAGAGAGAGAGAGAGAGAGAGAGAGAGGTAAATGGGGTTGCCCCCAGGGAGTAGCCAACTTGGCTACTCCCACCCCTATTTTTCCCTCATTTTTTTTATTTTTTTGGAAAAATAAAAATTTGTATATTCATCATTATATCCATCTCACATTCTATTAAAATTTCGTCAGAAACAGAGACTCCTACGGCCTCCATCCAAATATGGTCGATTTAAAAAATCTTGCGACCGTTAAAAAAATGACGTCTGGATGGAGGGTTTAGGAGTCCATGTTTCTGACGAAATTTTAATAGAATGTGAGATGGATATAATGATGAATATACAAATTTTTATTTTCCAAAAAAATAAAAAAATGAGGGAAAAATAGGGGTGGGAGTAGCCAAGTTGGCTACTCCCTGGGGGCAGCCCCATTTTACCCATATATATATATAGGGAAAAGGGATCCTAAACCCAGGTGTAGGTAACTTTCCTACACCCACCCTTTTTTCTCTCATTTTTTTAATTTTTTTGAAATGGATCCTTGGGGAATTTAGATCACTATTTCTCACTGTCATGTCATTCAAATTTCAACTTATTTTGAGACTTCTACCTTATCCATCAAGACAGACAAATTTTAATGATCCCAGATTTGCTGAAATCGACTCTGTTTGATGGACATGTTAGGAATGTCCGTTTTACGTAAAATTTGAAACACATATTCTATTTGATATTATAAGTAAATCCCCCAAGGATCTATTTAAAAAAAATAAAAAAATGATAGAAAAGGGGGTGGGTGTAGGAAAGTTACCTACACCTGGGTTTAGGATCTCCAATTCCATATATATATGTATGTATGTATGTATGTATGTATGTATGTATGCATGTATGTATGTATGTATGTATATGTAGGGAGCTGGGAGCCTAAACCCAGGGGCGTAGGTAACTATACCCGACCTTCTTTTTCACGATTTTTGAGTTTTTTTAATGAAATCTTGTGGGGATTTTCTTAATAAATTGAGATGAATATGTGTATCAAGTTTCATACAAAACAAACTTTCCTATCATGTTCATCTAGAAGATGCCATTTTCAGCAATTCTGAGACCGTTGAAATTTGACGGTCTTGATGAAGATGATAGGAGTCTCGAATTAAGTTTATTTTTGAATGACACCATGGTGATATATAGTGATCTAATTCCTCAAAAGTTTCGTCTCAAAAAAATCAAAAAATAATGAAAAAATGAAGTTTTCATATGTATGTATGTATGCATGTATGTATACCACATTGTCCTTGGTTCGTAATGGCAGTGACGGCACCCTTTTCCCTCCAGTCGACGCTCTCCGGCGGGTCTACGTTCTCGTACCATGATGCCGTGGTGTGCTCCGGCTCCTCAAACGCCGGCGGCAGCGCCGTGAGGTACGTCCTCCTGAACTCCTCGTCGGTGATATCTGCGAACAAGGTGAGGCCTAGCTGGTGGGTATTACTGCTGTTGCGGTTGAAGGACTCGATGAACTTCAAGTTGTCTTTGAAGATGTCGAATCTCGCAGCCTTCTCGGCCTCGTCTTTGTAGTGACGGTCACTGTCAACGATCCATCTCTCGAATTGCTCGAGAGCGGAGGTTGCGCCGCCGGTGGGAATCCGGGCGGCGGCGAGGAGGCAGAGGAAGAAGAAGGTGCAGGTGGAAAATGGAGACATGTTTGAGGTAATTAGGTGAGTGTGGTGCGGACGTTGATGTGTGTATATATATTCACGTGCATGAAATTTATCATAATAAATTGCTGGATTGCAATAAATAATGCAAAAGGAAAGAACATTCCTCGTGGTTTTAGTTTACGTTTCTACATTAATTACAGGCTGTTTTGACCGTATAGACCACATGAGTTAATTGGAAGTTGACAGTGTTTGTTCATTTACGTTATAGAATTAAGCAGTCCCGTCGCTGACATTTACGTTACAGAAGAAAGATAGATAAGATACACGTACGCAGTGTGGTTCCTGACATTTCATTGATACTAGGCAAAAATAAATAAAAAGAGGCCCTTACAATTTTTTTAATAAGAGCAAATTGTTCCTAGTGTGTTTACCATTAAGTATAAAATAAAACATTCTATTTCGGGGAACAATCAACCTTTATATAATCTCATTAAATTTTTGACTTTAGCTTGAGTTCACCGAAAATTCGAATTTATAGTAGGGGTGAAAACAGATACGAATATATCCAAATATCTGATTACCGTATTCGAAAAATTACCGGATACGGATATCTGTATCTGACTACTAATCGAATATGGATTGAATATGGATAAGGGTTGTAAAAATTTTCTAAATACGTATGCAGATATGGTAATGGCTTAATATCCAGATATCCGAGTACAACATTTAATATTGGTTTATATATTAGTTAATGTAATATACGCCACAACACTATATTATTATTAGCATTATATATAATATAATATAATATAATATAATATATTAACGGTATCAATAAATGGACACTAACAAAAGTTACGAAACCCTATCCCCCCTTTTGTTTTCGGTCAAGAACACATGTTACTTAGATGCTATCTCTTGTCGTGATGCAACTTAATTATATTTCATTGTTATTTTTTTAAAATCATTTTTAACTTTGATAGAATTTCAATTCGTATTCGTATGTGGTCTTTGTTCTATCCGTATTCAGACTCTATGTTTATTGGATACATATTTGGATTCACTCTTTATTTGATTCATATTCGAATTAGCTATTTATTCGATCCACATTCGGGTCCGCTCTTTATTTGATCCGTACTCGGATTCGAATTCACATCAATATTTTTAAAGATATGATTTCCGTAATGCATATCCGAATCATATCCGTACCGATATTCAATAGAGATAAAATAAATACGGATATAAAAATAGATATATCTGATCTGTATCCTATCTATTTTCATCCCTAATTTATAGAGGCTTATTTTTCTATAAGTTGTTTCACTGACAAATTCTATTATATTCCTAACCTAAAAATCAGATTATGCAAACCTAGGCCCCTAAAATTAATGGGCCCTACGCAATTGCACTTCAAAACAATGCCCAAAGCCAGCCCTGCACTTACGATGTGTTATTTTTTTGGGATATTTACCCAGCGAACCCTGAAATCTTTCAAAATTACCTCTACGACCTTTGAAACATCGATATTCCTCCCTAGACCCCGTAATCTTCCTCTGTCTTACCCTACAGACCCTCCCGTCAATTTTAACTACATTTGAGTCAGTTACTTGGGTTTGTCGTGAGTTAATCTAACCAATTAACCATCGAACGGTTACGATTAGCCAAAAAAAGAGAAAGAAAACGTGCAACGTGAGGGTGCAGAAGCTTGGGCGGCAGGGAAGCAGCAGCCGGAGGGGGAGGGCCTCCATCGTCGGCGCAAGGTGCGACGCTTCCGCAGCCGGGGGGAGGGGAAGCAGCAGCGGCCGGGGAGGGGGGGGAGTGGCGGTGGTCAGGGAGGGGCACTGGCCGAGGATGGGGCTGGGCAGAGAGGGAGGTCTCGCGCGACCAACAGGAGGGAGCCTTTCCCGCCCGCTTCGAGCTGGGCCGAGGTGGGGGTCTCGCACGACGCTGGGCCGAGGTGGTGCGGCTAGGGCACGCGGGTGGGTGGTGGGGGTGTGGGCGGGGCTTTCAGGTCGGGCATAGGTCGGGCAGTGTGGGGGGTGACCGGGGGGAGAGGGCGAGGCGCTCTTGGGTCTCCTGCAGGCTGATCGGGGAGGTAGGAGAGAAGGGCGGCTGGGGCATGCGGGGGGCGCTTGCGGGTGAGGAGGGAGGGAAGCGTAGGTGCGGTGCGGGGTTGGGGGAACTCGCGCGACCCACAGGGAGGGGGCTTCGAGTTGTGGCGGTGGGCCGGGCACCGTACGATCGGCGGGGAAGGGGGCTTCGAGCTGGTGGAGGAAGCGTGCAGGGGAGGGGCTCCGAGCGGGGCGTCACGCGGCCAAGGGGGAGAGGGGCTTCAGGCAGGGAGAGGCGGTGGCGCGGGGGAGGGGGGTTTCCAGCAGGGGATGCAACGACGGGAGTGAGGGGCTGACGTGGATGATGCAGTAGTGGCGGCCGGGGGGGGGGGGGGGGGAGCAGCATCGTCGGGGGCCGCGGGGAGGGGGAGCAGCATCGCCGAGGCCGCGGGGAGGGGGAGCCGAGCAACGACGGCAGCGGGCAGCAGGGCCTCCATCGTCCAAAGGATGTGGATGAAGAAGTGGCACTCAATGTAAATTTAATAAACAAGATGGGTATAGTATAAAGGAACATAACGGAATCTGGTCAACTTTAACGGGTAAATTAACAGGACTTAACCGCAGGGTTTGTAGGGTAAGGGTTAGCAAGATTACGGGGTCGTGGGAGGAATTATGATGTTTCAAATGTCGTACAGGTAATTTTGAAAGATTTCAGGGTTCGCTGGGTAAATATCCCTATTTTTTTTAATTTTTTAATAATAAGATTCGAACCCGAGTCCTTTAAGGTAGCGGTAAATTGCTTTACCACCAGACCACTCATTGGATTCTTACGACGTGTTATTTGAGGAAGAATGCTGAACGAAGAAGGAAAACAGATTATTCAAAACTGCCAGTTAATTCGAATATCCTGCATTACCTCTACCGTCGTCTGCTTTTTTTTAACATGATTAAGGTTACTATAAGATGAAAATCATCGAGTTAAATCGCTGAAAAAAGAATTAAAATGTCGAATACAAAAACATCTTGCGCGATAATAGAGGTGATCCTCGATGGCATGCTATGGCCGGCCAACATGACCATGAGCAAAGGCGAGAGGATCGTCTCATGTACTGCAGACTCTGCAGTAAATATGTGATCGTTGGAGCCGCTCGATCTTAATCGAGCAGTTCAAATGAATTCGCACTTTTTGTGGGCATGTACCATGCAGATTCGTGAGAACCGCTCGATCAAGATCGAGTGGCTTGAGCGGTTAATGTCGAATCTGCAGTATTGCAGAGGATCTACCTCCTGAGTAAGGCAGGGAGGAGCTTTCAAGGATCTCCTCCCCAGGTTCAAGGAAAAATCTCCTCGAGAAACCTTGGAGCCTGTTGATCCAACTCTTTTGCTTCCAAACAGACTCAAGATCCCCCCTATGCCATAAGGCACGGAAATCAAGGTACAAAGGTGACTTGATAGTATCTTACTTGTTATTGTATCTAAGGGAAAAGCCTCTGCACCTTGAAGCAAGTGCCCAAGTAGCAGTACAAGAAGTAGAGCGGATCCGCTACAACAAAATTGAGCTATAGAGACGGTTTTTTTTCAAAATCTGTCACTAAATTAGCTGTTGTTAAATATATAACGACGATATCTTTCATTGCGAAATGAGTTTTCATGCTCAAAATTAGCAATGAATATCATATCTGTTGTTATATCATTAGCGACGATCTATATAGGGATGCTTATCCGTTGCCATTTTCCAAAATATCAACTAATCGTCGCTATTTTTCAGTTCAAATTTTAGTGATGATTAGTTAGAAGTTTGAAAAAATGGCAATAGATAAGCGTTGTTATATGGACCGATGCTATTAATATAACAACATATATGATATTCGTCGCTAATTTCGAGTATGAAAAATCATTTCACAACGAATAATATCGTCGTTATATATTTAACAACAGCTAATTTAGTGACTGATTTTAAAAAAACCATTACTATAGCTCAATTTTTTTTGTAGTGATCGTCTCATGTGGTGTTGTGTCTGCAGTAACCTTTTGAGGGGTTCGATCTTTGATCAAGCAGTTTGATCAAACCGGGCAAACCGCTCGATCAAGATCGAACGGCTCCAGTGGATACTGCAGACTCTACTGCAGTTCCCGCTACAGCAGACGATCCATCTCCTGCAAGAAGTTGGTTTCTCTCTCCTGGTCTTCTCTCTCCTGGTTGGATCATGTGGTCCAGAATACATGCTCTCACAGGTTTTGGCTCTCACTGGATCACTCCTATATATATAATCACAAGAGAAGTATATTGATAAGGTACTTCAAAGAATTTTTATAGACAAAGCCAAGCCAGTTAGCACCTCTCTTGGAGAACATTTTAAGTTGAGCTCCAAACATATATAAAAATTAGGGTAGACCGGTAGGATAAGTTGTAAAGGCATCGATGGCGCACAACCCGCCTAGGATGACACCCTCCTTCTTCCGCATGATTTTGCAAACCCCCTGTCTCCTCATCCAATGCCCCATGAATTCTTAGCTAGCCAAAATTTGGTTCCATCCAATTCTACTCTTTGTCCAACCAACATCATATACTGTCAAGTCGACCGCTCGCTAAACAACCACCCTTGAAGAGGTTGAATTATGACGTTCTAGGTCGAAACACGACTGAGAGGATCATATGTGTAATACATCTGGTGATGTATTACAGTGGACCGTCCTACCGGACGACCCTCATAAGGGGCTCACTATCCTTGGTCCTCTAGGAGGGTCGTCCGATCCCCATCGGACGGTCCACTGTAATACAGCACCTGATGTATTACAAATCCGCTCCCCAAACGCGATTGTCACCTGCTCGTTGGCAACTGCATGCTATGTTTGCACCATTTTATAAAATATAATTAAAAAAGAGAGAATTTTGCTGAATGTAATTACAATTTCCAATTAGATTTTTATATATTAATGAGAACATGCAAATACATGTATTACTTTATCAATGTCAAAGAAATATCAGTACACACGTATCTAATTTAAAAAAAAAAAGATTACCATAGGCATATTACAAAATGTATCTCCCGAAGTAATGAGTGATAGTCAAGTAGGGGTGAAAATGGTCTGATACGAATATGAATATAGGTATAATTTGATTCTTATTTACTTTAAATTATGAATACGAATACATTTATGAATATTGATGGATATGAAAAATGTGTTACCATTTCCTTAAAAATTGATGATTCTGAATGTAAAACAAATATGAATCAGATACGGATAATAACGGAAATTTTTAATAGATTTACTAAAATATACATATTCATGATGATGTGCACATGAACTGGATATACCAAAGATACTTATTTCATAGTAATCATATCAACAATGGTGAATGCAATAATAAAATGTTGTTGAAGACAATTATAGATAAATCTATTAATGTATTTATGTATTAAAATAAATATACGAATATGTATATGAATATTATAAGTTAATGTCAAAGTGATATAAATATCCACATCTACTTTAAAATGATCGAATACAAATATCAAAATAAAAAATAAATACAATGGCAAATCGGATACATATATATTTATATTCATTTTCATCCATGTCTACATAATTCAATGTTTTGATAAACAACGTCTAATTAGATACTATGCCATTTGTTTAAAGATTTGATGATAGTAATGCTAGTTAATGCAAATAATGGGATATGATCGATCACATACTTTGAATTACGTACATTGTATAAGTTAAAGTCAGTTTAATCATTCCCACACAAAAATAAAATAGAATGGCGTTGGGAAAGCGTTCATACGCTGAAATCAAGGACCCAATTAAAATGTGACGTTTTTTTTATAAGTCCATTTTTTATATTTGCCCTTAGGATCTTCTGCTGTAAAATCATATTTTTTCTTTGCCGTTTTCATTTTAAAAATCCAACGTCATGGATTATACCTTCTACTAATGTTCCACACATCCTTCAAATTTCGCTCAAATCCGAGGTCATTTGGTATGTTATCCTAACGGTCAAATGTCCGATTGACATTTAAGAAACTTAAATCTCATTTAAAAAAGAACCGGACCTTTGACCGTTAAGATATAATAGCAAATGGCCTCAAATTTGAAAAAAATTAGGAGGATATGTAGAACATTATTAGAATGTATAATCCATAAGGTTGAATTTTTAATTTTTTTTCTTTTTATTGTTCATTTCAACTGAACTAAAAGTCAAGAAACACAAAAACTATTACAGAGAGATTGATGGGAGACGGACAACAAGTTGCGCCGCCAATCCATTTTGAATGGCAAAATTCTTCGAAATACAACATATATAGATCTTTAAAATGAAAATTGCAAAGAAAAAAATAGTTTTACAGCACCTCCGCTGCAAAACCCAGTACAGCAAAGGATCCTATCTCTTGCCCTTAAACTTTGGGTCTTTCTTGTAATATACTCAATCGAGTTTCATAAAAAAAAATCTAATTGCAATCCCAACTTCTTTTTTTAGAGAATTGAGCCCTTATTGGATCGGAAGTCTAAACTTAAAATGATTGATTCGTGAAATTCTGCCATAGAATGAGAATAAAAAGGAGACAAATAAATCAAAGTTATTTTTAAATGAAATTTGATGGGCTCTACTCGCCATAGTATTAATCTCTGGAATATGAAATAATAAGAAAATGCATAATTTCATGAAACATACTGTTTGAATTAAAAAAAATCAAGACCTTAATCCAAGCATTTGTGTATATATATAAACCCCATCAGATGCCATTTCTAAATCTATCGAATGTTGTCATTGCCTCTGGTTAACTGTTGATTCCGTTTTTTTTCCAATCTTTTTAAAGATTTCATCCTAAACAGAATTAATTTTGGATTCCGAACAGCTTCTCTACTTGTTCATAATTAAGGACGAGAAAAAAAACTAAACAAAACAAATCTCTAAGCCAAACAGTTCTGTCTGAAATCAAAATTTTGGCTGAACAGGTTATCTACTGTTTGAAATCTATTAGAGTAAATTACAATTTGCGTCCCCGTCTATGGGTCAGATCCCAAAATAGGTCCCAATCTTTAAAATTTTAACGATTTGGTCCCATGACCATTTAAGAAAAGGAAATTTTGATGTTCATGACGAATATGCCCTTGTTGGGAGGGAAGTGGGGGTTGGGTTCCAACTTTTAAATAAGGGCATATTCGTCATTAGCCTCAAAAAGTTCCTTACATGAATGGCCATGGGATCCGAATCGTTACAATTTGAAGATTGTGACCCATTCTGAGATCGGACCCATTCTGAGATCGGACCCATAGATGAGGACTCAAATTGTAATTTACCCAATCTATTATACCATTCCAATCTTCAGCTCGATTCATACTTCTCGGTAACAAAATAAGTTCTACTTCGCGTTCCACCGTGACAACACGCGTTTACGCCTGTGCATCGTGAGATTACGACATCATTTTCGATCGCGACGTCCTTCCTTAGAGAGGAGGCTTTAGATTCTTCGTGATTCAATGCAGCTAGTACTGCTCGAAACATCGCGTATAAGAAGTCGATCACTTGGACTCCATCGTCGAACATATAGTGCAGTAATCTGGATGATATATTATGCTGCTGGTAAGGTTACTGAATGTAGGTAATTAAGAGATGGTGATTAGCAAAAGAGGAGTCAATTAAGTTTACTTTATCAACTATTTACTCATGCAAATTTTAATATGTTGGAGTTTGAACCATCTTAATTATCATTCTTCCTTCGAGATCCATTTCCAGTTATCCACTATGCTTCCACATAGATATCCCAACTGAACAACATGTCAGACTCATGAATCCGTAGATTAGTTCTCATGAAAGAGAGCAGATCCTCTGCTATACAACTTTCGATCTTGATCGAGCGGTCAGGATGCGGTCCGAGCTTGATGCAGATCCTTGCTACAGCGGAGGATCTGCTCGCCTCATGAAGTGTCGTGCAAGAATTCCTCTATACAACAGAGGATCGTCTGCGGCAGCCCCTACTGCAGCAGACTTTGCAGGAGGAGCTGGAGCCGCTCAATCTTGATCGAGCGGTTCACATGGATTTATACAGTAAGAACCCACAAAAAGTGCAAATCCATGCGAACCGCTCGATCAAGATCGAGGGGCTCCATCTCCTATTGCAGAGTCTGTTGCAGCAGGGGCTATGGCAGACGATCCTCTCTAATGTAGATGACCACTAACCTTAAGGGCCTGTTTGGTTGCAGGGTTGGGCAGGGGTGGCCCAACCCTGATTACTATTCACAAGGGTACTTCCTCCTCACAGATTACTATTCACCAAGCCCAACCCAACCCTGCCCAACCCTGCAACCAAACATGCCCTAATTCTCTTCATTTATGTCGTGGTGGTGTGCATGTGTGGGATTCTTATCCACGTTTTAAGGATAAGGAGAGATGACTCAGATCTAGTTATGCCAGCATGCATGGAAGGTTTGTACCCATTCCCTGACAGATAGATCTCATCCATCTTCTCTAGCTGAAAGTTGTATTTGTTTATCTATATATGAGCCATCCATCTATTAGCCATATCCTGGGGGGCCGCCACATGTCGCGAGACGTATGGACCCATCATCATACCTCTCTACTTCAGTATGATTGCGAGGGAGTAGATCATCTGCTATGGACAGGACCTTTGACCGTTGAGATAAAATAGCTACAAGCATCGGATCTGTTATCCTATTGTGATGAAGTCAAGTAATTGTACATCAAGACACAAGAGAATCTCCCGGTTTGAAAGATCGGGGTTAACCCTTAGGGCCCGTTCGGTTCGGGAATAAGCATGAATAAGGATTGGAAATAAGGAGAATAAGGGTCTATTCTTTGTTCGGCTGGAGAATAGGAATAAAGAGAATAAGGTGAAATAAAGGTAGGTAAGGTGGGTAAAGATAGGAATAAGAGTGAAATAAGATGGAATGAGGAGGAATAACCGTACCACGGGAAACCGTGTCGGATGGAGAATAGGCCCCTTAGTCCATGGCCTATTCTCCAAACGAACAGGCCCTTAGAGTGGGTTTAGTTAGCGGGTTAAGGCGGGTTAAATTGGTAGAGGGTAACCCGTTTTTGGGTTTTGGTGTTTGGATAGAAGGTTAAACCAAGGATGGGTTAGAAGTGTGTTTGTTGTGATATGATCGTATTAAAGTTTGAAAAAGTGAGTAGTTATTGTGGTGTGATTATATTGAAGTTTGAAAAAGTGAGTAAAAGTGTAGTAGTTTATAATTTATATACGATGTGATGGTATAATATATTATTTTTTTGATGAAATTGATGATGGAGAATTGATTTATTTAATTTTTTAAAAAAGATAAAAAGTGAGGCACACGTAGGAGTGAGAAATAGTGGGGTAAGGGAGGAAGGGGGAGTTTACCCCCTTTGGCGAACGACACCTTAGGATGCGTTTGGTCCGTGGGTTAACTAAGAGAGGATAACATGTTTTTGTATTTGTGCGTTCGGTTGGTGGGTTAAGGGTTGAGAGGGTTTGTGTGATGTAATTGTATTGAAATTTGAAAAAGTGAATAGTTATTATGATATGATTGTATGGAATGTGAAAAAGTGGGTAGTTGTTGTGATGTGATTGAATTGAAGTTTGAAATAATGAGTAGAAGTTGCGTATTTTATTATTTTTAGACGATATGATGGTATAATATATATATATATATATATATATTGATGAAAAGATAGTGGACCCCACAAGTGGGTTAGGAATATGGATTTTGGGGGGTAACTCACCTAAAGTGAAGGGTAACCCCCAATCCAACACACCCTTATCTTACCCCGTAACAAAACAGACATGTTTTTTTTTCAAAATAAAAGATATATTAGTGTGCATATTGAGGATAAGGGGAGCATATATATTGAGATGAGTTGTGTAGGCCCTTTGACATATGAGCATCTTGTTGTCATAGGGACCCAAAAAAGGACCGCGCTTTACATAAATAGATGTATAGTTATCTATGCATATGCTCAGTGCCGTCTTTGACATTTCGTGGGTTCTTGACAAAAGGAAAATGGGTCTTTATAAAAAATTCGATGAACAATGTGCTCTTATATAATTCCATTAACTTTTGAACATTAGTATTGGATTGTTCAATGAAAATTCAATTCTATAAGGGTTCGTTTTTTGATGAATAGTTTCATCGAAAAATCACTTCCATAAAGGCTCATTTTTCAACGAGTTGTTTCATCAAAAAGTTTAATTCCACAAGAGCTCATTTTTCGGTGAGTTGTTTTCTAAAAATTTGATTTTTCGATGCCTCATTAAGATATATACTATTTCTTTCTAAAATAAAGGTTGAATATGTGTAAAAATAAGCCTCTAAAGTTGATGGGCCAAGAGCGATTGCACTCGAAAACTACCCTCAGGGACGGCCCTGCATATGTTTTAAGAACTCGATCCCATGTTGTAGGACCTGTTGCAGCAGACTCTGCAGTAAGGACTTGAGATGATCGATCTTGGGTCTCTCTGTATGTTTTAACATAAAGTGTTATTGTGCAAATTACATGGAGATTAAAGTGTTAGTGCATATTAATTGCATAATTCTTTAAAAATATCATTAGAATTCCAAACACTGCCGCAAAAACCTATAATGACTTTGTCAATTCTTTGTAATATTGTCTGATGTTAAATATATGATGACAATATTAACCATTGTAAAAAAATTACTTTAAATTAGCGATGAATGTAATATCCGTTGTAATATATATCATTAGCGATGGTGCATATAACAAAGTTAATCTATTGTTACTATCCAAAATTTTAGATAATAATCATTAAATTTTTAGTTCAATATTTAACAATTATCGGTTAGTATTCTGAAAAATAGCTAAGGATAAGCATTGCTATGCATACAGTCACTAATGATATAGCAAGATAGGACATGAATATCAAATATAAAAATAATTTTACATTGAACAATATCACCGTAATTCATTTGGGTCCGATCTCTACACATATGATGAGACACTCCAGAGTCCATAATCCAATATGTCGCATCGGAACTGAGCAGTTGAGGGGAAGAGGCGGGTCAGGTAAGCGAGCGAGTTCAAGGCAGCTACGAGCCATAAGCGGCCTTTCGACAAAGCACCACGGAAGGAAGACGCAGCAGCGAGCAGAGCGAAGGAGAAAGGGTTGTCCTCTTCTGTCTAAGAATATTAGGAATGAAAGTCAGTAAATGGATCCCGGAAGGACATATGATATAGTGAGAGATTTTAATAAAACACTCGTATTGAGCCCATTTAATATTTTGGTGAAAAATTGCACTAAAATACACCGATCAAATATACGATTAATTTGATTAGCCATTTTATTTTAGTGACTTCGAATCGAATTTTATCTGTGGGAGGAAACCATGCCTTAGCTTTAAAATCGCATGCAATAAAAGGTGAGCATGTTCTTTACGTGCTCGTAAAAACTTTGATGTTGACGATACAATTTGTTGTTGTTGGTAAAAGATAGAGTCGGGTGGAGCATTGGGCTCGACTTGGCTCAATTCGGGAAAGTCCGACTCAAGCTTGTCAATTTTCCGTGAGCTTTGGGCTGGTCGAGATCCGCTTTTTTTAGCAAATCGAGGGCTCGAGCCCGACCCAAGGCCCGCGTCATCAGGTTCGGGCCGGGCTCAGTTCACACCCATTCTGATTCCGTGAAGTTGCACTTTGATTTCAATTATTGTTATGGATATAATTCATCCATAACACATGAATATTGGATGTATTGTTATAATATAATATCATTATTCATGATTAAAGGAAATATTGGATGTATTGTGACTATAAATGCATGTCTCCTAATTTGGTTCTAACATAATATTTTGAAATATGAGATCTCCACTACAAGGAAAATGGGTTGTGGCCACGGAATGTGGCTACGGAAACTTGTGGCCACGATAATTCCGTGGTCACTAGTTTCTCGTAGCCACAATACGTGGCCAAAGTCTTCATATAAGAGTTGTGGCTACGATAAGTTCTGTGGCCACTTGTAGTGGCCATGGCATATTCGTGGCTAGAGAACTCTCGCGACGAGACTTGTAGCTACGGCTACTGGCCACGAATTGTCGTGGCCAAAGCCCAATTCTGTGGCCACAAGCCCCATATCCGTGGCCATAGTTTTGTAGCCACAACTTGTTTTCCTTGTAGTGCTCGGACCTGGCCCATTTGTACTTCGGGTTCAGATCCAGCCCAGCCTGATCATAATATTTTTGAAATATGAGGGTCTGGGTCCGACTCATTTATACATCGGGTTCGAGTCGGGGTCGGGCACATAAGAGTAATTTTGTGCAAACATTTGCGTATACGCTCTCTTAAAGTGAAAATTTTAATAAGTATTGTTAGTCAGAACTCTAGTACAATACAGACCTTGTGAATAACTATGAATACACAATGCAAATATCCGACCTATAACAACGTATAATCCGTAATTTATTGTTAAATTATCCGACATTAAGTATATGACAACAAATAGTATTCGTTGCACAATAATAGGTGGCTCTACAAATTCACAATGACTGTCATATTAATCTCTAATTGGTCATTTAATGATGATTATTCAATTTTGTTTTGTTAAGTTTAAAATAATTAGAAGAAAAAATATGAAAAAGTCAACAGATGACTTTTGTTATAGGATTCATTGTTAGCAACGTAGCAATAATTGCGACATTTCTTTGCAAATTTCAATGATCACAATCAGTTTTGCAACGAATAATGTGTGTTGTTATAAAGGTTAACATAATACAGCAAAAAACCCTATTGCTATTTGTTTATATGTAGCAAATTACTTTAATTTTGAAAAGAGATTTTTACATAAGTAACCTTGAAAAGTAATCTATTTTCATACACACACACACACACACACACACACACACACACATATATATATATATATATATATATATATATATATATATATATATATATATATATGGGATTGGATTGGGGATCCTAAACCCAGGTGTAGGTAACTTTCCTACACCCACCCCATTTTCTCTCAGTTTTTTAAATTTTTTGAAATGGATCTTTAGGGGATTTACTTAAAATATTAAGTGGATATATGTTTCAAATTTCATGTAAAACAGACATTCCTAACATGTCCATCGGAAGGGGTCGATTTCAGCAAATCTGAGACCGTTAAAATTTGACTGTCTTGATGGATAAGTTAGAAGTCTCAAAATAAGTTGAAATTTGAATGACACGATGGTGATATATTGTGATATAAATATACTAAAGATCCATTTCAAAAAAATAAAAAAAACTTGGAGAAAACAGGGTGGGGTAGGAAAGTTACCTACACCTGGGTTTAGGCTCCCTTTTCCCTATATATATATATATAGAGAGGAAAAGGAACCTACTTCATGAAGTAAGTAACCTTACATACTTCACATCTATTTCTGAAAAAAATTATTTTTTTTTTGAAAAATACCACCGTGGATTTTCGTAATATATCCTTCTAATATGTCATTCAAATTTCGTCGGAAATAGAGACTCCTATGCCCTCCATCCAGAACAGGTCGATTACAGCAGATCTAAGACCGTTAAAATTACCTGTTCTCGATGGAGGGAATATGAGTCTCTATTTTTGATAAAATTTGAGTGACATATTAAAGGGATACAGTTATGAAAATGCACGGTGGTATATTTCAAAAAAAAATAAAAAATTCAAAAATGGACGTGAAGTAGGTAAGGTTACCTACTTCATGAAGTAAGCTCCCTTTCCCCTACAAACACAGACACATCTAAAACTTTTAATTACTTATTCCATTGAGGATCATATATTATTAACATGTATACCCTTCTATATAGACCCATGCATAAGATCTTCCCCGATGGGATTACCTCGAGCTTCTCTACGTGATGTTGCATAAAGGTGTATATGCCAATGATTTATAGTATTCATATATGGATTTATAGACAAATACATAATTTACAAGAGGTATACATATGTAAAAATTCATCTTCTTTAAAAAATTATATAATTGGTCTTTATTTATATATTTTTGTTCTTGGAGAAGAACCCATATAGTGGTCCAAAAAAGGGTTGGCAAGTTGGGCAATTGGGATGATGGATTAGAGGCTCAAATGCATCCCTTGCAATGAGGGGATGTGTGATGTAAATGATGATGGATGCTTTTGGTTTGTCATCATCTCTTCTATTTATGCTCATTAGATGTGCTTCTCATTCTTCTCTATATTTCTGAGCACCAAAAGTGTTGTGGTTGTCGGTGGATGTTTTGTGGACCAATATGCCAACTCTACTCCTCATATAATATGTGTATACTTCTTTAAACAAAGAACATGGTGTTTGATGCTTCCAAGTCATTCTATAGGTTCTCTAGGGTATTGTTAGATGAGTAAAATGGGGTTGCTTCCTAGAGGAGAGTTAACTTGGTTCCCTCCGCCTTATTTTTCTTATTTTTATTTTTTTAAAAAATGCTTCCGTGAATTTTCATCATTATATTCCTATATTATGTCATTCAAATTCCGTGCGAAGCAGAGACTCCTACAACCTCCATCCGCATGGGTCGATTTCAATAATTTCGTGATCGTTAAAAAATGATTGCCTAGATGGAGGTCGTAGGAGTCTCTCTTTCTCAAGAAATTTGAATGACATAATATAGGGTTATAGAGATGAATTTCCACGGATTAATTTTCAAAAAAATAAAAAATAGAGAAAATGGAGTGGGGGAAGTTGAGTTAGCTCCATCCAGGGGGCAGCCACATGATTGATTTTGTGCCTTCAAAATCATGCTCTGGCCTAAACCTACCTTGTTGCCTTGTGATTCGTATTTCTTCAATATCATCGAGAAACCAGAAGGTTGGGCTAGCATGACAAGTTGTTGCACATGGGTAAAATACATTCTCTGGCCTAAACCTACCTTGTCGCCTTGTGATTTGTGTTTCTTTGTTCTCATCGAGAAACCAGAAGGTTGGGCTAGCATGACAAGTTGTTGCACACGGGTAAAATACATTCTCTGGCCTAAACCTACCTTGTCACCTTGTGATTCGTGTTTCTTCATTCTCATCGAGAAACCAGAAGGTTGGGCTAGCACGACAAGTTGTTGCACACGGGTAAAATACATTCTCTTTGTTGTCACAAGACTAGCGATTTGTTTAAATGTTATTTCAAGTGTATATGGTCTTCAGCCTAGACCTGAACGGTTATCGAGGAAAACTGGTTGAACCCGTTGATAACGACCTAAAAAAAGCCAAGTTGTCATATAATAATATCTCATTGTTATAACTCGCTCTCACAGTCTATGAGTATAAGATGTTGGACTATGTTTGAGGTGACAAATGTGATCATTATAATTTGATTTGATCAATGATGAGAAGGGTGAGTTATTGATGGAATATGGGTTCAAATAATAGTTAAGTTCGATGGACTATGGGCAAGATTGTTCAATCGAATTGCTTTGTGTGTACTTCAAAAGGAATAAATGACAATGGATCTAAGTTCTTCAGCAAAATTTGTACTAATCTTCAGTATTTTTAGCAACGGAAAGATAATGTATGATCGTTGCTATATAAATCGTCGTTAGTATAATAGCAACAGATTTCTCATTCATCGAGGATTTCAATTACAAACAGTAATTTTCCAACCATTAGTATTCATTACCATGCATTTACCAATAGATGATACATAAGCAGTTTCCTAAATACGTTTCCTAAATACGTGTAACTATAGACTCATTTTGTTGCAGTGGATCGACCGCAATCAGAACCATGCTTATACTAGAGAAAAATCGTGTTCTTAACTAACCAATTATTATTATTAGATTTTTACATGAGAAAAATGGGGCTGCTCCTGTCTCTATATTCGATTAATTTTTTTATGTATTTTCATCAATATATCTCTCTAATATGTCAATCCAATTTCATCAGAAAGAGTGACTCCTATGCCCTTTACTCTTTTTACATTGAGTCCCTTTAGATCTTGTCCAACTGCACTACCACCCCCTACAATCTCCGTACTACACCACAACTCCTCTAGATAACGTCACAACCCATATAATCTTACGAACTCTTACACCACGATTAATTGGCAGAGGCACATGTGTTAATAATAGTAAGAATATAGAAATCACGATATACAATGACTAGAGTATTTTTTAATAGTAGGCTCGATAATTTCGATGGTCTGAGCGTCTCCATTAGGATTCAAACCCAGGTTCTTTAAACGGGAGACACACTGCTCTACCACCAAACCACTCAGATTCGTGACTAGAGAGGTTATGGAGTAACTAAACAAGATTTAGGTGTCATGGTATAACACATCCCTATTTTAACACTCACTCCCCATTATAAATGCTTCCATCATTAATACCCATCTTAAATAACAACCTAAGCAAGAACCTAAAATATATGGATTGGTGCATTCCAACTCTCACAAATTAAGGGATTTGTCAGGGCATGTGGATTAGTTAATGAGAGGTGGAGTTAGGTCACACATATGATCCTCCTAGGAGACTTATATCATATCATATCATATCATATTATATTATAGGGGTTGAGGGGGCTGCCCCCTAGCGATAGCCAACATGGTTGCTCCCACCCCATTTTTCGTATTTTTTTTAATTTTTTTGAAAAAATATCACCATGTATATTCATCCCTATATCCCTTCTATATGTCATTCGAATTTCGTTAGAAACAGAGACTCCTACGGTCTCCATCCAGACAGGGTCGATTTAAAAAATCCTGCGACCGTTAAAAAAATGACATCTAGATAGAAGCCTTAGTAGTCTCTGTTTCTGACGAAATCCGAATGACATATAGGGGGGATATAGGGATGAATATACATGATGATATTTTTTCAAAAAAATAAAAAAAATTGCGAAAAATGGGGTGGGAGCAGCCATGTTGGCTACCCCTAGGGGGCAGCCCCATTTTCCCCTATATTATATTATATTATATTATATTTTAGTGATCGGATGTTGAAATTCGAGGGTTTCGATTTCGAAAATAAGAATAAGGATGGGGAATAAATCGGAACAAGCACTATTCCTATTCGTCTGATAGGATAAGAATAAAGTAAATAAGGTGTAATAATGGTAAGTGTTATTATCGGTTCGATTGGCACATGAAAGATAAGGAATAAGTGTTATAAGTTAGTGTATACAGAGAAATAAAGGAATGGATAATGAGTAACAAGAGAAGAGTGGAATAAAGGAAGCAAAACTAGAGAGTGAATATATAAGAAATAATAAGGGAAGATGAGAATAAATATTTATTCCAATTCTTATTCCCCTAACAAACACACCCTTATTTTAGATGTTATCTGTAACTCCAATCAAACTTATTTGCTCTTTAATTGCCCCTCTCTCTTTTCATCATTACTTTATTGATTGTTTCACTTAGTTTGATGTGATGTCCCCATCGATTGCCTTTGCCATATATAGGAGCGCAGCAATCCATCTTTACTTTTCTTTTTACTTCTAAATAATACCATAGATGAGAGTTATTTTATAATTAAATGGTAATGGTCACTGCAACAAAATACGTCATCACGTAATCTGTTGTTAAATATATAACAACGATATTATTTTTTTGTGAATTTATTTTTTATACTTGAACTAATAACGAATGTTATATCTCTTACTATATCATTTGTGACGGTTTATAGAACGACATTTATCTGTTATTTTTTCATCAGCTTCTTAATTTCAATATAGTAATTACATTATCCTATCGATCAAATTATAACAAAAAATTAACGGTCTGTACAAAGTTGAAGTGATTGATCAATAACTACAAATTATAATAAAGTATAAATGTTCTTCTAAGTGTTTACTCGCTACAATAAAATTGAGCTACAATGCTGTAACTAAATTAGTTGTCGTGAAATATAAAACGATGATATTATTCGTTGCAAAATGATTTTTCGTACTTGAAATCGACGATGAATATCATATTTGTCGTTATACATTAGCAATTGTCCACATAACGACGCTTATCCATTGTTATTTTTCAAACTTCTAATTAATCGTCGCTAAATTCTGAACTAAAAAAATAGCGCGATTAGTTGATATTCGAGTTGTTTTTTTTATTGGATGAAATTGTAGATGTATATATGGGTCTAAAAGTTGCATTTGCGTGTGTTTGGAAACAGATAATATAAAGTTATAGTTAGGAACCCAATCAACATCAATTACCTAAAATGTTTGTCATTATAGTCACTATAACCACTAAAGGCATTCTTAAACTATTTGAGCTCTCTCTGACATAGTTGTGTATATGTCTCCCATGATTTTATATCTAATGTGTAAATGAAGACAAAAATAATTTGCTCACGAGAATATCACATATCATAAGTAGGTATGAAAACAGATCGGATGCGGATCAGATATGTCTATTTTCATATTCATATTCACTTCATCTCTATTGAATACAATGTATCTAATGTCTAAATGAAGACAAAACTATGATTTTGATTTGCCACAAGAATATCTCATATCTATGGAATTAGTAGCTAGGGATGAAAACGGATCGGATACGGATCGGATATTTCTATTTCCATATCCATATTCACTTCATCTCTATCAAATACAAATACGGATATGATTCGAATATGCATTAAGGAAACCACATCCTTAAAAAATACAGATACGGATTCGAATCGGATATTTATCGAATCCAAATATGGATAGAATAAAGAGTGGATCCAAGTACAGATCGAATAAAGAGCTAATCCAAATATGAATTGAATAAAGATTGACATCCAAATATGGATCTAATGAACATGGAATCCGAATACGTGTCGAATAAAGACTATATACGAATATGAATTGAACTTTTATCAAAAGTCATAATTATTTTAAAAAATGACAATGCAGAATAAGTTGCATCATGACAAAAGAGAGCGTCAAGGTGACTTGCGTTCTTGACTGGAAGCAAAAAGGAGGGCAAGGTTTCGTAACTTTTGTTTGTGCCCATCCACAAACAAAAAAAGTTTATTAGTATCATTAATATATTGTATTTTATAATGTATAATACTAATATAATAACACGGGTTGTGGCTTAGATTATATTGACTAATATATATAAATGATATTAAATATTGTACTCGGATATCTAGATCTGAATTTGGATATTCAAGCCATTACTATATCCGTATCTGGAAAATTTTTAAAACCCATATACATATTCGATCTATATTCAATTCATATTCAGATACAGATATCCGTATCTGATAATTTTTCGAATACGGTAAAAAGATATTCGAATATATATGCATCCATTTTCATCCCTACGGATTATTTAGAATTTTTTTACACGTGTTATATGGATGGTAACGATTTGTATATCAAGAATTATGTGTTGCTATGTATATTACCACGAAATCGGCCTATGTCAATGCATAATTAAGTATCAGTTCACATGTCTTCTGTAGTTAAATGTGATAGCGAATTGCATAAATAAAATATTATTATTTTTTTGTTATAAATTTAACATGTTGAGATATCTGTTGTTGTAGGTCAATTTTGTTGTAGTGTCAATACGACTGCAATTTTAATAACAGTGACAACAGAAAATCATCGCTACAATGTATACATTATGGGTTAAACAGGGATGTCCCATCGAGGGAGCTAACTTGACTACTCATGTCCTATTTTTTTTCATTTTTTTTGAAAACACTAATATGGATTTTCATAATTATATCCCTATATCATGTTGTTTAAGCTTCGTGTCCATCCAGATGGGACCGATTGCAATAATTCTGCAATAGCTAAAAAAATATTGTCTAGATGAAGGTCGTATGAATTTATGTTCATGAAATTTGAATAATATAATATAATGATATAATGATGAAAATTCATGGATTTATTTTTTAAAGAAATAAAAAATATGAAAATATGACGGGCTCCTCTAAGAAGCGGCCCCATTTTTTCCATATATTATTATGTAAATAATTATAGTACAAATAATGATTTCCTTACGGATAATATTCTTATTATATATTTAACAAAGGAGAATACATCACATGGATTCGATGTAAACTCATTTTGTTGTAGTATAGCATTACCACTATACTATCAACGGTACAATTGACTTTGTTAGATCCGTATTGTATTGAATATTTGATTTGAATTCCTATTTCAATATTTCATATCTGTAACATTTGAAAACATTTATTTTCAGCAAATGAGATACAATATATTATAAATTCTATTGTTTTTAAACGGATATCCCTCAAGGTCCTTTTGGTTGTCAGGGTACACCGGGATATCCTGGCATACTCCTAGCTCCAACCATGTATTTTTGAATTGGGATTGCTTGTATTGATCCTACATTTTTTTTGATATAATATTTTTTAACCATGTTCAAATAAACTTATTAACACAAAAAATGCATTATAATCATTAAAAAAGTAAAACAACACATAATAAATATTACATCATATCACAGTTATTATTCAATTCTCCCGACCCTCTAAACAGCTACTATTCAAAAGAGGATACTCATCCCACCCTAACACAACCGAACCCAGTAACCAAAAAGGCACACAGCATTTGACATCAAAATATGCACACCACACAAAGATACAAGGATATACTTATATGATAATAGTCTCAGGTAAATTGCATATAAGTCCGGAATTTAGGATAAACATGAAAGATGGTCTTCGTAAAAAAGTGCTATTTTCAGATCCGAATTATTTTGTCTTCCTACCCAATTAAGACAATATGATATTTCTATTAGGTGTTTCTTATTTGAACAAATTGCATGCTATCCCATATATATAGATCCACACTCGTTCACAAACTAAATACATCATAATACACTACACTGTAGTTTTTGTTTGGTTATTGGGATGTAGTGGACTAGGGTAACCTCATGTGAATAGTAGTTATGTAATGTTCCAATATCTTAAAAGATAGTCCCACATCTAAAATTCACAAAATGTGAGAGTGAGTTATAAGTGATGAGGATTACTACTTGACAATTTGGGCCTAAACATTTTGGGTGGTTGTCAATAGGTCCAATTGGGTCCGAATCCAACAAGTTGCCAGGGTTTGTTTTACGCAATAACGGACTGAGGACTTAAGCCCGAGACGTTACAAATGGTATTAGAGCCAATTTCCCTTTGACAGTGGAAAGTGCTACCTAAGAGGTGGAGCCACCCCTACAAAGAGATAGGAGGAAATGGCTACCCCGAGCATGCAGCCGTCACAGCCACTGGGAATAGGTGATGGGCTATGTCGCAACGAGGATGTTGCGAATATAAGTGGGGGAGGTTCTAACACCCACATCCCTGAAGATAGTCCCACATCTAAAACTCACAAAGTGTGAGAGTGGTTATAAGTGATGAAGATTACTGCTTGACAACTTAGGCTTAAACATTTTGGATGATTATCAATGGGTCCAATTGGGCATGAACCGCCAAATTGTAAGGGTCGGTTTTCCTCGATAATGGACCGAGAACTTTTCGGGATGTTTAAATTGTTTGGATGATTATGATGGTTGGAAATAGTTGGAATAAGGAATGCGATGCGATGTCACGTTGATTTGTGATGAGATTCCAACACAAAAATACATAGGAATTACGTTGAAGTAACCCGTTAACCAAACGGACCCTGTGAGTTGAATTTCCCACCGGATCCAAACACTTGATTGACTCAACCTTTCACTATACTCAAACCAGTCCAGACAATTAACAGACTAGTATGAAGAAGTACCACAAAAATTGCACTATGTGTAGTGGTCCTCCCCTTGCAAGTTGGTCCAAATGCCAACATGGAAAAGTGACTCACCATTCACCAACCAACTCCCAATATATTTTAAATTATAAGTGAAAAGGAGGGTATATGATAGAAGGACATAAGTCCACACATGATGGGATGGTCCAAGGGTAATTTAT
Source organism: Ottelia alismoides (assembly GCA_037367405.1). NCBI lineage: Eukaryota > Viridiplantae > Streptophyta > Magnoliopsida > Alismatales > Hydrocharitaceae > Ottelia > Ottelia alismoides. Next base: position 288,380 of record JAZKJV010007683.1, read on the forward strand.
TGCCTAGGTATAGTTAATGTGAGTCTCCAAAGGTCAACAACATTGGTCATTGCCATGTGACAATCACCACCTCTAGATAACCTTTGCTCCTTACTTTATTTGGATGGACCATCTAGTCCAACTACATCAACACTATTTCTCTTGAATCTCAGCCACTAGTTTTTAGTATAATTAAATTCTATGTTTTTTATATAAGAAAACATCCTTACCATAGGTTGAGAAGAAAATTTATAGAAAATAACTTAAAATTATATAAAAAACCCAATCATGCCTTGATTCCTAATTATATATGAGTCTTATTTTTAAAAGTATAAATTACATATCGGGTCCTCATCTATGGGCTCAATCCCAATATGAGTCTCAATCCTTCAAATGTAACAAAATGGATCCTTACTTCGTTTCTATAAACATCGTTAGAAAAGATAGAGAGATTGGCTTAATTGCTCATTTCTGAGAATGTGCACTTCCAAGAATGCTATTTCTGAAAAGGATATGTTAGCCTATCTCTCTCCTTTGTTGTTTATAGAAACGGAGCCAGGATCTACTTCGATACATTTGAAATATTGAGATCCATATTGGGATTGGGTCTATAGATGAGGACCCAATATGTAATTTACCTTTTTTTAATGTAACGAAGAGAAATATGAACTTTTGACTTTATGGTTTAACATTTGTATAAATGGATTGTCGTTGCTTACATAATCATTTATTTGAGACAAAAAAAGATCGAATCCCTCTTTGTTGCATTTCAAATATTAAGCCCTTAATGGAAAATTACAAAAATGGATATATTATACAAAAACATAAATTAGATGAGGGTATGGATGCAAATTCCCACTTGGAAATAGATGAGGTGAGGGTCTTTTTGAAGGAAGTTGTGGAACCCAACAACACCATTTCCCTCTCAACTCCTTCGCCATTAAAGAGACCCTTCTACCTCCACCCACTCCAACGTAAACCCAACCTCTTCCTCCTACCGCAACCTCACTCGGTTTCAAATCCTTCACAAATCACCACAAATCCTCTCTCTCTCTCTCTCTCTCTCTCTCTCTCTCTCTCTCTAGACTTTCAAAATCTTCTCAGGACAACTCACTCCTCCCGAGGCAGCAGTGACAAAGATACCAAACAGTAGGAAGTAACAAAGCTTGTGAGTTAGGACACACACAGAACACACCAATATATAGCAATAGCACACACACATATTGGCCTCTCTCTGCTGCCATCCACCTTCTCTCTCTCTCTCTAACAACACATTCAAACAGGGAGGGAGAGAGGAGAAACAAAGAAAGTGGTTGGTGCCGAAAAAAGAGGGAAGAAAGAGAGATGGGTTCTTCCTCCCTTTCCCCCCACAGTGCAAAGGCGCCACCTTTGGCCCTCGTGGGGCTGCTGCTGCTCCTCGCAGCGACGGCCATGGCCTCCGTCACGTACGACCACAAGGCCATCATCATCGGCGGCCAGAGGAGGATCCTCTTTTCCGGCTCCATCCACTACCCCCGCAGCACCCCCGAGGTGCTGCTCTGCTCCACCCCGAAATGTGGCACCTGTTTTTAGTAGCCGTTCCTTGATGTGGGTCTCTGATCTTTTGCTTTGTGAACTCTCGCAGATGTGGCCCGATCTCATGCAGAAGGCGAAAGCCGGCGGCTTGGACGCGATCCAGACGTACGTGTTCTGGAACGGGCACGAACCTTCTCCCGGCAATGTAAGTAGAAACGGAGAGAGAGAGAGAGACGAAAAAAATGGAGCCTGTGATGTTCTTTGCTTGTTTTGAGAACTACCCACGTCGGCATTTCGGTTCATGTTCGTGGAAATCGGACCTTTTTTGTTGTTCTTGCAGTATTATTTCTCCGGGAGGTATGATCTCGTGCGGTTCGTGAAGCTCGCGAAGGCGGCCGGGCTCTACGTTAATCTCAGGATCGGTCCATACATTTGCGCTGAATGGAACTTTGGGTGAGGAATCGATTCCCCATTTATCAGAAGCTGTTGAATGTCTTTAACTTTGGTTAGATTTTGATTGCAGAGGTTTTCCAGTTTGGCTCAAGTATGTTCCTGGCATCCAGTTCAGAACTGACAACGGACCTTTCAAGGTCCGGTTCGATTGCAATTTACAAGAATTTCGTTTGAATTATCACCATTTTCGCGTGTTCTTGACGTCGATGAATTCGCCTTCAGGCTGCAATGGCGGGCTTCACCGCGAAGATCGTGTCCATGATGAAAGCTGAGGGTCTGTTCGAATGGCAAGGTGGACCGATCATTCTCTCCCAGGTGTGAATTCAACTATATCCGTTCATCATAATTGTGATCCGTAATACTCTGATATCGATCATCGATGTTCTTACGTTATCGATCTGTATCGATCTGCCAGATTGAGAACGAGTATGGACCATTGGAGTACTATCAAGGTGCTCCAGCCAGGTCCTACACCTCCTGGGCTGCGAAGATGGCGGTTGGCCTCAACACCGGTGTCCCGTGGGTGATGTGCAAGCAAGATGATGCGCCAGATCCTGTCGTAAGCATTCCCATCTTCGCGATTGTGATTTCTTCTGCTACATTGCTACTGTTGTTCGCCGTCGCCTGTGCTTAATTGCTCCAAGTGATTGCTCATCAGAGGAGTATTAGTTGATGCTTCAATGTCGAGGTCCCACAAACACATGGCTTAGCTGTTCTTAACTTACATCTCGGTCCGGTTCCTGTCCTCCAAAACAGTTTGATTAGTTGTTTTGTCATTTTTCCGATTCGGATTTGGATCGTCTGCTGCAATGGGCAGCCAGCAGAGTCTGTTGTACCTATTTGAGCCGCTCGATCTTATCGAACGGTTCACGTGATTTTGCACGATATGGACCCACAAAAGAGGTAAAATTGCGTGAATCGTCCGATCAAGATCGAGCGGCTCAAATGAGTACAACAGACTGACTCTGCTGGGATCACCATTGCAGCAGAGGATCCTTTCCCATTCAAGACACTACGATAACGTGTATACGCATCGGATCGAAATGGATGAGCCGATCAGAATCGAATCTATAGCTTACTATTTAGTTTTCTCCATATTGGCAAGAAACATTTTGCATCGATGAAAAGAATTCAGTCTCTTCAGGTTCCTGCGTCGATTTGGATCGGTGTCTATCGAGATCTCTTCTTCTCAGTCTTGTCTTGTTTACGTGTTTTTCTCGCTAACAGATCAACACCTGCAATGGATTCTACTGCGACTACTTCTCTCCCAACAAACCTTACAAACCAACAATGTGGACCGAGAATTGGACTGGCTGGTATACGCTCTACGCTTGATGTCGAAGCTTTGTACGGCGAATCAGAATCTCATCGATTATGCTTTTGTATATGCAGGTTCACCGCCTTTGGGGGCGCGGCACCGCACAGGCCAGTCGAGGATTTGGCCTTCGCTTCCGCCAGATTCATCCAGAAGGGGGGATCCTTTATCAACTACTATATGGTTCGTCTTATGTTAGTCTCCTTTTTTGAAGTGTTCTGAATCAGAAAACAGTATTTAGAACAGAATGTGTTTCAGTATCACGGAGGAACGAACTTCGGAAGGACGGCGGGCGGGCCGTTTGTCGCAACCAGCTACGATTATGATGCTCCTATTGATGAATACGGTAAGAGCAACTAAAATGTGTTTGAGCTTTGTTTCCTTGGCGGGAAAATCGGATTCTTTCGATATCTTAAACCTCAACTTCCATGTATACACAACGAAAAAACAACAGGGCTGTTGAGGGAGCCGAAGTGGGGTCATCTGAGGGACCTTCACAAGGCGGTTAAGATGTGCGAGCCGTCGCTGGTTGCTGGAGATCCGACCGTGACATCGCTCGGTAGACTCCAACAGGTTTAGCTCTATGATCCTTCTCCTTTGTTTGATCTTTTATGTACACAAATTCACTACAAGGAAAACAAATTGTGGCTACAGAACTATGGCTACGGATATGGGGTTTGTGGCCACAGAATTGAGCTCTGGTAACGACGTGTCGTGGTCAGTAGCTGTAGCTACAAGTCTCGTCGCGAGAGTTCTCTAACCATGAATATGTTGTGGCCACTAGAACTTATCGTGACCACAAATCTTATATGAAGACTTTGGCCACAGATTGTGGCTACAAGAAACTAGTGGCCACGGAATCATCGTGGCCACAAGTTTTCGTAGCCAGATTCCGTGGCCACAACTCATTTTTCTTGTAGTGGTTGTTTTACATATTCTTGTATTTTTATGTTCCAGGCTCATGTCTTCCGATCGAAGACGACTTGTGCTGCCTTCCTGTCCAACTACGACTCTGGATCGTATGCCAGAGTTGTCTTCAACGGCCTGAACTACGACCTCCCTCCTTGGTCCATCAGCATACTCCCGAACTGCAAAACCGTTGTTTTTAACACCGCAAAGGTATCATTGCTTCTCTGTTCGAAGTTGTTTTCGCGGTAAATGGTATCAAGATCTCGTCACGAACTGTTCTTCTATGATCATGATCTTGCAGGTTGGCACTCCGATGACTCAGATGAAGATGCAGTGGGTGGGTGGATTCAACTTCCAGTCGTTCAAGGAGTGGGACTCTGCCGACGATCGATCGTTCAAGAGGACTGGATTGGTGGAGCAGATGAGCGTCACGCGTGACACGACGGATTACATGTGGTATACAACCTTGTAAGTATCCGATATCTGGTTCGATCCCAAGATCACTGTGAAGGATCCCCAACGATGAGATTACTAACAAGTCAATGTTTGGCAGAGTCAACATAGGCGCCAACGAGCAGTTCCTGAAGAACGGGCAGCACGCTACGCTGACGGTGATGTCCGCCGGCCACTCGTTGCACGTATTTGTCAATGGAGACTACTATGGTATGCCATAGGAAACCAGTTCTTTCGATCTCTACGACATCCTAAATCGGTGTTCGTCTGCCAGGGAATGTGTATGGAGGACTGGAACATCCAAAGATATCGTACAGCGGGCAAGTGAAGCTGAATGCCGGCGCCAACAAGATCTCCATTCTAAGCGTCACCATCGGCCTCTCGGTTCGTCCCTTTCTTCGACTTGCGTACGCAATGTCTACATTATTCTGAGATCATTATCTACCTGATTTTTCAGAGTGTTGGGTCGCATTTCGAGACATGGAACACCGGTGTTCTTGGACCGGTGACACTCAGCGGCCTCGACGAAGGGAGGAGAGATCTCTCGAATGGGCAATGGAGCTACAGGGTATGCTCTCGAATGTAGTCTCGTGATCCATATCCTTGCCTCGATACGTTCGCGAAACAAACACGGTTTTTTTACTAAATTGGACAGGTCGGTCTGAAAGGAGAGAGCTTGAACTTACATACGGTCAGCGGAAGTTCGACGGTCGAGTGGGGGGCCGCATCGTCGAAGCAGACGCTTACATGGTACAAGGTAAGCATCTTTTTTGTGCAATATTGTTGGGAACGGATCTGATCAACAAACACAAGCAGAAAATGCAGTACCAATCAGTCTTCACCGGAGAAACCCCGACAAATATCACTTGCGAACTGCGTTACGGAATTTAGGATGTTGCATTTCAAGCTCCGGTGTACTTCTCTGCGTAGGCCTTCTTCAATGCTCCCGCTGGGAACGAGCCGCTTGCCATAGATATGGGTACCATGGGCAAAGGCCAGATATGGGTGAACGGGCAGAGCATCGGGCGCCACTGGCCTGGCTACAAGGCCTCGGGTTCGTGCGGAAGTTGCAGCTATGCCGGAACGTTCAACGAGAAGAAATGTACCTCTAATTGCGGGGAGTCCTCGCAGAGATGGTAAACACTTTCTCAACACTTTCTTCAAGATCATCCCGGTTCTGATACAAAAAACATGATTCAGGTACCACATTCCGCGGTCTTGGCTCAATCCGACGGGCAACCTGCTGGTGATATTCGAAGAGTGGGGTGGCGATCCGAGGGGGATCGGTCTTGTGAAGCGAACCGTAGGGATCGCGTGTGCTGTAGTCTCTGAACAACAGCCATCATTAGTATTGAGCAGCCTCAGCAAAACCGAGCAGGCTACCGAGACGCCCAAGGCGCAATTAACCTGCACGGAAGGGCAGAAGATCAAGGAGATAAAGTTTGCAAGCTTCGGGACGCCGCAGGGGCTGTGCGGTAGCTTCGTGGAGGGAAGTTGCCACGCGAAGAACTCATCTTATGCACTGCAGAATGTAAGTGGAAGATCGCATTCGATCTTGTTTACCTTAAACATTCATGAAAATCAAATGATTGATGATGATATGCGCCCTTGATCATTCCAGAGCTGCATCGGCCAGCAGAAGTGCTCGGTGGACGTGTCTCCCGAAGCCTTCGGCGGGGATCCATGCCCCGGTACGATGAAGAAGCTTTCGGTGGAGGCCATATGTGAATAAATTCTTATGATGAGTGTGTTATCAGAGACACCACAAGCTATACGATTTTTTTCGAGGATTTTCGCTCCACAGCTGGATCGAAGATCCAGAGAAGGCGAGTGCTATTCGCAGTGTTCTTTTCCGATGAAGTAGCCGGTTCAGCGACTACCAGCTTGTCGGAAGCTAACAAGGTACTGTCAGCAGCAGAGCGATATTCGCCGCACATGTAGATCTTGTATTCTGTATTTTTTTTACATGTATTTTACCTGTATTCAGATTGCGTACGGAGTGTAATTGGGGTTGTTTGCCTGAAATCTGTTGCTCTATCTTTATGGAAATGTGATGTTCATACTGCTGCTTACATAGTTGCAAGATCCTGAAATAAATTTTTTTGGGCATTCCTTAAATTGCTTCACATCGTTTTTTTATGTTTGAACCATTTTCAGCAAATTGGTATGTTTGAAACTCTTAGGGGTCGTTCGGTTTGAGGGGTACCTTACCCCTTCTTGCTCATACGTGGGCCCCACCTTTTTTTCTTTTTTAAAAAGTTAAATAAATCAATTCTCCATCATTAATTCCATCAAAAAATAATATATTATACCATCATATCATGTAAAAATTACAAACTACTCCACTTCTCACTTTTCGAAACTTCAATACAATCACGTCAAAATAACTAGTCACTTTTTCAAACTTTAATACAATAATATCACAACAAACCCACTTCTAATCCACTCCCAGTTTAACCTTCTATCCAAACACCAAAACACAAAAACGGGTTACTCTCTACCAGTTTAACCTACCCTAACCCGCGTACCAAGCACACTTTTAAAGGCCATTTGGTAGGTGGGTTGGGGAGTGGGTTAGGGGATAAACTCCCCCCCCCCCCCGCATTTCTTTTTTAAAAAAATAAAATAAATCAATTATCCATCATCAATTCCATCAAAAAATACTATATTATAAAATTATATTATATAATAATTATAAACTACTTCACTTCTACTCATTTTTTCAAGCTTCAATTCAATCACATCACAATAACTACTCATTTTTTCAATTCAATACAATCATATCACAACAAACCCACTTCTAACCATAACCCTCTATTCAAACACTAAAACACAAAAACAGGTTACTCCGTACCAGTTTAACTTGCCCTAACCCTCGTACCAAACGCACCCGTAAGAATCTAATATATAACAAGGAAAATGTGAGCATTTTAATTCAGAACCATTCTGAACAATGATGTGCTGAGAATATTTCTGAAACTTATAGAAGAAACTGGCAGTGGTATGTGCTTTATTTATAGCGTATTAAATTGTTTTTTTTTCAATTGATTCACAAGTTTTCTTATGTAAAAAGCTGATTCCTTCTGTTTTAAAATCAATCAGCAAATCAAATGAAAAGTGGTTACTTCTGATCCATCTGTGGACTCTTCATGATTTGGCCTGGTTTAACAGCAATATCATTAAATTTTGATTCATATGATAATGGATGGTTGGAGGGGCATCAAATCAAGAGGACCTTTGTGCCAAATAATTGATGAACTCACATGAGTCCTCTCCTTGCTGGATATCTTATTTGTTGTGATGTGATGCAGCAAAATATGGGAAAGAACATGTGGTTAGGAAGAATATAGGAAGGTATGTATATGGAAAGAAACAAGTAGTGTGGCCCCTTGCACTTATTGAGTTGCAAATTTTAAGCAAGGTTGGTATGTAGCATTATCTATGTTCTAATTACCAGACAAATCGGCGTGAGGCGACGAGCAAAGACACGAACCTTAGGTTTGTCCCAATCAGTTGTCGTCTGTTTTAGAGTTAGGTGAGAAGTCCAAAATTGTACAAACACTTAGGGGGCTGAATAGGATTTGGGCACTATCCTTGGTGTGTGCACGAGCAAGTAAAACGAAGACAATGAGGGGATTACTCGCCCCAATACAAAATTTTCTTTTTGGTCTTTTTTAGGGTCGAGTATTGTTAGCAGTCCCAATTTTTATTTGTTATCACTTTTTTTGGATTTTTAGTGAGAAATGCACGAGCCTAACGAGGAGTCAATTTTACTTAGCACCTAGGTGATGGTTCAGTACACAATCGAGGAGTAACGTACATACATTATCTTCATGGACTGAAACCTTCCATAAGTTGGTCATGTCCTTCAAGTGATCCAGTCATCTCGTCCTCGTAGAAGCTCTTCTCCATGTGTGTTTTATATGCAAGTTCAACAGTAAGTCGAACTTCTCCATTAGACTCGCGTCCACCCCATGGTTGTCCTCCTGCATATGAATGCGCATCACAAGTGCTTCAAATTTGAGTGCCTTCTCTTGGAATGGATCTGTGGAAGGAAAGCAAAACACGAAGCGATCAAGCACAAGGATCGACCGTTTTACATTGAAAACCCTTTTAAACCATAAGCAAAGAGAGAATCCAAAACAAGGAAGAAAGATCAAACCTTCTATTGCACCTTACTTCTGGGACTTAAAGTTTTAACTGGTATGAAAAATCTCAACTCCAGGTAATTCTGTTGCAATTGGCTAAGCGGTATTGACGAAATTAGAACTCGACGGAAACATTACTGAACAAAGATCAATACCAGTTTGTTAGAGTAATTTTATCATTTAGTATTTGTTTTGTCCTCTTTATGTAATATACCCATAGAGCTTTTCTCCTATATAAGAGAGCTCTAGGGTTAATGGAAATCATCTTGTTTATTCCCCACAACATGGTATCAGAGCCACGGTCCTAGACCGGAGTTCTTGAACCCTAACCCTACCCCACCCGCCGTCCTTCTCTCTCTCCCTCGATCTCAAGATTGGCGCCGCTCTCCTGTGCCCTGTGCGCCACCACCATCGCGCCCCGTGCGCGAGTCCTGTGCTCCTGCGCCATTTCTCTCGCGCGAGAGCCATCTGCGTTTCCGCATCCCATCTCAGTATAGCGCCATCTCGCTATCTCATCTCGCGACATCTCATCTGGCGACATCGCATCCCAGTATAGCGCCTGTAGCGTGCCTGTAGCGTGCTTGAATGCCCTGCTGAAGCCTTTTGCCTGTAGCGTGCTTGAATGCCCAGCTGTAGCGCCATCTCATCTGGCGACATCGCATCCCTGTATAGCGCCTGTAGCGAGCCTGCCTGTAGCGTGCTTGAATGCCCTAGCCGTGCTGTGCACTATACGTGCACCATCTCATCTGCCTGAAGCTGAAGCCTGGAGTCATATGCAACCTGGGGGAATATGCAACAAGGTCAGTATGCAAACTATATGCCCTAGCAGTGCTGTGCACTATACGTGCGTGCACTATATGTCCCATTTGTGAGTGTGGGGATGCACATGTTCTGTGCACATGAGTTGTGGTTTGAGTCTATGAACAAGTAGACATTGTCGCGTTATTGTTGTCGTCATGCCAGACAACAAGGTAGATTTTCCATCTATGGGTGCCTTCAAAGGTTCCGCACCCATTGCCTCTACTACGTGTTACAAGGCGGATCTATCAGAATGGATCATGGATTCAGGTGCATCACACCATCTCTGTGGTGACAGAGGTCAGTTTAGTGTCTTTCATCCTGCTCAATCTGAACGATCGGTGGTGATAGCTGATGGTACATATTCTCTTATTACTGGTCAGGGGGAGGTGCAGTTGACTCCTACCTTGAGACTGTCTTCTCTATGCACCAAAGTTTTCGATGAATTTGTTGTCTATTAGTCAACTCACCAAAGATTTACATTGCCGTGCTATATTTGATCCATCTACTCTTGTGTTTCAGGACATATTAACGGGCAGAGTGATTGGGACTGGCCGTGAGCAAGGGGGTCTTTATAGACTGGTGCAATCTTCTTATGCTGGTATCTCTCCTATGAGGGCTGGATCGGTGTCACCCTACACTTGGCATCTTCGATTTGGCCATCTTCCGTTGCAAAAGATGGTCCATATTCTTCCACAGATTTCTCCTAAGTCTAATTTTCAGTGTGAGGCATGCCAACTTGGCAAACATCACAGGTCGTCTTTTCCGAGTCGTACAGGTCCAAGTCATCATGGTCTATTTGAGCTGCTACATTTTGATATTTGGGGTCCCAGTCGTGTCCCTGATCTTCAAGGTCACAGGTTTTATCTTGTTGCTGTCGATGATTTCTCTAGACTATCTTGGGTCTTTCTTCTTAAAAATAAATCTGATGCTGGTTAGTTTATTCAGTCTTTTCTTATTGAAATAAAAAATATTTTCTCTGCTAAAGTGAAGTACATACGGTCTGACAATGCTCTAGAGTTGTGTAGTACCCAATTGTCCAAATTTCTTATGTCCCATGGGATTGTGCATCAGACATCGTGTGCTTATACCTCCCAACAGAATGGGGTGGCTGAACGGAAGCATCGTCATTTGTTGGATATGACCAGAACCCTTTTGATTCAGAGCCGTGCCCCTCACTCCTATTGGGGGGATGCGGTTCTCACTGCCTGTTATCTTCTTAATCGTATGCATTCGACAGTGTTAGGGGAGAAGATTCCGTTCTTGACTGCGTTTCCTGAGAAGGATCTTTTCTCCCTAACACCGCGTGTTTTTGGGTCTGTTGCATTTGTTCATTGTTTTTCTCCTGGTCTTGACAAGCTCTCTCCCAGAGCTGTCAAATGTGTTTTTGTGGGTTATTCCAAAACCCAGAAGGGATATCGGTGTTTTGATCCAGTTAAACGAAGGTACTACGTCAGTGCAGATGTCACCTTTTTTGAGTCCATTATGTATTTTTCTCCTACAGGTGACAGACTCACTCACTCAGAGGAAGGAGATGACATCTATGTGCCGCCTCCACCTCCATCTGTTCCATGCTCTAATCTACCACCACAGTCCACTCCACCACCATCACCGCCGCCACCACCACCACCGCCGCCACCACCACCACCACCAACTATTGTTTATTATCCTCAGGTCTATCAGCGACGGCCCTCTGCTCATGTGCCTCCTCCATCATCCAGCACGCCCGAGGTATGTACTGATCATTTGAGTTCTACTGATGGCACAGGTGATTTGAATGCGCAGATGGATGTACAGGGTACTGATGCTACTGTCACTCCTCCAGTCGATGACCTACACATACCTATTGCTCATAGACGGCAGAAGCGTGCTAGGACGATGAATCCCAAATATGGGATGGATTTTTGCTCTCAGGCGTCGTTGGAGCGTTTGTCCCCGGACTTTCGCAAGTTTGTTGTTGGGTTATCGGCAGTACACATCCCACGGTCTTATCAGGAGGCCCTACAGAGCAGCCCGTGGCGTTTAGCTATGGAAGAGGAAATGGCGGCATTGCTGTCACGTGGTACGTGGAGTGTTGTGCATCCTCCACCAGGTGCGTCCATTGTCGGAAGCAAATGGGTTTTTACTATTAAGCATCGGGCAGATGGTACGGTTGATAGATACAAAGCCAGGTTGGTTGCTCGTGGGTTCACCCAAACATATGGGGTGGACTATCAGGAGACGTTTTCTCCAGTAGCCCGTCATTCTACCTTACGGATTCTCATTGCAGTTGCTGTTGTCCGCGACTGGCCCCTATTTCAGCTTGATGTCACGAACGCCTTCTTGTATGGTGACTTACAGGAAGAGGTCTATATGCAGCAGCCGCCGGGGTTTGCTGCTGAGGGGGAGTCCAGTATGATGTGCCGTCTTAATAAGGCCATATATGGCCTGAAGCAGAGTCCACGGGCTTGGTTTCAGAAGCTCTCGGAGTTGATTGAACAGAAGGGCTTCGTCAGATCTACAGCAGATCATACTCTCTTTGTAAAGAGAGACCAGCGAGGTACTGTGATCATCTTAGTGTATGTTGATGATATTGTTATTACAGGCAGCAATGAGCAGGGCATTCAAGCAGCCAAGGAGTTTCTTGGCGAGCAGTTCATTATGAAGGATTTGGGTACACTTTACTACTTTTTGGGGCTGGAGTTTGCACGAAACAGGCAAGGTATGGTAATGACACAAAAGAAGTATGTACGGATCTCTTATCTGAGACAGGTATGGTAGGATGTAGACCAGCGGCTACTCCTATGGATTCTAATATCAAACTGTATGATGATGACTCTGAGGAGGTAGATAAGAGACGATATAGAGAGCTAGTGGGAAAGCTCTTGTATGTCACTATTACCCGACCGGATATAGCCTTTGCGGTTAATAGGGTAAGCCAATTCATGGAGCAACCCAGGCAGGCTCACATGAATGCTGTTTTTATGATCTTGAGATATCTGAAGTCGTCTCCAGGTACTGGTCTTCTATTTAGAAGAGATACCTCGATATCCGTCACAGGTTATGCTGATGCAGACTATGCTGGGTGTCCTAATGACAGAAAGTCAACTTCAGGTTTTATTGTATTTGTTGGCAGCTAACCAGTAGCTTGGAAGAGTAAGAAGCAAACTGTAGTGGCTCGATCTAGTGCAGAGTCAGAATATAGGGCAATGGCCCAAGGTAGTGCTGAGATGATGTGGGTTAAATCAGTTTTAACTGATTTAACTATTGATGTTCCTCTTCCCATGCATCTGAAATGTGATAACCAAGCAGCTTTGTTCATAGCCAATAATCCAGCCTTCCATGAGAGGACGAAGCACATTGAAGTAGATTGCCATTATACACGGGACTTAATTCAAAAGGGGCTTATTTCAACTTCTCATGTATCATCAGGAGAGCAGGTTGCAGACATGTTCACCAAGGCCCTTGCTAGGGGTCCATTTCATCTTTGTTGTTCCAAGCTGAGCATGTTGGATATATATGCTCCAGCTTGAGGGGGAGTGTTAGAGTAATTTTATCATGTTAGAGTAATTTTATCATTTAGTATCTGTTTTGTCCTCTTTATGTAAATTACCCATAGAGCTTTTCTCCTATATAAGAGAGCTCTAGGGTTAATGGAAATCATCTTGTTTATTCCCCACAACACAGTTCTTCATAGTTGCGAGAATAAACAGTCGACCAACCTCTAAGGATGGCCGTGCCTTATCACGCCCATGATCAGATATACTGATCAGTCGCCATTCACAGCACAATTTACAAAAGAGAAGCTCGAAATTAGCAGCAACAACAAAACAGTCCATTTTATGCATAGAGGTTACTACAGTAGTACTAAAACAGTTAATGGACTTCCATTTTTCTTTTAGCATTCCATTATATAGACCAACAAATCAACTTGCCAGACGATCAACACAACGTGTCGCAAACTGAAATAAATCACTGTGGCATTTTAGACTATATTGTCACAAATTCGAATCAGAGAAGTCCATAAATACATTCTATGGAAGAAAAACATCCGGACAAGGATTTGGAAGTCGATGATATACGATTGGCAGATGGGAAGTGGCAGATTACCACTAGTATCTGTTAGAAAATAAACACGCGGAAGCGAATGATAATCATAGCATAATAAAGAAATATGAAACTGGAAGAACACAAAGATTTAACGTTGAACCCTACTCCCTAAGGAGCGGGATGAAACCACGGGAGAAGGCCTCAGAGTGCCAGGTTTGTCTATTGACTTTCTCAATGGACTACAGGGGTGTGAGGCTCTATATATAGCACTCACGGAGTCTCCACATCTCACATGTGGTAGATGTGGTACTAAACTCTAGATGGGGTAAATGGATCTCTCCGGGATCCATTTACCCATCTCCCTCATATATGACACATACAATGAATACTCCAACAGTAACTAATATTGATTTACGATCACTACACTTTACCCGAAGCCAGGTACATAAAATGATACGAATATGCAATCCATAATGAAACATGATATAATGTGCTAGATGGCTCAAACGACTTAGGAACTAACGCCGTCCGAGCATTGGGCGTGCTACTCTAATCAGGAGTTTTGACTTTTTTACTACATGTGATCAGTTAGGTCTTGCTTCAGTCAGATTTAACAGCAAAAAGGCAGCAATCCTCTGGAAGAGAGCACTTGGTTAAAGTTTGGAGTGTATATACATGAACAAGCTAACACTACATCAGTAAGAACCCTTACTGATCAGTAACATACATCATATACAAATCGCCGTTCCCCTCCCTTTTCTGGCGAAAAAATAGAAGCCTGAGAGTTGGATTTCTGCTCTAGATGATTAGAAGCCTCAGTAAAGTTCGAAAGAGCCCGCTCTCTGATGGAACCGAGGGGGCAATCGGCTGTCTCTGAGAGCATTTGCAAGTTTCTTCAGCTCAGTCTTCTCCGGAAAATCGATTGAATCGCAGTCAAGCTGCATACTACGAGGTGAACTAACTGAGCTCCCCTCTCCCAAAACAAATCTCTTGTAACCACTAGAGCAATCGCTTATCCTGTCTTGCGATTCGTCCGGGCTCATATGGCTCAACTTCGAGCTATCTAGTGACGATCTGGACAAACTGCAATCCCATTGTGCTTTGTTCGTCTTAAGCCCAATGGATCTCAGGTGCTTGCCCGGAGTGCTGTCCATGGTACCGTGGGAAGCGATGCTCTCCGAGTACTCACTTCCAAGCCCAACCAAGTCGTCCGACGAATAGCTATAAACAGATCTCCGTCTTTCTGAGCCCGCAAAACTGGTTGAAGTTCTGCCAGAAGAAGACGATCGGCTGCTATGTGCATCTTTTCTGAGTACCAACTTCTTGAGCTTTGCAAAGAACTTTGTTTTGCTCGAGTGGCCACTGTTCTTTGTACTCGTGGAAGAATCATCCTGCTCTCCGGTACCCAAAAGCGATGATGCTTGCGAAGATGAGCAATACTCCAAATCAAAGTCCGTGAGCATCTTATCATCATTCCCAGTATTCGCATACTGTAGGATTAGTTGTTTAGCCTTCTCCTCGGATTTAGGACTCAGCGTCTTGCTTAGATCCCGTGCAACTGTTTTGCCGGTAGGAACCTGGTAGTTTCTCAGCTCATATCGTAAGCACGCATTCACCCATTTCAGATAGACTAGTTCCTCAGCATCGGTGCAACGATCCACTTGGAGCTGCTCGATTTTCTTTTTCAGATCCTCGTTCTGTTGCCGCAGCTCGTCCACTTCCTCCAAAGCCTTTGCTGCCTGCAAATAGAGAACATGGTTATTTAAAAACCGGTTAAAAGATCTTCGATTTTCCAACTATATATATAGACACACACACAAACACACACCTCCGGATCCTCATGAGCAGTGGATTCAAGTGCTTTAAAGGACTCCAATCTCTTGATCAAATCCAAATTGTGTTGCGCCAATTGTGAATTCTCTTTTCGAAGCTCCATGGTCTCATCCTCCAGATCCTTTAGCCGCATGAGGTTGTGTTTGAGCTCCTCCCTGCACTCCTTATCCTTGCACTCGTTCTCTTGCAACTCCACGAATCTCTGCTGAAGAGCGGCCACCTCCTCGTTCGCCCTTTCAGAGTTCGACCTCAGCTTCCACTTCAATAGCTTGATTTTACCCTTAGCAGACTCGAGATCCGCCGTCACCTTCGAGTAGTCAGACACTTGAGCCTCCAATCTCCGGTTGTCCGCCTGCAAAGAATCAATCTTCAACGAGAAGAGTTTCGCCTCGACAGCATTGATCTTCAAACGGTTCTCGAGCTCTCGTAGTGATGTTTCTTGCTCTCTGAGACCGTAATATTCAAGAAGTTGCATCTCGAGCTTCCTCTCCCTCTCCTGCAATAGCTGCACTTTGTTCTTGAGATCGGATATCTCTTGCTCCATTGCTAACTTCTCGTGGTTGTCCCATTTCTTTGGAGTGAGAGTGTAGGTCATCGGGCTGTCAGGTTCTCTCGTTGACAACTCGAATTCTTTGACCACAAGCTGATTGAACTCAGGTAAAAGGAACCCTTCCTCATCTGCTGAGCTTCTGCTCATCGGCGAGAGAACGACAAAGGCAGATGTGGTGATACAGCCTGTGGCTTTTGGCGAGGCTTCTTCCTGTACATAGTATGTTAGAAGATAATGATCAGTTCCTATGCCATATGTGCTAGTCATGTATATGCCAAGTGCATTCCGATAACATAAGCATCTTTTTCCGTGTGTAGCTGTCTCCATCTTGAAAGACTATTTTTATCGATTTTCAACCAAGATTAAAACACAATTCTATTCGATGAAAGGCACAATGTGCAATCACCAGACATGTAAGCTGGTCAAGATGTAAGCTTATGCGGATACTCGTGTGAATCATCTTTGCCTCTAGATTTATACCATCTACCATTAATCAGACAAGTTATGGCATGTTTTACAATCATTCTATCTCATTTGCATTGTGCTTATTCAACCGTCCTCAAGTGCGGATTCGTTCGAAGTATGTCATTGTATTCCTCATAACGTAAGAAATAACTTGCCATGTAAAACTCATCTAGCCACCTTCATTTTTTGAACAAAAAATGCATATTTTCTGATGATATTTCAAATGATTTCGACGAACATATGAAGTAGTACATCCGATCCAGCGTTCTTATGAAACAAATCATAATTTCAAATGCTGTTTGATTGAATGATTCTAAGACTGAAATCACATCTCATGATTCAGGAAATTTTGTTAGAAGAGAACAGAAAAACAAAACATAGCTATGTCACAAAACCATCTTACATCACCACGAGGCATTGGTGTTGAGAAATCACGACAATGTCGACGAAGGGGAAACTTACAATCTTGATGAGCCGGAGCTCCTCCTTGAGCCCCCCAGCTGACCTCCTTCCCACTTCATTTCTACCTGCCATTCATTCCAACACAAGAACAATCAAGATGAACAAAATCAGACCAACTCAAAAGATAGAAACATAAATCAAACAGCAAAATCTTGAGGATCAGACAGATCACCGGGGCTGGGGAGGCGTTGGCGGGCACCGTGAAGCCGGGGGTGGATCTGGAAGAACAGGTAACTGGCGAAAGAGAAAGCAATGGCAATTCCAGCTCTCAGCAAAAGAGGCTTCACACCAACACAATCTCTCCTCCCCTTCCACAACAATCCTTCCATCTCCAACCCCACCACTCTCTACCATCAAACCGCTATCAAACAACAAAGACCCACAAGACCAATCTCCCAAAGATCGAGTTTTTAATGCAATCTAAAAGCAAAAACCCTAAAAAGATGCACGCTTTCAACCATCCTCACCTCCAGCATCTCCCTAATCTGATCACAACCCATTTGGCACATTCTCAAACAAATCCCAATCGATTAATGAGAGGAAACCAAGAAAAAGACCCACCTCGATACTCACAAAGAGCATCCAAAGGTGGGAGCTTTTCTTCCCTCCCCAACTCGTGTGAAGGATGATAAGAACCCTAACCCATCAAGAAGAGCTGAATCCCGAAGATAAAGAAAAACCCAACTCGGATATGATGAACGGTGGAGTAACCGTTCGAAAGATTGGTGTTTCAGAAAAAGGTAAGGGATAAGAGAAGAGATTTTTGCTCCTCTCTCTCCCTCTCTCTGTCTTACCCATTTTGGCTTCTGCTTTGCGAGATTGAGGAGGAGCGCCATCGTCGGAGACCCAAGAACGCAACTGAGAACTCCCGTTTCTCCGGAGGAAATCCACAACATCCGCCGAGAGATTAAAGAGGATCCCAGGCGTTGGATCTTCATCTAACGGCCCCTGATGTGACACTAGATAGGCCTTTTTTCTAACCTTGAAATTAAAATGTCAGATTTTTGCACTTGTTCCTTTCGGAGTTATTCAATACAATATACCCCTGCCTTTTTGTAATTTCATTTATATCCCTATACTTATAACAAATTTAGAATGTGACCTTCTATTAGTGAAATACATGGGCATATGTGTAAAAATGGAAGGATACAATTGTAAATCTTGTAAGAATATAGCAGTAGAAGTGTAATTACAAAAAAGGAAGGGACATAAAGGAAAACTTGCTCTCTCCCCTCCATTTTCCCTATTTTTATTTTTTTTGAAAAATTACTCTATTTAAATCATCACTACATCCCTATATTATTTCATTCAAGTTCTGTGGGAAATATATGCTCCTACGACCTCCTTCCAAACAGTCATTTTTTAACAGCCACATAATTGTTGAAATCAACCATGTTTAGATGGAGATTGTAGGAGTTTCTGTTCCACATTGAACTTAAATGATATAATATAGGAATATATTAGTAAAAATCAACGGAAGTAATTTTCAGAAAAAATAAAAATAAAAAATAACGACGTAGAAGCTAAGTTAGCTCCTCCACGAGCATCCCCTATTTACCCATTGGAAATACCCACAAGGGCACAATTGTAAAAATAGCAACTTTACACGTGAATTTTTCGGAGGAAAATAATTACGCACGCTTCTAAATGAAAAATTTTATGGCAGAATTTTGAAAATCTTCTAAATTTATGATATACCTTGTAAATTCATATTGGGATCTTGATTGTTCTCTGAAATTATGGTACGATTCATAAATTTCAAAAT
The DNA here is from genome assembly GCA_037367405.1 of Ottelia alismoides. Lineage (NCBI taxonomy): Eukaryota > Viridiplantae > Streptophyta > Magnoliopsida > Alismatales > Hydrocharitaceae > Ottelia > Ottelia alismoides. Next base: position 307,054 of record JAZKJV010007683.1, read on the forward strand.
CCTTATAAATTTTCTAAATATTCTAAGATGGAAAAAGTATATTCAAAATCATGCAATAAAAATCAGAATCATTTTATAGATTTACAAATCCTGATAGAAACTTTCTTAAATTTATAGTGTCTTCATAAAAACTTTCCTGTCATAAATTTATAGTATTCCATTAAAAGTTTTGTTTTTCTTTTCATGGTTATATCTGAATTGGCTATTTACGGGGGGTGATTACATAAATTGGATAAATTTCTAAGTATATTCTTGGAATCCAGAAACATTTTTTCATATATAAAGCATTTGATTCCACACATCTATGCACATCTTTTTTTTCAACTATCTAATTCTTTCAGCTATTCTTTTTCCTTCTCCCTATACATCTAATTATGAATTATGTATATAGAAAATCATTCAAAAGATGTTTGATTAACTTTGCTCGTAGAAAATCTCATCCGTTAATGTTCGAATGAAAACCTATTAATAAAAAATATTTTTTTATATTTGTGCCTCCTCTAAGATTCTACAATTACAGTTATATCCTTATTTTAAATCAGACAAGTTTTTAGAAATGATCATGCCAAAAAAAATACTGATATAATCCTCCAAAAAGCCACATCTGTAAAAAAAAGGCGAACAAGCCCCACAAGATTGGGATTAGGGTTTAGGGTTCAAATTTTTTAAAAGGAAAAAGAGGGCTATGTCGTAAAGACGTACACCCAGAAAAGCTTTATATTCATAGATTTAGAACAAAATTACAAGGATCGAGAATCTCGAAGGATTCTGACATGAACCAAAATATTTTTTTGCATAGAGTCGTTCCCCTCTAAACACTACACTATTTCAAGCAAGCCACAGAGGTCAAAGGATAAACACCGCACGAATCTTGCCCTCCATCCCCGCATTTTCAGAAGGTCCTTAGGTTTAGGGTTCAATTTAACATAGTAGAGTTAATGAAGTTTGGAAGGATATTTCTCACAAATACTTCCTTTTTTATATTAAGGGTTTTTTGTATGTGTGTCCCTATGAGATTCTACAATTACAATTATGCCTCTACCATTTGTACACTAGGAATTGCGCCCTTGTATTAAAAAAATCACGATACCACCCTTATGTTATTACGCTTGCATCCCGATTTTACCTGAACCGAAGGGTAATGTTGTGCAGTTTTTAAGAATATAGGGATACAAGTGTTATTGAGAGAAAGCAAGGTATCAACGACATAGAAGATTATTGCAACAAGATAGAAGAGGAAGACTTTAACAAGATTTTCCCCGATGAAGGGAAAATCTAAAGACGGTGACAGATAGAGAAGTGAGCACATATAGCTTCATGCACGGATTACGCTCCCGTGCCTGAAATCACTATCTGTGCTCACTCTCTTCTGTCACCGCCTCGACCTCCTCTTACGATGTCGATGACGATCGACTACTTACGACGACTTACCTCGAACGTCTACAAGGATGGAATGAAATGGTTTGCAATGCTTAAGCATAGGAAAGATGTTTGAGGTTATATATAGGAGGACGAAGAGGACATGATGCCTCAAATATTCCATGAAGGTATGCAAAACAAATCATGTTTTACATCCTCCCAATCTTATTCAAGTTGTCAAATTGGATGATTCACACATATCTCATCTTTGATTTGGTTTTATTTTTCTTTTATTTTATTTGACCATTCCCCAACCAATCAATTGGAATAAGAACATGTACTTTAGTTTGAAAAGCCTTCGCTTCACTGTTGAGCAAGACGTTGCTATTGTTTTGCTTGTGATTGAAGAGTCCATTACGAGTAGGGAAGCAAATGGGATGGATATCGATATACGTGTTATCATATTCTTATTTATTTTAAAATATGGATCCAGATACGAAGCGAATGCATTGCGTGTATTTAAAATTGTAAAAAAAATACAGGATGAAAACAAATAATCATGATTCAGATGCGGATATTTTACGAACAGAAACAGATTTTATCCTGTTGATAAAAAATACCTTTTGACGCTTACATTTAGTAGGATTGCTTGGTAAAGTTGAAATTAATAGCTAATTAAATCAAAATTAATAAACTACAAGACAACCAAATACAAAAAAACTATAGAATTACAATAAATTTAATAATTGTATAATAAATGATTAAATTATATGAGGATTGGGAGGTTGTTTTGAGTAACAGCTAAGTTGGCTGTTACACAAGGTAGTTTCTCCCTTTTTTCAAAAACAAAACCATGTATATTCATATATATCCCTCCTACATGTTATTCAAATTTCGTCAGAACGAGAGACTCCTATGCCCTCCATCTGGAACATGTTGATTATTGCAAATTTCATGCCGTTAGAAATTACAGGGTCTAGATGGAGGGTATAGGACTCTCTGTTTCTGACGAAATTCGAATGACATGTAGGAAGGATATACAGATGAATATGCATGTTTTTTTTATAAAAAATAAAAAAGAGGGGGAACTGCTCTGTGTAATAGTCAACTTGGTTGTGACTCAAATCAGCTTCATTTTCCTCAAATTGTGTGAGTATATATATTCTCATATTTGAAAATGACTTTATATGCAGTATATTGCAATTAATCCTATAATATACTTGGAGATACACATACAAGTTGATGTATGTATATATAATATAAACACAGATTCAGCAGTGCGGATATCAGTATTCGTATCCGTCAAAAAATATGTAACCATATCTGTACTCCTATCCGTAAAAAATTAAAAGCAATAATCATCTCCTTATCCATATCCGTAAAAAATAAAATATCATATCAATATCTGTATCTGCTAAAATAAAAAAAATCATATCCATATCTTCTTAAAAATTGATATGATGACGGACAGATACAGATACATCTGTATTGCATCCCTAATTATGAGACAATTCTTTGGGAATATTTGCACTCGTATCCCTATATTTCCATAGTTCCTTAACTATTTAATTCCAAAATTTTCATTTCTTTCGTTTGTATAATTGTATTGGTTGATGTGATCATAATACGATTGTTATCTAGAAGTTAATCGCTTTGGGCACTGATCAGTTTTGCGGCATTTCTTGTCTTTATCTCTTTGGACTAGTCCTCCTTTCGGTAAGTGGGAACAGTAAGGGATGAGATGCTTGTGAACAAATTTGATTCCACATAATCACGTCAACTATTGAAGTCAGACTATGCTCGCTAGAAGTATATATGGCATTATCTTAGGCCTATAATTAAATGTAATTTGTATTAATTTTGGGGATTTTTGCACTTTGTGAACTTGCAAAATATTGCAGTTACACTTGTATCACTACTTATTTGTATTTACCATATGAGTAGCAATAATAACGGTGTAAATTTGTAGGTCATAGTGACTCTGAATGTACATACTAGGAAGGTAGAGATATAAGAGTAACCGCAATCTTTTGCAGGAGTACAAGTGTAAATATCCTTCGAAATTGCCGTAATTTGTTGCATGCTTTTAGATTTCACGAAATATCGGCGAAAATTTATCGAAATTTCGATATGGGACTGCAATTCCGAGGAGACCTTCCTTAACAAATGTTGCTCGATTTTGGTAAAATGTGACCGAAATTTCGACAAAATTTCAATGAAATTTCGTTTCGACATGGTGTCAATACACGATATCCGATATTGGAATTTGAAACCTGAATTTGTTGTCATAATCGATTTATAGAGCCTATCAAGATAAACACATTCCAATTTTCTGGTGTATGCTAATAAATTTTAACCTAAGGAAGTAAACATACTGATAAATTAAAAAAAAATATAAGTGATTAATTAAGTAATTAAATCCTAAACACCATTTTGAATATAACTTGTTCATTCTATTAGATGGTAATCCTCAGCCTTTTGTGGGGCCGACCGAAGTTACTCTTTCTCTTTATTTAATACATCAAACAATACGTTTTTATTTCATTCATTTTAACAAAAAATAATATAGTATGACATCTTATTATCTAAAAATGATAAAATACTTAAGTTCTACTCATTTTTTCAAATTCCAATACAGTCAAATTACAACTTCTCACTTTTCCGAATTTCAATGCAATCGCATCGCAACAAACTCTCTATTCAAACATCAAAACACAAAAACGGGTTACCTCACCCCGAGTAACCCGCTATCCAAATGCACCCTAATGAAATAAACTGAACAAATTCTAGAAAAATGCCTTAAGACCTAGTAGTTCAAACCTATGATCCCCCTATATGCTTCCTTCAATACTTTACCACTCCACTGCTCTACAAACCAAGATATAATCAAGGATTAAAACCTAATTTATAAAGATCTAAAAAGATTCAAGATAACATCCCCTATTCTACATACAATGACGTTTTGTTTGAAGTTTATTCTTTACAAAATTTTCTAATATGTAGCATGAGACAAAGAACTGAGAGGATATCGAGTGTGCGAAGCAAGGTTTTAAAAACCGAACCAGACGTTGAACCGACCAATCTTCAATTTGGTCGATGGTCCGACCCGCTTTTAAAAAAAAATAATTACATAGAACCGGTAGAACCGATCGGGTCAGAGCTGATTTCTGGTCCAATAAGTCCGACCGACTGATCGGGTCCGATTTTTTAAACCCTGGTGCGAAGGTAAGTGATCAATCCTTAATAGGAAGATCAATATCTCTTTCTATCGTTGGATCGTGCATGAAAAATCTTGTTGTCTTTATTAGGAATAAAATAAAGAAGCAATACATTCATAATATCCAAAAGTTTTCATGGAGTTCGAAAGTAAAATAATAGTGAACTTCGTTTCATGCATTGGATGTTCTAAAAATTATTCATCTGTCACCGCAACAAATTGAGTTATAGTGATGTTTTTTTCAAAATTTTTCACTAAAGTAGCCGTCATTAAATATAGAACGAAGATATTATTAATGATGTTTGGTACTTGAAACTAACAATAATTAATTAGAAGTTTGAAAAATAGCAATGGAGAAGCGTCATTATGTGGACCGTTGCTAGTGGTACAGCGATAGATATAATATTCATCGCTAATTTCAAATACGAAAAATCATATCGCAACAAATAATATCATCATTATATATTTAACAACTGCTAATTAAGTGACAGATTTGAAAAAAACGTCACTATAGCTCAATTTTATTGTAGTCTATAATAGTAAGTTGTACCTGACATTACATGCAGACAACACGAAATTCAACATAACCAAAGATAATTGATAATAATATCACTCTTGATGTATATAGTGGTGTAATATTAAAAAAATGTAAATTAAAATGTTAAAAAGGATTTTTTTCACTTGTGCCCTCTTTAAATTCTACAATAACAGTTAAGTTCCCCTTTTTTTGTAATATCAATTGTGTCACCGACTTCTTATAAAATTCACAATTCTTGTCATACCTCACAGATTTATGATACTCAGCAACCATCCTATAAACGACACATTCGCACTCGAAACACACATTTAACATATATGTCAATTGGTATATTCCATTTACAAAAATCAGAAAAGAAGGCAACAATACGAAATCGAAATCAAGATCGCATGCGTGATATCGAACGAACGATCCATGCTGTAAATTAGCAAGGACCCAACGAGAAACGATCGTGTGGACCAACAACAAGGCAGATGGGATTGTCCTCTTCAAAATTGTGTCGTCGGACCGACGATCGTGGTCGATGGTAAGGGCGGAGCTCCGACAAACCTCCAACGGCCAACTGATCTCCAACGACAAATATGGATAAAGTAGTTCCTTATACAGGGCTTGGTTCATGCATCAAAAGTCCTAAACGACTATATTTTGTGTATAACTTCCGCATACTCTGTGTGTCTTCGAAGTTCTCGTGCTTGTTGGAAAGATCTCGAAGAGTAGTACAACATAAAGTCCTCATTTGTCCACTTTGGATATTGGATCGATTTAGGAATTTAGTTTTATTAGTTTTTGTACTTGGGGATTTCACAATTATGCCTTTCCATTAAGATAAAATAGGGTTATAGTTGATATTACAAAAGATGGTGCGATTGCTGTTGCAAAAAAGAGAAGGACTAATTGATATTGGAGAAGTTGAGAAGGACACGTGATAAAAACTCGAAAAAAAAATCAACAAAACATACTTCAATGAGCATCGCCATACTATTATAATAAGGCGCAAGGGTTTAAATATCGATTTCGGATATCGTATCGATACCATATCGATACGATATTTCGTCGAAATTTCGACGACATTTCACCCATATCGACCATCATTTGTGAAGAAATGACCGAAAACTGACCCCATATCGTCATTTCACTCGAGACTTCGGTCCCTTGTCGAAATCGGAATTTCGTCGAAATTTCACGAAATCTGAAACAATGGTAAGGTGAGAGTTTATATATGAGCTAGTTCTTAGACTTTAAACATACTTTCCAAAGAAGGCTAGGAAGCCTTACGGTTCGAAGCACGTCCAAATAGTTTTGGGTTTGAGTTTGAGAAAGACTACGTGGATTGGATTGGATTAGATTGATTCCCATCTCGCTGAACTAAGATTCAGATTGACTTTCCATGATAAGCGATTTTATTATATTGATCATGGATCTTATCGTATTTAATTTATAAGGATATATTATGAGCAGATATGGAGAGAATGTATACATTATATTCATCAGATACAATTGATCAGATACATGAATATACTGGATATAATTATATCGTATTGGTCAGGCTATCGAGCTTGTGGGTTTCGACCTTCTCAGGTCCAAATCCGACCCTATAATCAATTCGGGCTCATTTTGAAGCCCACAATCCACCCACTAAATTTCGGGTTTGTGTTTGGGTCGAATTTTGGGTCGGGTCGAGCCTGCCCAACCCAATGCCCAACCCTAGATACCGATGTTGTTGCAGCCCGTAGGCCGACATAATGGCGGTGAAGATGATCTTCTATTTGGAAGGGAACTTATTACAGTTGTTCTAGCTCACGATAGCGATTCAACGAGTCGACAAAGTTTATTGATCGTGACAGTGGGTTGATTTCTTTTTTTCTCATTTATAAGCCTAGTTAGGTGTTCTAACGTCACGACTAGTTGTCCATTTACCCCAACAATAGTAAGAGGATTGAATTTTCGCCGACGTTTAAATGTCACCCTTGGTTATTAAGGTCGACGTTCAAACGTCGCCCTTATTAACTCAAAGTTAAACGTTTGAACGTCGACTGTGGGTAATTGAGGGTGACGTTCGAGTGTCGCCCAAAAGGTTTAGTTAGGTCAAGTTATTTAAAAGAGATTATGACGATCATGGTCATCATTTATAAATGTCGCTTTATCCCACAACGGCGTTTAAGCGGTTCAAACTCGGTGTCTAAAAATAATGTCTAAGGTTCAGACCGTGGTAGTGGGTCGATAACATAGTTAGAGTGGAGGAGGCAGGAAGAATGGGAAGGAAACAATGAGGCATAACTCCAAAGGAGGAGGACCAGCTGAATGTCATCCTTATTGAGATATTACTATTTTTAGCATTATCTTTTGTAATTTTTTATTCTTCTTTTCCCCTTTCTGTAATTTGCCCAATGGATTCTTCTCCTATATAAGAGAACCCTTGTGCCTCTCGTAATGCATCCCAGTATGTTCCCTTAACATGGTATCAGAGCAAGGTTCTTAGACCGGAATTACCGAATCCATCCCTACGCCTAACCCTAACCTACTCTACGTATTCTCCTTGTTGTTGTTGTTGTGACACGAGATTGACCTCTTTATCAGCTTGATGTGAAGAATGCATTCCTCTATGGTATCTACAGGAGGAGGTCTACATGCAGCAGCCACCTGGGTTTGCTGCTGAGGGGAGTGTCAGAAGTTTTGCTGGTTACACAAGGCTATATATGTCCTCAAGCAGAGTCCAAGAACATGGTTCTAAAAGATCTCGGACTTGATAAAGCGGCAGGGGTTTGTGAGATCAACTGTTGATCACTCCTTGTTCATACAGAAGATCCAGAGAGGTACTACAGTCATTCTTGTTTATGTTGATGATATTATTATTACAGAGGATGACGAGCAGGGTATTCAGGGTGCTAAGGACTTCCTAGGTCAGCAGCTTGTGACCAAGGACCTTGGACATTTACGTTATCCTTGGAATAGAGTTTCTCAGGAACCAACGGGGTCTTTTGATGACCCAGAGGAAGTATGTTATAGATCTTTTTTCAGAGACATGCATGGCAGATTGCAGACCTGTCACTACTCCGCTTGACCCAAGCATGAAGTTTATGATGATGATACTGAGGAGGTTGACAAGAGGAGGTATAGAGAGCTTATTGGCAAGCTACTATATGTAACTATTACCATGCCCGACATAGCATTTATTGTGAGCAAAGTGAGTCAGTTTATATAGCATCCCAAATAGGCACATATGGATGTAGTCCATATGATTCTGAGATACTTGAAGACTTCACCTGGTACTGGACTTCTTTTCAGCAGAGGCACAACTCTCTCAGTGATAGCATGCGCAGATGCAGATTATGCTGGGTGTCCAAAGGATAGAAAGTCTACACTAGCTATGTTGTGTTCATAGGGAATTCTCTTGTTTCATGGAAGAGTAAGAAGCAGACTGTGGTTGCTGGATCAAGTGTTGAATCGGAATACAGGGCCACGGCACAAGCTAGTACAGAGATGTTGTGGGTCAGATTTGCTTTTACTGACATGACTATAGAAGTGCCTCTTCCCATGCATCTCCAATGTGATAATCAAGTTGCTCTCTTCATTGTAAATAACAGACCCATCAAGGAGGACGAGGTAAAGAAGGTCATCGACATGCTTGACCACAACAAGAAGTAGAATCCAGTCCGACGACTCAGACCTCGAAGCTCTGCTCTGGGAAGTGCTCCGGCGGCTCCAAGATCATCCAAGGATCACGATAATATTCAGTGAGAGAATTCGAGGAGACTAGATCAGATATTGGAAGGAGGGGGTGTTTGGCGTTACACCTCTCTTGATCGCACCATGGTTTAATAAAACTATGGCTAAGTTCAACTCATTGATGGCTAAACTAAAGGAATGGCACAAGTGATAGAACGCCAATAAGCCATGAGCGCAATTGATATTCCCAAAAAGGAAGGAGCGTGACTGATATTGCAACAGAAGAGCACAACTGATAACAAGGTTCAGAAAGTCGGTATGCGATATTCGTTCGGTCAGGCGGTCCCGAGCGAGTAAGCGGATATGCGGAAGTATATGCGGATTATGCGGTTTGCATTTTTTAATTAAAAATTTAGAGAAATATATTTAATTGTGACATCAGAGACAAAAAAACTACATGTTTCTTTTAGATCTAAAAAACATACTTTAAAAAACGAAAAAGGCAACCACAATAAAAAGCTACATAGTTCCTTTAGATATCACAGTAGAATAACCTCTAGACAATATCAAGTAAAGTAGAATCAACTAAAAAATATAACTGGGACTTCCGAGATGAGGAATGAAAACCATGCGCAAGTATAAGAATCTGGCATCAGTAGTATACAGATATGCAAATATCTAAAATAGCCAATGACAATTAGTAGCTTGATAATATTCAACAACAGTAGAAATTCTACTTGCAGTTCAATAAATATAAGTCCCTTGAATATAAGAAACAGTTCAATAAACCCCTTGAAAACAAAATGAGAACAGAAAAATATATCACCAACAGTAGAAAATAAGCTACTAAAATCACAAGTCATTGTTGCTGAACAAATTGAAGTTGAAACTTGCAGTGTTTTAACTTGCCGAACAAACCAAAGAAGTAACAGCAACATGTCATCAAGTAGCAGGAACAAATCAAAGCTGAGACAAGGTTACCTTACGGCAGAGGCGGTGGTGCAAGTACAACCAGAGGCGGAAGGCGGTGTCGCAGAAGCTGCTGGAGGCGGAATGCAGAGGCGCAAGAGCTGTTGCGCGGTAGAGGCGGAAGGTCAAGAGGTTGGTGGAGCTTATACGATGGAGAAGGGGAGCTTTGGCTGGTTAGGGTTAGGGGTTTGTCGAGGTTGGGAAAGGGTTTTGGTCGGGTATGGCGTACAACTGCTTGTCAAGAGGGGAATAATGAGTTTTTGGCTTATCAGGTTAAGATAATTTAACCGGGTCTTAGTAATGGGGTCAGACCGCATAGGACCGCATATTCGGCCGCATATGCGGTTTATGCGGCCCGCATGTGCGTCAGAGCCGCATACTGCTGCATATGTCATATGCGGTGCGGCTGCCCCTCCGCATACGCATATGCGGCCGCACATGCGGCCGCATGGGCCGGATTTCTGAACATTGACTGATAAAAACTCTAAAAAAAACAAAATCAATCAAGTGATGGACCAACTAAAAATGAACTTACCTACTACTACTACTACTATTATTATTATTATTAAGGGGGAAGGAGGGGTGAACCTTGGTCTTGGGGATTGAAGCCCATTGCTTCTACCACTTCACCATAAGGTAGGTTCTTCCCTAGTTGATAAGGATCCTCTAGGAAAACGACTCGTTCATTGGATTGGATGGATCCAATAGGAAAACCTTTCCATAACCCTTATATACTTTTGCTAGTTTTTGGTCGTTTATATTATTCGTGCTATATCCGTTTAGAGATTTTCAAACACATTATGCACCCCTTAGTTCTTTTTTCAAAATATTCCGATGATTTTAAAAGAGTGACCCTAACAATTAGGGCTGAAATGATCGGATATGAATATATGTATCATTATATCCTTATCCATTTTAAATTACGAATATTGATGGACACGAAAAATATTTTATATTATCCTTTTAAAATGAATACGAATGGAAACAAATACAAAATAGATATGAATAATAAAAGAAATATTTTATAAATTAACTAAAATATACATGTTTAGTATGGTTTGCACATAATACTACTCATTTTATTAACAATAATATCAACAATAGTGAATACAATAATAAAATTTTGTCACACGCATTTATAAGTAAATCTGCAACTATATTTATGATACTAAAATAGATATATAAATACGAATACGAATATTCGTGAATGTCAAAGTGATATGATATCCATATCGGTATCCACTTTAAAATATATGAACACATGGCTCATTTCACATTCCCAAGTATTACACACCGGAATCACGTAGGAAACAAATCCTCTGCTATAGAGAGGATTGCAGCAGAGGTGATGTAATCCTCCCTAAATTTTTTAAGAATTTGGATTCCAAAAGCTAACCTTATAGATTTAACCTTGTGTTAATTCTCTGCATATCCTTCAAATTTCACCTAAATCTGACCTTAATTGCTATTTTATCCTAATGATCAAATATTTGATCATGATGTAAGAAATTTAAATTCGATTTAAAAAGATTGGAATGTTTGACCATTAATATAAAATAGCAATTAAGATCGTATTTGGGTATTTGAAAGAAACCCGTAAAATTAACTTAAAATTAAAAAATTACATCACCTCTTCTTCGATCTATAGGATCGGTTTCCGAGTAACAGTCACGTGCGACCGGGCCCAAAGATCACCAGGACCCCATCAATTCAGGGGTATTTTCGTAATCTCACTCCATCCCAGTGAGGATATCATGATAACACACGTCCGAAAGCTCGCAACCATACAGACCCAATCGACCAGTCACCGACTCACCGGAGGATGGCCGGAGGCGTTGCCCAGGTGCCCTACAATGCGGCGGTACGCGGCTTCCTTGCCGCGCTGGAGCGCAACGTCCTCCCGGACGCCGTCACACGGCGGCTCACGCGGCTGCTCCTCGCGGAGCGCCTGCGTGGCGGTTACCGCCCCACGGCGGAGGCACAGCTCGAGGAGCTCGTGGGGTTTGCGGAGGAATTGGCGGGAATGCCGATAGCTGTGGCGACAGAGAAGCCGAAGGAGCAGCACTACGAAGTGCCGACGTCCTTCTTCGAGCTCGTCCTGGGCTCCCACATGAAGTACAGGTTGCTCACATCTCTGTTCTTATATGCCTCAGATTCTCCTATTTCCTGTAAATTAGGTCATTGTCATTGGGTTGCAGACCACTGAATCTAAGAAAAGAAATTGGGAATAAGTCCGCATATATCATCTTATATTGTTTTCCAGAGAGGATTGTCGATTGATGGATACATGATTTACGCGGAAAATTCCTCCGGGAGGTATCTTTTGAAACGTATTGGATCTATACGGTCGAGAATATCTTTTTGTTATTTACCGTATGTAAGCTGCCTTTTGAAGAGGCGGCTTTGATTTTAGCCAAAGCCGCCTCTTCAAGAAGCGGCTCTCACTAGTATGTGACACAAAAACTCCAAGGGGAAAGCCGCCTCTTGAAGAGGCGACTTTGGTTTTAGCCAAAGCCGCAAGAGGCGGCTTCACTTGTATGTAACACATGAAAACTTTAAGGACAAAGCCGCCTCTTGAAGAGGTGGCTTACCTATGGTACATAACAAAAAAAATATTAGCGACCGTATATGGCCAATATGTTTGAAAATATACCTCCCGGACGAATTTTTCTCCATTTGTTACGACGATATCGTACCAATGTTTAATTTGGTATACAAGGATATCATCATTTGAACAGAGCTAGAAAGAACCATTTTGTTTCTATAGAATGAAATCATTCTCATTGTTTAATTTGGTAAAAAGGAATTTCAAAGCTTCAGAGCTCACCAACTTGTTCTTTGCGTCCATGTCCTTGTATAGAAACTTCGAGTTGAACAGGTATAAATGTCTAAACGATTTGGAGATTGGAGAAACTTTATGTTGAGTTCATGCTAATATGGGTAAATGGATTTTTAGATGAAGGACCATTTACCCATTGTTCTCTATATATATTGTATACATTCCTCTTCAATGGAAAATCATCTTAGTAATGAGAGATCTAATCTCTAGTGAGGGATATTAGGGGTTGAAAGCCCTCATGATTTGTTCCCTCTCCGTAGGGTTTTCCATGTAAATCATTGTTTCTATCTTTGTGTGTACTTTGTGCGTTTGATTCCAACATGATATTAGAGCATTATTGAGGCCTAGGATTGTGTCTTCTGTTGCATGAGGTGTTGGAAATTGGTATCCATTGTACTGGAATTTTTTGGGTGGTTGTTTTTTTTATTTTTCTCATTGCCGATCCACCATTTTATGTTGTGGTAACCACTCTACGGTGTTGTGGAGTTGTGATGGAGGTCCAAATCCACCTGCGGAAGGATGTTCCTACTGCTGCTATAGTGCTTTTTGACATCTAAAAGTGATCCGAGCTTCATTGGTGTTGTGAGGTAAGTTCTCTAGTTGTTGGGGGAACAACCCTTGGTGAGAGCTTTGTATTCTTGAGTGATGTTATGGACGTGTAGCTCATTCTTTAGGATATTTTTTGCCCCTCTTTTGTAGGAGAAAATTGGGTTGTCTATTGTTGTCCGCAAGTGTTCGACAAAAAGCCACAAAGGTCTGGTATAATTTTGAAAATTTTGAGTTGTTGTGTTTGGGTTGCTATTCTTTTGAAGGTTTTGGGTTGTTGTTCTTTTGAAGGTTTTGGGTTGCATATAAGATTGAAGTTTTTGGGTTGTTGTTCTTTTACAAGATCTACCGAGGACGTTATCTCCCTTGGTTGTTGTTGTGTTTTGAGCTTCATTTGTGCGTTTTTTTCCCTAGACAAAGAGGGTTCATGATATGTTCTAGAAAACAACTAGTCGAAGGAGTTTAGGAGGAGTGAAGGCTATGTTTTTATTGCTCCGTCAAAGCTTGCAGTTGCCCCTATCGCTTGGGATAGTTGTTATGATTTAAGTTCTTTGTGTTGAACTGCTATTCATATTGAATGCAAGGTGTCTGATTAAATGTTTGTGAGAGATTGTCAAAGTCTAAAGGCTACTAATTTGCTGATGAATGATCTTATGATGCTTGGAGCGTTAGAGAACCTAACTTGGCAAAGGATACCGTCATGGAGTTAGAGTCCTTGAAGAAATCGTTTATGAAAGAACCTATCTCTTTGCAATCGACAGATAATGGTTTGATTTTTTAATACGGGGAGAAGTAGCAATGCTTGCTCTACCAAATCTGAGTGGATTACCGACAATGGTGCTTCTGATCACATGACTAGTGATCCTAGAATGTTTCACGATTATAGATTATCGTTTGGGAGAGAGAAAGTTAAAGTTGTAGATGGGTCTCCAGCTACTATTGCTAGAAAAGGAACGACTTCTGTCGTTGACCGTTTCCTCCTTATCGATGCACTTCATGTCCCTGATTTCTCAATAAATCTTTTGTTGGTCGGTAAAATTAATGAAGAATTGCACTGCATGCTGATTTTTATCACAATTCGTGTGTTCTAGAAGGCTTACATATAAGCAAAAAGATTGGAATTAGATTATTTGAGGATGGATTTTATCATCGTCTAGCTCGAGTGGGTCAAGCCCTTACCTCTGTGTTGAAAGCTCTCCTTGAAAAGGATAACTTCAATTTAGTATGAAAATGGCATGAACGCATTGGCCATGTCAATTTTTCTTTTTTACATAAGTTGATGCTTGAGTTTTTCTCCGAAGTGTCTGAGGATGATTTACAATGTGAAATTTGCCTATTTGTAAAGCAAACACGAACCATATTTCCTGCATCTACAAGTAAATCTACTTATGAATCCGAATTAGTGAATTCTGATGTTTGGAGTCCATTAAGTATGAAGAGCGTGGGTGGCATATATACCATATCACTTTTATTGATGATTTTTACGGAGTACGTATCTGTACATTTTCAAACATAGAAGTGAAGTTCCTGCCGTTGTAAAGAACTTTATAAGTATGATAAACACTCAGTATGCAACAAGAGTAAGAATACTCAAGACTAATAATATCGAGTACCTTGAAAGTTCCCTACATGTTTTTCTTAATGAGAAGGTTATCCTCCGTGAAACCTCACATAGATACACACCACAACAGAATGAGTTTGCTGAAAGAAAAAAGAACCCTCATTTAAATGTCACAAGAACACTCATATTCCAGTGAAATGTGCTAAAGAATTTTTAGGAAGAAGTCGTCTTGATTGCTGCTTATCTGATCAATAGGACACTTTCAGTCGTAATTGGGAAGAGAACTCCTTTCCATGTCATCCATCCGGATACATCTCCCTTCAATTTAGATCTAGGGGTTTTTGGATGTGTCCGCTTTCTTCACAACTCTAGACCTGGTTGGTATAAGTTGAATCCAAGAGCCACGAAATGCATCTTTCTTGGGTATTCTGAAACACAAAAAGTATACAAATGTTATGACCCCATGGCATGTCGCCTTCATGTGAGTAAGAATGTTACTTTCTTTGAGAGTGGATCCTGTTTCTCTAGGAGCTTTCCTCAAGGAGAGTATGTAAGTGCAAATATTGAGAAAAATGAGAATGGGATTTACTTTCTTGATGACATACAAGAGACTATACATGTGGGGGAGAGAATGAGCAAGATAGAGACAAAGACAGTGAAAATATAGGCAGAGTTGGACAGATTATAGCGTACGAATGGGATCAGATAAAGTGGTGGAGATTGAAGAAGATATGATACTGAACCATGATGTGACCCTTCCTCTGACCATGATGTCAAACTTTCTGCAAGTGATTTTAGCCACGAAAACTCTGTAGGTGTTCCTCTCTCTCCTGAAATTCATACTGATAGTGCCAACCCTTTACTGGATGATCGTCAAATTGGTATGAGAAAATCTATTAGAATTGTTCGAGCCTTAACTCGATATCTAGTGGAGGACTTTGTTGCTTAAACCAATGAGTTCAAAATATAGATGCTTTATTACCTCTATTGATGCTCAACATGTTCCCAAAAATATTAATTAAGTCAAAAAGGATTCGAAATGGATCAATGCTATGAAGGAAGAAATGGATGCTTGGTTAAAAATAATACTTGGTATATTGTTGATGCTCCTAAGGGTGCTCACCTTGTTGTCTCTAAATGGGTCTGCATAATCAAATATGATGCTGATAGGAACGTTGATAGATTCAAAGCTCGACTCGTGTACAATCAGAAATATGGAATTGACTACCTGAAGATATTTTCTCATGTTGCCAAGATGAATACGATCATGGTTGTTATTTGTCTAGCAACTCATTTTTCTTGGAAAATGTATCAGTTAGATGTGAAAAATGCTTTCTTGAATGGTGATATTAAAGAAGAAGTGTACATGAAAATGTCGCCCGGATTTGAAAAGGACAACAAGTGTTGTAAACTAAAAAGGTCTTTATATGGATTAAAGCAATCACCAAGAGCTCGGTTGAATGTTTCTGTGTGGTCATGATTAGGAATGGATATACTCAAATGAATGGAGACCACACTCTATTTATAAGGAGGAATGACAAAAAAAGATCTATTCTTTTGACGTGTATTGATGACATGATCCTTACAGGTGATGACGAAGGGGAACTTTCCAGAATAAAGACAACACTTGCAAGCGAATTTGAATTGAAGGACTTGGAGAAGTTAAAGTACTTCCTAGGCATTGAGATGGCTCGATCTCCAGGAGGTATGTGTATAAGTCAACAAAAATATGCTCTAAACTTATTGAAGGATTGTAGCATGTTGGGATACAAGACTACTACTAATCCTTTTGAGGCAAATCATAAACTGAAGAAAGATGATGGTGACCTTCTTGATGATGCAAGAAAGAGTAGGTATCAAAGATTGGTGGGAAAATTGATATATCTTACCCTTACTAGATCGAATATTACATACATTGTAAATGTGGCGAGTCAATTCATGCATGCTCCTACCACTTCTTATGCTAATGTGGTAAATAGAATTCTATGCTACATAAAAGGATCACCAGGAAAAAGTCTTATGTTCAAGAAAAATCCCGAGGTTACTTTTTAAGGATATACTGATGTTGACTATGTTGGCTTCGTTGATGATAGAAGATCTACCTCAGGTTAATGGTTATTTGGCGAAGTAAGAAGCAGAATATGATTTCAAGATCAAGTGATGAAGCGGAATACCGGGCTCTTACCAATGGTGTTACAGAAATTCTATAGCTAAAAATTCTGCTCAGTGACTTGGGCATCAAGGTTAGCGTGCCAATGAAGATATTTTGTGACAACAAGGCTACAATAAACTTGACCAGCAATCATGTAATGCATGACAGAACGAAACATTTGGATATTTATAAACACTTCATTCGTGAGAAGACTGGTGATGGACTGTTGTTCCTTCCTTACCTGAAGTCTATCGATCAGGTTGTTGATGTCTTCAGAAAGGGCTTGCCTACGATACAAATTGAGTTGAATGTAGGTAAGTTGGGCATGCTGGACATGTATGCCCAACTTGAGGGGGCTGTTGAGTTTATACTTATATGGGTAAACGGATCTTTGGACGAGAGACCGTTTACCCATCCTTCTCTATATATTGTACTCATTCCTCCTCGTTGAAAAATCATCTTAGTGATGAGAGACCTAATCTCTAATGAGGGAGATTAGGGATTGAGAACCCGGTTGTTTTTCCCTCTCCGCAGGGTTCTCCACGTAAATCTGTGTCTCCATCTTTGTGTCTGCTCTGTGCATTTGATTCTAACACTTTAAAACAGAGGTAAAATGCTCGCTGATTTCATGTTGCAGTTGTTGCTATTTTGATGAGACGACGGAAACACTTGAAGATGCCGAGGCTGCAATGCTTGAGCTGTACTGTCAGAGAGCTCGAGTGGAAGATGGGCACACCATCCTTGATGTCGGCTGCGGATGGGGGTCACTGTCCCTATACATAGCAAACAAGTATAAGAATTGTGATGTAACTGGTATCTGCAACTCTAATACACAAAAGGCCTACATAGAAGAGCAATGCTAGTAAGTTCTTTCCTTTTTTTCACGCAGCATGCTCGGTTCATTCTGTGATTAACTCAATGTGGATGTGTCCATGCTACTTTCAGCAAATGGCAGCTTTCAAACTTGAAGATCATAGTCGCAGACATTAGCAAGTTCAGTATGGAAGCAACGTTCGATCGTGTTATATCGATAGAGATGTTCGAGGTTGGTGGTCTTCCACGGCATAGCATTTCGCTTGGTCCTGATGACTGACATCAATGACCTTTCTTTTGCAGCATATGAAGAACTACAAGGATCTTCTCAAGAAGATATCTTGTTGGATGAAGCATGATGGTCTTCTATTCGTTCATTACTTCTGCCATAAGGCATTCGCGTACCATTTCGAGGTATTTCTTACGAAATATGCATGATTCTGAAATCGTCGGGATGCTTGAGTGCAGTTACTTACTTGGAATCCGTTTTCAGGACACCAATGACGATGACTGGATCACTAGATACTTCTTCACAGGAGGAACAATGCCGTCTGCAAATCTTCTTCTGTATTTCCAGGTGCATTCAGTTTTCTTTTCAATTTTCTTACATTCCTGCTGTGGATTTGTAGTTGTTCATGCGTCGTCTTCAGTCATCCTGATGAGCACACGAAATCTAAAAATACAAGTACAAACAAGGTGAAGGAATTACAAAGAGGGTTTAAATAATCAACCTCTATTGTTTGCACGTTACCTAGCCGACTCCATCGCACTCATTTACTTGACCTATTGGCATTAATTGTCTATCGACTTCACCGTGCTGGCTCCAACCCTCTTTCATCTTTGAACATTCACCTGGACTGACAACTTGCTGAGAAAACACTGATCTCATGTATGAGGAAACAATGATCTCATGTATTATGACTGAACGAAACACATATAGATAACCGAAAGCAAGCAGCTGCTTAAGACTAAAACTAGATGCTAATCCATCCAACAAAATGTTGTTGAAAGATAACATGATGTAACACCGAATATAATATGCTGCTTGGTGAAATAAATAATGTAATTGGTAATTTTCAAGTTCTACTTACACAAGAAGTTCATATGTTGAATCTTATCCCTGTTTTATACCTGCCAACAAAAACTGCTAGATGATAATGAGCAGACTCACATTTCACCTTCAACAATAACTATCTTCGAAGAAATTCCAAAACTTTGTGAGTCAAGTAACTTAGTTTACCCCCCTAACCCACTTCCTCTCTCTCCATGTGGGCTCCACTTTATTTCTTTTTCAAAAAATAAAATAAATCAATTCTCCATCATCAATTCCATCAAAAAATAATATATTGTACCATCATATCATCTAAAAATTATAAACTAATCCACTTATACTCCCTTTTTCAAACTTCAATACAATCATATCACAATAACTACTCACTTTTTCAAACTTTAATACAATCATATCACAACAAACCCACTTCTAACCCACCCCCAGTTTAACCTTCTATTCAAACACCAAAACACAAAAACGGGTTACCCTCTACCAGTTTAACCCGCCCTAACCCGCGTACCAAACGCACCCTTACAGATATGTAACCCTAGGTTAACTATGATAATTTTATTTTTGTAAAAGAAAATGCTAAGTTTCATAGATTCTAAAATTATTTCACTCTTTAGTAAAAAATCTTTACTCGGTTGCAGTCATGCTTGTACAAACTAAATTATCACCAAATAGACAACCCAATTGGGATGCTGCTGCTGCATTATTTATTCCATACTGAAAAATGTTTCGATACTTGTTGCTGCATAATTTATTCCATAGTTTTTATTTTCAACTTCAACCACACTAGTTTAGTATGATCAGTGCTGTGAGAATAGCTGGATCTACTGAACCAACAATCTTAATCCATGCTTTTTTTATGGGAATCTAACTGCTTCCTGAGATTTTCAGGAAGATGTTTCAATAGTGAACCACTGGCTGGTCAATGGTAATCATTATGCCAAGACAAGGTACAATATCCTGGTTTTTAAAAAACATTTCTTCTTTGTTCATATTTTATTGCATTTGCAATTAAAAGCTTCTCTTAAAAGTCTACACTGAACATACCATTCGCTTGGCTGATCTCTGATGGCTTGCAGTGAAGAATGGTTGAAGAGAATGGATGGGAACTCAGCCTCAATAAAGCCGATAATGGAATCGACGTACGGAAAGGAATCAGCGACCAAATGGATTGCTTACTGGAGGACTTTCTTCATATCAGTGGCAGAGCTCTTCGGGTACAATGACGGGGAGGAATGGATGGTTGCGCATTTCCTGTTCAAAAGAAAATGATGTTGAAATGTATGATCAGAGAAGTCCCGTTGATTCAATGTTGCTACTGAAAATCAGTAAGCACCTTTTGCAGCAATAAATGGCTTTAGGAGTTCGTCGACGATATCTCTGTATGTAGTGATTATAAAAAAAACCTGTAAGCTGCCAAGAACAATGTAGTACAGTTTACCAATGTTGCAAAGTTGTTAACAGAGATAGACTGACCAATGTGATGCAATTTTTTACTTAATTTCATCGTGAAACTTGAAGGCAATAATTGTGATTATATTACATATGTCCCCAAAAATCCATCATATATACAATGTGTCAGCTTCTCCTGACTAACTACAGCTAGAACATTTACAGCTTGACGCGATCTATGCTACACCGATCAAAAGCTTACACATGCGCCAAAACCAGCATTCTTAACTCCCTTCTTCTAATTCTGAATGCTACGACTTTCATTTTCGGCATCATCAAACTGGTTACCAAGTGCGTTAGGAAGCATTGACCGCCCCTTCCATTCTTGAATAGCTTGGCGCATTGTAAGGTTCGGCAATATGCAGGTGTTTGGGAGTTCGAGATGAGTCATCGGAGACACATTGTGTTTGGCAAGCCATAACTCAATAGCACGGTGTTCATACGTGAAACCATCTGCAGCGATGTAAGGATCAGACATCACTTCCTGCAAGGGATGATTTCATGTCATATTGTTAAAAACAACAGGAACATGCTCATGAGAAAGTTCTCAAAATCTTGAAGCAGAAGGAAATCTGATTGGTTTAAAGGTGTTTGTTTTACCTTAAGTATTGGGCAGTAATACTGGCTAGGTGCGAGTGCCTCCAATTCTTTCGTCTTTAACCGAGCATCAACGGAGTTCAGAATTTGTTCGAGCACCGGTATGACCTCGGATTCCAAATCAGGCCTTTCTCTGCATTTCAGGGCAGTGCATTGCAGAGCAGTTTGTGCCAGTTTCTCAGATTCTTCTAGAGGCCATCCTTTTACCGAGTCATCAAGCATGGTGGAAAACGTGCCAGTTTGGAGAGCATTCTCAGCATCACCTATGAGCCCCAGAGGATGCCGTCCAGTCAACATCTGAAGTGCGATGATACCGAAGGCGTATATATCTGACTTCGGTCTCAAGGTACCTGTCCGATGATACTCGGGATCTATGTAGTGGGGAGTGCCAGTGATCTCTGTTTCTCTGTATTCTGTAAGATCATCTGGAACAACATCAGAGATCAGCCTCGCTAGTCCGACGTCTGAAATCTTACTTACATAATTCCCATCCAATAGAATGTTTCCTGGTTTCAGGTCACAGTGAACGATGGCGTGAGGCTTCGATCCATGTAGAAATGCAAGGGTGCAAGCCACCTCAAACAATATACGAAATCGTGTGGCCCATGGTAGGGGCTTTGTTCCATCCCTGCGGCAGAGCCTATCATCAAGGCTCCCATTTTCCATGTATTCATATACTAGACATCCACTCTCTGCGCATACCCCGAGAAGTAAAACGACATGAGGATGGCGGATCTTGGTCAGAACCTCAACCTGTGAAATATATAAAGCACCAGGAGTTAGTTTATTTTTTGACACTTCATTTTAGTTTATTTCTCAAAAATTAATTTGTTTTTTTTTCCCGCGATCCCTCTCGAAGAGCTTTTCCCAAGTGTAAGAAGTAGATGGAAAAAAACTGCTAAATACCTCTCTCAAAAACTGCTCGTTAGTTGTCTTCTCGAGCATGTCTTTCCTGAGAACTTTGATAGCCACTGGGATCTGATCGAGATAGCATTTGTAAACATTCCCATAGCCTCCTTCACCAATTTTCATTGCCTCGGAGAAATTGTTTGTTGCGACCTCTACTTCAAAGCTTGAGTAGCTTCTGCAGAGTTTTTCACCAGCAAAAAGAGCATCCATTATCTTTGATTTTTCCGAGGACTCCTTGATAGCATTGATTTCCGCAATGTGTCTATCAAGGGCTTCTTTTACAAGCAGTTTCTTTGCTTCCTCTACCTCCTTATCAGCTTCGATACGCCGAGCCTTCTCTTCATCTGCGATCCTCCTAGATTCTTCCTCCCTTTGCATGGCCTCACTCAATCTCATTTCTCCCTCGGAACGTTTAGAGGCTATTGATTCAACCTGCATAGCACGCCTTTAACATTTGCACGATCAAGTATGTAGAAGTGATTTTTTAACTCAAATACCGAAAAATTATAAGAATATCCTAAATGTTGAAGTTATTGTTTGTATTAAGGAAACATATATATATAATAGATGGTGAAGCCTTCTCTCACTTTAAGCAGGCTCGGCTACATGGATTTTTGCTCAAATCCATGTTGAATGCTCCGACTATATTTTACACTAGTTGTCGGCTTTTCCTCTAGATCGGATTCGGAATGATGCCATTAGAATGAAAGTGGATGTAGCTCCGATTGAGGATAATATGCGGTGTTGGAGTATAAGTTGTATGCGCTTATTGTGTTGTAGCAGGGTAAATGGATCCTGGAGAAGATCCATTTACCCCATCCAGTGTTTAGTCCCACATGGACCAGTGGTGGGACTTGGAGGCTCTGGGAAGGCTATATAAGGAGCCCCAGACCTCCTGTACTCATTGAGAAAAAGCAATAGAAAAACACGCCCCGTTAAGGGCTTCTCCCGTGGTTTCATCCCGCTCCTTACGGAGTAGGGTTCCACGTAAAATCATGGTGTTCCCATGTTGATGTTTCTTGTTCTTTAGCTCTGTTTATCTATCGCTTCCGCATTCTTCATATTTTATAACATGGTATCAGAGCGGGTTCGATTCTCGAGGTGTTTATGTTGATTCATTATTTGAGATTCGATTTGTATTCTTGAAGTTTTCTTTTTCTTCGAGATTCGATTATCAAGTTGTTCTTGAAGAAGATTATTATTTCTGTTGGAAGTTTGGTTCAAGTTCTAGGGTTTCAATTGAAACCCTAATTTCTGGGATATCTGGAATTGCCTAATCGAGAAGGAGGCAGTGCATCCCCGTTCTTCTCAAGTCCAGGCAACGCGTGATGCTCTCCTTCACAGCAAGGAGCATCATTTTTCAACGCAAAGACACGGAGGATCTCCATAATTCATTTGGCGCGTCATCTCTCTTGATTCCAGGTGCGCGTGCAGAAGCAGAGCTCGTAGAAGAAGAATCTCCAGTCGCAGTTACAACCCAACGCGCTCTCGCAGTCCCTCTGATCTTTCCAGTCGCTTCCTGGAGCAACCAACAACGCGCGGCCGCACCGATCCTGCAGGCTCACGCGGCAAGCCCTTGCCGCAGTGGTTCCCAGACGCAAGTTCCCAGGCGCAGGACCTATCACATCGCTTGAGGCGCACCCCTCGCTCCCGTGCGTCCCTCCGCTCGTCTCCATCAGTTCCAAGCCGCGGCTCTCTCCGATCAAATCCCCAGGAACTCCTCTGTCCTGGCGACACCTGCGTGATTCTGGCAGTCCAGCGGCGTACTGGCCGCGAGCCCTGCCTCGCCTCCTCGCGCCTCCCATGTTGGCGGCGATTCCCTGTCCAGGCGGCACAACCCCGCGCGCAAGGCCTCCAAGTGGGCGGCAGCGCCTCCCTCCAGCCGGCGACGTGCCCCCGTGTCTTCTTCGTGCGACGACATCCCCTGCGTCGCCCTCCAGCAGATGGCGCGCGATGAAGAAACCCCTGTGGCGGCGCGTGAAGTGGGCCTCCCCATCGGGGGCGGCGTTTTTTGCTTGGGGAGTAGAGGGTTCCCAACTGGGAACCCTAAAGGCCACGTGGTTTTTTTAAAAAAAATAATAATAAATTGAAAGGAGGGGTCGGCGGGCTGCAGAAAAAAAAGGAGTTACTGTTAGACCGAGAGAGAGAGATGTAAAAGAAAAAAAAAGGGAAAGAGAGAGAGGTAGTGAGTTTTGTAAAAAAAATTATGAAGCAGCTTTTGTGGGTCCAGTTTGGGCCGAGAGGTTTTATTCCAAAAAAAAAGGTGAAAAGGCGCGTACATTTGAAAAAGCCGTACGCAAGTATTTTGAAAAAAAAAGAGCCGCGTACAAAGAAAAGTCGTACGCTTAAAAAAAATGAATTGCAAAAGCCGTAAAAAAATGTGATGACTTAATTTAAAAAAAATGTTTTCAAAAAAAATGAAAATGATGGCTTAAAAAAATGTGAAGAAAAGCCGTAAGTTTTTCATGTTCTACCCCCTATTTATCTTGTCTTCTCCCAACTGTCGATGTCTTCATTCCGACCAGTATGGGAGAAAGGGGGAGTATATATGTAGAGTCACAGATCCAGATTTCAGATGTCAGTCTCCAGACCAGCCAGATGATCAGACTCTACAGTTCAGTTGTTCAGACTCGACGTCAGAAGGTTCCGAGTCTCCAGTTTCAGACACGCACAGTGTGCGGTCATTGTCAGATGTGCATATGTTGCCATCATTTGTTCGTGGTCCCCATCATTCTTCTTGTTGTCAGGCCAGAGTTTTCATGTGAGCCATAGGGACTCCAGAGCAGAGGACCATTCCCTATGCCATTGAGGGCAAGGGTTTTCATGTGGTATCATAGGTACACCAGAGCAGTGCACCATTCTCTGAGCCAGATGGGCGAGACCCAGTTCTCCGACGAGGAGACTTCAGGCGCGAGTTCAGACTCGATGGTCAGGTTCCGTTGACTCACACTCCAGCCCGTTCGTCCTCCTCACCTGCACGACATGAGAAGCAACGTCCTCGACTGCAGCAATGTGCGCGTTGGGTTGATATTGTCCGTAGTGTCTTGTAGCATTGAGTTGAGTTTCTTTCTGTTTGTCCAAGCTGAGCATTGCATGCTCCAGCTTGAGGGGGAGTGTTGGAGTATAAGTTGTATGCGCTTATTGTGTTGTAGCAGGGTAAATGGATCCTGGAGAAGATCCATTTACCCCATTCAGTGTTTAGTCCCACATGGACCAGTGGTGGGACTTGGAGGCTCTGGGAAGGCTATATAAGGAGCCCCAGACCTCCTGTACTCATTGAGAAAAAACAATAGAAAAACACGCCCCGTTAAGGGCTTCTCCCGTGGTTTCATCCCGCTCCTTACGGAGTAGGGTTCCACGTAAAATCATGGTGTTCCCATGTTGATGTTTCTTGTTCTTTAGCTCTGTTTATCTATCGCTTCCGCAATCTTCATATTTTATAACATGCGGGAAAACCGCTTGAGGTGGTTTGGCCATTTGCAAAGGAGGTCAACTGATGCACCGGTGAGGAGATGTGAGTTTTGGAATGATGAGCTGGCTAAAAGAGGGCGTGGAAGGCCCAAGAAGTGTTGGAATGTGACTATACGAAGGGATCTTAGTTTTGGGATCTAAGTCCGAGAATGATCCAAGATAGATCTGAATGGAGGCAAAAAATCCATGTAGCCGACCCTACTAAAAGTGAGAAAAGGCTTTGTTGTTGTTGTTGTTGTTGTTGTTGTTTGTTAGAGTATTTGGTAGTGCGCCATGTTGAGTTGTAGAAGGGTAAATGGATCCTGGAGAAGATCCATTTACCCCATTCTGTGTTTAGTCCCACATGGACCAACAGTGGGACTTGGAGGCTCTGGGAAGGCTATATAAGGAGCCCCAGACCTCCTGTACTCATTGAGAGAGAAATTCAATAGAATATCCGCCCCGTTGAGGGCTTCTCCTGTGGTTTCATCCCGCTCCTCACGGAGTAGGGTTCCACATAAAAATCTTTGTGTTCTTCGTGATTATTCTTCTTTATTATGTTATTCCGCTTCCGCTTTCTATTTTATAACATGGTATGTTGTTGTGTAGGCTACATGAGGCAACCCCCACATGGAGGGATTTGAACCTTGATCTTTTGGGTGGTAGGCACACTGCACTACCACAAGGCTATTGTAGTGGGTTTGGGAAACATATATACACATTTTAAAAATAAACACACACATATATTAAAAATGAAGAGCTCCCAATATTTTTCTAAAAATTAATTATAGATATTCTTGATTCAATTGTTTAACACTGTCCAAAGGACCCTACAGCATGACATCAACAAGACGTGCAGTCCACGTTTATCAGTTATATGTTATGGTGATGTTAAATTCTCAAGACAAATCAGATATTTAAACACAGCAACCAACTTATTTGCATAGAATTTGTCCGTCTTTTGGACTGAAGCCAGTAGAGTTGCAGTTAGAGATCGACCAGGTTTGATCGAATCATATGGAGTTTTTAGGCTAGGAATTTCATTGCGAGAAGCAGCTTTTTTTTTGTTCATCAGTTTTGCATCCTAGGATGAACCAAAAAGACGGTGAATACTGCCAATGTACCTTCATCCTCACAAAAGCCAACTTCTTGCAACTTCGATCATATACTAAAACAGCATTATGAAGTTCGGTCCTTAGTCTTTCAACTTCTTTGGCATCAACCTGAATAGTTGTTAAGCCATAAACAAAGTCATTAGACATGATATAGCTAGGTTGCACTAATTTCTAAAATATCGATCAGTATTGACTCTTGCCTTCAAAGTAACTCTTGAAAATATAGACTAGACAACAGCGATGGATTTACCTCAGTTATGGATTGCTCGGCGGCTGAATCAATATTTGGAAACACCAACGGATGCGTCTGTGATCTCTGAATATCTGGTCGACTATTATTAAAGCTGGTCTTGTTACTGTATTGCTCTTCCCACATTGAAGGCAAGACAAGAGCAAGATCATTATTTTCAAAAGAATCCCTAAAGTGGTCGCTGTCATTGCTGTCCATTAGTCTGCGGCCAGATGGTGGTTGGTAAGTTGATCCTGGGGGTAGTGACATACTTCTCGGTGTACGGATACCTCTTTCTCCCTCGGTGAGCAAGTTGCTCTTCATTTTTTTTATATGCATTGTAGGAGAAAATCCTATACATTGTAAGAACAATATAAGTCATGGAAATGCAAAATGAATGTGAACATGTATAACCAAAATAGCATTGTTCAAACTGATATGGATTGCTTTGCACTTACCACTAGTGATCGAATCAGTTGCCAACTTCAAAATAATTTTTCGCCTGGAAACAAGAAAAACATTGCATGTTCCGGGGGCCGAGTCCAATATAGAGTTTGGCACATCCTGGCTCTTTATGATCCTAAGATGTTGGTATAAAAATCAAGTTAGAAGAAAACCGAGAAGATCCGCAGCAAGTTAATACAGCGATCAGAAAGCCATGTTAGTTCAGAAACTTGACAAAACAGTATTTGAGGAACTTATTCCCAAACATGGAAGTGCAGGAGAAGTAAAAGCCTGGAGCTAATTAGGATAAAACAGGTTGGAGCAGATTACAGGCATGCGCTCTTTATCTAATTGTTCTACTTTGTCGACACTTTGTGAGAAGACATTTCAAAGATAATTTGAATGTAAAATTCAGTTGTATTGTTATTCTGAGAGAGGGTTATGAATTGTCTATTTATTATTCATATTTCTAATTCTGTTTCCTTTTTTGGATTATTTACACAGTCTTCCTATGAGGACTAGAATCCATCTCTTATATATAAACGATCCTGGAGTCTCATAAACTGCAAGTGATTCACTTCCCCTAGCAATGGTGTCACAGAGCGACGGTTAGACCGGTGCTCTAATATTCCACCAATATAAGCATTGATCCCCTCCATAGAAACACTAACATCTCCGTAGCAGGCCCCTTCATGATGGTTCTTCCACCACTGCCACCAGTCCAGTCCTACCTGCCCCCTCAAGTCCATGTCGTGAATCACGGAAGCAAATATGCACAAACACGATCTATTAAGCAAGCACAAACTCATGTACAAACGGACCCTTTACCCTTCAGGAGGGGGTGTGACATCAAATGATTCTTCAACTGGGCTTAGTGTGTGGAGATCAAATGATTCTTCAATTGGGCTTAGCCAAACATATGGTTAGGATTCAAGCCATATCACCCGTACCTAAGGACTTCTCCTCAACTCCATGCCACTTTTATAGTCATCAGTTCTCTCAAATTACATGAATTCAACCTGAAATGCTCACAATGACATCTCGCAATCCACCATCAGCAATCTCCAAACTAAAATCTCTAAACTAAAGGATCCGCACAACCATCAGAAATCAACAACTAACACTATTGGAAACAAGCCATGGGCATCACTAATTAAGCAAAAAAAAAGTCACCTGTTCAGCCATGGCAACGAAGCGCACCCCAAGACCAGATTCTTCACCCCGTTTTCCGTCGTGAAGTCCAAGATCGCACCCACAACATTCTCCGCCTCCACCACCTCGATATCCACCTGCGCATAGCAACTGTACATATCAACATTGAGACGCCAAACACTTCAGCTCCCAAAAAAGTAGCGATTTCGATAAAATTCCAAAATGATTGGACGTGCATAGAAAAACGACCATCGGTGGATCAAAAATTCACAACTAATCAGCATTGACGCTGCCAGCTTCGGTGGATCAAAAATTCACAACTATTGCATAGAAAAACGAGGAAAATGCGGAATCCTTCTCGCCAAACAGCGCCTCTGAGTCCAATTTCACCCTAATTCGTCTCGCGAGTTGGCAAATTTCGCACACAAAACAGCGCCTCTATCAAGTCTCACCTGCTTGTCGGTCTTGCAGATCGTCCTGAACGACTCGAGCGCCGCCCTCTTCCTCTCCCTCCTGTCGACCGCCACTTCCCGCCGACTCTCCGAGACCGTTACCACCTCATGCCCGCTCTCTTCATTCTCCGAGCTGTGCGCAGACGAGTTCCCCGAGTTGAGCGAGAGGTACGATGTCAGCGATGAGAACAGAGGCGTCGTCGCCGCCACCACCGCCGAAGGACTTGATACCGGCGACGCCGTGAGGTCCGGCGACACCGGAGGGATGACGTGGAGGAGGAGCACTCGGGAGGCGCACGGTATCAGGTTCTCCGCCGCCCACCGGACGGCCCGCTGGCTCCGCCGACCGGCGATGGCCACTGCTAACACGTCGCCGCCGTGCGCCGCCGCCGACATGCAAATTCTAGAGGGGGGAGAGGAGAGAAGAAGAAGAAGAAGAGGGGTTTGATGATTGGGGAGAGAGCTCGAAATATATGGAGTGGTCACAGAGATGCGGAAGAAGATAGTTCGGAGCCCGCCATCGGTCAATGGAGAGCTTCAATGAGTGAGGAGGATATCAATATCCTTTTTTCTAAATTTAAGGTTGTTTTGTGAAATTTGACCCTTTTGGACTCGCATGTTACGTTCAAAAGATCCTTAATTATTGGGAATATTTCGCACAGATGCCCATGTTACTTTTTGGTTAGGTAAACTACATAAAAGATCCCACAGTTTTTATATAAACCTTAGAGGTATGCTATATATGTTATTATTTTTTTAAAGAAAAAAGGCCTTCACCGTATAGATGAGTGCCCAAAAACCTCACCATTAATCAACAATAAAATACACACCTATGAACAGGTCAGATACATAAACTATATTACAAGTTCCAATGTTCTGCTAACGCTCGAGCATGCATGACAATGTTCTCTTTATAACAACGCTCCTGGCGGAATATCACACCATTCCTGGCAAGCCAGATCGCCCAAATCAAAGCCAAAATGCCCGATCTCTCAATCTCGGTGCCATTCCAATCCGCTCCAATAGACTTCCAGAAATCTAATACACCATCTACATTAATCGCCTGGTTCCCAAATAACTCCCATGCCTTCTTTGAGCTCTCACACCCGAAGAAAAGATGATCTGCATCTTCCACCTCACCCAAACACCGCATGCAGGCAGGATCAGCTGACTGAACAAATCGCGCAAGTCTATCCCCAGTTAAGAGTCTTCCCCTTCTGAACAGCCATAAAAAGACCTTCACACGCGTCGGAACCTTCCATTTCCAGATCCTTCTACAATCCGCCACGCATCCTCTCGGATCAAATACCACCGACCCCTTTAAAGCCTTGTACGCTTTGCCAACCGAGAAAACCCCATCGCACCAGCTCCAGCAGTCTCGCCCATTAGAGGGCCCAGCAACATTATCCAACTCCGCCAACATCACCAATAACTCCTCCAGTCTCTGATCGGAGAGCATGTATTTAAATCTAGGGAAGAAAGATTGCCCATCCCACACACTCGCCACCGAACAATCCGGGTCCACTGCTAATGCCATCAATCGCGGAAACCTCATGCTTAGCAACCCACTCTCATTCCAGTCATCCTTCCAGAACTTAAATCCAGTGCCGTCCCCAAGGACAAGTCTCAGAAAGGGACGAATGTCCTGCACCACACCACATATTCCTCTCCAGAAATACGAGGGAGCGTGCCCAAGGACCCCGTCCTCTAGCAACGATGAACCGTTATCATAGATCTTCCTTATCATAGTGCAAGCCAAGCTGCTACAATTACCCCAAATCCGAGTAATCCACTTGCTGATCAACGCCTTGTTCATCTCCTCCAAACTACATACACCCAATCCACCATCATCCTTCGAACATGTAACAGTTTCCCAATCCACTAATGGTAATCCGTTAGATCGCCCTGTCGACGACCAGAAGAAGCGTCTCATGATGCTCTCAAGCCTCTTTCTAATATCAATAGGAAAGAGTCTGGATGACAGAAAAAAGATAGGAATTGCAGAAAGAACCGAGCACAACAACACTAATCATAATGGATTATTATACTTATGTCCTTTAGTTTTTTAAGTTACAGCTATGGGTCTACCTTTTCTGCAATGATACTTGGGTCCTTATATTTTACAAAAATCATGATATTGTCTTCCCATTATTTTTTTGAAGGAAAAAAAGGGTGCCACATCGTAAAGACGTACACCCAAAAAACTTTATATTCACAAGTTTAGAACAAAATTACAATGACCAAGAATCTCGAAGAATTCTACCATGGGCCAAAATATTTTCTACATATAATCTCTCCCCTCTGAAAAGTACACAATTTCTCGCAGCCACATAGATCATTATATGACATTAACGGAAGGAAAATAGTGAGGCACAAGTGTTGTTGCAAAAAAGTTCAGGGCATAAGAGTAACTGTGAAAACTCAAAAAGGCACAAAGTATAGAAATCCCTGATAATAATGGCGAAGATGTCTTTCTCCTTGCTTAGCCGCTGAGTCCTACCTCTGTCAGCTTGAACTAGTGGATTAGAGAAATGCTATGATTCATTTTGTCAGGATTGGGAATTCGATTTGATTCTTCCTTAATAGACTGGATTCTCACGACGAGAGTGGCTTGAAAAGTCTAACCTAATCTACACATGATTTGTATGATCCATTGTTTTCCATGAGAAATTTCCATGAACCAAATCCTTTTGGTTGATCACCTTTAGATATCGTCGCAGGTTCGATCAATCGTCCTTTCAATGAGATCGATCGACCTAGCATTCTAGCAAATATGACCAGATCCATC
Organism: Ottelia alismoides; assembly: GCA_037367405.1. Classification (NCBI taxonomy): domain Eukaryota; kingdom Viridiplantae; phylum Streptophyta; class Magnoliopsida; order Alismatales; family Hydrocharitaceae; genus Ottelia; species Ottelia alismoides. The sequence continues at coordinate 338,362 of JAZKJV010007683.1, forward strand.
GTCCTGTCAATGAGATCGATCGACCTAGCATTCTAGCAAATATGATCAAATCGTCATCAAACCTCTGATAAATCGCATGGAACTCCAAACGGGTTGATAAAATCGAGCAAAATCTTATTGGTTCTTTTGAAAAGAGACATATTGCAAAAAAGTTCTTATGTCAATTGTTACCCAACTGAGATCCTCGTTTATGAAACGTAACAAAGAGGAGTGATCCTATGAGAGCAAAAAATGTGAGAGCATGAGAGCATGCATTCTGGACCACATGATTCTATTTTCTCTCTCCTGTTCTTCTCTCTCCTGGTTGGATCATGTGGTTAAGAATGCATGCTCTCATGCTCTCACAAGTTTTGTTTCTCATAGGATCACTCCTCACTAAAAAGGGACCAAATTAATTTATTTTTTGTCCCAAATACAAACTTCTGAGCTTCCGTAACTTTTTTTTAGCAAATAGTATAGGTTAATCCTAAAGTTTTCGCAAAAAGAAAGATCCATGAAAGTTGATACAAAGATAAAGAGTTTTTTGTAATTAACCCTTTGAATAATAATATAGAATTTTCAATGAAATGCTAAACATGCCATTCAAGAAAAGACATCAATGCCTTTCTTTGCTGACCAATACCTTTTTTGTTGATAGGTGCAATCGAAGTGAGAGGCAGAGAATGGGGCCCACTATCATCCATAGGCCTATTTTAGTACGTTTATGTTCTAGGTCTTTTACATCTACACCCCTGGTCATATTTTTAATTACTAGCTCTCTTTTCTAAACGCACATCAAAATGTCATTTTGCGACATCATCCTCTAGGTATTTTCGATGGATAGAAATTTCGCATCGTGCAGATTTCAACACTTTACAATAAAAAGAAGTTTTTGAAATTGATGGGAGACAAGCAACAAGCTGCGATGCAATTCTTTTTGAATGACAAATCTATTTCTTTGAAACATAACATCCACATACTTGACAGACATAAGGTTACTATGCATAATTTTTTGAACCTTTTTTGAGAAGCTTTACCGCTTCAGTTTTCTGTATTTTAAATACATTTTCTAATTGAAGTTCCACTTAGATATCCTTCCTATTCCATGTTCATATCTATTACAAACTAGGATAAAATGAGTGTGTTGTTGAGTAAAACACATATTATCCGATTTTCCGTCCGTTTAAGTGAATTTCTGAAAAATACATTTATTATCAGAAAAAGACACTAGTAACCACACGATTGTGTATTATGGATGAAAATGGACATGGCTCAGGTATATCCGTATCCAATATGCTATCGTATTCATTATACGTAGATTTTAACGTGCATTTCATATCGATGGATACAGATATAGATATCATTTTTCATATTTTTGCAATATTTTTATATATGTACTTGTGTGTATTAGCGAGGAAAGATGGCCTATTTCATGAAGTAGTTAACCTTACATATTTTTATCATTTTTATTATTTTTTAAAAAATATCATAATATATTGTCATCATTATATCCACCTAATATGTCATTCCAATTTCGTCGAAAACGGAGACCTGTATGCCTCCATCTAAAACATGTAATTTTAACGATCTTAGCATTATTGTAATCGACTTTGTTCTGAATGAAGGGCCTATGAGTCTTTGTTTCTGACGAAATTGGATTGACATGTTAGAAGGGTATAGTTATGAAAATCTATGGTAGTATTTTCTAAAAAAAAATAAAAAAATTAGCTAAAAGTAAGCATGAACTAGGTAAAGTTGCCTACTTCATGAAGTATGCTCTCTTTCCTCATTTAATATGTTCAGCTCAACTTATTGGTTAAATACTCCAAATATGGATGCAGATGGATACGAATATCTATTTCGTATCCCTATCCAGATTTTTTAATGGATAAGAATATCTTACAAATAGTATCCGTTGGTTTGCAACCTTAGTTGCTGACTTGATGACAACATAGTAAAAAATAAGTATGGCCTATAGAGAAATCGTAAGAAAATTACATAAAGGATCCAACAGTTCAGGTTCCACACTTTGTCATTCAAAAGGGATTGGCAGCGCAGCTTTGCCCATCTCCCATCTATCTCTCTGTAATAGTTTTTAATCATGAATGGATCATGAAAATAACAAATCAATCATTTTTCTATTCATAATTAAAAAAAATTGTTAAAATATATTCTTTCATTCATGGCCAATGTAATCCAAAGTGTTGATGTTATCATCATCATCGTTATCAAAACCTTGAAGGATTGGCCGATAAGAACATCAATGGTAGTGAAACATAAATAATCAAACTTTATTTTCATTAAATTACACATACTACAGCAAAATTGATCTAAGGTAATTAATAACTTAATATTCTTTGTCGTACCTTCTTTAATAAAATATATAACAAAAAACTTATTAGTTGCTTCATTTTTCAAATTCACAATGGATTTTATATTCATTTTTATATTTTTTTCACAAACAATTATATATTAATGTTTACTCGTTAACTTTATCTTCTGATCGTTGTTAAAATTGTCGACAATTACTATAAATTTTAACAAATAAGTCAACAGAAAAATCATTATTATATGAACTGTTGCTAATGATAAGACAACGAATATGACATCCATCGCTATTTTTAAGTAAACAGTTATTTAGTAACGAATAATAACGTCAATATACTATTGACGTTGATGATTTAACGATCGATTTGGAAAGAAAAAGTCACTATTGACTCATTTTATTTTATTTTTTTGTGATGTTCTGTAATCGTATAAATACTTATTTTTAACATACATACATACCCTTTTTTCTTGTGCTCTTATCGTGTCCTAAAGTTAATGAACGAAGTCAAACTGTACTAATATGCTAAAAAACAAAAATCGAGGAAAAAATAAAAAGTGAGAGATGAAAATTACAGTGGTCATCCTTCAATTGGAAAAGTTTTCAAGGAATGCATGTAAAATTGTTCAGAGACAAAATTCCGTTGAAAATAACAAATACGTAATTTTGATCAACTACGGGCATTTGTGTAATATAATATATTGGTAGGAACATTTGTGCAAATACGAAGAATACAACAAAAGCGATATGCATATGCATCCACGTCCAAATTCCTTGCATAAATGACGCGAGCTGAAAATATTAAATATTTACGGGGCCATACATGTAAAAGTCTCTCCTGAAAAGAGTGGAGGGGGTCGTTTGCAAAATTTCGTCAGGATCGCAGAAACGACGACGTAGGCGGAAGGAATCTTCGCAGGTTGCATGTGCTTTATTAATCACATGATTACTTATTTAAGCTTCGGGGAAGCTGTAAAGGTTTGGTGACATTGTGTGCATGATGTCAACATGACAGAGGTACTTTTTTATTTTGAAATTAGATTGGTACTTTTTTTTCTTTTTTTGTTGCCCATACTCTTCCGGGGAGAGTAAGCGAAAAAGTCTAATGGATTGTCATATGTAGGAATTCCTTTTCACGAAGTTGCTCTTTTAGGAGGGTAAGTAAAACACTTTATTCCAATTTAGGGTTGCCTCAAGCTCGAGCTCGGGCTCGTTCGAGCCTTACCGAGCTGGCTCGAGCTCGGGCTCGATGGGTTCGAGCTCCTTATTGAGCCCGAGCTCCTTATCGAGATTGGTTGGGCTCGAACTAAAGTCAGGCTCATTAAAGAAAATGCGTACTTTTTAGTGGAAAGGTGTTTTGCACAAGTTCGAACCCACGACCTTCTCTAGTAGACCACTATCCAAGTTGTATACAAAAGCTTAAATTGAAACATTCTATTTGCTCATAAAAAAGAAAAAAAAATAATTTTTTAATGCGTGGGTGAGAATGTGATTTTGGGCCGTGACTCCCGACTCGTGGGAGGGGCAAAGTTAGTGAAGAGAAAATTGAAAAGAGCTACTTTATTTTATTTGTATTATATATAAATATTATATGTATATATTCCTTATCGAGCCCCTTATTGAGTTATCAGGCCGAGCAATGCTCACCTTGCTAAGCTACCAATGCCAAAAATCTAGCTCGGGCTCAGCTCCATAGCCTAATGATCTAGGCTCACGAGCCCTTATCGAGTTGAGTCCGAGCCTGTCTCAACGAGACAAGACTCGATAACCAGCCCTGCATGTCGTGGACGTCGGACCGACTCTCATCCCCTATAACTGGACCTTTTCTCTTACCAATTTCTACTTCCGCTCCTGCTATTAGCTGGTTCCAGCAAGAGCCCCTTCCGTGGAGTGGTGGAAGGAAATATTTGTTAGGATTAGAGTTGAGGCCACTACCACGACAAGAACAATGTAACCCCTAGAGAGAAAGGGGGAGAGGGAGAGAAGAGAGGAAGAGAGCGAGGGAACGGAGAGAGTTGTACTCGCTCTTCTTTTAGTGATCTTTCTTCTATGGTAGTCGTGAAAGGTGACCGACCACCGTTATACTTGATTGTTCGGTGATGGTGATAGATTACGCATCTGCATCCGTATCTGTATCTACTTTCATATCCAAGGGACCGGTATCAGACATGAGACGATATCAGTGGGTCGTGTTCCTGTCAACTGGTATCAGAGCAAAGTTGATGTCGCTTCTACGTGCCCAACAAGTGGTATTAGAGCCATGTTTAGTGTTGTTGAAGGGACACGATGCGACGGATCAGAGCGAAGGTCGACGTCGACGAGATGACGTGACACAGCAGATGCACAATCCACAGAAGCCATGATATGTGGTCTTTTCAAATCGACCAGAGGCGTCAAAGAATTCTGCTAGCGATGGCTGGTAGGAGATTGTGCAAGGCAGCACGTTGAGAGAACCCAGTGACATGTACATCATTCGGAGGCGGTGAGTCCCTACGAACGAGACTTGCAGATGATGAGGATGACACAATCCATACCCAAGATCATGAAGAGGTCGTTATGGAATTCAACTCAAGGGAGAGATTGTTAGGATTAGAGTTAAATTAAGGTTAAGAATCGTAATGGGATTGGACTCCTAACCCTAATAATAGTTGAGTTGTATTCTATTTATACTCATATTGGGAATAGGACTATGGGGTTGTATTTGGGCTATATAAAGAGAGGGTGGATAAGGATATGGTTAGATCCTCAAGCGCATCACGGAAGCGTGATCGTCGTATCGAATACGACGAAGAACGACTAGTCGTACTAGTTTTTCTATGCAGCGGAAATTAAAAAATTTTCATGTGACGAAACCACATGATCCAAGAACACTTCTCGGATCGTTTCGTCTAAACCACAAACAAGTATTAGGTTTACCTCTTGAAGCGTGGTTGCGATCAAGTCTCTAAACGAAGAGACCTCCTGTCTCAAGTCCGATCCGTCGGAGGAGACGCTTGCGAGCGCGGGATGAACCGCGTGCTTCTCGCAATCCATGTTGATGATCCAAGCGGTGGATCTCCTGATCTCGACACACGAGATCCGAAGTCTTCTTCACGAGCAAGGCATGCCGAAGTAGACGGAGTTCCACGAGCAAAATATCAGGCAGCATAACGACAGTGCCGCGGCGATGGAGAGCCTCTCTAGGGCATCCATGGTGGACGGCCATGAGAGGGAGAGGAAGAGAAAGAAAGAGAGAGAGAGCGAGAGAGAGAGACTTGTTGTCCCACTTATGTGTAAAGAAGAGCAATGGGGTGCCTCTCCTTTTTAGGGTTTTGGGATCCATGGATCTCAATCCATGTGTCAACACAAATCCAATGGTTCACATTAATTTGTGTTTCTTTCAATGGTCATGATTTGTTGCTAAAAACACAACAACAATTAATTTAATAAAAATCAAATATATATTAAATATAATTTGATTTATATCAAATCAATCTCCATTGGAGAGATAGGAAAGGAGGCAAGCCTCCTTCCATAAGGGGGGTGGACGGCCACCACATTCCTTATGGAATTGTGGCCGTCCCCTCTCCTCATTAGGAAGGGAGCTCCCTTTTTCCTATTACATGAGATTACATTATCTCATGATTCTCTCCAATATTTGCAACAAAATTTGTTGCAAATTATTTCACAAAAATAAATCCAATTTATTTTGTGAACATTGCAATCATGCCATTGGAAATTTGTGAATCATATTCACAACCCAAAACAAAATGTAAATTACATTTTCAATTCAATGTCCAATGTGAATCCAATTCACATTAACATTTAATTAACAAATGTAAATCACAAATAGCTCTCTCTTATATATTATAAATCACATTTATAATATATATGACTAATATGGTTATCGCTATCCACATTATTCATATCCATGATAATTAAATCACATTTAATCATCTTGGATCTTTATTCTCTTGTTCTCAAATAATATGAATCATATTCACATTATTCACATCTTTGATAATCAAATCACATTTAATTATCTCAGATAACTCTCTTTATAATATGAATCAAATTCATATTACTCATGATAATTAAATCACATTTAATTATCCATTTTCTTAATGCTCGGATACAAAAATCAACAATAGAATTATCCATGAACTCCTTCAAGGATAATGCGCTTTCTCCGCAGATACTTGGAGATAAAGACAGGGCGATTGTATTGTTCCACATATAGTGACATGGATATTGAGATCGTATCTCAAATCCAGATCGCGGGCCTCCCATAGATGCTTGATTAAATCAAGACCGTAAATCTAATCTTCTCATTGTATCTGAATCACATTCAGATCAATGTCCAACACTTGGACCAAGATCAGATCACTTCTCTACTGAGAGGAGTCACTAAAATCCAGACCCGTTTCATCACTCCCTAGGAATGAAAGCGTCATGGTTATACAATCGTTTATGATCACATCACCCTCAGGTATTCCCAATACCTGTACATCCTGCATACTGGAAGACTCAGACTAAACCCGAAGTATTGGATCAACTTTATACTGTCTACTTCACGGTTTTATCAGTAAGTTTCTCATTCGATCATTGGGAGTCGGTATCGATCATATACTTTCCAAAAGCATATATCATACCTGGGTCTTGATTATATACTTTCCAAAAAGTATATATCAAACCTACAAATTCAGTCAAGCTTCTAAAGCGAGACGACCGTGCGCACGGAATTTGATTCTTCCCAATATCTCATGAGTGAGCTCATGTCTTCCGGTTCAGTAACTGAACCTGTATGATCCCTTTGAGAGATCGTATTACTCATATGCCCTTATATGCACACCAGCGTGTCGATGTATAGACCTTGATTAGGTCATCAACCTATTGGTCTGCCAAATGTACATACTTAGACATATAGCAACACATCTGTCTCCGGTCAGAGGATGCGTGCCTATATCATGACAGCATACGGTATAGGACTTTGGTTATCTCGATCTCGTTACGTCAACTCTTTGACCTAACTAATCTGACACCTCCGAATCTCTATTCCTATGCAGAGGACCTGCATCAAGAGGTCGGTCAGATATCAGCCTTAAGAGATAAGGATTGCCATCTCCTACTCAGGCTGGAGATCATCTCTTAACAATCATTTGACGGTGCTTGATGAGTCCTCAATCTAACTCTTTAGATATTCAACCAAGCACCAGCCTCTATGATTCAATAGTTGAATCAACAGTTGTATGATCATCAAGATGGCCATGGTACATAACCCTAATTGTACTAAGGGACCTATTATGCAAATTATGTATTCTTCATTTCAGATTAAGGAGTGAATTGCAATAACAATTATTGCATAATGGCTCGTCGTGGGCTCGCATTTCCGACAGTGGAGACATTGCCTCACCACCACTACCCCAAGAACAATGTAAACCCTAGAGAGAAAGGGGGAGAGGGGGAGAGGAGCGGAACGGAGAGAGTTGTAATTGCTCTTCTTTTAGTGATCTTTCTTCTTCGGTAGTCGTGAGAGGTGACCGACCATTGTTATACTTGGTTATTCTTTTCTTCATGTGCTTCTGTGATGGTGATAGATTGCACATCCACATCCGTATCTGTATCTTCTTCCATATCCAGGGGACCGGTATCCGAGATGAGACGATACCGCTGGGTCATGTTCTCATCAACTGGTATCAGAGCAGAGTTGGTGTCGCTTCCGCGTGCCCAACAGTATTGTGCTCTTTTTCACGATTCCTAAGCTTAAGCATTGCTTATTCGGAGTGATTAGAAACAAATTTTCCGCACATGAAAGATTGAGTCGGTTTGATGTTTTACTCGAACGGTAATTGCTTGCTATGTGACCAACCCTCTCGAATCAAGAGATCACTTGTTCTGGGAATATTCCTACTCTGCTGAAGATTGGGAAGGGGCGGGTGATGCACTTAATTTACCCATGTCAAGGAATGTTTCTTCTATCAAGTATACCATTGATTGGGTCAAGATGATCAACGGATTGGATGTGCGGTTAGGCTCACATATCATGTTTGTAATTGTCGTGACATTGTGGTAGATCTGAAGAGAATGTAATGTTCGGGTTAGAGCATGAGTAATCCCTACTTGCGAAAGCATGGGAGGGAATAAAGACCCCTAAAAGACGAATGTCAATCACAAATAGTTGTCACGAAAATGAAATCACAAACATCGAACAACCACAAGACATACACCGACTTTTTATGGAAACCCTCAAAATGAAAGGGAGAAAAATCATGGGACTTTCTTGACCAAAACACTCCATGATGACAGGTCCGTTCGCTACAAAATGACATACAATCAAGCCCTCTTGTTTATGCATCAACAAAAGAACACCACTAAACAAGGTAATATGAGATGAAGGAAAGAAAACACCGAAGGTGGAATCCAAGTCTGTAGCCCTCTTCCAAGGAGGTTTCACAAATGCATCCTGTTCTTTCTCCTACACTCACGTACGAGCCAAGCACTATCGACGGAGGAATGAACTATCGGTAACCTTCACCAAGCCCACAGAAGGACAATGAGAGTAGAGTTAAGGCACACTAAGATGATGCTCTAGCTTTCTCTAATGGGTTTCATCTCATGAATGTATGGATTTTGCTCTCTAACTAGCAGAACAAAAGGAGTGACCCCCAAGGCAGGTGCAACCCTCCATAAGTGATGGTAATCAATTTTCATACATGAAGTCCTCCACCTACTATGACACGAATACCATAGCAGGTCACCTATTGCGCTTCCAAAGACCCACTTGTTGAGGCATGAATGTCGCAACATGTTACTTGTTGCATTTCTAAATACTTGCCTCTACGGCCTAAACACCATAATATGTCACACGTCATGCTTCCAAAGACGCATCTGATGCGGTTTTTGCTATTGCTTCATCCACCACAACACCACCAGATGTGGTGCACCAGCTACACCTACTATAGCACCACCATGGGCTGAAACCATAATAAGTCGCCTACTACCAATATGTAACCTTCGTTAGACTAATACACTGAGCGCCCCTTTTGGATTAAACTACAAAATAACATTTTAGAAGATTTTAAGATCCTCTATCTTGTTGCGGAAGCAAAACAAGCACAAACACAAACAAGCAAACCACGAGCACATAGATTTACATGGTTCGCCAGTAACGGGACTACATCCTTAAGTGACCGTAGTCGTTTTCACTATATGGTGAATGTAGAATATAGAGTATGTGTAACCCTAACCCTAGGGAGTTTTTATAGTACTCATAGTACAAATGTATCTTAGAGACAAATAGATACAATCACCCAAATAAACGTTCGCTACGGGTTGGGGATATCGCTTCCACATCCCCGCAGGCGCACATGCTCCCTTTCCCTCCTTCATCAACAGGTTGGTATGGTATGGTAGCGAGTGTTGCCCCGTCCCTCTGAAGGTGCAAGGAAATAGTTCATCAACTTGGTCTCGCAGAACAAATGGTTATGATTCTAAGCAAATCAACATGTCATAAACTTGATTTTATTGTGATTTTGTGTCATTTCCTCTACCTTTATTGGTTTCTTTTTGTAAGGGGAAAACCCTTTATTATCCCATGTAATACATACCCTACTTACGTGCATCGATATCTCAAGATGAAGATAATGCCAATATTTTCAGATTCCTGGTGGATATTTACACTTTTTATCCGGAAGGGCACCGAGATGCCTTCTGACCACGAGGAAATTGTATCTGCCATCATAGGTTTTCAAAGATAGCACGGATCCTCTGCAGTACTGCAGAAGCCGGCTGTAAAGGTTGGATGCAGCGTGAACTGTTCGATCAAGATCAAGCGGTTCACACGGTAAGAGCTGAAAAAAATTCCGATTTCGTGCGAATCGCTCGATCGTGATCGAACGGTTCGCGCCACACCCTCTTTTACGGCTCTGCAGTACTGCAGAGGAACCAATCCCTTTCAACGACTCCAAGCTCGACAACGAACCTTCTGCTCTAGTAGAAAGCATGGACGACAGAGGTGCTTCGACATGGAACCACATGGATGGAAAGTTCGAGCAAGTCATCGAGCAAGAACATTAGCCCCATTGAGATGAATCACAATCTTCCCATTTGGATTAGGTCCATAGGATTCTACCTGAAGCTCCGTACAAGCGGAACTCATGTATTTATTCTGCAGCAGCAAATGCAAGTCATAACATAGGTTTGAACGAAGCTGATTTATTTATTAGTAAAGTCAAAGTCAATGTGGTCCCGATCTTATCAACATACTCGAAGATATTATTTTAATTCTAACCTAGTTGTCCATATAAATACAGAAAAAAAAGTGGCACCATTTACCCTCCACGATCCTCCATTGTTCTGCAGTAGAGGCGTGGACCGTTCGATCGATCTTGATCAAACGGTTACTACAAATTCGTACTTTTTGTGGGTTCCTACTATGTGAATTCGTAGGAACCGTTAGATCAAGATCGAACCCACATCCTTACTGCAGTGCCTGCTGCAGCAAATGTCAATAAAAATATAATTGGAAAGTAAAATGCCAATCAAACTTCTATTCTTCTCATAATCGTGTGCTTCATCAAACAATTCACATCAAAAAAGGAAAGCTATACACAGTATTGTAACACATCTTCCCATTTAGAAAACCAAAAATCCATTGACTTTGGAAAAAAACAAACATCTATGCAACCAATTAACGAATCAAATAACGAACCATTGCTTAATTAATCGAGCAGATCTTTGCTGTCCACAGCACCGTCTGGATTCGGTCACAAGAAGCTGGTCCAGGCGAGCCCGTGATGCAAGAGGTTATGCGCGATGGCGTCTCTCCTCTGCTTCGCCGCCGCCGACTGCACACTGACCTCCGGCACGACCTCGTCGTCGACGAGCGCGTACTGCAGCTCCTCCTCCATCCCCTCCCCGCGCATCTCACACACGTTGTGCAGCACGCAGCACGCGGCGAGCACCACCGGCAGGTCCAGCAGCTTCACCTCCGTCCTCCTCTGCAGGCACTTCCACCTCCCCTTCAGCCGTGCAAACGCCTCCGCAGCTACGCCGGTAACCTCACCCAGCTTCTCGTTGAACGCGTGCTGCGCCCAAGTCCGGTTCTGCTGCGCGTACGGCGCGAGCACCCAGTCGGTGAGGGGGTAACTGCACCCCCCGGCGATCCACTTCCCCGCGAGCGATCCGGTCACCGCCCTCTGCTGCAGCGCCGACCGCTCCAGCACCTGCTCGTCCGGCATGGATCCCGGCCACCCGATGCAGACGTCGGTGAAGATACCGTCAGCGTCGACGACCCCCTGAACGGTGATCGTATACGACGTCTTCTGGTTGCGCTCGGTGTGGCGGCGGTTGAAGTACGCCGCCACGTTCTCCTTCGGCGCGATGATCGGGATGTGGGTCGTGTACATCGCGCCGATCACGTCCGGGATCGCCGTCGCCGATCTGAACCGCGAGGCGATCCCCTCGGCGGATTGCTCGTCGGGCCACCTGAGCAGATTCGGCATCAGCACCGACTTGATCGCCGAGCAGACCTCCAAAACGAGCTTGTGGCACGTCGAGATCCCGAGGCCGAACCGTCTCGAGACGTCGCGGAGCGGCTCGCCTGTCGCGAGCCGCCACACGCACACGGCGACGCGCTGGTCGACGGGGATCGCCGCGCGGAGCGCCGTGTTCTCTTTAGCGATCGCAGAGCTGAGCTCGTCGCATACGGCATCGAATGTCGCACGGCTCATCCTGAAGGCCTTGCGGAATTCGGCGTCGGGGAAGTCCGGGGAGTTGCACATGTCCCACCACGCGCGCGATCGGTCCTTCACCCAGAGGCGTCTCTGGGGTTGCGGGCCAGGGTTCGACCTGGCCCGCTTCGTTTTGGTTTCGGGTTCGGGTTGAGGCTCGAATTTTAACTCCTGTGCTACTGGCTCGGGTTGCAGAGTGGTCAGGTACTCATTGACTGCATCGTCATCGTAGAACTGGATCTCAATGGATCGTGGCAGCAATGTCTTGATACGCTTGGGTGGAGGAACATCGTCATGGAAGAAGGAGTAGTAGGAGGAGAAGTCTTCTTCCAAGGGGGTGAAGGTGCCCATGGTGGTGGGAGGAGTGTGGGTGTGGAGTTGGGGAGTGATGGGAGGGGAAGGGGGTATAAGAATGGGATTGACCGCGTGGGAAGGGGTGAGGGTTCGAGGTGCGGTCGCGGGGGTTTGACACGACCAGAAAGCGCGGATAAACGCGGTTCTTTAGAGAGGGATAGCACACGTGGCTTTACGGATACGGGGAGATGGAGGGGGGCTTCTAGAAGGATGGGGTTTGATTGGGATGGCCTTGTGATTTGGCGGCTGTGGGTGTGGGACCGGGTATGTCCTAAGTGGTTTGGAAGGTTCCATGGTTTTCATCATGAGCATTTTTTTGGGAAGATAATCATGTCTTTGAGTGGTTGCATTTAATTTTGGGATTTTTTTAAAATTTTTTTATATTACCTCTACGATCTTTTGTACAATGTAATTATTTCATCGATCTTATAAATTATCCCTAGAACCTCCACAAGCTTCAAATAAATTAACTGCAGGATTTATGAGGTAAGAGTTGGCAAGTTTACAGGGTCGAGAGGGAAATTATGTTGTTTCAAAGGTCGTAAATGTAATTGGTAAAGTTTATAAGATCTGTCGGGTAAAAATCCCATTTAATTGGATGTATACATATGACACTCAATTAAAATGATGTGTGATGACCAAATTTTACCAATTGACGATGATGTAAAATAGAATTTTTGTATATACATATAATAATGAACTGCAATAACTTTGATGGGAAATATTAACCTTAAAAACTTGTTGGATTGATGCCAAGCTACCCATTGAAAATTACGTAATAAGCTTAAGCTCGGATTGTCGAGTAACAATTCTGCAATATAAAACCCCCGTCACACTTTGAGATATAATTGAACCTTGAACCAAGTCCATCCTTCGGTAGTAACCTTTAAATATTACACAGTAAGCTTCAGGGTGTGTTTGGTTGATGGGTTACATTGCGGTAACTTGAGAAAGGATAACTCGTTTTTGTATTTTGGTATTTGGATAGAGGGTTTCGGATTGAGAGGGTTTGTTGTGATGTAATTGGATTGAAGTTCAGAAAAGTGACTAGTTATTGTGATGCGATTGTATTAAAACTTGAAAAAAGTGAGTAGAAGTTGAGTAAATTATAATTTGGGATTTTTACCCGTCAGACTCTACAATCTTTTTTAATAACCTCTATGACCTTTCAAACATCGTAATTCCTCCTCAGACCCTATAAAATTGCTAACCCTTACCTTACAGACCCTGCGGTTAAGCCCCGTTAATTTATCCGTTAAAATTGCTAACCCTTACCCTATAGACCCTATATATTATTTTTTTATGAAATGGATGAAAGAATTATTTAATGTATTAAAAAAGAGAGGGAGAGTGGGTCCACATGAAAGAGAAAATATGGGTTTTTGGGAGAAAACTCCCTCCTCCGCTCCCCCCCCCTCCGGGGGAGGGATGGGGTTAACCTTCTTCTCGATCGGAACATTAGAATATCACAGGGACTTAGCTCTAGTACCATTTGTGACATCTTAAATTTTGAACTAAGTTATAATGAAGAAAATAGTCTAAGATATTTGTGTTTGGACCTGATTAGACCCATTAAAACCTTTCCATTTATGTAGTAGTAATACTAATCACTTATAACACACTCTCATACTTTGCGAGTGTTAGGATATGTTTAAAGTGTTACGACCCCTCTCACATAAATGCTTCATCTTCATCATGACATAGCTCATCGCTTATCCATGATCTAGGTATTTTTTCTTCCTATATCTTGTAAGGACGGCTCTAACTCTTGAGTAATCATTTCCATTGATATCATGAGATCCGGGTACATCCTTTGAGAAAAGTAGAACCCATTCATACATATATCTCCAACTTTATCCTTAGTTCACTAAAACAAAATGAACTTATAAAGAAGTTTTTTCCAAACCCATCACTAAATTATTTTATATTATATAATGACTATATTATTCGTTGAGAAATAATTTTTTATACTTGAAATTAACGTCGAATGACATATCTGTTGCTATATTATAGTGGACGGACCATATATTTAGTTCAAAATTTAGCGATAATTAGTTTAAAAAATAACAATAGTAAGCATTGTTATATAGATCATAATGATAATGAATAGTGATTTCAAATATAAGAAATCATTTCACATTGAATTACATTATGATTATATAATTAACATCATAAATATAGTGATGGACTTCAGAAAAAAATGTGCCACTGTAAGAGCTCATTTTTGTTGTATTGGTTGGTCTTCGTCCATATTGTGTAATTTTCATTATTAGACGCTCTGCTAGATATTTGAACTCATAGCATTTGTCTAATGTCTATCTCATCTCTATTTGGATCATGTTCTTCGTATACTCACACGATCCTTTCTATAACGGATCGGACTTCAACTCCCGGACCGTTATCGATGAAAATTGACCTTGACAACTTATTGAGTTCATGCTTGAATGGGACCCATTGACAATTACTCAAAATGTTTAACCCAAAGTTTTCAAGTAATGCCCTCCATCACACTATAACGAACTCTTCTACTTTGTGAGTATTCACTATAAGGAAATAAGTTGTGGCTATAGAACTATACTCACGGATGTAGAGCTTGTGGTTGCAAAATTGAGCTCTGACCACAACACGTTTGTGACCAGTAGCCGTAGCTACAAGTCAAATCGTGAGAGTTCTCTACCACGAATATGTCATGGCCACTACAGGTAACCACATAACTTGTCGTAGTCACAACTCTTGCATGAAGTTCCTCCTTAAATATTTGAAGAATTTGACCACAGAATTGTAGCTATGAGAAACTAGTGACCACACAATTATTCGTGGCCACAAGTTTCTGTAACCGGATCACGACTCATTTTTCTTCCAGTGATTAGATGTACATGGGACTAAATGTTTAAGCCCAAGCTTTCAGCATTGTAGGGTATGGCCCTTAGACATCATAGGCATATGTGTAGCAAGATGGAAGGGCAAATTCCATGTCTAGACCCTTGTCATTATCGAAGCGCAAATCTCATCGCTTTTGGAGAATTATAAAAAGCCGCTCTTCACTCGCTTGCTTGGGTAGACCTCGATTCATTTCTTTCAAAGACGTGCATTCAACTAATATATTAAACAACCGCTGCAAGAAAACGAGTTGTGGTCATAGAATGTGGCTACGAAAACTCGTGGCGATGAAAACTACGTGTCCACTAGTTTCTCGTAGATTACAATTCCGTGGACAAAGTCTTCAAATATGTAAGGAAGACTTTATGCAAAAGTTGTGGTCACGACAACTTCTGTGATTACTTGTAGTGACCACGACATATTCGTGGTTAGAGAACTCTCACGACGAGATTTGTAGCTGCAGCTACGGTCTACAGCGTGTTGTGGCCACAAGCACCACATCTGTGAGCATAATTCTGTGTGGCCCACAACTTATTTTCCTTACGGTGAACAACAAATAAACGGATAATTTTCTTTTGAGCCTTGGGCGACATTTTTTTCCAAGAAATTGATCTCACGTCAATCAGATAAAATATTTGATATCTGCCATTCTTAAAGCAAAAAATCACTATGCTACCATACTGTCGCAACGTTGGATTTAAGAACCGTAATAGAAGATTTACAGGTGTAATTACAATCAGGAAAAAATACATACTTTATAAAGCACGTGCGCGGAATGCTTATAAAATATTAAAAGGAGCTTCCGGATCATGGTGGTCGAGATCAAGCAACAATAAACAAAATACACACAGTGATATATCGACAACGACAGGATTGCGAGACATAATAATCCGATCTTACCCTGTAACACTCTAACCCCAAACATAGTACCACGTAGAAAAACTCACAAAGTGTGGGTGTGGTATATAAGTGGTGGGGATTACTACTTGACAACTTGGGCTTAAGCATTTTGGGTGGTTGTCAACGGGTCCATTTGGGTTCGAACCCAACAAGTTGTCAGGGCTAGTTTTCCTCGATAACGGACCGGGGATCTAAGCTCGGGACGTTACATACCCTTTTCTTAAGAGTGTGGATCGTCTGCTGCAGTGTTGTAATGCACTACAGCCGCTTCATCATGCTCAAGCATGAGCGGCTGTAGTGCATTACAGCACTACAACAGACAATCCAAGCATCTTCTTACTGCTTAAAGCAACTTCATATTATTTTCACTATTATTATTAGGATAAAATGGGGCTGTCTCTTTGGGGTAGCTTACTTGTCCCTCCCTCCGAATTTTTGGTCCGCTTTTTATTTTTTTGAAAAATTCTTCTGTGGATTTTCATCAATATATCAATATATTATGCCATTCAAATTTCGCGCGAAATAGAGACTCATAGGACCTCCATCCAGAATGATCGTTTTTAGCAATTCTGTTACCATTAAAAATGATTGTCTGGATAGAAGCTGTAAGAGTCTCTGTTTCACACGAAATTTGAATAGCATAATATAGAGATATAATGATGAATATTCACTGAAGAAATTTTCAAACAAAATGAAAATGAACGAAATTAGCTCCCCAAAAATCAGCCCGAACTCTTACTATATGGGATTTTTACCCGGCAGACCCTATAATCTTTGCCAATTACCTCTACGACCTTTGAAACATCGATATTCTTCCATCAACCTCATAAACTTGTTAACCCTTACCCCACATACCATGTAGTTAACTCACATCCATTTGCCCGTTAAAACTAACCAGATTCCGTTATATTCGTTTACATTATACCCATTTTGTTTGTCAAATTTACATTCAATGCCCCACTCTTCTTCCTCCACATATCCTTCCCACCCCCACATCCTCGGGCCTTGGCCCTCGCCCCTCCCTGCCGTCTTCCTCGAAGCTCAGGCCCCCGTTGCGTCGCCCGAAGCCACCAACCAGTGCTATCGCGCCCACTACTCTGAGGTCTACCACCGCAGTTGCCAACCACCCGCTGTCCTCGTGCGAGCCTCCTTCTGCTCATTACCAGACTGTGGTCTTGTGTCGCCCCTCCCCCCCCCCCCCTCTTGCTCGTCGTTGACGACGTTCGCCCACACCGCCCTCGCACGAGCAAGAGTTCTACAACCTCCACCTCCTTCGCTCGACGCCGTTTGTCACCGCCGATTTTGAAGTGCCATCGCAATCACTGTCTGGAGAGAGCCCAACAGCCCGAGGTCTTCCGCGGACCTCCTGCCATTGTGAGCAGCAACCGTTACCTCGACCACCGCAGCCGTGCGAGCTCCTCCGCCACACCTCCTGCTTCCATCGCGGCCATCGGAGGAGACCACCGCTGCACTCTACCCCCATGCTCTACCCTCTGCCCCTGCTCCCTCCGCCCCGCCGCCCGAAGCCCTGCCTCCCAGACACCAATCCCCCCCCCCCCCCCCCCCCCCCCCTACGGAACCAACTGCTTTCAGACCGGGGAACAAGATCCGGAGCAACGACCTTCCCCAAAAAGAGAAATTGGAAGAGGTATCGATCATATAAAAAAAAAATTTAAAATGAAATAAGACTACCCTGGCTGCTTCAATTGTTGTTTGTTCCTTGTGTTGTTCCAAAAAGTCCTGTTGATTTTCCTGCTGTGCTCGTTGCTGCATCATTTTCTTCTGCAAAGGAGTAACCACAATAGCAGCCACTTGCAGCCGTTGGCGTCGCTGCTAAATGCTAACAGTGGCTGTTGGTACTGCGTCAAATGGGGATCACCACATGAGGGCTCATTATTCGAATAACAGATAGAGCCACTCTGGGCGAAATTCGATTCAGTGGATCCACCACATGAGGGCGCATTATTCGCGCATTATTCGATTCAGTACCAAAGATAGGAGTTTTTGCTGCATTTGCGATGGAACTAGCTGTTGTTCAGATTGAGGTCTGTAGAGTCCCCCTCCTCGGCCACGGTGGGGAAGTTATTCGAAAAGGAGACGGCGTGGAGGGCCGTAGAGTGCTGTCACGAGGCGAGGAGCAACCAACAAATAAAGAGGATGAAGAAGAAGAATGAGAGAATAAGAGGAGAAGAAGAAGGAGATGGGGAGGAGGAAGATCCACCGTCAAATTCTCCTCTGGTTAGATTAACTCAATACTAACTCAAGCAATTAACTCAAATAAAATTAAAATGACGGTAGAGTCTGTGGGATAAGACGGAGCAAGTTTACAGGATCAGGGGAGGAAATACGTCATTTCAAAGGTCGTAGAGGTAATTGCCAAACATTATAGGTCCGCCGGGTAAAAATCTCTACTATTATTATTATATCATAAATATCCCCGCGGTGTTCTTCGGCTGCGAGGAGACATCAGGAAAGCGTAGGAGCTGCAAACTGTCGAAAAAGGAAAGACCGGAGCGGATTGACGTTGATAATTGTTTTATTACTGATCTCCACCGTACATCAGAGAAGGTTTCTAAATCGCAATATGATGATTTTGAGTTTGAATCTATAGTTCATGTCAACGAAAACTTCTGACTTTGAATCCATTTCACTGGACCCACGAGTCTTTTTGAACTCATCGGACCTTTTTTTTCCTCTAATTATTATTATTATTATTATTATTATTATTATTATTATCATCATCAATTTATGGATTGTATATCTGCACTAAAAAAACTTTTATCTTCCTCGCAAGAGGATGCGCTTATTTGTAAAATATTTAAGTATCGGAAACAATTAGATGGTTTACTTTGGACTACGCAATGTGCCTACCACCGAAAAGTCAAGGTTCAAACCTTCTTTGTGGGAGTTGCGTTAGGTAGTCGATAGGCAGAATAAAAAATTGTCGAATCTTTCAACATGGATTTGAGCAAAAATCCATATAGTCGATCCTACTTATAGTAGAAGAAGCCCAGGACCGTCCCTGAGGGTAGTTTGTGAGTGCAATGGCATAGGACCCGTCAATTTTAGGGACCCATTCTTACATGTTCTTCAATCTTTAGTTTAGGAAAAAAAATAGCATATGCTCTCTTATAAAGTCAAATTTTCGATGAAACAACTCGACGAAAAATGGACCCTTATGGAATCGAAGGTGAACAACTTAATGTGAAAGCCCAAAATTTGATAGGATTCCCAAAAGGCACATTGTTCTCCGAAAAATTGTTAAGGGCCCATTTTTTATTTTGCATAGGGCTCACGAAATGTCAGGGACGACACTGGAGAAGACTTTCACCCTTTTTTTTTCTAAACTACGCAGGCATGAGTAGTGTTGGGGAAGGGATTCCATGTTGTGGTAAACACCACATCGATGGTAATAATGGAGATGGTAAAATTTTGGACTTTTAACCTCATGCGCTTTTTTAAATTCCATAATTAAAGTTAAATAATGTATAATTTTTTTCCAATAACACTGTTCCTTTGAATTTTACAAAATTCACAGTAACCCCTTCTGTTATTGCAGTCGAGCCTCTATTTTACCATTACTAAATGAATGTGCTGTGAATCTTGTAAGAATAGATGGACACGTGTGTTATTGAAAAAAGACATGGACATAAAATGTAGGGATAATTACATCCATAACCTTGAGTAATTCCTCAATATCAATCATAACCCTGCATAATCGCGATTTACGCCACGAACCCTGAGTAATGGGTGTCTCTTACGGATGTAACCCTCCGTTACGTGGGACGTCAGTGCCTAACTGGAGTTGGGTTACCACCTACCCCACCCCAGTTAAGATGGGCCTATCGAGGTAGATCGGGCGGCTAGGATGAAATGCACTTTTCTGATGACACGTGGACGGTCAAGATGAGAAAGGAAGTCAAATCGGGTCAAATTGGGGTTTCCATCGTTCCTATTCTTCACGCCAAAAGGGGGTAGGGGCGTGTCGCCGTTCGGTTCTTCTCCAAGCCTCAGGGCGGCGGGCGGCAGATCACGGTTGCTGCGTGGCGGGCTTGCGATGGTGGCGGTCGCAAGGCGCGCAACCACCATGAGCACCAATCGGTGCAAGGGCGGCAGATAACGACGATGAATCCGGCCCAAGCAGCGGTGCAAGGGAGCCGCAAGCAGTAGGAGAACATGTAGTTCTCGTGAATCCGTTTACAGGTGCGGTGATATTCCAGCAAGGCGACCCTAACTTCGAGCTGCTGCAGAGATATTTGGAGGAAGGGGATACGAGCCAATATGGAACGCCTCCTGCCGAGAAGAAGGCCATGGAGGGGCTTCCGACTGTGAAGGTTGTCGCAGGGGGATCGAGTTGTCCCGTGTGTTTGGACGACTTGGTGGTTGGGAGCAAGGCCAAGGAGATGCCATGCATGCACATGTTTCATAAAGGGTGCATAATTCCCTGGCTGGATATTCACGGAACGTGCCCGGTTTGTAGGTTCCATTTGATCGAGGGGGCTTTCGTGGGTTCTGGTTCAGGTGGTCATACGATGCGACACCACCGGCAGCGTCTACAGTGGCTAAGAGCTTTGTTCTCCGGGCGTTCCCGGAGGAGTGGGAGCTCGCCTCCGGATTCTTGAGGTGCTTGGACGATGGTATAGTCTGGAGATTAGGCTTTGCTTCCATGTATGTTGGAGTGTCGTTTGCGGTGGTCTGACCGCCGTGGCCTCACCATTGCAGACGATACTGTCCGCCGTGAACTCATGGTGGCGGTCCTCACGGTGGCTGCGTGGCGGGCTTGCGATTGGTGCTCCTCCCAATAATATTAAGCCGTTGAGGAAGGCAACAAAGATGGGGGCATTTTAGTCCAAACAAACGGTCGTTATCTCAAAACTCACTGCAATTAACATGGGGTCATCCCGTGTAAGAGTTAACAATTACTCAGGGTTCGTGGCGTAAATCGCGATTATGCAGGGTTATGATTGATATTGAGGAATTACTCAGGGTTATGGGTGTAATTATCCCTAAAATGTAACGTCCCGGGCTTAGGTTCCCGGTACGTTATTGAGGAAAACTAACCCTGACAACTTGTAGGGTTCGAGCACAATTAGACCTGTTGACAACCACTCAAAATGTTTAAGCCCAAGTTGTCAAGTAGTAGTCCCCACCACTTATAAACCACACCCACATTTTGTGAGTTTTAGATATGATACTATGTTTAGGGTTGAGTTGTTACATAAAAAGATGATTTTACGACTTTAACGGTGGTGGCAAAATGGTGGTAATGTGGACATCAATCCTTATTTGTGATCTTGTGTGGTCGTAACAAGCGTAGTCATTGTGCATGTCGAAAAATTTTTCCGACTAGGTCATGATCGTTGGAATAGTCGGAAATGGAAGTAAGGTAGTCACAATGTAGCGACGACGTGGTGGTAAAAGCGGCGGTAAAATAGTTACAAAATAGTGGTAAAGTAGTAGCAAATTCCGTGGTATAGTAAGGAAAATATAGATATCATGCACATTGCTATTACTTTACCACCATTTTACAACTACATTACCATCACTCTGCAATCATTATGATCATAAGGTGGTGGTAAAGTAGTCGCAAATCCTACAGTCGATCCATCGACTTATCCTTCAACCAACAACCTTCAACTAGTAGTTTATACACAAGAATACTTGACATCATGCTACAAGGTTTAGTCTTAGCATTCCACTTGTAAGCTTAAACTTGTAGATCATGCACAAGAATATTGAAGACCAGTAGCTTGCAACCTTAAAAATCTTGAGATCATGCACAAGAATTCCAAAAGATACATAACAAACATCAAACACAACATACATTCGAATTTTGATATATAGATTACATCGTACATTCTAACATAAAAACCAAAAAGGACAAAAAATAACATTAAAAAGATATGTTACCACTTATATTGAGCCCGCAGATGCTGCTCACAACTAAGGATATAAGCTTTGTTGGATATACGTACAAGAATTTTGATGCTGTAAAAGCTAAACGTGGTATGAAAAATTCTTCTGATCTTCATTAAAGATGGGTAACAGGTCATATCCGTTTTCCTTCAAAATAACATGAAATATCTATTATTTTTTCAACTAAGCAGATTAAACCTCCGTAGCTTGGGCTTATTCCCCAGACATTATTTGGCCCGAAAATGGCAAATATGCATTATAAAAATTAAAATATTGTTCGTAATGTATGAAGGGAACCATCTTATCTTACTATATATTATAGGCCGTGGACATGTTACTGTTCACGGCACTGTAGCATTTGATACGATTGTAAAAGTTCCATAAATGCCCTCTCTTCAAATGATATTCCATATGCATCCCCATGAGAATGTGGGACTTACGCGGCTCTTCAAATAATATTTCGATGGCAATGCATTAAATAATTTTTTCAGCAGTGCTATTGCGTTTATAGCAGTTGGTATAATCTGTGGTAGCAAAAATAGCAAATATTGCTGCTATGATTTGTTTTTATTCTCATACTTTAATAAATAATGTTTTCATTACGGTTTCTTTCTAACGTATGCAATTTTCCAACTACATCATCAGAATCTCCTTTGCGATCTCATGTTAAGTCCTTTTAACATCATTGAGTTTTTATGAATTTCCCTCTCATGCAGATTATAAACATATAATCAGTATTGAGAGTGGAATGCGTATAATTATATCTATCATGCTTTCGAATTAATTTGATAATAAGATTTATGTTTCTTATCTACATCTACAGGTACTTTATTACAATTATAAAAATTTACGTCAAGAGTCAGTTTCAATTCGAAATCCAGTTATCTTAGACAAATTTAGTTATCTTAATAGCTACATGTCGAGGTAGGTAAATTACAATGCAGGAAGCTTATTTCCCTTCAAATCGCTTATGGTACCTTTAAAATGTACTTAACTGTTGTGATGGAAAAATATTTGAGTATACTCTAATTAGTACCTATTTTATATGATACTTTTAATTTTTAAGTGAATATACACCTCGGAAGCTAATAATGATGTGCTTTAGTAAAAGATTGCATTTTCCTTGGACAAAAAAAATTCAAAATTAAGTATCTAAAAAAGAAACGTAACTCTTAGTATATTAACTCTTAGTATATGGACAATTTAACTGGATATTATCTTTATGTTCGTCATTATTACAATTGCTACTTCATCACTTATCGTACCAGTTACATTATTTTTAAAGATTCATGCTGCATCTAATAAAACGGGAGAGACAATATTGCATATGTTATGTAGTTACAACATATGCTAGAATATTATTCTGCATAGACAATTTTATTAAAACTTATCTAGATTATAATGTAAATAGAATAATACTTTTTAGTAGAGTTATATTTTATTACCATTTGTTCAATGTCATTAATTGGATTTAGTTATAGAAAGTATATTATAAAAACTATGGTAGATTAAATGGATTTTAAAGGACAACTCCTTCACGCTCTGTCGTAAAAGCTCCATCGAATAAAATGAAGACTCCTTCTAAAGAATCTGACTGAAATGTGTATGCAAGCTAACTTGCTTCATTGTTGCAAAGATGGCTATTGATTATTTTGTTATCCCGTATATATTTCACTTGATCCATATTTTTTTTTCTTTTGTATGAATATTATGTATCCATGCAAGTATGTTAATTATTTATAAAGAAACTACATATAATTGAAGTCTGAATCCCATGTAGTTCCTTTTGATACCATTTATTCCCATTAAACACCAATTGTTAGATCAAACACAAAAAACTGTCAACGTTTATATAAAGTTTTTTATCATTAGTAAATTTAGATGTTTAATGGTTTAATCGAAGCATGCATATGGAAAAATACTTTTGATTTTTTTTCATTTTTTAATGATGTAATTACATTGTGTACGTTTACGGTTCTAATTTTTTATGAAGAAACATAAGGGACAAGAAACATGTCCCGTGCAAAGCACGGGGTCCACACTAGTCTTCTTTTATGAGGCTATCAAAGTAAAACATGCCATAAGTTTTTTTTTTCACAGCAGCTCCTTAGTTTTTTTAGCAAATCGAGGGCCCCTGCCCGACCCAAGGCATGCGTCATCGGGTTCGAGTCGGGCTCTGATTTGGGCCGGGCTCAACCAAAACCCATTTTGATTCCATGAAGTTGCACTTTGATTTCAAATTATTACTATGGATATAATTCATCCATAGCACATGAATATTGGATGTATTGTTATGATATAATACAAGGAAATATTAGATATATTGTGACTATATATCCATGTCCCCTAATTTGATTCTAACATGATATTTTGAAATATGAAGGCTCCGATCCAACCTATTTGTACTTCGGGTTTGAATCCGTCCCATGCCGATCATAATATTTTTGAAATATGAAGGCCCGCACCCGACCCATATATGCATCGGGTTCGGATCGGGCTCGGATTTTTGCAAATCAGGTCGGTCCGACCCAATGCTCCACCCTATCCGGTAGGAGATCCTCTTCCCTGTATAGTAGAGGACGTTGTATTGTTATCCACTTGCGTAAACTCAGTTACAACTCATGACCTTTTGATCAAAAAAATGGCGAATTCATCATCAGATTCAAAATCAACATTTTTTATATCCTAAAATGTAATTGAGATGTGAACGTATCGATGTACTGCCATTTAATCACCCATTAGAAATTAATAGAAAAAATCTCTGTAAAGAGTGTCTATCTTTGAAACACTGTCGATTTTTTACAGGGACAGTTTTGCAATTTCTTAAACTTAAAGACCATCTTTTGGAAAGATGGCTTTGTTAAGGAATTTTCCCTGCATCTGAAAAGCATGGACACCGCTAAGTCGGTGGTGCAGAACTCCACTTGCTCCTCTCCTCCGATGCCTTCTCGCAGCAACCTCTCCTCCACCGCCGCCGATGTCGACGACGGCGAAGTCGGCAGCCGCGAGGTGGTGGACATATACTCTCTCCAGCGCTACTACTTCGGCTCCAGAGAGGCCCTTCCTGACAGAGACGAGACCTTCGCAGAGAGAACCCAAAGGCTCAAGTCCAAGTATTTCCACGCCATCAACTAATCACATATTTCTATCTAATCCTTTCATGCTTTTTATTATTTACTATGTAAACAGCTTCGAGGAGAATGGGATGAGGATATCTGTGGGAGGAGTTATTCTGGTCAGTCTCTTTTTTCTTTATCTTGATTTGATCCCAATATTAACAGTAGTTTTTGGGTGCTTTGAGTCGATTGATGGTCACCATAAATCCATCGTAAAGTTTCACTGCCTGCAGTTCGAAAATTTAGCTGTGATGTAATTCTAATGCTTGCTGTATAAAGATACGTAGTGGATTCGATGGAACTTGTATACGAGTAGGATACACATATTCTGGTAATCATCAAACCCTTCATACAGGGGAAGAGGATCCTCTGCTGTAGAGGGGATTGCAGCAGAGGTGCTGTAATTCTATTTATTTTTTATTGTGATTTAGATTTTAAAATCCAATCTTATGGATTGAATCTTAGATTAATGTTCTACATACCCTCTAAATTTCGCCTAATTCTGAGATTATTTGTTGTCTCATCTTAATGGTCAAACATTCGGTCAAGATCTTAGCAACTTAAACTCCATTTAAAAAAGACCCGAATCTTCAACGAATAAGATAAAAAAGCAAATAATCTCGGAATTAAACAAAATTTGGAGGATATATAGAGAATTAATCTAAGATTGATTCAATCTATAAGGTTGGATTTTGGAATCTAGATCACAAAAAAGTTAAAGGTGATTACAGCACCTCTGTTGACAGCAGAGGATCCTCTTGCAGCAGAGGTTCTGTAATCCCCTTTATTTTTTTTTGTGATTTAGATTTTAAAATCCAACCTTATAGATTGAATATTAGATTAATGTTCTACATATCCTCGAAATTCCTCCTAATTCAGAGATTATTTGCTATTTCATCTTAATAGTCAAACATTCGTTCAAGATCTTAGCAACTTAAACTCCATTTAAAAAAGATCCGAATTTTCAACGATTAAGATAAAATAGCAAGTAATCTCGGAAATAAAAAAAATCGGAGGATATATAGAGCATTAATCTAAGATTCAATCTATAAGGTTGGATTTTGAAATCTAGATCACAAAAAATTACAGCACCTCTGCTGCAATCCCTTCTACAGGAGAGGATCCTCTTCCTCGTATTTCAATCCTCTCAACCATCTCATTTTCTACCTCTTCTCTTCGGAAAAATGTCGGCGGCGAATAATGATATGTCATCACATAGAAGACAGTTGAGGCACTATGTAGTCATTGCTGATGTTTGAGATTTTTACCACTGGCTCTCTTTTTTTCCTGATTTTTCAACTACTTTTAAAAATCAGGTCGAACTCTTCAAGAAACCTCATGTTTTGCTGCTGCGAGTAAGGAACAGATTCTTTAAACTTCCCGGAGGTCGTCTGCTCAACGGTGAATCCAGTATGTTTCTTCATTGTGCTCGAGCCGTAGTTCATCATAAGTTGTGTGATATGATTAACAACAACTAGACAGAACTCTCTGACTGTTTTAAGATTTTTCTTTTTGTTGATTGATTTAGATATCGAGGGTCTCAAGCGCAAACTGTCGAGCAAGCTTTGCGCAGATAATTCCACTCTTTTCAGCTGGGAGGTAAAGATTTCTGCTGATTCCGGTGTTCGATAAGCACTCTAATAGTAACATTGCTGGTTTTTCAGATAGGTGAGTGCATTGGTACGTGGTGGCGCTCCGATTTCGATACCTTACCGTTCCTATGTTTGTCACCAAACGCGCGAAATCCTAAGGTATGAGAATCTCATGGAAGTTGTTGATATACATCTCGATTTTATCTGCAAGTTTAGTGATTCATGTATATATTTGAATCCGTGTAATTACTGTTTAATATATGCATTGTTGATATACATCTCGATTTTATGTGCAGTGTTAGTGATATTCTTGTATATATTTCAGGAGTGCATAAAGATCTTCCTCGTCAGGGCTCGAGCTCGGGCTTGATGAACTCGAGCCACTTATCGAGCTGGCTCGGGCTCAATAAGGCTCGAGCTGAGCCCTTTACCTTATCAAGCCCGAGCTCTTTATCGAGCCTGGTTTGGGCTCGAGCCCAAGTCGAGCTCGTTAAGGAAAATGGGTACTTTTGGTAGAAAAGTCTTTTGTGCGGGTTCAAATGCAAGACCTGCTCTATCTAAGACTGTGTTCCTTACCAGTAGGTCACTATCGAAGTTGTGTACAAAATGCTAATTATAATATATATTGTAACATTATATTTGCTTATAAAAAAGAAAAAAGTACTAATTTTCTAATGCATGACGGGGGGTCAAATGTGTGGGGGGATGATATTTGAGAATTGGGTCATGACTCGTGACTCGTGGGAGGGTGAAAGCTAGCGGAGGGAAAATTGTAAAGAGCTACTTTTATTTTGCTTGTATTATATATAAGGGTCATATGTGGTTGCCCTCACCTTATTTTGTCAAATTTTTTATTTTTTTTTAAAAATAACGCCATGTATATTCATCCCTATATCCCTCCTATATACCATTCGAATTTCGTCAGAAACAGAGACTCCTACGGCCTTCATCCAGACAGTTATTTTTTAACGGTAACAGAATTTTTTAAATCGACATCATCTCGATGGAGGCCGTAGGAGACTCTGTTTCTGACGAAATTCGAATGGCATATAGGAGGGATATAGGTATGAATATACATGGTGTTATTTTTCAAAAAAAATAAAAAAATTGAGGAAAAATGGGGCAGGGGCAGCCATGTTGGCTGCCCCCAAGGGGCAGCCCCATTTTTTCCTATATATAAATATATAAATAACATATGTATTTATATTCCTTATCGAGCCCCTTATTGAGTTATCAAGCCGAGCGGCTCGGACTCGGCTCGTTAAGCTATCGAGCCCAAAATTCTAATTCGAGCTCGACTCAATAGCATAATGAACCGGGCTCACGAGCCCTTATCGAGCCGAGCCTGAGCCTCGCTCATTGAGCCGTGGCTCAATAGCCAGCCCTATGTGTTAGGATTATAGTCATATTAGGATTGAGAATCCTAATAGGTTGGTATCCCTAATCATAATATAGCTGAGATGTATTATATTTATAGTCCTATTGGGAATAGGACTATGGGGTTGTAACTGGACTATATAGAGGGGGGCGCATTGCCTCAACACCACCACAAGAACAATGTAACCCCTAGAGAGAGGAAGAGAGAGAGACGAGAGGAAGAGAGCAAGGGAACTGAGAGAGTTGTATTCGTTCTTCTTTTAGTGATCTTTCTTCTCAGATGGTCGCGAAAGGTGACCGACCACCGTTATAATATCATCAACAACTGGTATCTAAGCGAAGATGATACCGGATCGTGTTCCATCAATGTGAATTGTACAGTATATTCCATCTCACGTCAAATCGTCCACCTGATGTCTCACTTGTTTGAAGTTTGGAGTAATTGTAAGGAAAATTTCGGGATCAAAGATCATATCATGATTAGATCAACTATTATTGCTCTATTAGCGGTATTTAGTTTTTCATTATAACTCAGACCAAACACACATAAAAAAGAAATAAGTCCGTCTTCACTACAAGGAAAATAAGTTGTGGCTAGAGAACCATGCCCACGGACATGAGGTTTGTGACCACAGAATTGGGCTCTGCCCACAACACGTCATGGCTAGTAGCCGTAGCTACAAATCTCGTCGCAAGATTTTCTAACCACGAATATGCTGTGGGCACTACAAGTGACACAGAATTTGTCGTGGCCACAACTCTTGTATGAAGACTTTGGCCACGGATTGTAGCTACAAGAAACTAGTGGCCACGAAATTATCGTAGCCACAAGTTTCCGTAGCCACATTCCGTAGCCACAGCTCATTTTTTTGTAGTGTTTATTTCTTATTTTACATTATCCACTTTCCCTCATTTGGGTTGTATCAGAGTTTTAATTTAAAGATCAAGTTCTCTATATATATGGTAGAAGATTTGATGACAAAGATTGAAAAGTTCAATGGGTCATATCGAAAGATGCAAATAGAAAACATTATGCGTTAAGGTATCTACTTTTCGATAAAAAAAAAGGTGAAATATGAGTAGAAGTCTTAGGCTATATGGTCCTAAGAATGGAAGGCTCGGTCTTGCTCCATCAATGACCTCAAACATCGTGAATGAGATAACAGTAGTCACACTTTTAAAGTCCTTGAGGGTGCGTTTGCTTGGTGGGTTTTCCGGGGGTTATCCGGGAGTGGATAACCCGTTTTTGTTTTAGTGTGTTTGGTTGGTGGGTTAAGGGTTGGGAGGGTTTGTATGATGTGATTGTATTGGAATTTGAAAAAGTTGATAATTATTATGATATGACTGTATTGAAATTTGAAAAAGTGGGTAGTTGTTGTGATGTGATTGTATTGAAGTTTGGAATAGTGAGTGTAAGTTAAGTATTTTATGATTTTTAGATGATATGATGGTATAATATATATATATATATATTTTTGATGGGAAGTGAGTGGGTCCCACTAGTGGGTTAAAAATGGGGGTTTTGAGGGGTTACCCACCCAAAGTGGGGGGTAACCCCCAATCCGAATGGGCCCTGAGAGATGTATAAGAAACCTTCTACGTCAAAAAAAGGTGTTTATGATGAAGAAGTTTTTTTATCTTAAGATGGCTGAGAACTCTATGGTTATCGAATCTGAACAATACAAGCAAAATCACTAAGGCCCTGTTTGCTTGGAGAATAGGCCCTGGAATAAGGGGTCAATTCTCCTCCCGACACGGTTCCCAGTGGTACGACTATTCCCCATTATTCCATCTTATTTCACACTTATTTCTATCTTTATCCCACCTTACCTACCTTTATTTCACCTTATTCTCCTTATTCCTATCCTCCAGCGAATAAAGAATAGACACTTATTCTCCTTACTCCCCATCATTATTTCTGCTTATTCTTGAACCGAACGCACCCCACTTTGGGTGGGTTACCTCTCAAAACCCATATATCTAACCCACTAGTGGATCACACTCTCTCTCCATCAAAAAAAATATATTATACCATCATAACATCTAAAAATTATAAAATATTCTACTTCTACTCAATATTACAAATTTCAATACAATAAAATCACAACAATCACTTTTTCAAATTCCAATATAATCATATCATAATAATTACTCACTTTTTCATTTTTTTATACAATCACATCACACAAACCCCCACAATCCTTTACCCACCAACCAAACACACAAACACAAAAACGGGTTAACTGATGTTTGCTTGACACTTAGGGCATGTTCGTTTGGAGAATAGTCCCCGGAATAAGGGGCCTATTCTCCTTCTGACACGGTTTCCCGTTGTACAATTATTCCTCCTCATTCCATCTTATTTTACTCTTATTCCTATCTTTATCCCACCTTACCTACCTTTATTTCACCTTATTCTTCTTATTCCTATCCTTCAGCCGAACAAAGAATAGACTCTTCTCCTTATTCCCCATCCTTATTCCTGCTTATTCCCGAACCGAACGGGCCCTTAGAATGTATTGGTTGCGAAGCAACTCTTCCTCTTCTAGGAAGCTAAAGTTTACTGATGTTGTTGGACTTCTTATGGGAGAGAAGGCATGTTGGAAGACATGTGACGATAACTTTATATCAGGTTCCCCTATAATACCAAATGGAGGTTAGTAAAAAGCTACAAAAACCAAAAGAATTCCAATAGGAAGTCACAAGAGAATGGAGTTTAGCGATTCGAAACATGTAATCTTATAGAACTATAATGAAGAGAGAAATTACAAGTAGAACTCCAAGACTTTGAGAAAACGCATAGAAGAAACAATAGAGTTAAGAACATTGTAAGTCTTCCTGAACATTGTAGAGTTGGAATTTACAAGTAGTTTACAGTATGCCATAGTTTGCACCAGACCCAACATCTCCCATGCAGTGAGATTTGTGAGCATATCCACGTGAAATCTTAGAAGGGGACATTGGGAAGTTGTAAAGTGGATATTATGATATCGTAAAGGTAGAAACATGCAAGACAGTAATACAACTAAAGGGTCTGATGAAAGAACGAATAAAGAAACTAAAAATTGTTAGTCATTCCATAATGATCAATGTAATTCATCTTGCGAAGGTATCTGTCTTTCATTCAAGGACTTATCACATTGTCATGAACTATCATATAATTTACACATAATTAGGAATCGGGAGTTCAACGTGTAGAAGAAGTCATCTTGATATGTTCACAAAGTCTATGTTCAACTTCTATTAGTCTTCAAACAAATAAAATACTAGAAGTCTCGTACCAGCATACATTATTATAAAAAAGGTTAGACAAAATTTGCAAGATCAATTAAAAATAACCCTTTAAGTTGGAAATTGTTGGATTTTCTCCTTGTTCAAGGGTTTTGGGGGCAATTGTTTTAATATATAAGGGATATATTGGTAACTTAATGTAGCCCTAAAACCCCTACAATAGTGTCTTTAGGGATCCAACACTTCTTGCACGCATATATACTATCTTTGTGATAAACAAAGATGGCATGTGGTGAACAGTAGAGTAAGCACATTGTCGAACCAATATATACTACTGTGTATTGTTATGGTGCGTGTTTTTTCTTCATCATTTCTCCGCTTCCCAATACTACTTCTTCATGTCTCCCCTTCTTTAAGCAATAATTAGCATTTATCTCGTGTTCGAAATATCGATTCTATAATAATCACCACTTATTCGACATTCTCGAGAGTAATGAAGAGTCGAAGAATAAGAATAACTTGCGCTTATTGTTATTGTGTAATTTATGAATCTTGGAGGGGTACATGTGTAAAAAACCCTATAATATAATTATATTATGTAATGTGACCATCCATTGAAGCTGACTTGTATTATTTAGGTGTGCGCGGGTCTTCCCCTTCAAACTTTTCCGTGTAAAGTTTGCGTGAGAAAATCAAATTGCAAAAATTAAATAAATAAATATAGAAAAAGACGCGTTTTTTTAACTAAGAAATATTATAATATTGGACTATTTTAACTTGTAGGATGTGAGTACACCAATTATAATCTCCTACCCATGTGCTGCTTTTGCAACAAACCAAGGTTTTGAAACCCAATCAGACACCGAACCGGAAATCTGGTTGAAATAGTCGGATCGGGTCGAATTATGTAATCAAATCGGTTCAACCAGATGATGACGTCATCATTATTTAAAATTGGATTAAATCATACCGGTGAAAAAAAGTGATTGAATCGGCTAATCAAACCGTATTGAAATAATATATATATATATATAATACATAGATAATGTATATATTTCACACTATATATAAAGTATTTTTCTTATACACCACCAAATATCATACATATCATATATATATATATATGTATATTATTTAGACTAGATACTCTATAACATGATAATAATTTAATTACACTTAAAATCCAATACATATAAAAAGTTGTGTTGGTGTAGTTGGTTAGAAGTGCGAAATAAGTAAACAAAGGTCATGAATTCAACTCATACTTAAAAATTAATTGTGGTTCAACTTCGGTTGAACCTGGTTAAATCGGGTCAAAAAAATGAGTTGAACCGAACGGATTAATTAAAATTTGAATAATCAAACCGAACCGGTTAACCGGACCGATCCACATCTCGTTCACAGGTCGGACCAGTCACACCGACCGGTCCAGCCCGGTTTCAAAAACACTGCAACAAACACGGCCAAAATCTTCCTTATTAATCTCGTGTGTTCGGCCCTAACCTTCTAACTAAATTGGGATTGTTATACCCATGTCCTTTCGATTTTTTCCAATCACATTTATATTATCAACACTTTCGCAACTATTCTTATGTTCCTATCTTCTTAAAAAATCACACTATCGGCATGATAAATGTTACTGCAAAAACTCAGAAGGGTACATATATAAAAATCCCAACTAAAATTTGCACATTTTTCAGCTATAATGAATAAGGAGAAATGAGGGATAAGTGAGCTTAGTTCATTGTTATTGTTATCTCGAAATATGGAGATTGTAAGATGCATCCAAACTAGTGTTTTGAAAATCGGACCGGTCAGTTCGATCGGTCCGATCGGTGAAGCGGGTTTGGACCGGTCCGGTTAACTGGTTTATTAATCTTTAGTAGTGGGAGTTGAACTCATGACCTTTGCTTACATATTTCACACTTCCATCCAACTAAACTAACACAACTTTTTCCATGTATTGAGTTTTGAATATAATTAAACTATTATCATGTTATAGAGCATATAATCCAAATAATATATATATATATATATGATATGTATGATATTTGATGGTTTATAAGAAAAATAATTTATGTATAGTGTGAAATGTATACATTATCTATGTCTTTGATATATTTTTCAAGTATATTTAAGTGTATATTATATATAGATATTATTTCATTTCGGTTTGATTAGTCGATTTGACCATTTTTTCACCGGTATGCTTAATCTGATTTTGAATAATGATGTGTCATCATGCGATTGAACTGGTTTGATTAAATGGTTCGACCCGATCCGACCATTTCAGCAAGAATATTTCCAGTTTAATGTCCGATTTGGTTCAAAAACCTTGATCCAAACATGTCCTAAAATTTATATTTTTTTCATAGATCTCTCATCATTAAAATAATAAAAAAGCACATTATCAATTCAATTTGTTTTACAATTAGCAGTGATGCAAACGGATATGATACATCTGTATCCAATCAGCCACTGTATCGATTTTAAATAAATTTTGGCAATGTATTCATCTCCGTTTTAAAATGTATACACATATCACTTTGATATCCACAAACATATGTATCCATTTACATGTATATATGTTTTTATCTATAAATATTTTTGTAGATTTATTATTAATTATATATAACAGAAGTTTAAGCATTCTTTCACCATATTTGATGTAATTATTATGATATAAGGACATTAGATACATTTATATCATATTTATTCCATCCAATACATGTATATTTAAGCTAACGTATAGAGTATTTCTAAGTGTACGATCAAATATTTGTTTTGTATCTGTATCCATTTCTTAATGATAAGGTAGCATCATCTAAATATCCATCAGCATCTGTATCGGCATTGGTACTTATATTTCAAAAACAGATAAAGATACAGTCGTATATATCTGTATCTATCCATTTGCATACCTAGTTTTAAGCATGGGACCAAATTTCACTGAAATTCGACCGAATTTCGATTTCGACAGGAGATCGAAATTCGGCTGAAATGACCTATATCCACTGAAATTTGAGAGACTAATTCAAAAACTGACCATGATAAATTTTATTTCGTTCCATCACCGAAATTGTGGACAAGTGATTTTTGAAAAAAAGGAGTATTTTACACTCGTGTCTCTTTTGGCATTTCGGTTAAGGTAAAATAAAGGCATAAGTAAGAATATAAGCAAATAAGTGTTATATAACTGTAATTGCATAATTTTGAAGGAGCTCGTGTAAAAATCATAAAAAAAGTCCAACAAGAGGTATTTTACAAAGAAAATAAAGAATATCACATCTCAATTCATATAAATTATACCTCAAACTCTTGCAAATATCACAGCACAGAGTCACTTCAGTGAATAGATATGTATTAAAAATAGATTTTAATTAACTACTTATGCATGATTTTTCACCCATCAAATGCATTTTTTCGCTGTGATTAAATTGGACAGAAGTTCCTAAATTATATGTTGAACTCTATCGTGTAAAAAAATGGTACTGGATCTCTTAAGATTTTTTTTTCAACGTAATCTTACAATATGAATGGGATTGATATTTGATCGTGTTATATTTTTTATTTTATATGCAACCAGTTATTCCAAATAGCATTGGAGCGAATCTTACCTGTCATATGCTAAATTGTTACTTTTTTAAGTTCAGATACAATAATATTATAATCTAATTTTTTATTCAGAAACTTGCATGAAATTTATTTAAAAACTTTATCCCTCTAACTTGACCTCCAATTTCGAAGGGAAAACATTAAAACACAAAGGTTAACATTGGGCAAGTGGTATAATTATAAGCAGGGGATATTATTTAATATCAATAAATGGAGAGCATTTAATATCCATCATCCAGCATCCACTATCATGCCACTATCCATGCCAAAAATATATATAGATAAAGTCCCTCTCTGAATGGAAATTTTACCACATTAATCCTCTTACCAAAAATTATTCCTAACTACTACTACAATTACTTGTAGGTAATCAAGTATAGGGATGAGTACAGGGTTGGGCTGGCCCAGCCCAGCCCGAAGTCTAGTCCAAAAAGCTCGGCCCGACCCAAGTTCAAAGGAACATTGGGTCGGGCTTGGGCCTAATTTTTAGGTCCGAAAATTTTTTGGGCTAGGCTTGGGCTTGCCTTAGCCCAGCCCGACCCGGCCCACGGGCCCGACCTGAAGAAGGCCCGAACCCTTCCCATATCCTACACGTATGGAAACTCTCACCTGTCATGCATACTTTGTTCGTGTATCCTATCTTCCTACAATGTTTATAAATCAAGAAAGTCAGGTGTAGGACATATGAGTTGATGATCATTGTATTTCATTTCAAAATTATTTTTTCTTAATTAGTCTATGTCTTAGATTCTGGAGGTTATTCTTGAATTTTGTAGTATTTATTTTTTCTATTAAATATTTTCTATTATTGAACCTTTACCCAATACGAGCATTCTGCCCATTTTTTAACATCTAGTGCATGGGGCACCTGTTGTTATCGGTTAACTCTTACAATTTCTGTAACGAGAGACATTTATGGTATATAATATTAAGTGGACTTGTATAAAATGAGAAATCATCTCCGGTAGAATTGAGTTTTAGTTGTTTCAGAAGTATTATGGCATATGTTTTAAACAATTTTAGCTCGTCTAACTTGAATTGAGATTGACTTTAAATACAAACTCAAAGTTAATAATATGTAATGGGTTAAGATGGTCCGGCTCGGCCCAATCCGACCCATAAGAATTGGGCTGGGTCTGAGCTTGGATCGAACCAAAAAAAATTCCAGGCCTAAGCCTAGCCCAAGGCACGAAGTTTTTAAGTGGGCTTGGACCTGAGCCCTTCAGGACCCAGCCCAGCCTGGCCCATACTCATCCCTAATCAAGCATACTTTATCAATTATCTATCTTTCTCAATTGCCTAATGTAGAGAAGAAGAATGGAATCCTTATAATGCAGTTGCGAATATTTTTTATAACATATTATGCACAAAGATCAAAATCGCTCATATTGCAATCTTCATCAAATAAATTTTTAGATATTCATAGTATTTGATTGATAGATGTCCAAATTCAGATCCATCTGTCAATGTTGCTCAGAGGAGATCAAGGACATGTTATATTACAATATTGGGGAGTTATGCAATTAATTGGAAATTTGTCTTACAACCTTCGCTTACTTTGATCAAAAGGATTTTTAGATATCTGAAAGAAGTATTTAATAATGGGCTCAATAAATATTGAAGTGATTTACAATGTTTGATTGTTGGACATACAAAGTCAGTCTATTTTATATATATTGATATATTGAGGAGATCAATGGCATACTGTGTATTATATTGGGGGGTTTTGTGATTAATTGAAAGGTTGCTTTACAATTTTCACTTATTTTTTGATTTTAATAGAAGTTACGAAGGAAAACATCTTATTTCAGAATCAATGAGAGATATAAATTTACAAGAAGATCAGTATATCATAATGACAACTTTAGCACAATATACCTCCATAAGAATCAAGTGCATCATAAGAGGACCAAGTACATTAATGTTATATTTCACTTCATTCATTATGAGAAAAAGACTAAGGTGAAGAAAGTCGGTACAATATGTAATCCAATCGATATGTTCAAAAAGGTAGTTCTTTGGAGCAAGTTCAAATATTGTTGAACTTATTAGATGTCAATTGTTGGCAACAACCCGAAGGGCTAAGTGTTAGTAAAGAATAACAATTGATTTTCTATTTTGGAAGATTCAATTTAAGATGGGTATTTGTTCAGATGGCTTGAATCCTAATCAGTGTACTTTAATTTAACACCTTGAGGATCATGTTGTGTGACATCTTTGCATTGTTGATAGCCAAAGTTCGGTGTTAAATGGGGGTCTCACTTCTCAATCAGATGGATATTACATTCACTTCATTTTTTCCTATCACAATAACAATCATGGGAACTTTTTTTAATAGTATGCCCGATAATTTTGAGGGTATGGAGCATCTCTTTGTATTCGAATCCGGATTCTTTAAGGTGTAGGTAGGGATGAGCATCGCGTCGGGTCAGGCCGGGCCCAACCTAGCCCAGCCCAAGCCCGGTTCCAATTTATGGGTTTGCAGACCCTAAGCCCGTCGAATTTTTGAAACTGTAGCCCAAGCCCGAGCTCGGTCTGCAAGTACATGGGTCGGCCATGTCGGCCAGCCCGCTATATTAAAAAAAATATTTTAAATATGAATACAATACACATTTATTATGTAAATATACATATTAAATATGTATTTCTTCAAAATATGAACATGGTTGATGTCTAAACAACGCAGAATAATCGCAATTTAAATAGGAAGATCTACTGTGACATTAGAAATCAAAAATTACATATGGAAAAAAATTACAGGCTTATATACAGACCTTCACTCGTGCCTAAACTCGGGCCGGACCACGGGCTTCGGGCTCAGGCCTAAGCTTGCCCGAACCCAGCCCGAAAACTGGATCGAGACAAAACTCAAGCCCAAGCCAGCCCATTTATTGTTCGAGTTAGGTCCAGACTCGAGCTTTATCAGGCCGAGCACCGAGCTGGGTCGGACTGACACAAAAATATGCTCATCTTTAGGTATATGCACACTGCACTACCACTAGACAACTACTTGAGTTCTACACTAGGATTTTTTTCTAAATAATTATTACTTTAATCTTAATTAATTAAATAGTCATGAAATTTCAAAATTTATTTTTTTAGGTATCTATCGGCACTTGAGGTACTGAATTGGGGAGAAAATCCAAAACGGTACCTCAAGTACCGAATTGGGAGGGGAGAATTTCTCACATGTCCTAACATTTTGCATATATATCCATACCAAAAGTAATTGTATAAAAAGTCCTCTCTTCTATACTATTAAAGAAAGACGTATTTTACCATAATTTTTCTTGATGCGTTGATTTTCATAAATCACAATGAAAAATTAACAATTGTTAATTTCATAATTATGATAAGTGAAATTGATGCTTCAAATTTAGTCATGTATATGTTAGCACTTATCATTGGGATGCAATCGAGTGCATATGTACCCATATCCATACATTTTTTTACAGATATGGATAGTATTTGTCCACTATCAACTTTATTCTAAACGAATATTGATATGTATTTTTATATTTGGCAGATGTGAACATGTATTTTTTTGACAAAGATGGATACAAAAAATAATACAAGGTTTCAATTTGCAAACACGCACATAAAAATTGTTACAATTTTCATTTTTTTGATATGGATACGGATCTAAGTATTAATCTTGGGGTTGTTTATATGTGTTAGCTTCTGTCATATATATACAACCGGATAATATGTATTTGTCCATTTACAGTATGTGTTTTAAGCGGATATGGATACATCTTTTATTTGACCAGTATAATTATGTAATTTTAATTTAACAAATATTGATATGGAAAAGAATAGTTGGGTTTCAATTATTTTTGCAAATACGATATAGATACAAACATTCTATCATCTTTTTTGATACATGGATACACATATGAGTATTATTTTTAGTTTTATTTGTACACATGTTTTTATGCAGATATGAATACATAATTCTATTTTGTGGATATAAATATGTAAGTTTATTTTAATATATATATATATATGTCGAAAATAATATAATGTTTCAATTATTAGTTTTTAATACAACTATAAATACATATATTGTTTTCATTTTTTTTGAAATAATATACATCAATACATATAATTATATATGTCTCTAAAATGTAATTACATAAATTGAGTATAATAGATATCTATATATAAAAAAAGTTATATAAGTGTATTTGTATCCTTATTTTAAAAAATAAAAATTATATCAATATCACAAATAAATTGAAGTCCATTTCTCTTATCAAACGAAAATACTTATATATATATATATCAATGAAATAATTTTTTTTATTCAAAGCGTTAATTCACTTTTATCGTAATAGTGAAATTAACTATTATTAATTTTTTATTATGATGGTGGAAGTCGATGCATTAATTTAAAATTATGATAAAATATGCTTATCTTTGATCGTATATAAGAGATGACTATTCATATAATTATTTTTTGAGATGGATACAAATGCAAAATGCTTCGAGGTAAGTGAAAATATTTCCTCCCAAATCGGCTATTTGAGCAATCACGAAAACTTACCGGGAAATTGCATTGAACCAGGGAAACGAGGGCATACACAAAATCTACCGGGATTGAAAGGGCGCAATGGTCATAACCGCGGGAAAAGGAAGATGGAAAGGGCGCAACGGTCATAACCGCGGGAAAAGGAGGAGTTTACATGCAAAATCTCCACCAGATACCCCTCTCCCCCTCTATTTAAGATGCCTTTGGATACCCCCATAGTCCTCTTCCACACAATCCAATCCACCACCTCACTCCCCTTTCCTCTCCGGCAGAGGAGGAGACGACATGGAAGACGAGAGAGAGCCGTCCTCGCCATTCTTCTGGTCGCAGCAGAGGCCGAGAAGAACCCACTTCTCCTCCTCCACCACGTCCACCTCCTCCACCACCCCACCGCTCCTGAAGTCGTGGCTCCTCGCCTTCCTCCTCCTCCTCTCGCTCCTCCTCCTCCTCGTCCTCCGCCGCCCCTTCTTCCTCCGCTCCACCTGGGACTCCATCAACCTCGCCCTTGTCCTCTTCGCCATCCTCCTCGGACTCATCGGCCGAAACGACCCGCCTCCTCCTTCCTCCCCCATCACCACCAGACCCCCGCAGTTCCTCAGAAGAAACAGCACCTCTTTTCCCGACCTCCGACACGACCACTTCCCCTACGAGTGGCGATTCCACGACGACAGCGTCATCTACGCCAAGCCCAGGCGGTTCCCCGATGACCCACAAACCCACGAGTCCCGCTTCGCCGACGACGCAGCGATCTACGCCAAGCCGAGCCGGTTCTTGGACTACCGACAAAACCACGAGGCCCTCTGGCATTCCCGGTCCTCGGATCTCCGCAGATCGCCAGTGAACGATGCGGCAGAAGTCGATTCCGGTCAACTCAATTTGCCTGCGAGCCCGCCGAAGCTGAGGAGGAGGCCTGCTAGAAGGGTGGTCGAGCAAGAGGAACAGCAGAGATCCCCGTCTCCTCCTCCGCCTCCTCCCATGCCTTCGCCTCCGAGGAGGCGAGCAACGAAGAGGGTCGAACCTGAAAGACAAGTTCCTCTTCCTCCTCCATCTTCATCACCTCCGCCTCCGCCACCACCTCCTCCTCCATCTTCATCACCTCCGCCTCCGCCACCACCTCCTCCTCCATCTTCATCACCTCCGCCTCCACCACCTCCTCCGCCTTCACTTCCACCGCTGATGGATCAAGAGAAGAAGAAGAGCCACAGGCGAACCGGAGGTGCGAAGCACATGCGCATCACCATGCAGTCTTTCTACAAGAAGAAGAAGGAGAGCAAGAAGAGGCAAACTGAAGACAACCCACTTCCCCTTCCCGATCCCTCCGCCGCCGTCGACCACGCCCAGCCGCCACCGCCGCCGCCATTGCCGCCGCCTCCCTCCACCCTCCGCCACCTCTTTTCCAGCAAGAAGCCAAGCAAGAAGATCCACTCCATCCCGCAACCACCACCTCCTCCTCCATCTCGTCCTCCCCTTCCTCCGTCCACCGTGAACAGACGGAGGCAGTACAAGAACTACGACAACGACCACATCTTCTTGCCGCCACCACCGCCTCCTCCACCACCACCGTTCTCGAGGCAGAACAGCCTCAATGAAGGGGAGGATGGCCCGGCCTTCTGCCCAAGCCCCGACGTGGATAGCAAGGCCGACATGTTCATAGCTAGATTCCACGCAGGGTTGAGGCTCGAGAAGCTCCACTCCATCAAGCTCAAGGAGGCCATTAGAGAACAAGAACAACAACAACAAGCACAAGAAGGAGAAGAAGAGCAATAGCCAAAGGGTGAACTACTACTACTACTCCCTCTAGCTAATTATTATTTTGTTACCCAAATCATGATTTATTCATTTAGATTTATTTGTTGTGTGTATAAAATAAATTTGTGGTTTTTTAAGAAAAAAATCTTTGAGGAGTGTGTGAATTTCGTGGACGGGTTGTCCTTGCATATGGGAGTGACATATATTTTTATTTGTACTGTTTACTCTACTGAGAAAAAGAGATGGATTGGTTTGGATTGATGGAGTTGGAAGGTTGCTGTTGCTTGTGTTTACAGTATTGGACGTGGGGTTGTCCATTTGATTGAGATGTCTTCTTCTCCTCTCTCTTTTTTGTGTGGTGTGTAGAATGATTAGTATCACATTGCTGAGCGTTCTTAAAAAGGTGTTCCCTTTTTATTACTTGTGTTCTGTGAATTCCTGTGGCAGATTATCTTCTTTCCCTTTTTTGTGCAATATTTCCTTTAA
Source organism: Ottelia alismoides (assembly GCA_037367405.1). NCBI lineage: Eukaryota > Viridiplantae > Streptophyta > Magnoliopsida > Alismatales > Hydrocharitaceae > Ottelia > Ottelia alismoides. The sequence goes on from JAZKJV010007683.1 coordinate 380,124, forward strand.
TGCGAAGCTCTTAGCTTGTCTATACATGAACTCAAATGGGTACCTTTGATAACAATGAATTGCCAAGCTTCCACTCATAAGCTTGATGGGGTTGTCTCCATACCGAAGAATCAAATCCGCGTAGTATGCATGACCCCAACTCCAAAGATTGTATCATTGCCCCCCTCCCCCCCCCCCCCCCCCCTCCTCCTCTCGTATTGGATTGACACCTTTGATCATCCCCCCCCCCTCTCGTATTGGATTGACACCTTTGATCATCTCTCTGTTTGCATTTGGAGCAAAAGACGAAGTTATCTCTTATTAGATGACAGTGTTAGGTAGTCCTCTACATCATTGATTCACATATGTCTGACCAATATGGTCAAAAACTTTGAAAAACTAGTTGCCTTTGAGGTTCTCTCCTCAAGCTCTTGGTGGACATTCCAAAAGCTCATGCTATAATGAAAGGTATTTAGGTGGTCAGTCCATATGGGGTCTTTGAAGCCACCTTCCATCCACTTCATTATAAAACAGAGACAGAGGTGTTGCCTTCGCCACTATGATTCACCATCTCGAAAGAACAAGAAAGCCATTCTCCTCATCATCAAGTATCGGTTTGGAGACTCACCCACCGGAATCGAAATTTGGTGGGTGATGAACTGAAACGAAATTTCGGTCATTTCGATCAGTTTTTTAACGTGGCCCTCCAAATTTCAGTCACCATTTCGGTCGATCACCCACCGAAATCGAAATTTGCTGAAATTTGATCCCAAGGTTGTCCCTTCATGTAAACCTTGCATGATAATGCATATTTTTGACATTCCCACACGAACAATGCATGTTGAACATTGCCTATGAATTTGTGTTCAAATATCGTGCATCTTTGACATTCTCACGTACTTATAAATCTCTTCTCTCCTCAAACTATACACGGTCAATGTACTGGGGGTCTGTCCGTCCAGCCCAATCATGGGTCGGGCTTGGGCCAAGAGATTTCATGAACGGGTTGGCCCGACATGGCTTGCTCTTTGGTTCGCTTGTCGACTGGATTGGTCATGGACATGTACCACTAAACCTAGCCGGGCCCGTGCATATAAAAATATGGGTCTAAAAATTACATTTTAGATACATTTAATATAATATACTTCAAATTTTTGTATACATTTAATATAATATACTTCAAGTTTTTGTTTTGCATTATCAATATTACATTGTATTTTATACTTTACATGTCAAGCATCACCTATTATACTTACTTAGATTTAAAAAGATTAGATGATGCTAAAAAATTTAATTATCTTTATAAATTATATAAAATACACATTCGTTCCATGGGCCGACTCGATCCGGCACAACTCAAGCTTTTAACATGGGTTTTAAAACTCCGGCCCAGTCCGAACTTTGACAAGATCTACCTCAATCAAAACATGTATAATTTGATTGTAATGTAATTTTTTTTTACCAAAAATGTAGTTAATTTATTATTTGATTGTATATGAGATACAAAAATACTAAGTCCTCGTTCGGTTTATACTCCCCTTTGGGGAGTTTACCCCCCTTAACCCACTCCCCCTCTCAAAGGGGAGTTTAACCCCCTTAACCCACTTTCCCTCTCTCATGTGTGGGTCCCACTTTATTTCTTTTTTAAAAAATCAAATAAATCAAATCTCCATCATCAATTCCATCAAAAAAATAATATATTATACCATCATATCATATAAAAATTATAAACTACTTTACTTCTACTCATTTTTCCAAACTTCAATACAATCAAATTACAATAACTACTCACTTTTTCAAACTCCAATACAATCATATCACAACAAACTCACTTCTAACCCACCCCCAGTTTAACCCTATATCCAAACACTAAGGCCATGTTTGGTTGGAGAATAGGTCCTGCAATAAGGGGCCAATTCTCCTCCTGACACGGTTCCCGGTGGTACGACTATTCCCCATTATTCCATCTTATTTCACTTTTATTCCTATCTTTATCCCACCTTACATACTTTTATTTCACCTTATTCTCCTTATTGTTATCCTCCAGCCGAACGGAGAATAGAACCTTATTCCCCTTATTCTCCATCCTTATTCCTACTTATTCTCCTACCAAACGGGCCTTAAGGTGTCGTTCGGTTGGGGGGTTACACTCCACTTTGGGTCGGTAACCCCTCAAAACCCACACTTTTATCCCACTAGTGGGGCCCACTCCCTTCCATCAAAAAAATTATATATTATACTATCATATCATCTAAAAATAATAAAATACTCAACTTCTACTCATTATTCCAAACTTTAATACAATCATATCACAACTACCCACTTTTTCAAATTCCAATATAATCATATCATAATAACTAATTACTTTTTCAAATTTTATTACAGTCACATCACACAAACCATCTCAACCATTAACCAACCAATCAAACACACTAACACAAAAACGGATTATCTACCCCCGGATAATCCACCAACCAAACGCACCCTAAAACTCAAAAACGGATTACCTGCCGCCAGTTTAACTCGTCCTAGCCTGTGTATAAATTCACTGGACATGGAAAGTGATTTTTTACACTTAACCTTGCGACTTTTTGACGTTTTTTTTCAAATGTTTTCCTGTGTCTATTTGATTGACGGTCACTCTGACATCAGTCAATATCAGTCGAGACTCGGTCGTTCAGAAAAGGGTTATTTTAAAAATGATAAAATACATTTTCTTTCCAAATCTTATATATTTTATACCTCTTATTACTCAATCGGATAGAAGGGATTTTACACCAAGACCCATAAGATCTTGTCCAACTACATCACAACCTCTATAATTTTTGCGCTAATGTCCCTGTCCGATGATTGTTGTGTAAGATTTGAGAAGATTACATGGATCGTGGTGTAATTAGAAAGTTTACAGAGGGTGTGGTGTAATTGGATAAGATTTTAGGGAGCATGATGTAAAAATCCCCAGATAAAAGATAGTCCAGAAAGTGATGCCTCCCTGCGCGTATTAGGTGTGGAAGATGGCCTTTTCCGAGCCCTAAAAAAGGGGACCGTCGGTCTTGAGACGGTGAGGAAGAAAATCTGAAGCTTCCTGACAAAGGTTTTAAAAATCGGATCGGACATTGAACCAGTTAATTTTCGGTTTGATCCAAGCAGGTCAGATCGTCAGTTCAAACTGATCGGATTGGTGATGATATCAGTATGACGTCATCATTTGTATCGACTCGGAAAAAATCGAACGGAACTTAATTTACTGGTTTGACTGGTTTAGCTGTTTTTTTACCGATAAAATCAGATACATACATATATATATATATATATGTATGTACCAATGAAATAATCGTTTAAATTGTCAAATCTTTCAATACAATAACATGATATTTAGAGTAAAACTCTACAAATGTTAGCCACGTTTTCTAGCATTATATATGAATATAATATTATAATATAATATTGTAATCATTTATTTATAGTTGCTTCTAGAAAATTACTCTAAGGGCCCGTTCGGTAGGAGAATAAGCAGGAATAAGGATGGAGAATAAGGGGAATAAGGGTCTATTCTACGTTCCGCTGGAGGATAAGAATAAAGAGAATAAGGTGAAATAAAGGTAGGTAAGGTGGGATAAAGATAGGAATAAGAGTAAAATAAGATGGAATAATGGAAAATAGTCGTACCACTAGTAACCGTGTCGGGAGGAGAATTGATCCCTTATTCCAGGGCCTAAACAGGGCCTAAGAAAGTAGTGGTACAACTTATTTTCCAAAAAAGAGAGGGACATAACTGATGTTGCAGAAGTTAAGAAGGGCGCAAGTGATATAAAATCCTATTATTTCATTATTTAAACTTTTATTATTTAAAAATTTATCAAACCATCAAAATTCAGTCAATCTAGGTCAACTGTCCGACGACCAGTCAGGCTCGTTTTTTATTTTCTTTTTTTAAATTAATTACATAAAATCGGTCGAACCGATCGGGTCAGGATCGGTTCCCGGACCAACTCGATCTGATTCGGTTTTTTAAACCATGTTCCTGGTCGCAGTACCGTCCCTGATTTTTCATGGGCCCTAGGCAAAAGAAAAAATGGCTCTTACAATTTATTTTACTAAGAGCAAATTGTCCCTAGTGTGTTTACCATCAAGTATAAAATGAAAGATTATATTTTTGGAGAACAATCGACCTTTATATAATCTCATTAAATTTTTAGTTTTAACATTGATTTGTTCAGCGAAAATTTAAATATTTAAGGACCCATTTTTTAGTGAGTTGTTTCACAGAAAATTTAATTTTATAAGGATCCACTTAGAAAGATGTTATTTTATTCATAAACTAAAAATCATATCACATATATTTTGAGCCCCTGAAGCTAATGGGCCCTGGGCATTTGCACTTCAAAACTATGCCCAGGGCCGGCCCTGCCTGGTCGTGGGGGGTCCATTAAGCATGTCGACTCCCCGTGTTCGAAGGCGTCTTCGGACTTCGATGTATGTCGACATGGTTTACTGCTTCAATGGTCTGGTGGTTGAGTAGTGTACCTTTCGTTTGAAATATTACGATTAAGTCCTATAAATTACCATTTCGTTAATAAAGCTGCAAGTCTCGAATAAAGGTGTGATTGGATCAGTTGCAAGATCCTTTTTTTAATAAGTTAGTAGAGAAGGGATCTCAACCTCCATTTAGACACATGGAATTAGGGACTTGAATTGGAACTTGCAGGTGGTCCTTGGGCGATTCTGTAATTTTTCCTTTTAGAATAACGTGATTTTTGTACCACAACCCCCGAAATTTTGTCAATTAAATATTACCCCTTATAAACTTCCTAATTACCCCCACGATCCCCATGGGCTTACTTACTAACTCTTGTGATTATTTCCCATCCATTTAACTACTAAAAGCGGACAGAATCCATCAAAAGCCGTTCATATTTACCCTTCTTGTATATCAAATTTACATACGCTCTTCTCATTTATCCTCCTCCCCTTTAACCATGCTCTTGCGACGTCACGTCGTCACCTCCTTCCTCGCATAGAAAATAGAGAAGCAGGCGACTGCGGGTAGCTGCAGTTGCTCTTGTAATGAGGTGATGAGGAGATCCTCTAGCATCCGATGTAATGAATGGCGACAGCGGGGATTAGTGGTGCATGACAATAAAGGTTGAGGATGTCATGGTATAAGTAGAGGATTCAATCGTGATAACCATCGATCAATCTGGTTGACCTCGACCTTATATAGTCGAGCGTCGTGATTGTGCGATGTGGGGACCTCCAGCAAGCGAAGGATGCCTATGAAGAGGATCTTAACCTGAGGATGGCAGAAGCTACTGTGGTGCGCATTCACCTCGATGTGAGGCAGAGAACGTTGGTGTTGGGTTGCAAGGAGAGGGTGATGAATAAGAAGGGATGGAGGCGAAGAAAGGAACAGGGGTTGGGGGAGTAAAATCCACCGCTGGATTTTGTTATGTTGTGATTAACACAAGATTAACTCAAGAAAATTAACTCAAGAAGAATCAAATTGATGGCAAGGGTCTTCGTATTAAAAGGAGCAAGTTTATCGAGGTTGGTGGATGATTACAAAGTATACAGTGGTTAACGGGTAACAGACCAAGTTCACAGGGATCTTGGTGTAAAAAATCTCTAAAATAAAGCATGAAAGAAAGATATGTATAATAATAAATAACATAACATAACATAAAGGAAGAGGAGATGTGGTGAACACGGAGACGGTTCTCGGTCCATACGATGGAGATGAGCTTCGGCTTTATAATTTTGCTTTGCACATCCGTGGGCCAAAAAAGTCGTTGGACAATATCTTAGGAAACATTGGACCCCCTAATCATTGCACCTAATAATTTGACTAATTGCTGAGTTCCCCAAGTTGTTCACGCGAGGAAAATTAGGTTGCAAATATGCTATTGTAACAATATTTTTAAATAAAGGGTTTTTATCAGCCTTCCGAGATGTTGCAATTTCAGTTATGTCCTATCAATTGTGCTCTCAAATTGCTTGTCTTTCTATCACTTGCATCCTTAAGGTTTGTTGTCGTTCATTCTCAATGCAAACGGACGTTAATTTTCGGACATAACGGGAATTAAATTAAAAATAAAGTCTGAAAATGTCATTTTTATCATCCTTTCTTCCTCCTTCCCCATCATCTTCTCTTCTTCCCCTTCTCTTCTTCCACCCCAGCCTCCTGCTCTTGTACCGTCTCCTCCCCCGTCCTCAGGTGCGCCCTCCGTCCCGAGCTCCTTCTCCCGCCATCGCATCGCCCATGTGCCTCCCCCTGCCCAACCTTCTCCCCCTGCAACTGCCACCCCTGCGCCTCCCCCACCCCTGCGCCTCCCCCTGCCTCCGCCGGCCCACTGCGCCTCCCCCTCCACCTGCACGTGCCGCCCCCTCGCCTCCCCCTCTCCTTGCCCCATCGCCCCCGCGCCTCCTCCTCCCCCTGCCCCTGCCGCCCCCCACCGCCCCCACGCCTCCCCCTTCCCCCGCCTCTTCCGCCCTCCTCCTCTGCCCCTCCTCCCCATCCCGTCCCTCTTTTCCTCCACCGACAACCACCTCCTCCCCATCCAACTCCTCTGCCCAATCCGTCGAGCTCCTCCCCTCTGTTGCAGTTGTAAAGAACCTGGAGAGGAAGGGTTGAAACTGGAGGGCTTTTCATTATTTGTTAAGTTAAGATAAATTTTTAACTAATTGATTCACGAAAATTCGTTGAAAAAATCAATAGAATTCATTGTTTGATCCGTAATGAGTGATATATCCGTGAAATGCAAAATTTTTAGAGATTCAATGGATGCATGAAGGTGTAACTAAGAGAGAAATTATAAAGAGAAAGGAAGAAGAATAAATGGAGGAGGAAGAAGATGAAGAAGAAGTCTGGACAATTATACCCCTCTTAATTGCACCATGGTTTGAAGAAATCATGGTTAAGTTTGACTCGGTGACGGTTAAAGTAACGGAGGGGCACAAGTGATAGAACGCCAAAAAGTCGAGGGCACTACTGATATTCCTAAAAAGGGAGGGGCACAACTGAAATTGCAAGATCTGAGAGAGGGGTACAACTGATAAAAACCCTTAAATAAAATAGCACCACATCGGATATTGACTTGAATTGGCTGTGTAGAAATGGGGTCGTAACAATGTCTTTAAATAAAAGGGATTTTTACACTAATAATTTTGATTAATTTCGTAATTACAATCATAATCCTACATAATTATGAATTACATGGGAAACATCGAGTAACCATGTGTTATGTTCCGTTTGAGATATCCGTTATTTTTGACGGTTTCCGTTTAAAAAGACAAATCTGCCGCTACTATTCATTCTTATTTGTAAGACATGTCATCCTTCTCTATTCATCATTTGAGAGGGGCAGAGAGGTGGAGACGGAGAGAGCTGCTGGAGGATGTGGTCAGCGCGGGAGGTGAAGGTCGCAGGGAGGCCGAGGGGGCTGGTGGAGAAAGTGATCTGTGCAAGGATTCGTCAGTTTTGCAGGCGTTTGAGGTGAGGGGATGTATTGGGACCTGCAGGCGGTGGGAGAGGGTGAGACGGGGCGGGGGTTGCAGGAGCTTTCCTTCCCGACATCGATGCTTCCCCCTCTCTCGTATCGATGCCCGCCCCTCTCCGCCTCATTTTTCCGCAATTGTTGTTTTTTTTTTTAAAATATCACCATGTATATTCATCTATATATCCCTCCAATATGCCATTCGATTTCATCAGAACAGAAACTCATATGCCCTCCATCTAGAATAGGTGAATTACAGTAATCTTTAGACCGTTAAAATTACATGTTCTAGGTGGAGGGTAAAGGAGCCTCTGTTTCTGACGAAGTTCAAATAGTATATTGGAGGGATATATAGATGAATATACATTGTGATATTTTTCAAAAAAAATAAACAAAAATTGTGGAGGAGTAGGGAGGCCATGTTGCGGGCAACCCCATTTTTTCCTATTAAATATGGTTCTTTGTTGTTTGCAATATCAATTATGGCTCTCTCTTCACGAAAGGGCATATTTAGAAATCGGGGTACAAGAGATTAAAAATGTTTGGATGATTATAATTCTTCGGACCTTTTGGGCACATAATAACACAACCTTCATTACTGATTCAAAACTCTCCTATGTTGCAATAAGAACTTAACCATGGTATGGTTTTCTACCTGCACTTAAAAAGGTTATGACCCGAATTTATTGAGCACAAGTCGTGAGTATGTCGAATGCATGTACTAAAGTTGAAACAAACATGAAAAGTGTTGTACTCGTACGAAATGATCAACTACAAAATGTTTGATATTGATTGAGCTTTGCGAATCGTATTCTTCTTACCTTTCGCAATGCCTCCTCTGGCCTCTTATCTGACGCCTTGAATGTCCAGTGTGCTCGTTGCCTCGGTTCATTTGCATCTCGAAAGTATGGATAGCCCCTAATCGATAATCGTACGTAGATATGAGCATTGATCAAGGATTTTATAAAATATCGATCATCACAAATGATCAAATTAGATGGAGTTGAGATGTTTGAGCGAGCACTTATTTTTCTTATCTTTATTTTATTGTATTTTAGTAGCGTACTTTATTCTACTATTTATTTTTTATTTAGTTTCTATTTTCTACAATAACTACCTATTCAACTCCATCATTCCACCATTTTTTCTAACTTCTAATTCAACTCCACCATTTTATTAACCTCCCCTCCACCGCTTTCATAAATTCTATTTTTTTTTCTCTTTATATACATCTCATCCTCCTCATCTTGCACTTGATTCATCTTTATGTGAGGAGAGCTCAGTTCCTAGAGTTGAATCGGTGACAACGACGCAACCACGGTCGAGCAACGACATTCCTCTCTCTGATGAGATCCATTAATTGGCTTCTTGGTCAACATCGCAGTTGCTTCCGCACGCTGCTCGAGCTCATTGCTCGCCAGTGATTCGAACGAAGACATTGCTTCTCGTAAGCACACCACAAGCGACCGCTTCCATCGTAGGTAAGTCTCATTTTTATCTTTGCATTTTTTATCACAACGCATCACCACCCATTTGTCACCTTCATGTGTTCATATTTGTGTTTATCACATCACTTCATCATACCAACCATCACCAGCGGCGAGCACGCCGCCAGTGCCTCCTCCACACCGCCAAGTTGCGGCGGCGCTCCTCCTCGGTGCGGCGCAGCAACCCCGCGCGGCCTCTGCCTCCAGCCCCTGTACGCACTGGCCCCGCACGGCCTGCTGCCCTCCGAAGGCCGCGCCGGCCACTGCCACCGCGGCGCCCCTCCAGCAGCATGTGCGGCTCCAGTCCACAAGCCCCCGCTGTCCTCCGCACGCACGCTGCAGTTCCCTCTCCGCCCGCGGCGAGCGCGACCTGCAGAAGAAGGTTTTCTTCATTTTTTATTTTTGTAAAAATTATATTTTGTCTTGTCAAGTTTTATAATTACAAAAAGGTCCATGTGCTTAGTTTTTTTTGTATGTTTCTGTTCTCAGAATTTACACAGATAACCCTATGCTTATGTATTAATTTGGACTTCTTTAATACATCGTTTTATTTGATGAAAAATTCTATGATTTTGCGCAACTAATTATATATCATCTAGATATTTATTTATATTTTTGTGACCTTTGGGTAATTAATTAAAATTATTCTAGTGAAAACTTCTATATTTTACCCAATATGAGCTCTTAAATTCATTTTCACTCACGGTTACTTTAAAAAATCCATAAAAATCGAGAAAGATGCCTTGAAGTGTGCTTTAATTACTATCCAAATTTCATATAAATCGGAGTTGTTTTGTGCCTTAAATAAATTTTAGAATGATTTTTGTAATTTATTTTTAATTAAATCCACGCACATCTATTTTGCAAAATTTCAACTCTCTTGGTTGCTCATATAAATATCTTTTTAAGATAATTTGCACTCTGGTTTATTTGATAATGTGGATTTATTAGGAATTAATTAATCACTATCACTTTGTTTCCATTGAAAAATCTATAAAAAAATCATATTTTATCAGAAAATTCTAAAAAAAATTATTGTAGACTCATTGCATCATATTTTATTTTCAATAAATTTTTCATAATTTTTGCATTCTGTTTTTGTGAAAAATTGTGTAAAAACCTCATAAAAAGTGTCCATTTTCATTATTACATTTTATCCCTAAAATTCTAAAAAAATGTTCTGCATTCATCATTGAATTAGGTTTCCAGGAAAAAAATAATTTGGCTAAATTGGACTAATTTCACATTAGAATTAAGTTGACTAAGTTGTGTGTTTTCTTAGTGTCTTAATTCACCCGCATATTGCATTTCATATTATTTTTGCATTAAAAAATACAAAAAATCTGCATTGGAAACCTATGCCTAATTATTCTGAATTAACCCGAAGTTGTTCCTTTGCCTCCATGTATTCAACCCCGGACTTGTCCATGATATAAATTAAAGTTGAGACACTCTTCACGGAGATTTTTTCTCGATTCTAACTGGTTCGCTAAGTACACGTATTACAACGAGTACAAATTGTCACGTACCTAGCACGACGATCACCTATCAAGAGTGATCGCCTATCACCGACTGCTTTCTCACAAGGATTTTATAGTGAGTGAAAGGCATATTTCTCTTTGAGAGATATGAAGTGAACTAACAAAAATATTGCTGTCTTTTTTTAGGCGAGGGCTTTCTATTCTAAAGCTCCTTGAAATTAAGTTTGATGGTCAGATTGGGTACGTAGACTGCTTACCTCGAACTTTTCATGGGAAATAGTATTACTGAGCTGTGTACTCATCACTTCTTCAGGGGTGCAGATTTGTACTTGCGTTTAAAATTTGTACTAATTAAAAAAGAAGCAGCTCTTTGAAATTTGTTCCTGGAGTATTGGCTTAGTTTCAGAAGTGGTAAAATTTTCAAATTAATTTAGACCAAGAAAAATGCCCGTGTTCCAACTCGAAGGCCCTGTTTGGTTGGAGAATAAGCCCTGGAATAAGGGGTCAATTCTCCTTCCGACACGGTTCCCAGTGGTACGACTATTCCCTATTATTCCATTTATTTCACTCTTATTCCTATTTTTATCCCACCTTACCTACCTTTATTTCACTTTATTCTCCTTATTCCTATCTTTCAGCCGAACAAAGAACAGACTCTTATTCTCCTTATTCCCCATTCTTATTCCTGCTTATTCTCGAACCGAACGGGCCCATAGGAGGTTTGATTTTGGTATCAATGGGTTCCACGCTGGAACCTTGAAGTTACTATGGTAGTTTTTTTGTGTTGGAGTGGGTATATAATCGATCGACAACTGTTGTGACATTGCATTTGAGAGTTTTTGGAGGATGACTTCTGTGCAGACAAGTTATGTTTCTTCCTGAGTCAACCTTATGTAGCTGAGGGTGCAACTAACTTGAGATGGGTTATGTTGTATAGATGGGTTTTCGCCACGTGCCTCCCCTAATTTCTCAATTTGTCCTATTTTATCTCATTAAATATTAATATAAAAAGTTGCAATATGTGATTGTGCCCTCCATCTAAGGATGCTAACGGAACAAACATATTTGTATCCATCTGCCATCGTGTCTGTTGTATAAAATTTTTGACATTTGTATCCGTATTTGTTTTAAAATGAAAAACATATATGGATATCACTTTGATAATTACAAACATCCTTATCTGTGATCGTATATCCATTTTTATATATAAATATATTTGTAGATTTTTTTTAACCATATATAACATAAATATATACATTCTTTCACCATATTTAGCATATTTTTTTGATATAAGCACATTTAGTATATCTGTATCTCATGTTTTCCATCCAATTCATTTATATTTAAGTTGATCTTTTGTGCATTTCAAATGTTATCAGTATGCTATCAATATATGGTTTACATCATTATCCATATTTTAAGGATATGGTAAAATAACTTTTAACACGTCGATATCCATACCACATTGTATTCGTATTTAAAAATGGAAAAAATGGGGATACCCTCGTCCCATTTTTCCGCATTTTTTTATTTTTTTGAAAAATATGACCATGTATATTCATTTATATCCCTCATATATGTCATTCGAATTTCGTCAAAAACAGAGACTCATATGCCATCCATCTAGAATATGTAATTTTAACGGTCTAGATATTGTTGTAATCTATCTGTTCTAAATGGAGGGCATATTTGTTTCTGACAAAATTTGAGTGGCATATTGGAGAGATATATAGATGAATAAACATGGTGATATTTTTCAAAAAAAATAAAATAAATTGCGGAAAAATAGGAGCGCGGGCAGCCATGTTGGATGCCCCATTGAACCCTTTAAAAATGGACATGGATCCTTTCTTTTTTTTAGACCCGGATATGCCATGCAAGGAACTAGGAGCACGTCTCGGTACCCCTCGCTCCCTCGCAACATCGCCTATGTCGCGGACGTGTTGTGATTCTGTTCCCTGACGAACCCACCGTACTGTTTGCACCGTCATTCCTGGACATACTATGCATCTAGTTTCTCATCATGGCAAGATTTAGTCTCACGCTTCAAGTCTCAACTCTAATGCATGCAACAATAATATAATATATCTGTACTTCATAGGTAGATATATATGCTTATAAAAAACATCTTTTTACCAAAATTGACTAATGTAATCAGACCCAAAGCATTTTACCATTCCTAATTTAATGTTGCGGATGTCCCTTATGTGCTTTTATTATATACATATATTTTCAAAATACAAAAATTAGATGCGCAATTCTTTACATATCTCCACGCATATGGTTGTTTATACTGTTTTATTTTTTTGTTCTTGTATCTTATTTTTTATTATTATTTATCGGTGTGTCCTGCCTAATCTGTAATCATGGGTCCGTCACTGGTCCTATTCTATGCCATAGAATTTTTAGAGTTTTGACTGTTGAGTTGGAGACAAAGGTTCTGAATCGATTTAAATCCTTATTTGGTTAGCATTTTAGAGCTGTAATCTTAATCAAATAGCATAGTTGCCTGGTGAGATATGTGGCAAAAAGCTTGCATGTATATATATGCATTATTTATGTACGTACGCATGTATATACGACGCATACACATTCGTGCTTGTGCAGAAGTTGCAAATATATGTAAGGTGTACGTATGGGCTTAGTGATCATTTGAGAATATCAGTTGTGTCACAGACTTCTTATCATTCTATCATTTATACCCCTCAGGTTAGTGATCGTCCATAACCAACGCAAACTGACGTTAGCTTTGAGGATGCAAATAACATTAAATTTAAAAAAGAAGACTAAAAAGTCTTTCGCATCCTCTTCCTCCTCCCCCTTCTTCTTCCTCTTCCTCCTCTCTAGCTCCTCCCTCCACCCTCGTGCCTCTCCTGCAGCCTCCTCCGCACTGAGCTCCCCCTGGAGAAAAGACCCTGGAGCATGGACGGATCTAGAGGGGGGCATGGAGGGGCACATGCCCCCCTAGATTTTAGTTAATCTTCCATGTATTATTGTTATATATGTTAAATATATAGTGTTAATTTTATTTTTATATAATAATGTAATTTATAAATAAAAAATGTAAAAATGGCAACAGTATGATCTTTTCATACAATTTTCTCATTCTCGCTCTTTCATATGCGAAGATCTTTCCCCACATATTCTCTTTACACATCTCTCTTTCTACCTTTCTCCTTTTCCCTTTCTCCTTTAAAAAGGAGTGTATCTTACTTTATTTTATGATCCTATTTTTTTAAGTTCTCTATTTTCAGTGATGTCTTCTAAATATGTTTGAGTTTGTATCGATTACATAGCACTATTATGATAACGCATTTAATTTTAATGCAATACATAACTATCTAAAATTTTATCACTACAATAAATTACAATTGAAGTACAAAAATAGGATCGAAAATAATTAGCTATCGATTATTTCTATTTTCACGAACTTTTTGTTGTCACAAAGTATGGGGTATTTTATCTATAAATACGTCTGACATCATGTGAATATATTATCTATAACTAGAGTAGTAGTAATAAACATATCATTGCCATAAATATTTATTTAACCTACATTTAGCGATGAATGTTATATGATGATAATCTATAGTCGAAAAAATTGTTGATATAGTTATAAAACCGATGTCCTAGATCATTGTTGCAACATTTTTTTATAATGCTATATTAATAGAAAGTACTTCTACACTATATATTAAGCAAATCCAATCTATATTCAACTTAATTTAAAAAGGAAAATGTTGCTTCACCACAACATATACATGACTTGTGGCATTGAAAATTTACCACAATATTGTCCAAAAAAATTTATCTGGCTTCTGACAAAGTAAAATTTGTTGTTGCAAGCTAAAAAATCTATCATTACAATTGATTTATTTTGAGTCTATGAATTTTGATTTATCTAATATCCATAATTATATATATATATATATGTAATTAGAATGAAGCGCTTTTCGAAAAAATGGAAGTTTAAATCTCTTACTTGTGTCTCCTTCGCATAAAGCTAAAAAACAAAGAAGTTCAATCAAATTATATATTTTTTACCGCATCATAATTACTCTACTTGTCAGTTGATAATAGAATAATCAATATATAAATGATTTTTTTAATTTGTGCCCCCTCTATAAAAAATTTCTGGCTTCGTCCCTGCCCTGGAGAGTGGGGATTGTTGCTTTCTAAGCTCGGTTTAGGGTTTGGGGAGATGGGTATTTGTTGGCTTCTCTCATTTTGAAATTTTGGAGGGTTGTTCACTGTAGATCTTCTCAGGTTATGTTCTTGAACAGAAGAAGAGAGGTGTGAGGCACAGCTTTCTGCGGCAGAAGTGATCTTTTTGTGAATTTGAGCTCCATATCACCTCGAACCGATTTCGCTTATTCGTATCTCTTCCATCGCCTCTTCACTTCAGATTCATCACTGATCCGGGATCCGATCTCCATTATTCACCTTTCATCAAAGATCAAATCCTTAACTTTCCCATTCTGAACATGACTCTAGGCCGAGACTTGATCTGGAGCCAAGCTTTCAACATGCATGATCTTCATCAGTTGATCCGAGGGTGAGCTTTTTCACATATAATCAAACTACAAGCATCTAAGCGTTGAATTGAAGCACCTTTGAACAAATCATCCCCATCGACGAAGCACTTGCAATCGAATTGATTTGAGAGCCATCGAGCCTAGGAACACCCGGAGCTTCATCGAACTACACCATCCCACATCTGGAGGTTCGATCGAGATGTGTGTCGCATGGAGTCATGATGATCTTCGTCGAGTAGAGGAATCCCCAGAAGAGATGAAGCAACATCTGTAGCAGAACGAGCATCAATCCTCCACCATCGAGAACTTAATCAGGAGAATGGTCAGCACCAAACAGCATCGAGCTTCAACTGAAGATCGACAACCTTGAAGGACTTCTGTTGGCGATGAGCTTCACACGAGATTGAGATATGAATCAACGAAATAGCGTTGCATCATCGAAGCACTCCTTAGAGCCTTCATTGGAGAGATCGTATTTGAGACGTCACCTGAAGTTGATTCCTTCTCCTAAAGATCATAATCGATCACAATCTTGGTGGTGATTATGGTATTCTTGCTCGATTGTGGTGATGGCATATGATGATGGATGGTATTCTTGCTCGATTGTGGTGATGGCATATGACGATGGATGGTTTCAGGCAGCGACTCTGCTATCCTCCCTCTGCCACCACCCCCACCCGGATCTAGAGGAAAGAAGCGATTCCAACAGAAGAGGAGGTGGTGGGTGTAGATGGGTGGACGATTGTACCCCTCTTAACAATATCATGGTTTGAAGAAATCATTGTTAAGTTCAACTCAGTGACGGTTAAAATTACGGAAGGACACAAGTGATAGAACGGCAAGAAGTTGAGGATACTACTGATATTTCCAAAAAAAATAGTACAACTAAAATTACAATATCTCAGAAGGGCACAATGAATAAAAACCCTTTTTAATAAAATCACCTTCTTACGCAAAACAGGAAAAAAATGGAGGTGCGGGGAATCGAACCCCGTGCCTCTCGCATGCGAAGCGAGCGCTCTACCATATGAGCTACACCCCCTTAGACATTCTGACCAATAGTATTTACATTATTATTTTATTATTAATTTGCACGTCGTTGTACTCCTCTATCATTAATAAACGATTTTGTTTAAAATAAAGTTTCACGATTCACGAAGCGTTTATTTGGTAACATGATGGGGTTAAAGTTCTTGGAAATGTTTAGGAAGATGGATAGTATCGAAAACAGCATCCGTACGCTCTTTTCTATTTTTTAATCGGAGACCTCAAAAAATCATTAAAAATAATATATGTACTATCTTAAAATTTACGTACGAAAACTTCAGACCGATAAGCCCATTCAATATACATATTATCTTAAAATATTGACGAAATGACATTGCTCCCAATTTAAATGATCGACGCATACCTTGTCATGAACAGTAGGCTATCTCTTCTGAAGGATAGGTCATTTCCTGCCTTCGGTTGGGGGTTATCCCCCACTTTGAGTGGATTACCCCTCAAAACCCATATATCTAACCCACTAATGGATTCCACTCTCTCTCTCCAATAAAAAAATTATATTATATCATCATATCATCTAAAAATTATAAAATACTCAACTTCTACTCATTATTCAAAACTTTAATAAAGTCACATAACAAAAATTACCCACTTTTTCAAATTCCAATACAATTATATCATAATAACTATCCACTTTTTCATATTTCAATACAATGACATCACACAAACCCTCCCAACCACTAACCCACCAACCAAACACACAAACACAAAAATGGGTTATCATCCCTAAGATAACCCACCAACCAAACGCACCCGTGTATTTGGTTGGAAGATTATCTGAGAAGGGTAATCCGTTTTTCTATTTTGGTGTTTGGATGGATGATTTGAGGTTGAGACTTGACAGGATTTATTGTGATATGATTGCATTGAAGTTTAGAAAAGTGAATAGTTGTTGTGATATAATTGCATTAAATTTGAAAAATTATGTAAAGGTTGAGTATTTATAATTTTTAGATGATATGATTGTATAATATAATATTTTTTTAGTGGAACGGATAAAAGACAAATGTTTTTTATAAAGTAATGGTGTCATCTTTGGTTCTACTAGTCAGTCCCATCTGTTTTTTATTGTTGTGAAAATTCAAAATCGATGCCTAATCCAGAGACGGAGACAAGGGGGCGGGAGGGGGCCTGGCCCTCGTCTCCCAATTAATTCGTTCTATGTATTAAATTTTATTATAATAGAATACAATTTATATACGACATAATTAACTATGAAAAATAATAAGCTGTATATAATACCCCCCCCCCCATCTTCCATTTACACGTTGTATAGATATGGATATATCGGTATTTGATTCTTCATCATATCAATATCATACAAATTCTGATACTGTATCCGCATATGTTTTCAAATTGATATGAATATCAATATTACATTCATATCAACAAAAATCTATATCTGATATATCCATTTATATATAGGGGTAAAATGGGCTTTTAGCTCCCTTTCTACTTTCCCCATTTTTTCGTTTTTTTTGAAAAATAATTTCATGAATTCATCATTATATCACTATATTATATCATTCAATTTTTTTACTCCTACGACCCCATCCAGACAAGATCTTTCAACAATTTTACGACCATTAAAAAATGACTGCCTTGAAAGAGGTCGTAGGAGTAAGGTTTAAAAAACCGAACCGGTTGGATCAAGAACCAACTTCGACTCGGTCGGTTTTATGTAATTATTTCAAAAAATAAGAAAATAAAAATTAGGCCCAACCGACGGTCGGATCGGTTTACCTAGGTGGTCAGACAAGGTTAGCTCGGATTGACCCAATTTTGTAGGTTAGATAAATTTTCAAAAAAAATAAAGGTTTAAATAATTAAGTAATAAGGTTTTATCACGTGTACCATTCTTAATTTCGGTAATATCAGTTACATCCCTCTTTTTTGAAAACTATCACAAGAAAAAAACAAAGTTTTGACAAAAGAGAAATATTCAGGAAAACTATCGCTTAGTTAGGGATGCCATAGTATTAGAAAATGTGTTATATATGAATTGAATGACTTATAATGATACAAAAATAATAGATGTATTTATTTCATAAAAATTATATCAAATGTATAAAAAGATAAAAGATATTATTATTTTTAACTAAAAATAAATATGAAGATGTATTTTAAAACAAATATATGAATACATGCACAAATATATGTGGACATCAAAGTGCATACACACACACACACACTCTTTATGTTCCTACATTAGGAGCGATATAATATTATTTATTTAAAAATCTTAATTTTATTGGTATAACTTAACATCGTGTTAATGAAAGTGTATTTTGATTTGAAGAATTTTGTAACGATCTTTTTATCAATACAATATTTGTTGGGATATTTATATGAAAGTGTAAGTTTACAAGGATATCTTTGTGAAATACATTTGTAAAGACATTTTTAATAATTACAATGAAAAATAGTAATAAAGGTAAATTATATATAGTCTCAATAATTTGGCCCTCCAAGTAGAAATTCCTGACCGTTCCTAGCCTAGTCAATTTGATGTCCAGTTGATCTTTTTTCTTAACCCCGTCGACCACAAAGTTTGCATGAGTTATGTTGAGATTGAACAAATTTGGAAAAGATGTAATCAGTAACAATGTGGTGCTCCATCTATAAGACTAATTTTAATACGATCCACGACCACCAAACTTCGTTGTTTGTTTTGATTTTCTATCGTTGAATTACATATTAATTCAAAATCAATTTAAAACCAATTTTAAGGAATGAGTACCACGTTGTTGTTAATTAAAACTCAAATAGTAATTTGCTTTGGGTTTTTTAAACTTGCACCCTTTTGAGATTCGGCAACTGCAGTTGCGCTTCTACTTTTTTTTTTCCATAACACTTGTGTTTATGTATTCTCTTGCAAATCTTACATTACCATCTGTATTTTTCATATTACACGTATGCCCCTATTTTTACCTTAATACAAGGGGAGTGCCGTAAATTTTGACTCCAACTTATCTTCGGGGTCATGATTTGATATAAGATGTAAACGGAGGGATACATATATAGATATTATCATATTCTTATTTGTTTTTGAATACGAATAGATGCGGATATGAATATTGACGGATATTAGAACTATTTTGCCTGTATGCTTAAAAAACGGATACTGATTGCATACGAGTAATGCTAGAACTACTCTATAGAATCTACTTAAATATATACGAATTAGACGAAAATACATGATATAAATTTACTAAATGTGTTTGTATCATAAAAGTTATATAAATATAGTAAACGAAGGTATAGAATTATGTTATATAGGGTCAAAAATGAATCTATGATTATATTTATATATGAAGACGGATATACGGATATGGAAAAATGGATACTGATCGCATTCGAGTGATCTTACAAATATTATATAGAATCGACTTAAATATGTACGAATTGAATGGAAAATACATGATATAAATTTACTAAATGTGTTTGCATCATAAAAATTATACAAATATGATAAACGAAGGTATAGAATTAGAGGAAAGGGAAGCTACATCATGATGTAGCTAACCTTAGCTACATCAGGGGGAATTCCATATTTTTTTATTTTGTTTTTCGAAAATTCCACGATAGATTTTCTTAACTATATGCCTCTAATATGTCATTCAAATTTCGCCAGAAACAGAGGCTCTTACGGCCTCCATCCAAATGATCATTTTTTAACTGTCACATATTTGATGTATTTTACATGTTCTGGATGGAGGCCGTAGGAGTCTCTGTTTCTGACGAAATTTGAATGATATATTAAGGGATATAGTTAAGAAAATCCATCGTGGAATTTTCGAAAAAATTAATAAAAAAAGAGACGATAATACCCCTGATGTAGCTAAAGTTAGCTACATCATGATGGTGTAGCTTCCCTTTCCTCGTAGAATTATGTTACGTAAGGACAAAAATAACTTTATAATTATAATTATATACAAAAATGATGATATCCATATCCATATTTATTTTAAAATAGATATCTATATTTATTTTAAAATAGATATAAAACGGATAGGATTGTACGGGATGATATTTGTGCATATTTATTGGACGGTGATCTCATGCAGAGCGTCACATGCAAGTCCCGACACATGCAGAGTAAAATTAATGGAGCTTCACCTTCCAACGTCTATAAATAAATGCTATGGTGTCCTGCACTCCACCGCCCATCTCCCCACCACAGCAGCAATGGCCTCCTCCTCCTCCCTCACCTTCCTCTCCATCTTCCTTTTCCTGCTCCTCGTCCTCCTCTCCGCCTCCTCCCAAGCGGCCTCCCGCCGCCTCCTCCGCGGCCCCACCGACTTCGACCACAACGCCACCGACCCCTTCCTCAGCCCCCACAACGACGCCCGCCGCGCCGTCGGCGTGGCCCCTCTCTCCTGGAGCGCCAACCTCACACGCTCCGCCAGCCTCCTCGCTCGTCGCCAGCGCAACCTCAGCGCCTGCCGCTTCGCTGACCTCTCCGCCAGCATATACGGATCCAACCAAGTCGAGGCCAGCTACCCCGTCCCCCCCGCTGAGGTGGTTGCATTGTGAATCGATCAGAAGAAGTGGTACACGTACGCCTCCAACACGTGCGAGGCGGGGCACCAGTGCGGGACGTACACGCAGGTGGTGTGGAGGAAGACGACGGAGGTGGGCTGCGCGCAGGCGGTGTGCTCCGGCGGGGCCACCATCAGCCTCTGCCTCTATTACCCCCCGGCAACGTGCAGGGGGAGAAGCCTTATTAAACGGTCCGTCCGTCCGTCCGTCCGTCAGATCATGATCCAAGGGACCCGAACCTCCTGATGCTCCCGTTGTAAGGAGAAGGCTGTTTTGATATAAATGTTTTGATGGAAAATCGTTGGGCTTTAATTTTGACTATGTGTATTTAAAAATATGGAGGGGTAGGTGAGAGATTTAGAAAAAGGGGAGGGAGATAATTAACAATGTAATAAAACTTGCAGTCTCAGTCTCCGGCAGGGTAGCAGTGCTTTGATTCCTGTTATTTTGCTCCTGACCTCCATAAAGCTTGTGGCCCTATCTCACATTGGCCCTTCGATCGTCGGCAGTACCGCAGACTCGGCAGTAAAATCGTATATCACCGAAGTCGCTCGATCGTGCAAATTCGCACTTTTTGTAGACCCGTACTATAAAAATTCGTGCAAACCGCTCGATTAAGATCCAGCAGTTCTCTGATTTTACTGCATAGTTTGTGGTACTGCAGACGATATGGTCTCCTCACAGAGTCAGTGGGAGATCCATCCATTAGTTCCGGATACAGATAAACGTGTTAATGTATTCCTCTATATTTTTAAACATGAATATAGACGCTGACACTGATAATGAAAGATATGAAAATTATGTTACAATATCTTTAAAATTTGAAAACGGATACCTATAATTACATATAATATTGAAATTGTTAAAATACTAACTTAAATATACATGTATTGGATGGCTTATAAATGATAAAAAGTTTAAAAGAGTATGCTCGCTGGGTGCATATAAGAGCATGCTCCCGTTGTTTATTCCACATTTTCTTGTTTTTTTTGAATGAAACCTACGAGAACTTACTTAGAATAATAAGTGGAATATTTGTTTCAAATTTTATGTAAAGCAGACGTTCCTAAAACTTCCATATGAAGGGGGTTAATTTCAGCAATTCTGAAACTGTTAAAATTTAACAATCTTAATGGAGGAGGTAAAGATCTCAGATTAAGTCGAAGTTTGAATGACACCATGGTAATATATTGTAATCTAAATTCACTTGATTTCATTTCAGAAAAATAAAAAAAATACGAGAGCATACTCTTTTTCCCATGATAAAAATGTAATATGTTTATTTATTGAGGAAAGTGAAGCTACTCCATGGAGTAGCTAACCTTAGCTACTTCATGGATATTTTTTTACCATTTTTTATTTTCTAGAAATAAAAAAAATAAAATTGATAGAGTGGCTTCCATTTTCTCTTGTTTATTTCATAATAATTATATCGAACGTGGTGAAAGGATATACAAAGTTTTGTTACATGTAGTTAAAAATAAATCTAGAACTATATATGTATATATGAAAAACCGATATGTGGATATAAGATATTTGTGGATATCTAAGTGGTATACACATTTATATCTACTTTAAAATAGATACGGATACAAGTGTCCAAATTCATTATAATGGATACAACAATGAATATAGTAATGGATCGGATATATATATATATATATATGTATATATATATATATGTATATATATATACATATATATATATATGTATATATATATACATATATATATATATCCATTTGCATCCCTAAACATATGGATAGATCGAATCTCCCTTTGCACGGTTATAAGTACCTTATTCGAATGGGTTTAATGGGTTGCCCCGCCCCTTATTTCAGCCTTTTTTTTAAAAAAAATAAAATCATGTATATTCATCCCTATATCCCTCCTATATGTCATTTGAATTTCGTCAGAAACAGAGACTCATACGGCCTCCATCGAGATAGTGTCGATTTAACAAATCATGTTACCGTTAAAAAATGATTGTCTGGATGGAGGCCATATTAGACTTTGTTTCTGATGAAATTCGAATGACATATAGGAGGGATATATGGATGAATATACATGGCGATATTTTTCAAAAATAATACTGAAAATGGTGCGGGGACAACCCCATTAACCTCTATTCGAATAGATCAAATCTAAAGGAATATATTGGTACTGTTGTATACATGTATTATAGAACATTACCATCATATCTTTAATTGTATCATAATAAAATGATTTCATAAGTGTTTTCTTACATGTAAGAAATAAAATAAAAATAAAAATCTTTGTTTGTATTGTACTAGAAAAAATAAAAACAAATACCATTAATCATTTCCGTGTGCATATCAATATCTAAAGTATGAAGATGGATGCAAGAGCCGACATTAACAAATATAGTTTAACCAAATGCACACTTTATTGAATCCACAAACATTTGAAAATCCAGTCAGAAGAACATGTATAAAACTATACGTGTATCTATATCTAGAAAAAAATGGAAATGGTATATGTATCTATCAAAACCTATCCGGATCTGAAAAAATAAAATGAATATCTTTATATGTTTTCATGTTTGACAATAAAATTAAATATCCTGTTTTTCTTAAAGTGCTAGACAGGTAAGTCCATGGTGAGTTCTTGTGCAATAAAAGCCGTGAACTTTCTTATACAATTATTTGAATCAAAGCATAATTATGTTTATACTAATGATAAGATCCCTCTGTATAAATTGGATTATGTAACATGGTCATCTTTATATCATATAGGTGTTGATTTAAAGAGTTAGATCATACAGATTGATGTAAAATTCTATATCTAAATAATTAGATTGAGGAGTCAATTCATATCGTCAAGTGATATTAAAAAAGGTTCTCCAGTCTTAGAATAGATAGCAATCTTCTCTTAAGATTGATATCCGACCGATACTCTTGATGCATACTATCAACATACGGAAAGAGATTTGAAGGTGTTGAATGAGTCAAGTTAAAAAGTTAACTAATGAGATCGAGATTAAAGACATGTATCGTATATTGTCACGAACAGGCTCACATCCTTTGATTGGAGACAGATATACTTATATATGTGAATGTGTATATTCAGCATAACAATAGGTTGATGGCCTTATGAGGTCCAAAAACCGGCAAGCTGGTGTAAATATAAGGAAAATGAGATGTATAACCTCTCAAAGTAATTACAAAGGTTCATTTTCTGAAATGGAAGATGGGAGCTCAGTCGTTATAGACTGGAGTCTCGACGAATTAAATCGGTGGATCATCTTATTTATGAAATAATATAAGAATTTGAGAATATTAATTTGTAAAGTGTATATTTGATATTTTCACCCAATGATCAATTGATAATTCTATGATAAACCCTTGAAGGCAATGGCCAAATATGGGATTGAACTCCGGATTTCTTCAAAGTTTTAGTATGTATAGGGTTTTAGGAATGCTTTAGGTTGATGCGATCATAATATATTGTATACTATGACACTTCCATTCCTAGAAAATGCTGAAATTGGATGGATTTAGTGACTCCACTTTGAGTCTAGATAAATGAGAATAAATTGGAGTAAATCTCACTTCATAAAATAAATTACTAAATCCAAAGAATTAGAAGTTAACCTAAAAGAGTTCGTAGTCAATAAAGAAATTAGTTTAATATTTGATTAAATCAGATAGCTCAAAGTGATCTTTTCTCAAAATAGTCAAGTCTTTGACTTTTAAGATAAAATAAGTATATATATCATATTATGATGAAATTTGATAGGTGCATAGAATAATATTCATGCATTCAATAATCTATATAATGTTGGATTTTTTACAATAAGCACCAATCATCAACTTCTGTCTTTTGGCAACAATGCCTCTGATAACACATGGGTACGAGGTTTCTTTCATGTATAATTATATTAGCAATAAACAATACGATAAACAATACTTTAAATGATACGCATGACCTACATTTATTGACTATATGTATATACTACTCAATACTATTTATATGATGCACATGGCATAAATTTATTTTGTGTTCTTGTACCAGTCTATATGTGTCTAGTAGGTATTTTAGGGGATTTTTACACGTGCTCCTCTAGGTTTATGCAAATACACCAATGTTTTGACTTTTTTTGCCCTAACACTTGTGCTCTTATTTTTTTAAGGTAAGTATGGTATGGTTTCATTGATACTTCAGAAGTAATGAACATGTAAAAGCAAAGTAGGAGGTTTTCCAAAGTCAAAAAGACCCATGCTCGGGTGAAAGAGGGTTTACAAATGATGATTCAAAATTCAAGGGGTGCCTCGTTTTAGTTCGGGAGGATTAAAACATCCTCTAAAATGCTCCTAATCAGCACACGGTCGGACGCACTTGATGTTTTCGTTCAACGCAAGTTTCGTTCTCTCCATATTCGCCATATAATAACAGCGAAGGCGGTCCTAAGTTTTACTCCCTTCTGAGCGTCCAAAGCGTGAATCTTTTTAATCCAAGCAAGCGAGTTCAAGATGTTCTCCCCATAACCAGATATAGGAAGCGAAAGAGCCGCGCACACACCATGCTAGATATGGATACAGAATGGGCAATCCCAAAAGAGATGATCTCTGGTTTCAAGCTGGTGGGCACAAAATAATCAATCAAGGTCCGAGAAAATAGCAAATCGAGACAATCTTTCCCGTGTCGGAACTTTGTTTTTAACCACTCTATAGAGGCAGCACTTAAGCTTCGGGCGAGCTTTAGAATGCCAAACATCTTTCCACCAATCGACAAGGAGGGCTCTAGCATGAACAAGGTCGAAGGCAGAATGAAAGGAGCAACCCGTCAGAGAGAGAGTCCAAACTGGAGGTCTAGAAAGGAAGTCCAAAGTAGGAGCCATGAGGGGCCTCGTCTTCAGCAAAACCTTCCACACCGCAGAAGATCCAGACAGCTCATTAGCTTCCCAAAAAACCTCATCCCTCAAATATTTGGTACGAAGAAAATCTGCCCAAAGAGATCCATAAGCCGAGAGGAACCTTCAAACCCAAGCAATCTTGTTATTAGTTTGATAGTTTACTAAATAAATTAAACCACGATTTGTTCAAACCAATGTGCGAGAAATATTTTATAACATTTGTACCTCTCCTTTATCTTTTTCTACATTCATTTTGATCTTGCCACATAATCTAAATCCGATGTTGATTTTAGTCTTTGGATTCATTTTTATTTGAAAAGTGTACCGTATAGAATTTATTATTTTATGTAATTTATTTTATTTAGTTATCATTTTTCTACTTTACTTAATTCAATGTCGATTGTAATATTTAATTTTTATTTGACAAAGGTTTTATATATAACTAATTATTATCTAATGTGATTTTTGTGTGTAGTAGATGAATTATAATAGATTTATCAACAAGGTGGAAAGGTTTGAGAACATGGAGGAGGATCGAGGATGGAGTGGAGGTGGACAACAACGATGAAGTCGAGATAGAAAGGAAGATGAGGAAGGAGTGATAAAAATAAAAAATGGCATGTGTACCCCTCTCTTTTCTTTCTAGTCATGCTTGTGCCTATAAGTTAACGTCTGATCTTGTGCCTATAAGTTAACGTCTGATTGAGAGAAGAATGGATGGTAACTAACCTAACATGCATAAATGTTAATGTCCCAATAAAGTAGGGGCATAGCATTGCAAAAAAGGTACGAGCATAAGTGCATTTGCATAAACTTGAAGGGGCATTAAAATCCCAAGGATCGTCATACATATTTAATATGTATAAAACTCAAAATAATCATATCCATACATAAGGGTGCAGTGTCTAATACAACTAATTAAAGAAATATGTTATCCTGAAAACCAAATGAAAAATAATGTTATTATTAAGTTATACATTAAAATGAGAGAGATAGTGTAGAACGAGAGAGAAATAGAGGGAGGAGTGGACATAGACATGGAAGACTTAAAAAGATAGCATCTATTTACCTTGAGATAAAAGGATTAAATGATGACATTTAAGAAGAGATCACCTCTCATATCATTGTCTACCATACTTATCCTTTGTACCAACGGAACAAGAATAAGGCATAAACCTCATGTATCCCTTCTCTTATCTCATTTCATATCCCTCATCTAAACCGGCTTATGTTTTCGATACATAATAGGATTACTAAATGAACAAAAGAGAAACTAAAATTTGTGGAGAATCATAGAACCTAGGCTGAACTATGGTTCCAACCCTGAATCAAATATGGCTATATCCAAAGGCAGGAAATTCCAATGGCATCACCACCTACAGCATGCCCCATCACAATGGCAAGCAGATTGGCATCAAATCATCCAGTCTAACAAAGAAAAGAGAGCCTCCACCTCAAATCAAAGCTGCAAAATAAGACACCACATATTGCAACCCTTCCAGTTTACACTTCTCTGAATAAGATCAGTCTCAACAGCAGAAAGTTGATTATTTATGTTTTTCAGTATAATTATTTCCAATACCAATATGATAAACCCAGCAGGGTCAGGAATATCGATGCCTGTTGCGATACTGCAACGCAATATGATCACAAAAATCAATGCACGTAACAATTCCAACCGAACAGGCTCATAAACATAGTCCCAAATTAAGCAGTCTTGGCCTCACTCCTGATCACCTATCTGGAAATAATCTTGCAGTTGTAAAGAAGTGGGAGAAGTGTCCATAACACATGAGGCGAACAGTTCGTCTGAACAAAAAATTCATCAACCAGATATTGGTAGGGTTCAAGAAATAGCAATGGCAGACGGCACTCTGCAGTATTAGCTGCAGTATTAGCGAAGCTGTTACCACATGCATGCATGCGGGCAAGCCTGACAGTATGGAAGATTGTATAGAACTGACTGGCCAAACCAGGCATTGCCAATTTTCAGTCATATGAGTAGCAGGGGTTAGACAGTATGGAAGCTGGAAGTCAACCGATAAATCAAAGAGATCAAAGGACTTTGTAATCAGGAGTGAGTTGCAGCAAACTCAAACACGCATTTTTATCCTCAGTTGAGATAAACAGGAGATATTCTTACAGATATCTTTCTGATCCATTTGTTTCAAATCCCAGACTGTACATAAATAATGGAGATATGATCTTGAGGATTATCTTTGTATTTTGGGTTCTAATGCACAAGCAAACCAATTTGAAGAAATCAAGGAATGATGATATCGGCTCAAACTATATGCAAAAAAGGCCTCACTTTTGGATAGGTGGAAAAAATACAACAAAAAAAATGCTTGCTTAAATCCATGTGGAAAAACTAAAGTCGAAAAAAAAACAATAGGAATAAACATTGCGTCAAGAAAAACAGCACATAATAGCAAAGGCAGAGAGTGAGTTATATTTTTTTTGTTTCGAGAAATCCTGCAATTGAACTTAAAAAAAATAATGGTGTTAACTTTATTCAAAAAATCCGATGTTCTAACACATCATAATACCTTTGAACTTCGTGAAAACTTGCAGATCCAGCAAACCAACGTATATACCAAGTCATACAGTTGGATCGATCATCATAAAAACACAACAATTTATGGCATAAGTATGAATATGACTATTATATAATAAAAGTGCAGCTCACAATTTTAGCTTGAAATCTTTATTTATCAGCACAAGATCTACGTCTGACGATAAAATCCTGACTCTAAAAAATGGACAAGAGGTTTGAACACAGACCCAAGTGTTTCATGATAGCAAAAGACCCTTAAAAATACAAAACAATTTATGGCATAAGTATGAATATGACTATTATATAATAAAAGTGCAGCTCACAATTTTAGCTTGAAATCTTATTTATCAGCACAAGATCTATGTCTGACGATAAAATCCTGACTCTAAAAAATGGACAAGAGGTTTGAACACAGACCCAAGTGTTTCATGATAGCAAAAGACCCTTAAAGGCCACGAGTCCAAGAGGGTTAAGGTCCCCTCTATCTTAGTCTGCAGATTGTCCTTTTAATTTTGTTCTTATCTTCTCCAAGCAACTCAATAACACCTTTGACTCCTAATATCAGTTAGTAACATGGATTAGAAACACAATGTTGATCTGTAGGGAAACATAAGCTCATCAAAACACTAGATAGGAGCTCAACCTAACTCATTCCTTAAATTTTAACCGAACAATGGAGGTGGAGATGGTCTTCATAGCTAGGATTTGCTCAAAGCCGGAACGAAATATATGTAGACAAAACATAAGTCGGGGAATATCATCTTTGATCCTAGTCTTGTCTCCCATCACTTTATAAATTGAAACAATAACAGCAAAGCCTTCTCCCACATTAAGTAGGGCAGGATACATAGATTCCGCCTCCATTAGAATCTATTTTAGGTCATTCTCGGACTTAGATCTAAATAACTAAGATCCCTTCAGATAGTCTCCTTCCAACAATTCTTTGTGCCTTCCTCGCTCTCTCTTAACATGCTCAACATCCCAAATCTCACATCTTCTAAGTGATGCATCAACCGACCTCCTTTGTAAATAACTAAATCACCTTAAACGGTTCTCTCTCATCTTATCCTCTATCAAAGCTACACCAACTTTCATTTTGGTCACATCGTTCTGAATATGATCTTTTTGTGTATAACCATATATCCAATATGGTACTTTCCTTTTTACTATTGAAACGATGATACTTTTTTCTCGCTACAAGGTTTCGGTTGGGTTAAGACACTTGAGTCACACTTGCTAGCCTAATAAGTTCCATAAGCATTTAGACATTAATTATTTAACTAATTCTTTTCTCACATTTAGGTATGTTAGTCACTCAATTGCTTATTGTTTGTCCTCCAATGTTCAAGTCATTTTATGTTAATGTCCTAGATGGATCAAGTTGGTCTATGAACCACATGGACTGGGTTC
Source organism: Ottelia alismoides (assembly GCA_037367405.1). NCBI lineage: Eukaryota > Viridiplantae > Streptophyta > Magnoliopsida > Alismatales > Hydrocharitaceae > Ottelia > Ottelia alismoides. The sequence continues at coordinate 409,549 of JAZKJV010007683.1, forward strand.
AACCACATAGGTCGCACCCACTTGACCAGACCAGATTTAAGTAAACATGTGATAGGATCATGGTTTAAAAAAACGCGCCTCGAGGCGCAAAGGCGCTCGAGGCGAAACGGGGCGTTGAGAAATCGCCCTGAGGCGACCTCCTCAGACCCCCTGGCAGAGGCGTGCGCCTCAGATGCCTGAGGCGGTCGAGGCGAGGCGAGGCACAAGGTGAGGCGTCAGGGGCTTTTTCAAGTATTTTTTTAAAGAAAAAATTGTCCTATTCCTATTTTCATATGTTTATAAAGGTTTTGTTGTTGAGTATATATTTATGCAAGATGAATGCTTAAATTTGACCTCTTTCATATTCATATTTAACATTAACATATCCAATTATTTCAATAAACTCTTACTATTACACCTTTAAACATATAAGAAAGCATATACGAATTCGAATACACATATAAGAAAAAAAATTTGGACAGGGGCGCTGCCCCCTGCAACCCCCGCAAGGGAGGGGCAACCTGGGCCTCCCCTAGCCCCCCAGGCTCGCTGACCGGGCAGCGAGACCCCCATACTGGTAGGGTATGGTGGCACAGGGGGAACATCATACTGTTCTTCATCTGGTTCAGTAGAACATACGATTAGGATTCAAATCATATGATTCATATCAACAACTTGGATATCTTTAGTGGTAACTATAGCCAATCCCTTTTCGATAAAAAAAAGTTAATGATAGTTATAGCCAATGATTTCCTTTTGATTGTGTAGTAGTAGAAAGGTTTATGGCATTAACATATCCTTTTTTAGTGTTCTTATCTTAATAATATCATCATATATTACATTGTTATATACTATATGTTTGTCAGATTATATTATTTCATCAGTAAATATATTTATTGTATATTTTACAATTATTTTTCTATACAAACTGAGGCTTACGCCTCGACCACCTCGAGGCTACGCCTCGCCTCGCTTCCAAGGAAAACGCCTCGTTCCGCCTTTTGTTTTTTCAAACCTTGGATAGGATCTGATAAAATCCAAGATGCATATGATTCCCAATTCTCATTTGGTTTGTAGATTTGAGTTTGAAAATGAAGGTAGTATAAAGTGAGCTATTTCTTGTTCTTCATTTTAATGTACTTAGAATATGGGATAAGTGGGTTATTGTGTTACAAATGTTGGTTTCTCTAGTACAAATGTTAGTTACTATAATGAGAGAGATAGTATGAAAGGAAAATAAATATAATAGATGTGTAAAAGAAAAAAGATATTACGAAGAATTATAATTCCACCATTTGAAGAGATAAATTAGAAGGCCCATACGTATCACGAGACAAGCTAATCCCAAGATAAGCCCTTATTTCCAAAGTTTATCTGCTCTAATCATGCCATGGAAGGTTGTATCCCGATATATCGGCGATATATCGCCGATATATCGGTATCGACACGATATCGATATCGAAATCGATATATCGATATATCCGATTTTCAGCATTTTCTTCAGAAAGATTCCTAGATATAGCGATATATCGGCGATATATCGATATCGACACGATATCGAAACGATATCGATATCGATATGTCCTTCCATGAATCATGCAACCAACCATGGTCTAAAAGACTATTAATATATCCAAAACAATTTATTGACAAAGGCTACTTTAGCAAAACATCGTAAAAGATATATTCCAAAAATCATATCATTTATGGTGCACCACATGTGCGCCTATCTAAAAATTAATAAAGATAAAGAAATTAAACCAGATGATCAACTTCCATCATAATGGGTCATAATAAATGGGCACAAAACCTAGCTAAGATTAATTCATAAAAAGTTTATAAAAAGTTTACTCTACAATCCTGTCCACTTGAGAAGATTCCTCAACACAGGCTGCAGCATTATTGTGGTTGTTGCCTTCCCCAACTTGTGAAGATTCCTCAATAAAGTCAGCATCATTATTGTGACTGTTGACTTCCCCAAAACGAAAATCAGGGTAATTACGATGATTTAGTGAGTGGAGCCACAAAGCAACAGATCCCTCCTTATGCTCCATGGATGCAATATGGGAAAGTATGTGCTTCATTTTGAAGTCTTCTGCTTCCTCGCAATAAGAACGCATTGACAGCTCTTCATGGGAGTCCTTCCACTTCTGGTTGTATGAGGTAAATAGGCATTCCTCAAGGTACAGACCCACCTCAGGAGCTGTTGGTACATTGATGCGTATATCCCTGGATAATGACAACAGATACTAATTACATACTAATTTCAAGGATTAAGGTTTACGATCAAATATAAAAGTTATGGGTATGGCAACTATGTAGGTTATAGTATCATGTGACAATACAGTTGAGAACCATGGAATGCATATAATAACGAAGATATATGATCCTAGATGTAGTTGGCTGAAGATGGATAAAATAATATGTATATTTAGAAGCACAGACTGGAGATAAATTTAGCAATTTTCTATCGATCTTAAAGGTATAAGGAAAAACCTGCACGTACAGAACTGCATAGAGCTGTGATCATTATCATGTACATGCATACCTGTATCATTTGGTCACTGTAAAAGAAGAGCATCAAGTTGGAGCTACTTACGGTCTCAGAGCTGAATCCAAGATGGATTCCGATGTGCAGTTCCTCATGATGGCCACAGCCAGTCCGATCATCTTCCTGATCTGATGAAGCATGAAACTCTGCCCCACCACTTCACATTTGACAAAATCCATCCCGTCTAAATTGACCACACTGTTTGCATCGAACGACAGAATGTAACGCCTGGCGGATGGATCCTCTGCCTTTGTTCTAGTAGTGAAATTATGAAAATTATGAGTCCCTACATATCTCTTTAGTATCCTATTAAGCCTCTCCTTCTCCTTCTCCCCAAACTCAAACTTCTCTCTTCCAGAAACTGAATCCAATGGCATTCCAGCTGTTTGACTATCTTCAGATGTGTTTAAAGCACCACCATCATTGTTTTCCTTTCCTTCGTCAGCATCATCACCAAGATCCTCCCTTTCTTTCGCAAGTTCCGGGTTTTCTTCCAATTCTGGGACCTCCACTTTTGCCTGGGTAAAATCATCACCAAGATCCTCCCTATCTTTCTTAAGTTCCGGGCTTTTTTCCATATCTCCAACCTCCACTTTCTCCTGAGCAAAACTATCACCCAGATCCTGCCTTTCTTTCACAAGTTCCGACCTTTCTTCCGAATCTTCAACACCCAATTTCTCGCTTCCAAATTCGGATCTCCCATTAGTCTCCATGTCAAGACCACTTTCACCACACCCTCCGTCCCCAAGTTGCGATCTTTCCGCGAACCCACAAACCTCAAGACACTTGTTGCCAGAACCAACATCCCCGTTCTCACAAAGACGGCGACTACCCATCAATCCGGGCACCTTCCTCCCCCTCTCCGAACACTGCAAGCACTTAGCAAGCTCGTTGCCGGTTCCCAAGCTGGCCTCGACAGCCTCCCTGCTCGGGTGGGCTTCCGGATCGAATGCGAATAGTGGGAGCAGGTAGACGTACCTCCGGCGATCGCAGAACTTCTTGGCGTTAAAGGACGCAGTGACGCGCTTGTAACCGAAGATCCTGATCTGTGGGGACAAGTGGGAGTTGAGGCGGTCGACAAGGCCAGGTGGGTCGGCGTAGAAGCGGCCGGAGACGACCTGGCCGGCGGCACTGACGCCCTTGTCAGTGCGGGCGGCGCGAGCCCAGTCGTAGCGGCGGGGGAGGCCCCGGTCGGCGTCTGGGACGGCAAAGGAGAGGTAGAGAGCCTCCTCGAGGTCGGCCTCGATGGTCTTGGCGCCCGGGTTCTTCTGCATGCCCTGGTAGCCGTGGCCGCAGTAGCCCAAGAAGATAGCCAGCTTCCGCCGCTTGTACCTCGCCTTGGACGAGTCCCCCGGTAAGGGAAGTGGGTCCCTGATCAGCCTCTGGGATTTGGGTTCTTCTTCTCTCTCGCCTTCGGAGGAGCAAGGAGATGATGATGATACCTTCATCTTCTTCGCCTGCGGAGGAGAACCCATTGGCAGCAGCAACTGCCGCTACAGAAAAACCCTAGCTTTGGTTGGAAAGCCCCACAGTTTACACTTCACACACCCCTGTACTGCGTCCTCATTTGTGAGGGAAATTGCATTGATATGGACTTAGACTAGGGTTGAGCATTGGGTAGGGCCGGCCCGACCCAACCCGAAGCCCAGCCCACCAAACCCGATCCTAGCCCGAGTCCATTGGAGATATGGGCGGGCTTGGGCTCCAATTTTGGCCCAATTTATTATTCGGGCCGGGTTCGGGTCTAACATAACCCGAACCCGAAGCCCGATTAGCCGGCCCGTTAGTAGGCTCGTGTTTAGGCCCGCTATACCCACGGTTAGTTCCGAAATATTTGCCGAATTTCCCCAAACCCCCCGATACCATATATCGCATACAACATATCCCATTCAAATCCCATTCAAATCCTCGGCACCGCTCATTCAAATCCCATTCAAATCGCATACAGCATTCAGCATATACTCATATCCCATTCAAATCCCACCCAAATCCCTGGTCCCCCATTGGTTGGCCCGCTCAAAAGGTATCCCACTGCCACGATAAAAAACCTCCCCCATTGATTGGCCCCACACTCAAAGTCTCAAACCCTAAAAAACCTAATCGCAGAACACGATCCTACTTCTCCAACGGCAACCGGCACCGCACGTCCCTCCCCCAATCTCAGAATACGATCTCGATTCTCGAGTTCTCCAATGGCAACCGGCATCGCCCATCCCTCCCCTAGCCAGACAACTCCGAACTATCGATCCTCGGCACTGAGGTGGCCTCCGCTAACGTCGAGACATTGACGCCCTCAACCCATGTCACAACCACAGGTACAGATTTTTTCCATAGTATCCATATTAATATTGCATATATTTGTACTTTAGGATTTTTACATATAGATGCATTATCAAGATAATACGTATGACATAAAATTTATAAACTTGGTTTGTTCTCTCGGATTCTCCTACCGTTGATGATAAGAAATCATGTTGATATGTGTTGAATTTGATATGTGTATTAGTTTCTTTGATTGCTTAGACCATCTAAAGTTATTTATTTTATGTTTATTAATCAACCTAGATGTCAACTCCTAATGATGTCATACCAACATTGGAAGAGAATGCAATTAGGGAAGATGAAGATGTGGAGGTAGATGTTGGTGTGCAAGTTTCAAATAAACGTTCACGTCAATCGCAATCATGGGTTTGGCAACATTTGACGAAGGTTGGAGTAATTGATGGCAAGGAGATGTGCAGATGCAATCATTGTAAGAAACTCGTATCATGTCAAAGTACAAGCGGAACTAGTCATCTAATCCGTCACTTGGAAAAGAAATGCTTGTATTTTCAAAAACACGAAAAATCACAAGGGTTGTTGAATTTAACAAATTTAGATCATGGAGGCATTATTTTAACATGGAAGTTTGACCAAGAACGAAGTAGGAGTGACTTTGTGAAGTGGATGATTTTCTGGGGAGATGTCCTTTAGAGTTGTAGAAAATCCATGGTTCAAAAAATTTATTGAGAATTTGCAACCAAAGTATAAGGTTCTTTCTCAATTTACATTGAAAAGAGATTGTTTGAAGATGTACGAAGCAGAAAAGTTAAAGTTGTTGAACAATCTTAAAAAATTAGCAGGCAGAATTTGTATTACCACAGATATGTGGTCTTCTATCCAGAATTTAGGATACATGACGATCACTGCACACTACATTGACCATCAATGGAAGTTAAAAAAAAAATCTTGAGTTTTGCTGCACTTGCATCTCGACATACAGGAGAAAATATTGCAGATATGCTTGTTAGTCGCCTTAATGAGTGGAATGTGTGTAAGTTATGCACTATTACAGCAGATAATGCATCTACTAATGATGTCGTATGTAGGATTTTGGTTGAAAAAATTTCTTCCACCGATTCTCTCTTGCTTAGTGGTGGTTTCTTCCGTGTGCGTTGTTGGGCACATATTCTGAACCTAATTGTTCAGGATGGTTTGTTGGAGATTAAGGATGTGATTACAAAAATCCGCAACTTAGTCAAATCTATAAAATACTCTAACAGGAGGTATCAGGAATTTCTTGAGATAGCTCAACAAGAGCGTATTACAGTGACGAAAGGATTGCGATTGGATGTGAGTACACGTTGGAACTCTACATATCTGATGCTCGAGTCATCATTGTTGTATCAGAAGGTCTTTAATCGAATGAAGACCCGCGATTTTCAGTTACTAGATGTCCCTTCCCCTGCTGAATGGAAAAAAATGGAGCTTATCCATGGCATTCTTGAAAATTTTTATGCGGCTACAAAGATCTTTTCTGGACAGAAGTATTCTACTTCAAACATGTTTTTCAACATAATTTTTGAGATAGAAAGGGACTTGTTATCTTTAACGAATGTTGATGATGTATCCATCAAAAATATGGCAATAAAAGATGTACACTAAGTTTGATAAATATTGGAGGGACAGAGATGCAATGTTGCCTTTATCTATAGCCAAAGTGTTAGATCCTTGCTATAAATTTGAGTTCCTCCGTTTTTCATACTCAAATCTTTACTCAGATGCAGAAGTCACAGAACATGTCGCCCAAGTTGAAAATGTATTTCGGGCACTCTATGATGAATATGCAGCCACTTTTAGGGAGACTCGATGCAGAGATTCTACAATGCAAGACATATCTGAACATGAAAATATTTTGCACGATGAAAAAGAAGGAAGACAATAGAAGTCAATTTATGAAATAAAAGAAGGTGATGGGTTCATCAGAGGGCAAATCTGAGGTCCAATTATATTTAGAAGATAATTCTGCAGACAATGAGGAAGATGAACACTTTGATGTTTTGAGATGGTGGCAACTGAATTCAAATAAATATCGCATACTATCGAAACTTGCACGTGATATTCTGGCAATACCAGTGTCCACTGTAGCTTCAGAAAGTACTTTCAGTACCGGTGGTAGAGTTTTGTACTCCTACAGAAGCAGACTTGACCCAACAACTGTTGAGGCACTAATTTGCACGGCAGATTGGATACGCGAGGAAGAAAAAGATAATAATAGAGAAGAAAATATTGGGGAAGAAGAAGAGGAAGAATAAGATGATGATGAGAGTAGGACTTTATCTCGTAAGTTTGCTTACTAATTTATTTACACACTTTTTTTCTTGCCTATGTATTGATATTTATTGCTTGAATTGTAGGTTTGCCAACCATCACCGAGTGAAAGAAAAAAGATTGGATTATGAACTATGGACTTTATTATCCAATTTGATTTTTAAAGGTACATTAAATTCTTTAAACGGGCAAATACCATTTCATATTATCTTTTAACCTATAGACGTGTAAAGTTATTTTAATTTCCTTTCAGGTGATTGATCAGTCCATGCATTTCATATTTTATTTTGGAGACATGGGATTGATACTAAACAATGCATATTTTAGTTGACTTCGGCATTATATTATAGATATATTGTTGAATGACGATGATAGTAGGAATTAATCTGGTACGTTTGTATATTCAGTTTATTGTTCATCATATTTTTCCTCATATGTATTGATATTTGTTGTTTAAATTGTAGGTTTGCCAACCATGAACCATCATTGAGCGAGAGAATAGTTTGCCAACAATGCATATCTCAGTGGACTATGGCATAATTTTTCTAGAAAGTATATGTCTTGTGCTTGTGGTTCTGTCATGTGGAATCGAGAATAGTTTGCTCTTTTATTTTCTAATCATTCATTTTGGATTTCCCTTTGACGATGATGGTTTGATTAACATCAAACATTGTATTTTTTTTATTCAGCTTGGACATTTTATTTACATATTGTATGTCTTCTGGTGGTGGAGACGGCCTTTTATTTTATTTCTTATATTTTTTGATGGCGTGTTTTATCTCCCAAACATCCATTCATTTGATAATGTGATTGAGTTAAGTGTTGATTATTTAGTTTTTCAAGAAAAAATAACTTCCTTAGTTGCTCATGTAAACCATACATGGTCCACTACGACCATGCCTCAAGATAAATGGATACAAAATAAATTCCGAAACAAAAACTTGTGAATTTGACCATTACGTTAAATAATTTCTTGTTTTTGACCATTGAAATTGACGTTGGAAAAAAATCCTAGCATAAGCATAGTACCACCCCGTAGTCTAAAACATTAGTAAAATAAAAATTAGTATCAATAAGAGAAAACACATAAATCAAAGAAAGTCTGCTTATCTTGTGGGCCGGCCCGACCCAAGCCCGACCCATAAGAACATGGGTAGGGCCTGGGCTTGGACAACCAAAATAAAAAAAATAGGGCCTAGGCCCGGCCCATGGGCCCGAAATCTTAGATGGGCTTGGGCTGGACTAACCTGGGCCCGGCCCTACCCGACCCGATGCTCAACCCTAACTTAGACCGATATGTGCTGAAGTTTTTTATTAGGGATTTTATCACTTGTGCCCCTCCGAGATCTCGCAATTTCAGTTATGCCCCTATCTTTTTGGTAATATCGGTTGTGCCCCTCACTTCTTGCTCCGTCATCAATTGTGCCCTTCCGTCAGATTAACCGTCAATGAATTGACTTAACCATACTTTTTTCAAACCTTGGTGCAGTTAAGAAGGGTATTAGTGTCCAGATTTCATCTTCTTCCTCCTCCATTTATCCTTCTTCCATTTTCTTCATAATTTCTCTCTCTTAATTACTCCTTCATGCATTCATCGAATCTTTAAAATTTTTGCATTTTCACGGTCACTCATTCGGATCAAACGGTGAATTTTGTTGAATTTTTCGATAAATTTTCATGAATCAATTAATCAAAAAATTATCTCAAATTAAAAAATACTGTTAAAAAATACTGAAAGTCCAGGAAGTGAGGAGGACGACCTGGGGGTGTTGGGGCAGTGAGGCTAGGGGGCGCGGAAGGAGGCAGGGTCGCGAGGGCGCGGGGGGAGGCAAGGTAGGGGGCACGGGGCCGCGGAGGCGCGGGGGAAGGCAGGGTCGTGGGGGCGCGGGGCCTGGGGCGCGGAGGGAGGCAGTGAAGGATATGGTTAGATCCTCAAGCGCATCACGGAAGCGTGAGCGTCGCATCGAATACGACGAAGAACGACTAGTCGCACTAGTTGTTCTATGCGGTGGAAATTAAAAATTTTCATGTGACGAAACCACATGATCCGAGAACACTTCTCGGATCGTTTCGTCTAAACCACAACCAAGTATTAGGTTTACCTCTTGAAGCGTGGTTGCGATCAAGTCTCTAACGAAGAGACCTCCTGTCTCAAGTCCGATCCGTCGGAGGAGACGCTTGCGAGCGCGGGGATGAACCGCGTGCTTCTCGCAATCCATGTTGATGATCCAAGCGGTGGATCTCCTGATCTCGACACACGAGATCCGACGTCTTCTTCACGAGCAAGGCATGCCGAAGTAGACGGAGTTCCACGAGCAAAACATCGGACAGCATAACGACGGCGCCGCGGCGATGGAGAGCCTCTCTAGGGCATCCATGGTGGACGGCCATGAGAGGGAGAGAAAGAGAAAGAAAGAGAGAGAGAGAGAGACTTGTTGTCTCACTTATGTGCAAAGAAGAGCAATGGGGTGCCTCTCCTTTTATACGGTTTTGGGATCCATGGATCTCAATCCATGTGTCAACACAAATCCAATGGTCCACATTAATTTGTGTTTCTTTCAATGGTCATGATTTGTTGCTAAAAACACAACAACAATTAATTTAATAAAAATCAAATATATATTAAATATAATTTGATTTATATCAAATCAATCTCCATTGGAGAGATATGAAAGGAGGCAAGCCTCCTTCCATAAGGAGGGTGGAAGGCCACCACATTCCTTATGGAATTGTGGCCGTCCCCTCTCCTCATTAGGAAGGGAGCTTCCTTTTTCCTATTACATGAGATTACATTATCTCATGATTCTCTCCAATATTTGCAACAACATTTGTTACAAATTATTTCACAAAAATAAATCCAATTTATTTTGTGAACATTGCAATCATGCCATTGGAAATTTGTGAATCATATTCACAACCCAAAACAAAATGTAAATTACATTTTCAATTCAATGTCCAATGTGAATCCAATTCACATTAACATTTAATTAACAAATGTAAATCACAAATAACTCTCTCTTATATATTATAAATCACATTTATAATATATATGACTAATATGGATATTGCTATCCACATTATTCATATCCATGACAATTAAATCACATTTAATCATCTTGGATCTTTATTCTCTTGTTCTCAAATAATATGAATCACATTCACATTATTCACATCTTTGATAATCAAATCACATTTAATTATCTCAGATAACTCTCTTTATAATATGAATCAAATTCATATTACTCATGATAATTAAATCACATTTAATTATCCATTTTCTCAATGCTCAGATACATAAATCAACAATAGAATTATCCATGAACTCCTTCAAGGATAATGCGCTTTCTCCGCAGATACTTGGAGATAAGGACAGGGCGATTGTATTGTTCTACGTATAGTGACATGGATATTGAGATCATATCTCAAATCCAGATCGCGGGCCTCCCATAGATGCTTGATTAAATCAAGACCGTAAATCTAATCTTCTTATTGCATCTGAATCACATTCAGATCAATGTCCAACACTTGAACCAAGATCAGATTACTTCTCTATGATAGGAGTCACTAAAATCCAGACCCGTTTCATCACTCCCTAGGAATGGAAGCGTCATGGTTATACAATCGTTTATGATCACATCACCCTCAGGTATTCCCAATACATGTACATCCTGCATACTGGAAGACTCAGACTAAACCCGAAGTATTGGATCAACTTTATACTCTCTACTTCATGGTTTTATCAGTAAGTTTCTCATTCGATCATTGGGAGTTGGTATCAATCATACACTTTCCAAAAGCGTATATCATACCTAGGTCTTGATCATATACTTTCCAAAAGTATATATCAAACCTACAAATTCAGTCAAGCTTCCAAAGCGAGACGACCGTGCGCACGGAATTTGATTCTTCCCAATATCTCATGAGTGAGCTCATGTCTTCCGGTTCAGTGAATGAACCTGTTTGTTCCATTTGAGAGATCGTATTACTCATATACCCTTACATGCACACCAGCGCGCCGGTGTATAGACCTTGATTAGGTCATCAACCTATTGGTCTGCCAAATGTACATACTCAGACATATAGTAACACATCTGTTTCCGGTCAGAGGATGCGTGCATATATAATGACAGCATATGATATAGGACTTCGGTTATCTCGATCTCGTTAAGTCAACTCTTTGACCTAACTAATCTGACACCTCCGAATCTCTATTCCTATGCAGAGGACCTGCATCAAGAGGTCGGTCAGATATCAGCCTTTAAAGATAAGGATTGCCATCTCCTACTCAGGCTGGAGATCATCTCTTAACGATCATTTGACGGTGCTCGATGAGTCCTCAATCTAACTCATTAGATATTCATATAAGCACCGGCCTCTATGATTCAATAACTGAATCAACAGCTGTATGATCATCAAGATGGCCATGGTACATAACCCTAATTGTACTAAGGGATCTATTATGCAAATTATGTATTCTTCATTTCAGATTAAGGAGTGAATTGCAATAACATTTATTGCATAATGGCTCGCCGTGGGCTCGCATTTCCAACAATCTCCCACTAGCCCAAAGAGACATTAATGGGCTAATCATTTAAACCCGCACTCATGTGACAATCATAGGCTATTTAGAAAATAGCTAGGTAAGCTGATCAGTCACTCTGTTCCCACGAGACTATGCCAAGTCCTTTTACGGCACTTGCATATCCCCAGTAACAGTGCTCGCATCTAATGCGAATGTTGCATCTCATGCAACCAATACTCAATCTAGTTGGTTAGAGTGTCCCTGACATCATAACCAGTATCCCCATAATCCTTATTAGAATACCTTCATTCCCGGAGATCTCTATCTCCTAAGGTATCTAAAGTTTAGACCCTTATAGATCACTATCTACATGGTCTTAAACTTTTGAATATAAGACTTTGAGATCACTATCTCTAAGTTTCATCATCTTTGAAGATATTATTATTACTGCAATTAAGTGTTTTATTTCCATAGTAGGATCAGTAACATTTTACTACTCCCACTGCATGGCAGACATCTAGCTCTTTTGCACATCTAGCATACACTCAGCTTCTCGTAACTGATGCACAAGTACAAGTAGTTCTAGCATTCACATCCTCAACTCTTTGAGGTGCTATCCCTTAAGATAGGTCAGTACCATATCTTAAGAGATGGAAGCCTTTCTTGGAATTTTCCATAAAATGGAAGATGTCCAAGGTGTACTACTAATATGACAGTCCCAATACCCTCTTCTCTTTGCTCCTGAACAATTTCAGAACTAAGATCTAAGAGGTATCTTTGAAATTATATTTCAGGATACGGAATAGCCAGTCTATAAAACACTTATTATCATCCTTATATCATTCCAAATGATTAGGATTTTATCTACATTTAGCACGATGAACACAAAGGCACTCCCACTAAGCTTCACATGGCTCATCAAGATTCTATCTGAAATCATAACAATTATAATTCCATCAAATCTTATGGTCCAACTTCAATAAGCTTATTTGAGTCCATAGATGGATTCCTTAGCTTGCACACCTTGCTTCCCTCAACCATGAAGCCCTGGGGCTACTTCATGTGAATATCCTCAGAGATGTATTCATAGAGGAATGCAATATTGACTTACATCTTGAAGATGCAATAGTCAAGTTGTGTAGCTAAGGTTAGCAATATTCTGATGGTTTTAAGCATGGTCACCGAAGAGCAAGTCTCATTGCAAGCAATGTCCTCTTCCGGTGTGTAGCTCATGGCTACAAACCGTGCTTTGAAGGTCTCTACCTTCTCATCAGATTCCCTTTCTCTTGAAGATCCATTTACACCTTTACAGGTTTTACCTATATAGGTGGATCCACGAGGGTCCATATACAACACTTGCGTACGAAGTCTACATTAGACTTTTATTGCTAACATCCATCTATCCATGCTATGATCTTCAGAAGCTTCATCACGTGAAGTTCAATCATTGTCAGGTTTCTCTGACACATGGAATCCATCCTCAAACTCATTTGAAGAGGTATTAGTGTTTCATTTTTAATTGTCCTCTTAGTTTCCAATTTCAGGAGCCTCATTATCTTCTCAAGATTAAATGAGTTCCTATACTTCATTTTTCATCTTGATTCTTAAGAGTCTCTACCTCTAAGAATCTCATTCTTAGAGATGAGATACTTTAAGAATCTCAAGGTCATAAAGTAGGTATCCAATACCATCCTTTATTTTCCTAATAAAGCAACACTCTCAAGTGCTAGATTCCATCATGCATGGAACCTTTTTAAGGATATACATTGTAGTCTCTACTACACATATATATACCTGGAAACTAAGGGATAATTATGCTAAAATTCATCATTGATAAGATCATGTCACACATGATCCAATTGTATCTCCCTATAACTCCATTGAGTTAAGGTGTGTTAGGAGGATTGAGATAGAAATGATATTCATATCTCTATAAGGTATTCTTTGAATTTATCTAGTAGGTCCTTGCTACCTAGATTAGATCAAATTCATTTTATCTTCCTTCAAACTTTGGTTCTAAACCAAAAATAATGAAATCTTTGAACATTTCAAAGGTTTCTTAGATGAAGAGAAGAAATCTCATATCATACATAATCATCAACAGATATCACATATCCATAATGTTTACTATGATATAGATGATCTACATACATCAATATGCATGAGATCCTGAATACCTTGGCATCTTACACCTTTCTCTAAGAAGGGTGTATTGGACATTTTACTTTGAATACAATATTCATAAGTATGTAAGTTTTGAAATTTTAGACATTCTAAAGTTTCATCTCTTACTAGTCTATTGATCAAATCAATAAACAAATGTCCAAAGCTTGATGCTAGATCATTGTCAAATGATCTTCATCCTCATATTGCTCTTAAGTTTTAATTTCAGCATTTAGAAATGTTAATGAGCCATTCATCAATTTTCTAATTTAGTGGAGTCCACTAGATTTTAGATTACTATCTGAAATATCTCCATCATAACTCTTTATGATAGTTCTACCTCAGAATTCATGTTTATTTCCAACATTTAGAAACAAACAATAAGTGTATTCTTATATCTAGATCATAGAGACATTCTCTAAGACTAAGGACTCTCCCACTGAAATTAACAATATCGATCCAACAGAGATTGTTGCAACAATTGCATCAATATCCATGTGGATAACTATAAACCTTTAAGATCAAATTTTCCAGTCTTCTAAAACATATGCAACCTATTGCAAATGTCATCAGAAGATTGAGATACAATTATTTGACTTTATCTTATTTAATAAGCAAGTCAATATCAATGATTTATGTAGATTAATCCGATGCTCCATCCGAGTCCTTCTCTAAGGATTCTAGATAGACTTGATAGTCATACTATCAACACATCAACTTATTGCAGTATTGGCATTCATCCAACTCTTCGGATGACATATGGAAGTCATAGATGTACAGCCAACTCTTTGACCATACTTCTTACTCGGGTCCAACCCATGCTTCCACTGCGCTCCCTTTATCTATAAGCAACCATTGCTTAAGACTAAGGATCTCTTATGTAAGAGCATTTCAACATTTATACATGCTTCATTATATTCATACAATATGAATATTACGAAGCTTCATGAATGACCGGAGTATAGATAGTAGAATGATGACACTCATCATCTACATCCATCTAAACTCTTAAAACATAGGTTCAGGTAGGTACTCAAACAATTTGAATACATCATCTCTTATAGAACCACCATTCTGCATGATGCAGTGAACCATCTCATTCATGTTAAATGTCAAGAGCACATATGTATGCCAGAATATCTTCATTAATTTTATAAGGATTATTTGACAATTGCGATCATCATCGACATGTCACTTCCAAAGTACATCCGATGAGAGATCAAGACTATAGAGACATACAAACCCTAGGGTTGTAGTCCTATTATCTATTTAATTGTCATTCCTCAATATTATGAGGAAACTTGCACATTGCAACCACATACATTATGTGTCCAATTGCAAGTACAATATCTGGATCATGAGTCCAATCCATGATATTTTACTGGTTATTATTGAGTATATCATCGAGTGGGTCAGAGGATGCGTGCCTATATCATGACAGCATATGATATAGGACTTCGGTTATCTCGATCTCGTTAAGTCAACTCTTTGACCTAACTAATCTGACACCTCCGAATCTTTATTCCTATGCAGAGGACCTGCATCAAGAGGTCGGTCAGATATCAGCCTTTAAAGATAAGGATTGCCATCTCCTACTCAGGGTGGAGATCATCTCTTAACGATCATTTGACGATGCTCGATGAGTCCTCAATCTAACTCATTAGATATTCATCTAAGCACCGGCCTCTATGATTCAATAACTGAATCAACAGCTGTATGATCATCAAGATGGCCATGGTACATAACCCTAATTGTACTAAGGGATCTATTATGCAAATTATGTATTCTTCATTTCAGATTAAGGAGTGAATTGCAATAACATTTATTGCATAATGGCTCGCCGTGGGCTCGCATTTCCAACAGGCAGGGACACGGGGGGAGGTAATGCAGGGGTCGCGGGGTCACGGGGGCGCGGGGAGAGGCAGGGTCGCGGGGGCGCGGGGCCTGGGGGACGCGGGGGAGGCAGGGCAGGGGGCGTGGGGGGAGGCAGGGTCGCGGAGCCTGGGGTCGCGTGGGGAGGCAGGGCAGGGGGCGTGGGGCCACGGGGGAGGCAGGGTCGTGGGGGCGCGGGGCCTAGGGGCGCGGAGAGGAGGTGCAGGGGGCAGTACGGGCTGGGGCTTGGCGCGAAGGGGAGGTGCAGGGGCAGTGCGACGGCTCGGAGGGGAAGTGCAGGGGGCGGAGGGGGGAGGTGCGGGGCTGGAGCTGGGTGAGGAGGGGAGGTGTAGGGGGCAATGCGGGGGCGGAGGGGGGAGGTGCCGGGGCGGAGGAGGAGGAGGACGGAGACGGAGGCAAGGCACGTGGACGGAGCCAGAGGCTCGGGGGAGGCTGCACGAGAGCTCGAGGAGGAGGAGGAGGGGAGGAGCTGTGGAGGAGGAAGAGAAGGGAGGAAGAAGACTGAAGATGACGAGGAAGAGGGTATAAAATGACCAAATAACACTTTTTTTAAAATTAATACCGCTTATGTCCTCAAAGTTAACGTTCGTTTGCACTATGGATGGACGGTCACTAACCCGAAGGGCACAAGTGATAAAATAGCAAGAAGTGGGGGGCACAACTGATATTACCGAAAAGATAGGGACATAACTGAAATTGCGAGATCTCAGAGGGGCACAAGTGATAAAATCCCTTTTTATTACAACTCCATCCAAGATTGACATTTGTTTTCAATAATTTAATGACAATACTTCCAATTAATTTTCTAAACTTCATTCTCATGAGAAGAAGAGTGTGCAGTAAAGTAAGTTGAGAATGAGATCCTTGTAAGATCAACCTTCCAACTGATGAAGAGGATTTAGCGAGGGCCTAAGAAATTATCCTATGTAAAAAACAAAGACAAAAGTGTTGATGAAGCGACACTCGTAGAACCTTACTTCAATCAACAATTAACGCACAAATGAATAAATTAATGAATAGCAAAAACTGTGGAGTTAAAATTTATTATAACTCTACGACAAAGGTGTATAGCGTGCAAGTATGTGTAGAGGTCAAACTCATAGGGCAAACAGTATATTGTGCGTTAAAACTCAAATATTGTTCTTTTCTCTTGTAATTTTATTATATTTCTGTGTGGCTTTTAATTTTAGTTTTTATTTTTTTTTATTTTAATTTTTATATTATTTTTAATTGTTTTTAATTTATAATTTTTATTTTTTTATATTTTCTGCTTTTTGTATTTCTTTTTCTTTTTGAATATATTATATAAGAGTATAGAAGGCTATATATACAATACAAGGTATAATAGTTATAAATACTAGTAAATATATTCAAAACACATAGAATAAAATGTTTTTGTATTATTATTTCTCTAATATTCTTGTAACTTTCGTGGACTTTTTTTCATATTTTTATGTATTTTTAAAATCAAAAGTATCTTAAATCAGGGAATAAGTAAATAGGTTGAATTGAATTGAAGATTAAAAATAGCAAATAAAATCCAAAATTCTTCAAATCAATTTATTAGATAGATAACAAAATAAAGAAAATTCAAAGACAAAATGAATATTCTTGGGATTTTTGGAAATTATTCACATTTTTACTGGATTTTTAGAGCTTTTTAATTTTTTATATTTTTCTATTTATAGGGATTTTTTATCTGAAAATATAAAATATTAAAATAAATGCATATAACTTTTTTGGAATTTTTGAAAATGTTTCTATTTTTTGGTATTTTCTAAGTTAGAAGGGACAAAAATGTGCTCATCGGATTTTTAATAAATAGTTTAAATATCCAAAATGCCAAAATAAAAATATGATGTTAAAGTAAATGTTAGCATACATCTAACCCTGTTTTTGTATAAATTTTGAAGCATGGATGTTATATTTAATAAATAGAAGAAAGGCACAAAAAAATATATGTACTAGCGAGGGCATATTTGCAATTAAAAATAAAGTCAGGGGTTCTTCTGTAAAATGTGCCAAAAATATACAACTAATATTCAATTTCATTAGACTAAACATAAATACAAAAATCACTAGGGATATCTCTGCAAAAGGGCCATCTCACGTGGGACGGCACGTCAGCTGACCTAACATGGACAATATACAAGAAGTTCAGGGGCCACTATGTAGTTTTCCACAATTATTTATATTACAGATATTATTTACATGAGTAATTAAATAATAATAAAAATAAGGGGGTTTTAGATGTGCAATTTACCCCCAAAGGTGCACCATTAGATGGTTCTGATCCTCCCACTTATCATGCATCATCGCCCACATAGCCATCGATGCCCCTTCGACAATCGACGCTTCAGATTGGATCGTAACGCTTCATCAATGGCCGAAGGGTGCAGAAAAGAGATAGTTGGCATAAAAATTGGAGGCGCACTCTTCATTGGACAACCGCTACTATTGACGAAGAACATGGAAGAAGGTGGCTGATGAATCTCCTTTTCATCACCTTCATTCTATCATTTTGGCATTAAAAACCCTAGCCAATGCATGTAAATAACATTAATTTGCACAAAATAGCATTCATTATTTATTGTATTTATTGTGTAAATAATATAGCTTTTAATGCCAAAATTATAGAATAAAAAGAAGGAAATAAAAAGAAGAGAATATCGAAGATATTTTATGACCCTATACCCCGAGACCAAGTCAAGAATTGAATTGATCGACAAGGAATAAAGTATGGAGAGATAAGGGCAAAAAATCCAATAAATTTTTTTTTTGGAATTTTCACATTTTTTACTAGATTTTGAAGCTTTTTAATTTTATCTTTTTATTTTTTTTCTATTTTTAAGGATTTTTGTTCGAAATAATAAAATAATAAAATAATAAAACGTATATTTTTGAAATTTTTCAAAATGTTTTACTATTTTTTGATATTTTATAAGTTAGACAATGATAAAAATGTACTCATCTGATTTTTTATAAATAGGTAAAATTTCCAAAATGCTAAAATAAAAATATTGCGTTTAGTACATATTAGCAGGCATCTAACCCTATTTTTGCATAATTTTTAGAGAACGGATGCTATATTTAATAAGTAGAAGAAAAACACATATACACACTAGCAAGGGCATACTTACAATAAAAAATAAAGTTAAGGGTTCATATGCAAATGTGCCAAAAATATACAACTAATATTCAATTTTATTGGACTAAACATAAATACAAAAATCACCGAGGATATTTCTAAAAAATGGCCACCTCACGTGGGACGACACGTGAGGTGACCTGACATGGACCCATGTGAAATATACAAGAAGTTCAGTGGCCACTATACAATCTTTCCACAATTATTTACATTATAGAAATTATTTGCAGGACTAATTAAAAATAATAATAATGTATGGGTTTAGATTTGTAATTTACCCCCAAAGGTGCGCCATCGGATGGTTCTGATCCTCCCGTTTGCCACGCGTCGCCCGTACACCCAGCGAAACACCTTCAACGATCGATGGGTACAACTCTTATACCTTTCCATGAGGGAAGGGAGCAGGGCGGACGGAGGTCCGCCATGGGTGCACTTCCTTCCTCCTTCATCCACTTCAAACCACAGGGGGCCTCTAGCTGACACCTAGATACTTGCTTGGACGAAGTCGAAGGGATTTAGGGGTTGGAAAGTGATTAGAGAATGCAAGGAGGTCGAAGATTATTAATTATAAACATGACGAGCACCCTTATTGACCTAGGGTTTGGGGTGAATCCAAGTTATGTACAATGGATACGGTGTTGGACATGCGAGCCCACGACGAGCCATTATGCAATAAATGTTATTGCAAATATCATTCCCTGATCTGAAATGAAGAACAATTTATTTGCACAATAGGTTCCTTAGTACAATTAGGGTTATGTACCATAGCCATCTTGATGATCATACAAGTGTTGATTCAATAATTGAATCATAGAGGCTGGTGCTTGGATGAATATCTAATGAGTTAGATTGAGGACTCGTCATGCACCGTCAAATGATTGCTAAGAGATGATCTTCAACCTGAGTAGGAAATGGCAATCCTTTCTCACATAGGTTGATATCTGACCGACCTCTTGATACATGTCCTCTACATAAGAATAGAGATTCGGAGGTGTCAGATTAGTTAGGTCAAAGAGTTGACTTAACGAGATCGAGATAACCAAAGTCCTATGTCGTATGCTGTCATGATACATGCACGCATCCTCTGACCAGAGACAGATGTGTTACTATATGTCTGAGTATGTATATTTGGCAGACCAATAGGTTGATGACCTAATCAAGGTCTATAAACCGGCGCGCTGGTGTGCATGTAAGGGCATATGAGTAATACGATCTCACATAGGGATCATACAGGTTCAATTGTGAACCGAAGACATGAGCTCACTTATGAGATATTGGGAAGAATCAAATTCTGTGCACGGTCGTCTCGCTTTGGAAGCTTGATTGAATTTGTAGGTTTGATATATACTTTTGGAAAGTATATGATCAAGAGCTAGGTATGATATATGTTTTTGGAAAGTATATGAACGATACCAACTCTCCATGATCGAATGAGAAAACTTACTGATGAAACCCTGAAGTAGACAGTCTAAAATAGATCTTATACTTTGGGTTTATTCTGGGTCTTCCAGTATGCAGGATGTACAGGTTTTGGGAATGCCTGAGGGTGAAGTGATCATAAACGATTGTATGACCATGACGCTTCCATTACTAGGGAGTGATGAAACGGGTCTGGATTTTAGTGACTCCTCTCATAGAGAAGTGATCTAATCTTAGTCCAAATGTTGGACATTGATCTGAATGTGATTCAGATAAAATGAGAAGATTAGATCTACGACTTTGATTTAATCAAATATCTGTGGGAGGTCCGCAAGATCTGGATTTGAGATTTGATCTCAATATCTAAGTCACTACACGTGGAACAATACAATCACTCTGTCCTTATCTCCAAATATTCGCGGAGAAAGCGCATTATCCTTGAAAGAGTTCATGGATAATTTCATTGTTGATATGTATATCCGAGCATTGAGAAATTTGATAATTAAATGTGGTTTAATTATCATGAATAATATGAATTTAATTCATATTATAAGGAGATACTAAGATAATTAAATGTGATTTAATTATCAAAGATGTGAATAATGTGAATTTGATTCATGTTATTTGGGCACATGAGAAAAGAGATCCAAGATGATTAAATGTGATTTAGTTATCATGGATATGAGTAATGTGGATATAGTGTCGTCCCTGACATTTCATGGGCCCTAGGCAAAAGAAAAAAATAGGTCCTTAAAATTTTTTTAATAAGAGCAAATTGTCCCTAGTGTGTTTACTATCAAGTATAAAATGAAACATTCTATTTTCGAGGAACAATCAACCCTTATATAATCTCATTAAATTTTTGACTTTAGCGTTGAGTTATTCACCGAAATTTCGAATTTATAGTAGGGATGAAAATGGATACGAATATATCCAAATATCTGCTTACCGTCTTCAAAAAATTACCGGACTAGTAATCGAATATGGATATGGATTGTAAAAATTTTCCAAATACGTGTGCAAATATGGTAATGGCTTGAATATCCGTATCCAGATCCGGATATCCGAATACAACATTTAATATTATTTTATATATTAGTTAATGTAATATACACCACAACACCATGATATTATTAGCATTATATATAATATAATATAATATAATAATGGTATCAATAAACTTCCGTTTGTTTGGGAATGAGCACTAACAAAAGTTACGATACCCTATCCCCCTTTTGTTTCCAGTCAAGAACACATGTTACTTCGACTCTACCTCTTGTCAAGATGCAACTTATTTATATTTCATTGTCGTTTTTTTAAAATCATTTTGAACTTTGATAGAAATTCAACTCGTATTCATATGTGGTCTTTATTCTATCCGTATTTGGATTCCATATTTATTAGATCTATATTTGGATTCATTCTTTATTTGATTCATATTCGGATTGGCTCTTTATTCGATCCATATTCAGGTCCGCTCTTTATTTGATCCGTACTTGGATTCGAATTCGTATCGGTATTTTTAAGGATATGATATCCTTAATGCATATCTGAATCATATCCATATTGATATTCGATAGAGATAAAATGAATATGGATATAGAAATAGGCATATTCAATCCATATCCTATCTGTTTTCGTTCCTAATTTATAGAGGCTTATTTTTCAGCAAGTTGTTTCAACGACAAATTCTATTTTATCCCTAACCTAAGAATCAGATTACATGCAAACCTGGGCCCCTAAAATTAGTGGGTCATGGGCAATTGCACTTCAAAACAATGCCTAGGGTCGACCCTGTGTGGATGGCACCATCCATATTAATTATATATATATTATAAATATGATTTATAATATATTAGAGAGAACATATTGTGATTTATATTTGTTAGTTAATTATTGATGTGAATTAGATTTATATTGGATGATTAATTAAAATATAATTTACATTTTATTTGGGGATGTGAATGTGATTCACATTTTCTCAATGGCGTGATTGCAATATTTCACAAGATAATTGTGAATTATTTTTGTGAAATAATTTGCAACAATTGTTGTTGTAAATCCTTGAGATATCATGAGATATTGGTATCTCATGAGATAATGAGATCTCATGAGATATTGGTAGTCGTCCCCCCTTTTTAGGGGATATGCTTTATCTCCAAGGATAATTAATTGATTTGATCTGAATTTAAATATATTGATTTATCGATATATATTAATTTAAATTAAATTAATTGTTGTTGTGTTTTTACAACAAAATCATAGCCATTGAAAGAAACACAAATCAATCTCACCCATCGATTGTGTGATGTCCATGAATTGGGATCCATGGCTTCCAAAATCCTAAATAAGAAGAGGCACCCCTTGCGCTTCGACGCACGATAGTGAATGCTCTCTCTCTCTCTCTCTCTCTCTTTCTCCACATGCCAAGCTTCTCTCTCTCTCTCATAATGGCCGCCCACCATGGAGCCCTTGTGAGAGTTGTTATCGTCGCAGCATCGTCGTTATGCTGGCGGAGTATTTGCTCGTGGATCTCTGTCTCCTTCGGTGCACCTCACTCATGAAGAATACATCAGATCTTGTGTGACGAGATTAGGAGATTCACCGATTGAATTATCAACATGGATTGCGAGAGGGATGCGTCTCATCAACGCGCTCGTAAGCATCTCCTCGCTGGATCGGATTTGAGATAGGAGGTTTCTTGGTTTAGAGACTTGATCGCAACCACGCTTCAAGAGGGAACCTTAATATCTATTTATGGTTTAGATGAAATGATCCGAGAAACGTTCTACGATCATGTGGTTTCATCAATTTAAAAAATTTTAAATTCCGCTGCATCGAGCAAGTAGTGCGACTAGTCGCTCCCGATTACCATTCGATGCGATCCTCATGCTTTTGTGATGCGCTTGAAGATTTCCTCATATCCTTCATACGGAGCATGGGCGTGGATCTAGAATGGTTGAAGGAGAATCGATGAAAAAGATGGATTAGATACCCAGGAAAATGGCGAAAAATCGAGGATTCGACATCCTTGACAAGTCAGAGGCACTGGAGGCTAAGTTGACCAGGGGTCAACAAACGAAGCCACACGATTGGGCCACGTCAACCCAAGTCACGACAAAATAGTCAATTTTATTTGAAATTATTAATTACAAATAGTAAATAATGTTATTAAAATTCTAGTATAAACTAAATAATGTTTATTATTTTTGTAGTATTTTAATTTGATTTTTATTTATTTTTTCTGGTTTATTTATTACAAGTTACTTTTTTAAAGGTATATTTATAGGTATATTCATCTATGTTTTGTGTATTTTATTTTTTTGTATTTTTGATTTTATTATTTTATTTTCTTAATTTATATATTTATTCCTTATTTTTATACACTTAAATATATCTTTATTGTGTTTTTCTGATCTATATGCACACTTAAATAAACAGGGCATTAAATATATAAGTACAAGTACAGATATTTCATCTTTTTTTATATAGGCTATTTTATGTTTGTATTTTATTTATGGTTTTATTCTATTTTAAATATGTACATACATTATAAATAATATTTACAAAATTATAAAAATACTAGGAATAAATAAATTGAATAATTTATTCAAGTATACTATACAGTAAGGCTCCAAAACCTAACTTTTACATCTTAACTAAAAATTAAATACAACCACCGTTATTAATAGCTTATTAAAAGTTATCTATAATTAAGTGATTCTGATACATTTTGAGTTTTTATTTAGGAGATACGGGTCTGGAAAGTTTAGATTTTGGCTTTTTATTTAGAGTATAAATATATACTGTAATTTATTTTTCTAAACTCAATTTTGTATTTTTCTACATATTTTTATCTATATCTTCTATGTACAAAGCTCCTTTATTTGATGAATAAATAATAATTAATAAAATAGATCCCAGATTAAATACAATAATGATGAATAAAAGAATGGAAATTTAATTCTTGTCGTCAATCAAATCAATTCTTGACTTGGTCTCTAGGTTTAGGGTCATAAAATACGTTTGGTATTTTATCATTTTTCTTTTCTTTCCTTTATTCGATATTTTTTGACATTAAAAAATATATTTTATATACAATAAGTGGAACAAATAGTGTGTTATTCTATACAAACAATGTTATTTACGTGCATTAACTAGGGTTTTTAAGGCCAAAAAGATAGAACAAAGGTGATGAAATAGGATTCATCTCGTACTTATAGGTCTTGTAAAAAAGTCATAATAAATGAGCTAGCTATATCGTTACCTACCGAGAAAACTCCATCGGAGTTATTAATTCTATTTGTCGGATCGCAATCAAGGACCGCTTGACTACCATTTGTGAAACCCTGGCTTGATTTACCAAGTGACAGTGGTTGTCATAGATTTCAGTTTGTGAATTGACTACATATTGAGTTGGAGATGGAGACATGTATTTGAATGGTATAACAAGGATATATGTTATTCATCTCATGGGAATATCGTATTTTTTGATATTGTGATGATAGCTAGAATGAGTACTGTACGGTAAAATTGTGATAAGAAATACATCTTATGGTAACACATAAAACCACCAAGTTTCTTATACTAACCAAATTCTTCTGCTGAATTTTCCATGGCGATTGAGATTTATCGCAACAGGTTTTGACATGATACTGTTGAGAGTTGGGCATATGCAGAGAGGATCCTCTGCTATTATAGTCCCTTCTGTAACGTAGGGGATCCGTTGGATGGAGAATGGACAGCCTCGGGATGCGTACCGACCATCCTCGACTTCATATGAAGGTCGTCCGACACCCATCCAATGGATCCCCTACGTTACAGCAGAGGCTGCTACAACAGGGGATTCGTTCCCGAGCATATGAACCTTATTTGAGGAATAAGGAAGGAAAAGTGATGTAATAGATGGCGTTTCATGTTTAGCGTTTCATGTTTTTTTTATTGAATTGATTTTTTTTCTATAAAAAAATATAATGGCTGATATAACCATAATGTCATCATCTTTCTCTGGTAATTTTATCCATGATAAAACCATCTTATTCTTTGATAAGTAGCGTATAATTACAGGAGACTCGTGCTGGTGCAAGTGAAAGGGATTACATGAGCTATAGTGTAATTATGCAATATTTAAGGGGCCCATGACGTAAAAATCTCAATAATGCACACACAGGCTTATCCCAAGAATTAGCTGGCTCAACTCAAGTCGTGTTTGGGCACCACTGCTATGGAATGGAAGACGACGACGAAAGGTACGGTCAACGCAGGCGTCCTGGAGGTGACACGGAACGTGCTCATGGGCCTCCTTAGCAGTCCAACCGTTTTCCACCTCAAATTTGTTGGTACCCCTAATAATTTGGGATTTTTTTACTTATATCCCGGGGCTTTCAAAAAATTATCCGGATTACTCGACTTTGACTGGTACATTTTTTTTAGGGATTTTATCACTTGTGCCCCTCCGAGATATCACAATATCAGTTATGCCCCTATCTTTTTGGTAATATCAGTTGTGCCCCTCACTTCTTGCTATTTTATCACTTGTGCCCCTCGGGTTAGTGACCGTCCATCCACAGTGTAAATGGACGTTAACTTTGAGGACATAAGCGTAATTATTTTTTTAAAAAAGGTTATGTGGTCATTTGACAACCTTTTCCTCATCATGTTCTTCCTCCTCCTCTTCCCCATCCTCTTCCTCCTCCTCCAACCTCCTCCTCCTCCCTCTCCGGCAACGGCAGCGGCGGCTCCCCTTCCCCGGGAGACACCCCGGAGTTCGACTTCTCAACGCGCCTCGCTGACGCCGCGATGACCTCGGCCGACGAGCTTTTCCTCAACGGACAGATCCGCCCTACCTCGCTCTTCCCCTCACCGCCTCCGGCGGCGCCGCGAGACCGCGATCCGACGCTGCGGGGGAGCAGATCCGTCCATCGCCGTGCTCGGTCCATGTCCATCGCCGTGCCAGACATTAGAGTTCGACTGGAGCGCAGTCGATCCGAAATCCGAGGCGGCGGCGGCAGAGGAGGAGGTGAGCTCCGCCTCCACTGCGCCGTCGCAACGGAACTCGAAGAAATGGGTGTTTTAAGGAGCTGCTGTACCGGAGCAAGAGCGAGGGGAGCGGGAACGGGAGGGAGAGGTTCTGGCAGTTCTCGAAGGAGAAGGAGAAGGGGAAGGAGAATAAGGGGGCGGAGAAGAGGAGGAAGGGCTCGGCGTCTGCGCACGAGAGGATCTACGCGGCAAAGAGGGCGGAGGCGGAGGAGATGCGGAGGAGAACGTTCCTGCCCTACCGCCAGGGCTTCCTCTTGGGGTGCTTGGGGTTCAGCACCATCGACGGCCTTGCGCGGACGCTTCTCAGCTCCAGGTGATCTCATCGGGGACTGTCTGCTCTCCTGTCTCTCTCTCTCTCTCTCTCTGTACAACACTCGTGTTCTGTGTTTTTACGATTGTTAGACTCTCTCTCTGGGCGAGCTCTCGAAGGATGCAAACACGACACCGAAGGAGGGTGTCGAGGACGTCACCGAAGGAGGGTTCAACGAGGTCGAAGGCGGCCCTGAGGGTGGGCCTGAGGTGCGGAGGGAGGTATTTGGTGGTGTGGAGGTTGGCGGGGAGGTTGGGGAGCTGCGGGAGTTGGAGCTCTACGAGGTCGACGGGGAGGTCGCGGCAGCAGATGGAGAGGAGGTTGACCGGGAGGTCGCGGCTGACCATAATACCCTTCTTAACCACACCATGGTTTGAATAAACCATGGTTATTTTATTTTTCTAACGGTCAATCTGACGGAAGGGCACAACTGATGACGGAGCAAGAAGTGAGGGGCACAACTGATATTACCAAAAAGATAGGGGCATAACTGATATTGCGATATCTCGGAGGGGCACAAGTGATAAAATCCCTTTTTTTACCATGAAAATCACTCTTGCAATATACACTACAAGAAAAGGGATCTAAGGCAACAAATAATTTAATATTCATTGTCATATATTCTATAGTTAAATAGATAACAGTGAATATTATTTGTTGCTTACTTCTTTAAATTTGCAACGAATAATGGTATTCGTTAATATATTCCTCGCAATGAATAATTTAATATTCATTATCATATATTCCGTAGTTAAATATATAACAACGAAATTATTCATTGATTACTTCTTTAAATCTGCAACGAATAATGGTATTCGTTGATATATTCCTTGCAACGAATCATATAATAACGATTATTCGTTGCTGTTTTCTTCTAATCGTTGCTAAATTTGGCAACGATTAGTGTGAATTTTAACAAATAACTCAATAAAAAAATCGTCGTTATATGGACCTTTAACAACGAATATAATATTCATTGCTAATTACAGGTACAAAAGATGATTTAGCAACGAATGATATTCGTTGTTATATCTTTGACATCATAAGATATGGCAACCAATATACAAATTATTCGTTTCCTTAGGTTCAGTTTCTTGCAGTGATTATTACCGTGCTCCGTTAAAAAACCATTGGAAAAAGCTTTGTAAGCTCCCACGACCTCCATAGATTATTCATTTAACCTCAAAAATACCACAAATACATTAACCCTATGTATTTTATTAGAAGGAAGCGAATTCAATCACACAATGTTCAAAAAAATATTAAATATACACTATTATACATATAACAAACAAAAGCCTAATAAAGGTAATTGCATACTAGCCCACACATATGTAACTTACCGAAATAAATTTAAGTACACACTAGTGTTCCCACACACATATTGTTTGAGCATCAAATATTGTTTTGTGTGTGCGGTGTTTGTGAGAAGTACCTGTGTGCATTTGCATGCATCCATGAGTGTGTAGCACTTTTAAGGCTAAGTACATCTACTTGTGTATGTGTGCATGTGTATGTGTGTACTAAAAATAGTAACACAATCAGTGTCCAATGCTAACATGCTCAGCTGGGTCAAAGATCCATACCCTAATGTTTTACGAGCCCAACATGATGAATGCTCGTGTACTCTCAAGTTGGGTAAGGTTCGCCTACATACTATACACATGCACACACAGATCTAGATCCCTCTTGGATCCACCACCCATGGCCACTCCTATTGTAACATCCCAACCCTAAACATAGTGTCATACCTAAAACTCACGAAGTGTGGGTGTGGTTTATAAGTGATGGGGATTACTACTTGACAACTTGGGCTTAAGCATTTTGGATGGTTGTCAATGGGTCCATCTGAGCTCGTATCCAACAAGTTGTCAGGGTCAGTTTTTTCTCGATAACGGACTGGGGACTTAAGCCCGGGACGTTACAAATGGTATCAGAGCCATGTTCCCTCTGATAGTGGAAAGGACTACCCGAGAGGTGGAGCCGTCCCTACAAAGAGGTTGGAGGAAAAGTCTACCCGGAGCGTGCAGTCGTCACCGTCACTGGGAATAAGTGATGTGCCATGTCGCAACGAGGACGTTGCGAATATAAGCGGGGGAGGTTGTAACACCCCAACCCCAAACATAGTGTCATACCTAAAACTCACGAAGTATGGGTGTGGTTTATAAGTGATGGAGATTACTACTTGACAACTTGGGCTTAAGCATTTTGGATGGTTGTCAACGGGTCCATTTGGACCCGAACCCAACAAGTTGTCAGGACCAGTTTTCCTCGATAACGGATCGGGGACCTAAGCCCGGGATGTTGCACCTATTGGGGTTCAGCATATTAGCGGTAAAGCATGCTTGAACCTCTGATTTCTTATAAATTATAACACTCAAAGCACTCCTAAGTAAATGATGCGCGACTATGAATCCAACTTATTACACTTAGTCCGCCCTTTGTCTTGCCTCCGACAAAACCAACTGCATGACCAATTGTGAAAAAAGATCATGCCATCCCTTGATTGAAATCATTCATTGATTGAATTAAAATTCTGTTCAACGATCAAATTGTTCAAAGGATCAAATTGTAACTCGATTAACGCTCCTTGATCATGTGTTTATGCTTCCACATAAAAATATTTAGGTTTGATCTCAACCATATATATGGGTACTGCTTTGTTTAAGTGAAAGATTACATGTCATTGGATTGGAGTGTTGATTGTAGTGATAATCCATTCTATCCAGTCACGACATTGTGTAACAACTATAGCTCCTAATTAGTAATTAGTATGTACATATGGGTTGATCATGATCGTCCCTTCCCTCCGATGACTCGTATAGCAAATCCTCAAACCCTCCATCCCTCCTGACCTTTATGAGCTCCCATTTTCTCTTTCCCTTTCCACTGTTGGATTTTAATTCAACAATAAGGGTGCGTTTGGTTGGCGGGTTAAAACGGGTTAAACTGGTAGAGGGTAACCCGTTTTTGGATTTTGGTGTTTGAATAGAGGGTTAAACTGGGGGTGGGTTAGAACTGGGTTTGGTTAAAAGTGGAGTAGTTTATAATTTGTATATGATATGATGGTACAATATATTATTTTTTGATAGGAATGATGATGCAAAATTGATTTATTTAATTTTTTAAAAAAGGAATAAAGTGGGGCCCAGGGGAGAAAGGGGGATGTGAGTTAAGGGGTAGCCGAAAACTACATGAGGGTTCTATATCCCTTAGGTAGGTACCCTATTAGGATCACCTCCCTCACCTACTTAAGGACCCGAATTTCGTCGTGCAACTTGCTCAACTTATCTCTTCTCGAGTCTCAAATAATGGCTTCTTTATGTATTGCATTACATAATATAAATAATGCTTAAGACATCATAAATTACATATAAAAATATTTGTGTAGTTAATTACTATGTAGTATAGGATCGTAGACTAACTCAACCAAAAAACACTATTAGAAAACTTATAATATCTTGCAAAAGCTTAAAATACATAAAAATTAGAAACATTATGAAAATAACTAAAAATATTCAAAATAAAAAAATCACAAAAAAATCTGCAAAAAAGAGAAGCACGAATATTATGTATTAATCCATATATGTATATATATTCTATTTTGTTATAATCTAGAGACATCCAGTCTCTCTTAATATGTGTATGCATGTACATGTATATTTTTACTTAGTTCATGTGTCTATTTCATGGCATTTTTCAAATGTTCAATTACCAGAAACTATTTTGCTTCGTTATATTTTTCTTATTTTATTTTTATCTTTATTTTATACTAAAATATATTTCTATTGCTTTATTTTCTTTAACTATTTATTTTATTTGTTAACAAAATTTTCAATTATTCAAGGTAGGTTAAGGACTATGTCCAGAAAGATCTTTCATCGTGAACTTGATGAATAGCCTAAAAAGAACTTAATCGTAGGAAAAGGTATATAATCTGTAAATTGACCAAGGTCTTCTGAAAAAAACCAACATCTAGACACATCCACTACAAGTACAAACCTATATTACACACATGACCAAATGGGCATACAAGTCCCATGTTCATACAAACCGTGCTATGGCCTCAAGGATCCGGGTTAAGCCACACAAGCCTTACATGCCCCACAACAATAGCCATAAGAGTGTCAGAAGTCACACATCTTGTAACAACCTAAACCCGCAAACATATCGCCTCATCTAAAATTCACGAAGTGCGGGTGTGGTTTATAAGTGACGGGGATTACTACATAACAACTTGAACTTAAGCATATTGGGTGGTTGTCAACGGGTCCAATTGGGCTCGAACAAAATAAGTTGACAGGACCAGTTTTCCTCGTTAGCAGACCGGAAGTCTAAGCCCGAGATGTTACAAATTGTATCAGAGCGGTTTCCCTCTGATAGTGGAAAGGGTTATCCGAAGGGACCTAAGCAGGGAGCGTGCAACCGCCACTGTCACTGGGAATAAGTGATGGGTCATGTCGCAACGAGGATGTTGCGAATATAAGTGAAGAAGGTTGTAACAACCTAAACACGCAAACATAGTGCCACATCTAAAATTCACGAAGTGTGGGTGTGGTTTATAAGTGATGGGGATTACTACTTAATAACTTGGGCTTAAGCATTTTGGGTGGTTGTCAACGGGTCCAATTGGGCTCGAGCCCAATAAGTTGTCAATACCATTTTTCCTCGTTAACGGACCGGAGGTCTAAGCCTGGGATGTTACACATCTCCTCTCGAGCCTCTTCTAATACAGAGGAGTTCAACTGTTCCGAGTTCAATGATGTGATAGTTGTAATAATACATGATGAACATGGAAACACAAGAGACGCACAAAAATAACAAAACACCACTGTATAAAATGCATACAGACTTCCTGATTTTTTATCTTTTTATTTACAAGTCTCATTGGCTTAATTCTTTCTCCAATAGTTCGATAAAAATATGGATAAAAATAAATAAATAATAGTACTTGTATAATTGACCAATAAAATCAAGCTCTAATTCTTTACATGTAGTGAACTCCAAAAGGACAAACTCACCTTCAAATTTCATGAAATTAAATATTCTAAAGTGTAAAATACTTAGAAGTTGATACAATCTCATTTTCAAAAGATAATTATGAGATCATTAATGTACAATTATATGTATATTATAATTTATACATGCCATACATGTAAATAATTTTATTTTATTTCAATTTTATTAACTCATTATATTTTTTCCAAAACATAAAATGAATTAAAAACCGTAAAATTAAAAAGATAAAATTTTGAATTTTCATGATGTAAGTATATTTAACATATTAAAAATATTCCCCATTTTTTATATAATATCTTGCACCCTGAAAATCCAATAAAAATATCCATGCATTTATTTATACTATATTATTAAGGAAATACAGAAGATAATATTTCATCAAGACAAAAACAAATGGAAAAAATACACAATCCCATGCCTAAAGCACACATCAAAAATACATATGAACTCAGTACTATTCTTGTAACTATCAGATCAAAATCAAATTTGCAAAAATATTCTTCTATATTGCAGGTCTCAAAATTTTGGTTAAGTTCCATGTTTCACACTTTCTCATTTGAGGTCATTTGATATTTCTTTTTTAATTTAGAAAGTTTTGATTTTTTTTGAAAATTTTAAGGTTGCCATGTGTCGCTCGACAAGTATGACTTCTTCGATCTTAGGGTGGGCACCCAATATCTTTGCTAGATGCTCCGATCTTATGTTCCACCTCGATTCTTGGTTGCTTCTGTTAATTTTCGATGATCCTCCAACCATCGATCAACAATAATTGAAGCCATGTACCTTGTCTCACACTCACCTCGACATACAACCCATCTTTAACCCCTCAACTATACCCTTAAACCATCATCATCAACCCATCTCATCTCAGCTACCCTAACCTCAATCAACCTCCGACAAGGCCTTCTAAGTGACACGATGATTGATCTTAAGACCTAGAGCATCGAGAATGAGTGGCCGACTGTGAGGAAATGTACATGCCTTGTCCAAAACATCTGCAACCCACTGTGGTGGTAAGTACGTCTCTCGTTGCCTTCCCCTAGTAGAAAGCCTTCATCGAAATCATCTTCTACTCCATCCACATGTGATTCCGCTCACTTCTCATGTCTATTTGTAGCTTAGATTGCCCTTTATTTGCATATGTTCATTTTTTTTAAAATAAATACTAATTAATAAACAAAATCGAAATTCAAAATTCAAAAGTGTACAAGTTTTAAAATTCATAAACATAAGGGAATGTACCTATGTATGCATATAAGCATTATTACAAAATTAACAAACAATATAAACCAAAATACCATAGTATAAAATTCACAAATATACCTTAAAATAAAAAATACATAAATGAAAACAGACACTCTCTCCCATACATCACCTTCATAGTTTTAAAATCTCCTCCCCAAGTTTGAACATAAAGCACAGAAGCAAACATAAGAAACCTATAATAACTTTCATTTGACCGAATACTTGAGAGAATACTACAACCAACCTATATTATCAGAATCGATTAGGTGTGCATCAATATTCAGCCATCAATTACCATTATGTTACTATTGAAGCCTACTTTTCTTGTAGACTATACATTCTCCAAATACTCCCATTTTTTGTATGCTTTGTATATAGGGCGTTTAAAGCATCTTTTCCCAGTTTGCCCCTCTTTATTCTCGGGTTGGAATTCCATCATAAATCATAGTGGCATCACATCACATTCTTTATTCCAACCCTCTGCATCCTTCAAAGTTGAAAATCATCCCAAACAACTACTATTCACATTAGGTTATCCCCAACCCACCCTACCTAGTAACCAAACAGACCCTTAGGGTGTGTTTGGTATGTGGGTTTAAGTGGGTTTAAGTGGTAGCTGGTAACCCATTTTTGGGTTTTGGTGTTTGGATAGATGGTTAAACTGGGGGTGGGTTAGAAGTGTGTTTGTTGTGATATTATTGTATTGAAGTTTGAAAAAATGAGTAGTTATTGTCATGTGATTGTATTGAAGTTTGGAAAAGTAAGTAAAAATGGAGTAATTTATAATTTTTATATGATATGATGGTATAATATATTATTTTTTGATAGGATTGATGATGTAAAATTGATTTATTTGATTTTTTTTTAAAAAAGAAGTAAAGTAAGGCCCACACAGGAGAGAGGGGGAGTGGGTTAAGGGGGGTAAACTCCCCAAAGAGGAGTTTACCCCTTGACCCGAACGGGCCTTTAGGGCATGTTTGGATTGGGATATCCTCCTGTGAATAGGGCCTGTTTGGTTGCAGGGTTGGGCAGGGTTGGCCCAACCCTGGTTGCTATTCACAAGGGTACTTCCTCCTTACAGATTACTATTCACCCATCCCAACCCAGTCCAACCCAACCCTGCCCAACCCTGCAACCAAACATGCCCTAAATGTTCGGAGGGTTCAGAGGGTTGGAATGATAGTTGTGATGTGATGTGACATTGATTATGTGTTATATTAACTTTTTAAATATTATAATAGATTTCTTATGTTAAAAGTTTATTTGAACATAGTAAAAAATATCATACCAAAGAAATTGTAGAGTCAATAGAAGCAATGCCAACCCAAGAATGTAAAGTTGGAGCTATGGGTATGTAAGGATACCCCGAACAACAAAGCTCCTCTCACCTTAGCATGCTCCCATTCGCTAGAAATTTGGTTACTCATGAAGTATGCGAGACAAATTACTATTTTTTGCAACCAAGATTGACACATAATCATTCAACGAAGCATCATGCATTTTATGCCCTCCATTCACCTTGGATTATTTCCTCATTGCATTTCTTTATTCTTTTCTTTTTACTAATTAGTTGTAAGATATTGTTTGTTCTTTCACGTCGAATCTTTTTGTGTACATATGATCCTCAAAGTTTTCTATTTGTTTGTGTATGAGGATCTAATGCATACTAGTCAACTATAGTCCCATGGAAAATCAATAGACTCTTGAAGAGTTGTACATTAGGAGGTATGCTATTCTAGTGTAGGTTTAAAATCTTCACGAGATTGCCTCCAACCCATGACTTCAGCGCATCTCACCTCTACAGTAGTCTGGAGAGACCTGAGGGTGCGTTTGGTACGCGGGTTAGGATGTGTTAAACTGGTAGAGGGTAATCCATTTTTGTGTTTTGGTGTTTGGATAGAGGGTTAAACTGGAGGTGGGTTTGAAGTGGATTTGTTGTGATATAATTGTATTGAAGTTTGGAAAAGAGGGTAGCTATTGTAATGTGATTGTGTTAAAGTTTGGAAAAGTGAGTAGAAGTGGAGTAGTTTATAATTTTTATATGATATGATGGTATAATATATTATTTTTTGATGTAATTTATGATGGAGAATTAATTTATTTGATTTTTTAAAAAAGATAAAAAGTAAGGTACACATGAGAGAGAGCCCTGCAACCGAACGCCTCCTGAGGGAATGCCCCTTAGATGGGTTGTAACTTGATAATGCAAAAGTTTAAGTATATTTACAAGATCGAGCTTAGTAAGGATTCCAATATTCCTTACCTATCAAAGGTCTAAAAATCCTTTAGAACTTATCTCTTAGGAGTGTTGTTGAGGGATGTTGTTAGATATCTCCAAAATTACACTTAATCAAATTAAAAGGTACATTCTACCTTTGTATCGACCATGAAGACCTCTAGAAGTTTGCCCCATCGAGGGAAACCACTTTGGATACTATCCACAAATGATACCATGAAGACCATACAATGTTTCCCTAATTGTGATTACCCTTTTAAGAGGTTTGAAGACATACATGAGGTCTTCATTTAAGAGAGATTATGCCATATAATAGGCTCGCGTTCCCTACTATATGCTTGGCATTGGGGATAACTCTTTAAGTTCGGGTTTGGACCTTCATGTTAAACCTATTATCATGTATGCTTCATCTCATCTTAGATTATAGGAAATTTCATTTTAAATTTCCTGATATTTTTTTAAGAGGAAAGGGAGCCTACTTCATGAAGTAGTTAACATTACCTACTTGATGGTCATTTTTGGTATTTTTTATTTTTATTTTTAAAAAATACCACCATAGATTTTCATCACTATATCCCCACAATAGATTTTCATCAGAAATAGATATGCTTATGCCAATATGCCATCCATCTAGAACATGTAATTTAGCAGTCTTAGAATTACTATAATCGACCTGTTCTGGATGGATGTCATATGAGTTTTCATTTTTGATGAAATTTGAATGACATATTATAAGGATATAATTACGAAAATCTATGATGTTATTTTAAAAAAAAAATAAAAATATTTACCAAAGATAAATATGAAACATGTAAAGTTACCTTAGTAGACTCCCTTTCCTCTTTTATTAAATGAAAGGTTAAGTCTTGGTGGGTCCATGAGAGCTGTGGATTTGCCTTTTCCATGTCAAATGATTCCAACAATTTATGATTTGGCTCACTAATCCTTGGCTCTTTATTTCTATTTTTTAATTGAGGGGGCGTAGTTGTTGGATGTTTCTGTATGGTTCCTTTTTTCATTGAGAACAGTAGATCACAATATCCAAAAAAAATTAATATGTAATAAGAAAAATGCCATAAATAGAGTTGATTCCTTTTTTTGCTTTGGTTGGCATACAATATTAAATAAATAGATAAGCAGCTTCTCTCACTCTTCCATTATGAGAATCGACAAAATGTACCCAAGATCAACTTGAGCATCCAATTTAAAATCATGCAAATCTTTGGCTCCACGTCAGCTTCCTCCCTTCTCTATATATGACTTCCATAGTTAAAATTGAAAACTTTGTTTACATATCCTTCATATTCCATTCTTTTATCCAATACCCTCCTAATGTTATAATTACGCAAAGCACTCCTCCTCCTATCTTGATTATCCACATGCTTATCCCCAATATTTTTCCTCCTAATCATGGTTAGCCTAAACCTGCCTAAAATGGCTTAATTTTGCTAACTAATCTCTGGGATTTTTATACCATGACCCTTAAAAATCTTGTCCGATCACCATAACGCCTCCCCTATCATCCTTATAATTAGTGTGGAGCATTGGGCTCGACCCGGCCCAACCCGAGAAGGCCCGACCTGGACCCACCATTTTTTCATGGGCTTTGGGCCGGGTCGAGGCCCGGAATTTCGACAAAAACAAGAACCCGAGCCCGGCCCAAGGCCCACATGGTTGGGCTCGGGTTCGGGCCGGGCTCGACCCGCGACACTTTACTTTCTCAAGGGATTGACCGTGGATGTTTTGCATTATTACTAAAACCCCAAAACGGATGGGTTTTGATATTAATTTCACTACTAGATTAGACATATATTTATCTCTCGCACAACGTCATAAAAGCAACCTTTTTTTAACCAATTTGACTAAGTGTCTTATTTTAAAGCATAACTAAACTAAATGCAATATGTGTAACTATATGTCACGATTTCTCAAATGTGGAATGAGGAATGATGGATTTAAGATATCAAATTATCTAATATATGCAACAATCAGACATCCTCACTTTCAAGATCACCTTCTGATTAGTCTAATAAAGAGCAGTAATTTAAATATTGGTTCCAATACGTGGGCTCAAATATGAATAGCTGGAATTTGGGTCAAATTTCTTGCAGTAGTAAGTCACAGCTTCTCTGCAGTAGTAGGTCACAGCTTCTCCAATATACAGGCAACGTCGGTAGAATAGATTGGGATGGATGGGTCGTTGCCTAATTTTCTCATGCAAATATTGCTCCCCATGTTATACCCATGCAAATGCAGCGTATCCATTTTTCTAAAAAAAATAATATCAAATTTCCATTTCTTAGTTTAGAGGTCTATGATTGATGCTTCGATGAGCAGTTTTGCAGATTGGATGGTAGTGTTCCAAATATAATTTGCATGTTAGCACGGGTCGGGTTGGGCTTTAACGGGCTATATTGGGTTCGGGCTGGGCCCGTCCCGTGTTTGAAAATCTGGCAAAAGTAGGACCCTGGCCCGACCCACTAGTACGTCGGGTTCGGGCCGGGTCCGGGTATTTACGGGCCGGGTCAGGGTCGGGCTCGGGCCGGCCCGACCCAATGCTCCACCCTACTTATAATTCTACAATAAATCGTATAATCTTACCCTTATAACTGGACAATACTTTAGGGTGTGTTTAGTTAGCGGGTTAAGACAGGTTAAACTGGTAGAGGCTAACCCGTTTTTGGATTTTGGTGTTTGGATAGGGGGTTAAACTGGGGGTGGGTTAGAAGTAGGTTTGTTGCGATATGATTGGATTGAAGTTTGAAAAATTGAGTAGTTATTGTGATGTGATTGTATTGAAGTTTGGAAAAATGAGTAGAAGTTGAGTAGTTTATAATTTTTATATGATATGATGGTATAATATATTATTTTTTGATAGGATTGATGACGTAAAATTGATTTATTTAATTTTTTAAAAAGAGAAATGTGGGACCCACATGAAAGAGATGAGGAGTGAGTTAAGGGGTCGAACGAGGCCTTAGGGCCTTAGGGGTCATGTTGTAAAAATCCCTTAATCTTATCCCTAGAATGAACCACACAGGACACGACTCACAAAACAGAGCTACGGAAGTTGAATTAAAATCTTTTAATAGGAAGCGGTAATTTCGGGTGTTCGTTCTTCTTGAGATTTGATCCTGAGTCCTTAAGGTGTCGGCATACTGCACTACCATCTGACCATTCTAGCTGAATTTAATTGGGATAATGCATTGACAACTTTGCCAATTTGAAATACGTAATTTGATTGGGCTAGGAGACTCTCAAATATAAATATAAATAGATAAATAAATAAAAATATATATCTTTTGTGTCCGTGCTTGTTTTTTTATGAAGATATATTTTGATTTAATAATAAAGCTCTTGATGTAAAAATGACTTTGATTCTAATTCCTCTTCTACTCAGAAGTTTCAACCATAATTATAATTTTATATTAATTGGGATCAACTATATGGATGTATTGACCACTTTGAGTCTATCATGAATGTCCCTCAAATCTCAAGGGGCTGTTTGGTTGGAGAATAAGGGGTTTATTCTCCATCCTTTTCCCCTTTCTTCCTAATTATTCTAACTTATTTTACCTTTATTCCTATATTTATTCCACCTTATATTTAATATTTTCCCGTATTCTTATTCACTTTGGTAAAAATGTATATGTTTTGCTATTTTTAAGTACATTGCGAAAAGATTTTCCTTTCCTATAATAAAACTATAGCACACTTTTAAATGCTTCTCATATTATGTTATAAATTTATAGGATCAAGCTAATAATTTCTTTCTCTATACTTTGTCACATCACATCGATCTAACTACAATTGAAGACATCAGACGCAGATTATCACATCAAACCGCCAAAGTCAGCTATAGGTAGATTTTAGGATAGGCATTTTTACTACACAAGTCCTAAAATCTTTGTAAATAGTTTTCTCGACCGCGTGTTCTCTGTTATTATTACTTAAACAACACAAACTTGCTAATTATTACACCACAACCCTTCCATGAGTTAACTACAGAGTATGTTTGGATCCGTAATGTAATAGCTAGCAAGTTTGAAAATTTTAAGTTATAATTATGATAAATGCGAGAAGGTAATTTACAAAGTTTTGAGGGAAAATGTTCTTCTACGTCCACGAGGGAAAATTGCAAGGACAAATCCCACACATTCTTGGGTATATACATAATATCCCCCCTTTTTCGAATTTTAAATTCAGAAAACCTACACGAATACAACTTGTATATAAATCCTTCCACTTATCGCCTCCCCCATTTCTCCATCCTCCCCCGATCACGCCCTTCTCCCACCTCTCCACCTCCCGGTGCTCCGCACCACTCTCTTCCCCTCCCCAGAAATACACATCCCCCACTCCTCCACTTTTCGATCCGAACCCTAATCCTAGTCTTCTCCCCGCGATCGGGAGAGGAGAGCAGAGACGATGCCGTCGCACGCGGATCTCGATCGGCAGATCGCGCTCCTCCGCGAGTGCAAGTTCCTGCCGGAGGCGGAGGTGAAGGCCTTGTGCGAGCAGGCGCGGGCGATCCTCGTCGAGGAGTGGAACGTCCAGCCCGTGCGGTGCCCCGTTACCGTCTGCGGCGACATCCACGGCCAGTTCCACGATCTCATGGAGCTCTTCCGCATCGGTGGAGAGGCACCCGACACCAACTACCTCTTCATGGGCGACTACGTAGGTCAGTTCTCCCATATTTTGCGTTTTTAGGGATCCGATCGGCTCGAAAAGGTGCGGATCGCGCCGATCTGCCGCGATCGTGGTGGATCTGATCTATTCGGCGAGTATGAACTCTGGAATATGTGGTTCCGGTTGTGTTTATGCGCGATTAGGGTTTGAATCGGCGTCCGGAGGATCAGGTTTGTGTTTGCGCGTTGGGATCCGTGTTTGACCGATCGGTTCGTGGTTTAAGTGGTGTTTTGGAGTGTTCGTGCGGGGTTGGAGTTCGATTCGACGGCTCTGACCTTCGGATCGGTCTTTGATGGGTTGATTCGTGCTTTGGAGAGTTCGAGCAATGGGTTGGAGTCAGGTTCGATTTTGAGTGTTGGAATCGGTGTTTCATGACGTTGGATGTGCCGATTGATGTGCTTCTGTTGGAGGTGGAATCGT
Source organism: Ottelia alismoides (assembly GCA_037367405.1). NCBI lineage: Eukaryota > Viridiplantae > Streptophyta > Magnoliopsida > Alismatales > Hydrocharitaceae > Ottelia > Ottelia alismoides. The sequence goes on from JAZKJV010007683.1 coordinate 449,772, forward strand.
GGAAACCCGAATTTGTTGAATTTGACTGTGGAATTGGTGGATTAGGACGTACTTGTAAAGTATTCCTGTGGTAATAGGTTTATGAGTTGGGGGTCGTGGGATTGGGTTTGAATTAGTCGTTGGAGATGGTGTTTGATTGGCTTAATTGCGACTGTTGATGTTTCATAATGATGTGTAATGGATATTCTACATGATATGTTTGCTTAGATGCGACTTTTTCTCTGTTTTGATGCTCTGCAGGCGATTCCACTGATGTAGTTATTGGTGGTGATTTGGCTAGGCGATTCCATGTGGATCTGATTATTAGAGTTTTAGAGTGCGGAGAAAATCTTGTTATGAAAGCAAATGATATTGGATATATGATCTGCGAGGATTGTTCCCACAAGACTTTTTTGATTCGGATTATTTCCACAAGATGCTACACTGTTCACTAAATTTCACGTTTTTTATGCATCCAATGATTTTATTCTGTGCATGAATAGTTCTACCCTATCTCATTTTAGTTGGCACCTAGTGTGTGCATAATGCATGTGGATCTTTTTTCACTATTACAAAAAGGTGTGATGTTTGGATTTTATTGGTTTCTACATGCTGCTTAAATATGGGTGACACTGTTGTATAGCTAGTGTCAATGCGTGATGGCCCTTGGACCTAAGTTTTTGTCGCATCTGTACAATTGACTGATAATATTGCTGTAATTTATGAATGTAGAATGTTCATTATATTCAATCAGTGATGGATCCATAATACAGGAGTGTCACTTAATATAGAGGTAAAGGCAAAATCCACTACTCGTTACATGAATTTTTGAATAGCTGAGCTCACTGAATACATCAAACAAAAACCCTGCTCCTAATTGAGCAGCTTAGACATGGATAGGAACCACCACAAAGCAAAGCGGGAACTAGCTTATTAAAGTTGGATTGGGACAATGATCACACCTTCCAGTTAGTTGGGCCTGAATAAGTCCGTCCATAGTGGCCTGGATTGCTCCCCATTAACAGTCCATTTGCTTGACATATGAGGCCTTGATTTCAGTGTGGTGAGGCAAGAGCTCCTTCATTTTGTTCGCTTGACCTAAGAGCTGCACCTCTCAGCATGTTCAAATGAAACATATTGTGACATATTAAGTGTAAAAAATATCCCTCAGTTATCATTTGAGGAGCTAAGTCAGCTAATTAAGGTGTGGGTCAAGCACATCGAATTTGGGTGGTCATTCCCCTTGCAACACCACTGGAATATTTGAGTTGAATAAACATAGAACTTGTCCTTTTTGATGTCTAGTTGAACTCCTATGGGTAATCACCCTTGAGATTCACCTTGGATGTTGTTGGATCTTATGCGGCATTTGCATAACAAACTTCTACTGATCAAAAGCATACATCTAGAACCAGCTATGTTGAGTACTCATGCAAGAAAACATCCAAAGTACTTAGCTTGATTTGCTCATAGACTGACCAAATAGCTTAGTTGAGATTGGAGGAATCCCCACCGAGCAGAGGGTTCTGTGTCTGAACAAAGGTATTTTGACCAGGATGCGGCACATGTTACTGTAACAAATTTCTTATTTTTGTTTTTTGTATCTTAGGATCAATGCCACGTGTTTGTATGTGTTGCCACATATGCAGGAGTAAGATATGGGTTCTGGACATGATAGTTGGATGTAAGTAGAGTACAAACGTTGTATGCTCTAAAAACTCAAAGCTGCCTATAAAGATATCTCCTTATGACATAGTGTACACTTTTATAGATTCCAGTAACAACATTTTTCTCTGCGAGCTCTCTTCTCCTCTCTTTTATCCCCTTCTATCATTGGTGATTGGGACCATGGAAGGACATATCGATATCGATATCGATATCGGTATACCATGTCGATACCGATATATCGCCGATATATCGGCGATATATCGATGCCATATCGCCGACATCGGACCGAATCCCGCATTTTTTAACTGTCGATACTCGATATCGACCATATCGGCGATATATCGGTGACCTGTCGATACCGATATATCGCGATATGGCCGTCCATGATTGGGACACAGTGGAAACCTGTGTAGACCTTCATATCCAGTGCTGCCATTGGGAAGTAAGAAATTTGCTTACTGTGCAGTATCTGTCGAAAGTTCCTTTTAACATCACTCTCTAACTGGAGTTCCAAAGAGACACTCACCAACTCTCGTACTATCAGATCACAGAACATGCGAGTCTTCTTTGCTGAGGGTCTGAGAGTAGAATTGATTTATCCTTATTGACATGGCCATCAATTTATCCTTATTGACATGGGCAACCTACTTGTACAGTTATACTTTAATCACTTTCTGAAGCAACAAGGTCATAGTTGAAATAATTCTGTCCTAAATACACAATATGGTTAACAATATAATTTTGTCCAAGATTTATAGTAAGCTTGATTATAATCTTGCTATGATTCATAATATGCTTGATTGTAAATTTTTGCATAGTTAGATTGCTTATAATTGAATACCAAGAATACATCACAGCCCCTTTGTCTTCTGGATATTTGATGTGCTTCATTATCGTGGATGCCTTTCTCCTTTTCCTCAGTGAATGGATAAATATTGGATTTGAGAAATGGAAGTGCTCTTTTAATGGGGCAGTAGCGATCTTCTTTGGTTTGAGAAATGAAGCCTGTCGAAAGTTCAGAAAGGAATGGTACATTTTGCTATGATGAGATTGGGATTCAAGTTTGTCTTGGTGGGTCCACATGAAAAATGAAAGTTGTGGTGTTTGAAGCACATGCAGATGTAAGACACATGATAAATCTATATGGAAGTAGCATAGATCTAAGAGCAACTTGTCAGTACTTTTTAGGGTTTCAGAAAGACTGTAATATCACCATAATATGCTTATAAGAGAACATACACGAAACTGTAAACCTCATTTCTTGATTTTGAAAGAATCCGGACTATCTTTTTGTAACTGGTTTCATACCGAAAGGAGAAAAATAATTTACAACAAAGGGGGCTCGTCTTACTGAAATAAGTGGTCACAACTTACGCCGATCTAAGAAAAGAACAACTAGATTGCTACCTATTTTTATGCCATTTGCATTTTTAGATTTCATGCTAAACTTATGTAAAATATAATTGATAGTCTCCTGAAAATTTGATTTGTAACTGAGGCATTTTATACGGTAAAAAATCCTTGGCACTGGGATCGGCCTTGTTCTCGAGCGTGGTCTTCTGGTGCTCGCTACACTATGTGGCCTCGACCATGGTGAAGCAGTTGCTCAGAAGGAACTTGAGGAAGAAGTCGACGGTCTCCGCTATGGACATCCGAAAGGGAAAATCAAGAGTTTGCTTTGGGAGAAACCCTGGAATGGAGAAAGTTGGGGCTTACATGTTTGAATTTAGTCAGGAGGGGATGGGGTATGTGAAACAATGCAGAGATGACGATGACAACAACAATAACGATGCCCCAGAATGGAATGGAGAAAGCTGGGGCTTACAGGCTTGAATTTGGTCAAGATGGGAGGGGGCATGTGAAACAATGCGGAGATGATGATGACAACAACAGTAATGATCATGACACCCCTACGAATTCGAGTTCAATTCATGATTGAATTCAATTGCGATACTCTTTTTGTAAATGACAAATTGACAATGCATAAAAATTTAGAGCTTATGACATTCCCCCATTTTCCAATTACACTTGCGCGCTAAAGTCCATTTGAGACTGGAATGGGCATCGATTAATCTGAGGGGCATAACTGTTAATGGTGCAAGAGGGCAGAGAACATTTTTTATTGCAAGAAGGTGAGAGGAATACATGTATTTGCATAAACTGGATATAACACACGTGTAGAAATCCCTAAAATTTTTGGTGTCTAACAATCGTCTATATACATATGCATGTGTAATATTAGCAGGCTTTATTTCTATTAAAAGTAGTAAATTGTATTTTTTTAGAATCGAAAGATCTTATAAGCAAATGATCATATAACTGTTATGCAACTAAATTAAGCTATAAAACAAAATATTCTTAGCTTACCCTCTTTGATCTAACCCATACTTCATCTATACCCATTTCCTTGCTGCCATGACTGCTCATACTTTTTTTTAAAAAATACTTTTCTATATAAGTTATTCAAAATATCATTTCTATGCTTATTCAATGACAAGACCCGTAAATCTCGCTGTTCGTATCCATCATTAAAAGTAACAACAAACAATATACTTTTAGTTGCCATTAGGTACTAACAATATAGAACAATTATTGCTTTCAAAAGAAACATACACCAATTATTATGAAGTCTCCAGCATGAAATTAAATGCGCCAGTTAATAAGAAACTATAAATTTTAATAAAAACCTATAGTATAAAAGAACATGTGTTATACTCGTAGTTGCCATTAACAACTTAGTATTTATTGTGAGACAAACCTTCAGCTTTAAATTTCAAATGTTTAAAATGTTCTGGGATTTACACATATTTCCATGCTTTATGATGATTTTAAATTCCTTTTACTGGTACGAGTTATACATGTGATGCCTACACCCAAGGTGAAGTGATTTTTGTCTATTATTAGCATTCCTCAGCTACAGGCATAGTTTTAACTCTTAAAGATCCCAGTTCCTACTCTCATATTTCTCAAAAATGGTATTTTTCTTTTGAATAAAAATGTGGGGGAGCCCTCCCAAAGCGGGAGTCACCGCACCAAAACTTTCATTAATAGCAAGAAGATACATCAGTTAGATATCCAGAAGTTGTACAAAGCATTACAGTGTGCAAGCACATTCTCATAATAGAACCGCTGACCCTTGAATATGCAATCATTCCTGCCAAGTCAAATTAAGGATCGATATATGCTAGCATGGAACTTCTAGCCTTGTTGTTTGTGGGCTCTTATTTCGAATGCAATGGGATTTTTAGACAACATATGTTTATCAATTTTGAAGATTACAAGACTGTGTAAGAAGATGGATTATATCCTCCTAACTCTGCCAATTCATATTTGATGCCATTATGGCAATTGGCATTTTTCCATTTCAGGCTCGGTCACTTCATTTCGGTAGTCATTTTGGTCAATCTATTAAAAATAGGGATTTCCACATGTGCATCTGCTAAATTTGTAAATAACATATGTTTATCAATTTTGAAGATTACAAGACTGTGTAAGAAGATGGAGTATATCCTCCTAACTCTGCCAATTCATATTTGATGCCATTAGGGTAATAGGCATTTTTCCATTTCAGTTTCGGTCACTTCATTGCAGTAGTCATTTTGGTCCATCTATTAAAAATAGGGATTTCCACATGTGCATCTGCTAAATTTGTAAATAACACTTGTGCCCTTACCTATTTCATGCTTAAACGATGACCCTAAAAAATCATTGGTTTTTACTACTATGCCCTTCTTTACTTCTGCGATATCAGTTATCCCCTCCCTTTTTTCAAATATCAGTTGTGCCTCTACTTTCTTGCAGTTTTATCACTTGTGACTCTCAGGTTAGTTGTTGTCTATCTATATCTCAAGCGGACGTTAATTTTTGAATAGAAGTGTAATTACAAAAAAACTAGGGTAAAACACAATTTTTAAAATCCTTTCTTCTTTGACTTCTTCCTCTTCCCTCTCCATTGTAAACCCACCTCCTCCGACCCCTCCTCCTCCCCCTTCCTCCTTCACCCCTCACCTCCTCCGACTCTCTCCTCTTTCGACACATCCTTTCCTCGCCACCCCTCACCTCCTCTACCTCCCACATGGAACATTTATCTGCACCCACCATTAGTCGTGTGCAACTCTGCTTGTAGGCATCTCGCACACAACTACTCTCCTTTTACTGCAACATAGAGTAGTTGCTCTTTCCTCCCTCTGCGAGTCACATATAACCCACATCTACGTGCTGCTCCTGTTTACATGTACATCACTTGTGTCATTCATCTTTGTATGCACATCTCCCGTCGCAGCAACATGTCGAAGGATAAGGACTCCGGGGATCTACTTGTGTTTGAAGATGAAGCTTGAAACTCAATAAGCCTTGATAAAGAAGCATAGTTGGAGCTCATTTTTGTCTTCAACAAATGGGTGTGAATGGGATGAAATCCCCTCGAAATTGAGTTTAAGAGAAAAAAATGACAAGCCAACCCATCGGAGCAATCGAGGTGGACACAAACGGTGAGTAGAGCCAAAGAAATTAACAGCAATCCATATGGGTTGATAGAGAACACAATTGAGGGAAACCACACTTTACGTTAAACTTTGCGATGGACGACGAAATTGACAGAGGCAAAATGTAAAGGGTAGCAACGAAACAAAATCAACAAAAGGAAAGATGATTTTACGCTCAAATTCGGGGCGATGGAGGATGTCGTGGTGGGGGGTTGGGCAACGGTTTAACGGAGGAGGATGTTGGGGCAGAGGGGCTGGGCGAAGAGGGAGGTCATGGTGGATAGGTCTGATGAGGAGGTACTCTTAACTACACCATGGTTAGAATAAATCAGGTTTAGTTCAACTATTTTATGGCTGAACTATGGAGGGGCACAAGTGATATCAATGCACGAAGGTAAAGGCACAACTTATATTCGAAAAAGGGGGAGGGGCATAACTGATATTGCATAAGTTAAGAGGACAAATGATAAAATCATTTATATTTGCATTTGTGCCCCTGCCTCGATACTGATGGGCCAAATCTTTAGAGATATAGTGGCTTGAAGATTATATGCAGTAAACATTCTTACTGAACAATCTCCAAGTATATGATATTTATTTTAGATCCTTTTCCCTCATCATTTCCATCTATCATCTTGTCTTATCTTTCTATCTTCGATCTCATTGGACATTGGGGATGTCGACAATAGGCGGGGATGTTAATGGCATCCAAGGCCCTAAATGTCAGTTTCGGTCACTATTTCGGTATTGACCAAAACAGAATTTCGATGGAATTTCGGTGGAATTTCGATCGGGATTTCGGTCATTTCGGTCAGTTTTTGTACTAGAACCCCCATATTTCGGTCATTTCGGTCATTTCGGTCGAATTTCGATTTCGACTGGATATCAAAATTCGACCGAATTTCGCTGAAATTTGAGGCCTTGATGGCATCGGGAGGAGGTCGGCGGGGGTCAGGGAGGGGGCTGGGGTGGTCAATAGGAGGATGGGACTTGGGGCAAGACACAACAGATTTTGATCTTGTGTTTCTCAAGTTTGTTGAAATTTTCTTTACTGTTAAAATGCAACACCTTAGAATCTCCTCTAAATTGTTCTTTTGTGATGGATCAAGGTTACATGCCTCGAATGTGAGAATGCACCGAGACAACTTTGTCGTATCATTAAAAAAGTAGGTGGTCCTGCATAGACTTTTGGAGAAATGAAAATTTCGAGGTTTCTGGTAGAAGCTAAAATTCCAGGTCATGGTGGAACAATACAGGGATTTGTTTTGTCACAATTTGGGCCAGAATCCAGATATTGGTGGTGATCTAGATAGTTTTACTTGAAATGAATAAGCTTTCTTTCAAAACATATTTCTTGATGGATCCAAGGCAAAACTTTGCTATGAGATTGTCTTGTTCCACGAGTGTCCCCGATGACTCGCTGACCTCGGTATGTTTTCTAAATCCAATTTCAATGTCTAAATCAGCAAAAATTATACCCATCAAAGTTAGTGAATTTGATATCGTAATTTAATTGATTTTATGTATTATTTCATTTGCATCTTCAATTTCAAATTTTCAACTTTGATATGAAATTCTAGAATATGGGGCAAGAAATGACCCATCGGCCACTGGGTTTTTATCATTTGCAACTGGAAACTTTTCATCATCATTAAACCTGTTTTCAGAAATTTCAGGAACCTTGTTTACAACGAGGCCCTAAATGTTGGTTTTGGTCACCATTTCGGTATCGACCAAAACAGAATTTCGGTGGAATTTCGACTGGAATTTCGGTCATTTTTTGTACTAGGACCCCCATATTTCGATCATTTCGGTGGAATTTCGGTTTTGGTCACCATTTCGGTATCGACCAAAACAGAATTTCGGTGGAATTTCTGTGGAATTTCGATTGGAATTTCGGTCATTTCGGTCATTTTTTGTACTAGGACCCCCATATTTCGGTCATTTCGGTGGAATTTCAATTTCGACTGGATATCGATATTCGACAGAAATTCGATCGAATTTTGCTGAAATTTGCGGCCATGGTTTACAATCAAATTTCATTTGTCACCATACTTCTGGTAAAGATCTTGTAATTTATGCTCGCAGCACATTCCCATGCACACATCAGACCAAATTACAAACAAACCATAATATAAAGTGGAACTTGCTAGAGCCACCTTTGTTGATGTTGATGGCAGATCACCTTAGCACATGAGAAGTGTTGGCTATGTAGGCATCCATTGAGACAGTGGTGGTGTGGTTAAATCTCTTTGGAATCGTGAATCCAAGCTCAGGTATTGATGCGGGGTCTCATCGGACTGCGCTCAATGTGGAGCTGCAAGCTTAATCTGTTATATAGGGGTCTCAACCATAGCCATAGTCTGGTTTACACCTATAAGCCAGACATAGTTGTTTCGTAATTACTCTAGGGACCCTTGATAATCATGAATTACACCAAGAACCTTGAAAAATGCTTAACTCTTGCATGAAATAACGCTGTGTCAAGTTCCGTCTCGAATGTCTGTTAACTTTTTTTAAGCCATTAAAAGGGGGAATCCTGCAATAGTGCCCGCCCCAAAATATTATTAACTTTGACAAAAAAGTTAAATTTTGATAATTTTACCCTTCAAAAACATATCATATTTTATAAAATGATGCCATTATGCAATCAAAGAGGTCTTCTCCTCCTTCGAGCTCGCTCATTGCGTGAGGGAATGGATGCAACCGGAACGCATCCCTCAACTGCACATCGCCTCTGTCGTTGTCGTGATGTGAGAAGAATACCGCAAACTTCGTGAGGTCCATGAAGCCATCTCCATCGTTGTCCATCTACCCCATCATCTTCCTGACCTCCTTGGGGGATGCGTTGTCAAAGTCGAGCATGTGCAAGACCTTTGGCACGTCGTCGCCCTACAACGTCGTAACGGGTCTCGCCTCCAGAATGATGCAGTTGCTGCTGTTGTTGCCATCCCTAGCCATAACGTCTAGGTGGGAGGATCAACAACTGCTGCTCGCGCGAGGGGAGATAAAGGGGAGGGGGAGGGGGGCGAGCTGGATGAGGAAGAAGGGGAGGGGAGGGGTGTAGGGAGAGCTTGAGGAAGAAGATGGGAAGGGAGGTTGACGGGGGTGGGGCAAGCTGGGGGAGGAAGAAGGGGAGGGGGAGGTGACCTGGAGGGGTGGGGTGAGCTGGAGGGGGAAGAAGGGGAGGAGGAGGTGGCCAGCGAGGGTGGGGGGTTGTAGGGCGAGCTTGAGGAGGTAGATGGGAAAGGGGGTCGACGAGGGTGGGGTGAGCTGGAGGAGAAAGAAGGGGAGGAGGTGGTCAGTGAGGGTGGGAGGGGGGAGGCATTGGAGGACGAAGGTAGGGGGTTGGGTTTTTTTTTGTTTTTTACTTTTGGTTAACTTCGGTCGTTAGATCGTGAATTGGTTAGATTAACTCATTCCTCTGGTTGAGTTAATGAACAAACTAATGGAGGGTTGTGTGTGTATAACATAGCGCTTATTCGTGGTTCTAGGTGTAATTCGTGATCATCGAGGGTTCATGTGGTAATTACAAAACTACACAGAGTTATGGGTGTAAATATCCTGATTTCTGTTTGTTGAGCTCCGCTGAGGATGACTGGTTTTCTCATCGTGATGTGAGGAGAAATTTCGGTGGACTTTTTTAAAATTTAATCGGGCATGATTTTATTTTTCACTTTGGTTTGGCCATGATAATTTTGTACTCAACACACACATGTATGAACCTTGTGCTTTTCTTCATCCAGATGCTCAAAACGAAGTTTTTAAAACAATCACCGAGGCAATTTTTTAGGGCCTTTAACTTGATAATTTACGAGTGAAGATGCAAGTCTGTCACGATGTTAAGCAGGAACTAAATGTTTTTTGTTGAATCATGAGTTCCCAACGACATTTCCGGGAACGATCCTGAATATAATATAATGGCACTGGATTATTTAACAGCGAATAACAACTATCTTCACAAATATGTATGAGTGCGAGTTTCAAAAAAAAATGTATGAGTGCAGAGACGAACTTAAACACTGCCACCGCTATAAAAAAAGTTGTTTATGGAAATAATGGCACAAATCTACCCAGTTGCTGGGTTAGGCCGAAAAAGTCTAAGTGGTCAAAAGAGGGAGGTGTTGGTTCATATTGTTGCAAATCTTGTGATGTATTCAAAGTTATGAATTGTGTGGGCAGTTACTTATTCGGTTGTTCCTAGTTCTTAATTGGGTGCATTCCTTTTTCAAGTGACTGATATATGCAATAGGTGCAAGAAATATATTCTCCAATTTTAAAAGTTTCACATGGTTATTGAATTGTGGACTCTCCAACCAATCTGCCATTTTTGAATTGGAAGATGTTGCATGATGTTAGGGCCAGACATTGGTTTTTTAGCAGAGAATTATAATACATGTTCACATTTATATATATATATATATATATATATATATATAAACTTTAAGCTTAGTAATGGCTTGGTGTTTCCTTCAGACCGGTCGGTTGTGAGGAATGAATCATATGTTTGAACTTGGAGTTGTTTGTTGACCCTTTCTTCCTTTGTGTTGGCACAAATAAGTTTTGAAATCCTCCATGTCTTTCTAATTAGGGACTTCAATGGGCGGTCATTTCCCAAGTTCTAAAAATTGATGTTCCAAATATATGCTAGTTTATGTTAAATCTAATTACATGTAACTATGTAAGCCTTCTGTCTCTCCATCCTTGATGCACAGAAGGTAAATAAACTAAATATTGACCTTGTCATAACTCACAAATGTGTAATAGAGAGAATCGATATTTGTGAGTGTCTGTGCACAAGGAGCCTATGTGGTCACATGCATACATGTGGAAAATACGGTCCGCATCCGTCTACGAATTTGGTCCGCATAATTGCATATTCAATCTGCATAAGCCACATGCAATCTATTTTTTTAGAAGGGGTTGACTTGGAACTTAGAGTTCAACTTTTTTTTCTATACATTATACTGCATTTTTATGTGTGATAGGTGCTTGTATTTTTAGCCCTATTCTTAGTTTCATCTTTTATCAGAACTTTCAAAATTCTTTATATTGCCTTTTTTGGAATCTCATTAAATTCTACTCTTATGATATAATTCTTAAATACCAGTTATTTTTAGAATTTAAAATGTAAGGCCACACACTGGTTTAAAATTATAAATCCTACAACGCTAAAATAGCATACATTTATTTTGGTGACCTGTCTTTAAAAATCTGCCACAACATTTGATTCTTGATGTGATTATAATATACTCTGCCCATGTAATTGTAGGGCAATGTTGTGTTCGATCACTTCATTTTGATGATAAGATCTGAAGTTAATTAATCGGATGTTTGATGATGGTTGTCTTGCCTTATTGCTGGACTGAAACTTTTAAAAGTTTATATTTGGTTGTAAAGTGAAATGCCAGACATTGAACATTTTTAGAAAGGCTTGTGCAGTCAGATGCTTCATAGTGCATTCGATGAATATTTCGAATGTATGTGTATGTCATAAGCTACTTATGTATGAACAAATCATCTCTTGATGCTTTCACATTCCAATCCATTCTGCGAGTTGACTAATATTTCATATTTTGAAAAGAAAGAGTGAATGCATATCCGTGTAAATCTGAAAATACAATGACAGAACTATCTTTGAATTATTTTTCTGTTCTACTGTCAGATTGTCATTCAACTTTTTGCAGAAGAGTTGCGAAGTTATTTTTTATTGTTCTTTTCAGATCGTGGATATTACTCAGTTGAGACAGTGACACTCCTGGTGGCTCTGAAGGTCCGGTATCGAGATAGAATTACAATTCTAAGGGGAAATCATGAAAGCAGACAAATAACTCAAGTGTAACTCATCTTTTCTTTCTGGTTTCTAATTGTTTCTTGTCAGAACAGCATGCTTCCCCAACCCAAATTGAAGGAATTATAAACCGAAGGGGATGTTTCCGATTTCTCAAAGGAAGTTATCTTTCAATGAAATTTTTGGAGACTATTAACCACTAGTGGTCATCTCCAGGTTTTCTAATAGAAAATTGAAATATGGACAATTTGACTGCTCATAACATTACTCTACATCTATATATTAATATGTGATTTTGTTTTTTAATGATGTAACTTCTGTTAGAAATTCATTTATTTTCAGGTATGGATTTTATGATGAGTGTTTAAGAAAATATGGAAATGCAAATGTCTGGAAATATTTTACTGACCTTTTTGATTATTTGCCCCTCACAGCCCTCATCGAGAATCAGGTAAATCTGTACCTTGTCAGATATATGCCACGACATGATCACTTGCTAATCTCCAAATCACGGTTTTGTGTAGGTTTTTTGTTTGCATGGAGGTCTATCCCCATCCCTGGACACACTGGACAACATCCGCGCTCTTGATCGCATTCAGGAGGTATCCTTTCCTCTTCTGCAACCGACTGTTGAACTTGAAAAATTCACGATTTCCGAAGTTCGAGTTTGCTAGCATAATATAGTCCGAATATCGAGTCTTTGATGCTTGTAGTAATGGTTTATACTTGTGGTGAAATCAGGTCCCTCATGAAGGCCCCATGTGCGACCTGCTGTGGTCTGACCCTGATGACCGATGTGGGTGGGGTATTTCTCCTAGAGGTGCTGGATACACATTCGGACAGGATATTGCATCTCAGTTTAATCACAACAATGGATTATCGCTAATTTCCCGCGCGCATCAACTGGTGATGGAAGGATTCAACTGGTGTCAGGTCAGTTCTCTTAGTTGCTCTGATTCCTTGGATCTATCTCTCCCAGTAGTTACACATCTGTTAGAACTAATATCCAGACTTATTACATGTCAAATTCTCCAGCCAATCTTGTCTTTCATGTTACAGGATAAGAATGTGGTGACAGTATTCAGTGCACCAAACTACTGTTACCGCTGCGGGAACTTGGCAGCGATTCTCGAGATCGGGGAAAACATGGACCAGAACTTCCTTCAATTCGACCCCGCCCCGCGCCAAATAGAACCTGAACCCACTCGCAAGACTCCTGATTATTTTTTGTAATCGATATAGTAGTCATCTATTCCGACAGGTAAGAATGTTTATTCAGTCCGCTGCTCGATGCATGGAGGAGTTCTGGCTCGTACAGGAGATGGGCTGGCCTTTGTTTGGAGCTCGACGTTTCCCGACAGCTACGGGGTCAAACGACACGAGAGGTGGAAGCGGAGGCAGCAATAACGAGTCATTTCCCACTCTATTGCATCACGATATTTAGCAAACGTTTTAACTGAAGGTTTGTGTATACAAATTAATTTTTGATTCTGCGCATCCGTCCCTCGAAAATGTGAATGAATCTGTTTTGAGAGCTTACAGATGGATGGAGGTTGATGATGTATGGCGATTGTAAGACTAATACGGGATTAAGATTTGTTTGCGGTGTTAATATCTCAAGGAATGCTTAAAGCTCAAGCCCTCGAATGGTTCCTCTGCTCGATTGTCGCAACAGCTTTTGCGCCTGCGCAAGATGCCGGATTAATCGAGTATGCCAAGCTTTGTTTTAGAAATTCTCGTAGTAGCATGGTTGGGACAATGATCCATTTAATTAGTAGAGCTCTTCCCGTGGTTATTGATATAGATAGAACTGTTCTTCATGCTGAAGGCTTCATTGCTTTTTTTAGATATTATGCATGTCCAGTTCTTCTTGGACAAAGATCTAATTTGGTTCAATTTAGAGCGTGCATTATACGTTGTTTGCTTTTAGATTATTTTTTCTTCAGTTAAGTTTCATTTGAGAACTATTAAGGTTCAATTTAGAGCATCTTTTATATTTCTTTTTTTGTTTCAATCAATGTTTGATAAAGAATTGTATCTGTCATCTGGTCTGATCGATAATTTTGATTAAAATCCATGTAATTATTACAAGTCTTATAATTTAACACCTTATATGTGATAACAATAAATTATTATAATTTAATGGTTTCGATTTTGAGCTTACAGAATTGTGAGATTGGAAGTGATGACTTGTCTTTTGAATGATGACCACGTATATATTGGTAAGTTTTATGCACAAATCTAACACGGGTACAATAAATACGTACATTTATATTCGTATTACGCACCTGATTGGATAGCCAAAGAGACAAAGTTCTACCAAGTAATCCGCAAACTCAAGCCATAAGATATTTATTTTTGAGTACGTTACATGGTAGTCCCTGAACTTTACACCCCATTTCCATATTATACCTGGACTTTAATTGATAATAATGTCATGCCTGAAGATTTTAATGGTTTGGTGATAGTACAGTATGCTTACCACGTAAAAGATCAAGGTTCAAAACCTTTCTTCTGAGAGTTACGTCAAGTAATCAACAATCAAAGTAAAAAAAGTTAGTCAGATCTTTCAACACGATTATGTAGCTGATCTTACTTATCATGGGAGGGTGCTTTCTCATTTAGTCAAGGATCACATTGGATCACATTTTAAAGCTTGGACACCGCATTGTTTGGGCACATTTTTCCCCATTGAGAATGATTCCCAATGATGAAAACGAATGTGAATATAATCATATTCGATTCGCTACTGTATTCATTTTATACCTATTCTGAGATTCATATTTGTTTGAAAATGAATATGGATATCATTTTAACATTTGCTAATATTCACATTCATATATTCATCTTGATACACAACTCTACTGTTTGATTCATTTATAACTATGCGTAACAATATTTTATGATTGCATCGCTCATTGTTGATACAATTGTTATGAAATCACTATATTTCTTATGTCTATCCTAAATATGTATATTTTAGTTAATTGTAATAATTATTTTTGTTATTATTCGTATCCGATTCATATTCGTTTTACATTCGCATTCATTTTTAAGAATATAGTAACACATTTTTCACATCCGTCAATATTCGTATCCGCATTCATATTTAAAAAAATCAAAAATATAATTATACCTATATCCATATCCGTATCCACCGTTTTCATCCCTACCGATAACCGTTAAGCTAGTTAAATGAATATATAAACCATCTTCACACAATTCAGAGAGGAGTCTTTGGCCTTAAGTGCACGGTTGAATTGGTGTGACTGGTCCTGAAGTTCAAGCACGGCCAGCTTAAAAAACCAAACCAAAAGCACCCCTGCCCTAAATCAGTTAGTCGGAAAAACTGGATTGGATCTAAAGTACAACGACGTTCAACAGGAGCGAAATAAATCGACCACTCACGGCTCGATTAGCCAGTCGAATCAAGGGAACATACTCCTACAAGACTAGTCACCAGACCTGTACCGAGTAATCCCAAGCAGATAGTATCTGATATGCTAACACACACAGTACAATTTCATTCCACTGACTAACACCCATGTTTAGAACAACAGTCGCGACATAAATATGGGTCGCAGATGGGATACATAAGAACACTTTATAGGAAGGGAGATCTGCAGCTAGGTGCTTCACGTGAATTGCACGCATAGTATATTTTCATCGCGTGTCGAGCATATTGTTGGGATTGAACCTGTTCAGCACATTTCTGGATATGTAAGGGGACGTGCAACCATGAACCTGTTTGCCATTTATAAGTTGCATCATGAAGTATGTAAGTAAAATAAACCAAGGAATATCTATAGATCGCATCGTTCTCATTCTTCACAGAAAGTGCATATATAGGAAGCCATCTTGATTTAAAGAAACGCAGAACATGTAAGAATAGCAAATGGATAACACTGGTTTATTATCAGGAATAAAAAAGAAAAAAAGTAGCTGACTTTGTCAGCTTCAGTAATGCAGAATTCAGTCCATGACCGGAGGCTCGACGATCTCAATCATTTAGGACAAAGACGGTAATTTAATTAGAAATAAAATGTTTATTTAGAGTTTCAATGTTTTTTCACATTGCAGAAATAGCCAAACCGTGCTTCAGTATGTAGGATTCAATCGATGCATCTCTTTTCTCTAGAACAATATTTTGTTTGACAGAATAGACCTAAAAGCTTGGACGATGACTCGGTATTTCTTTGGCAAACAATGAAGAAAAGAAGCCAGTTAGTGAAGTGATAGCAAAAGCTTGAGAATGTTTATATGTAACACTTGAGCTGAAAGGTGTAAGATATTTTTTCAAGCTAGCTAAGACTATATTGTAAAGAATCGAGGATCTTATGCAAATTGTAATGTCCCATGGCTATGCATTGTGTTGTCCTATACCTAGAAAGGATACCATCTAACTCATCCGCCCATGTTGCCCCCTCTTCTCTAGCAGCTAAGACTATTAATTTGCGGACAAGTTAATATAGATTGACCGAAGCACTAGTATTTTCCCCTCGGTGTAGAAGTTAGGGAACTTGCTGCTGATATTTTGTCACCAGCATTGGGACCTCATATCTGCAGATGATGTCATACCTAACAAAGGTGCCAGCCTTCATTAAAGTGCTCTTATTCGTAGAGAATATCCAAGCACCCAAACAATGTACAAGCAATCACATAGAGAGGACACCGATTTTTTGTGGAAAACTCCTCCGGTGTTGCGGGGAAAAACCCTATGTAGAGAACTGGAGTACATGATACTAGAAAACCATAAGATGCGGGGTTCTCCCAGAGATAGATTCTTGTATAACGCACATCACGTAAGGCAAAAGCAGTGAATTCATTCTATTGTGAGTCTTCAAGGCATATTTAGACATTACTCATGACCTCAACTACGACCTACCTAGAGAAGTAATCCAATGCAACCAGAGCATAATGTTGTTTCCTATGAGCCAGTGAAAACTTGCCTATGATGTCCAAGCCCCATTGCGGAAAGGGGATGGAGATCATACATGCACCGATTTGTGGAAGGTCAATATGGTACTGGTGCAAATTTCTGGCACCTGTTGCCTCATTGTACACATTCTTGGACTGCTGAGCCATCTTGGCCCAATGTCCTAGCCTACCAATTTTCCTATGGTGGTCTGTTTCCTCAATGCTTCCTGTAGTCACACATGAATTTCATCAAGAATTGCTTCAGCCTCGGAGAAGCTTTGGCAGCATCAAAGGGGAGCTGTAAACCCTCTTTTCAATAGTACTCCATCAATCATGTTAAAAGCTGGCTCCCTTGGCCCTAAAGGTGCGTTTGGTTCGTGGGTTATCCGGGGGAGGATAACCCGTTTGTGTGTTTAGTAGGCAGGTTAAGGGTTAGGAGGGTTTATGTGATGTGATTGTATTGAAAGTTGAAAAAGTTGGTAGTTATTATGATATGATTGTATTGAAATTTGAAAAACTGGGTAGTTGTTGTGATGTGATTGTATTGATGTTTGGAATAGTGAGTAGAAGTTGAGTATTTTATGATTTTTAGATGATATGATGGTATAATGTATAAATTTTTTGATGGGAAGGGAGTGGGCTCCACTAGTGGGTTAGGAATGTGGGGTTTGTGGGGTAACCCGCCCAAATTGGGGGGTAACCCCCCAACCGAATGAGCTCTAAAGGATTTTGGATTTGGGGATCTCCAAACAGACATTTCCTATATATAGGTATCTCAATAAAGGTCCATACCAAACTTCATCATGACTAGAATTAGGACAAAGGCGGCAATTCAGTTGGCTTGTCGAGCTTTTCGGAGTGGACATGGCCCCTTTGTTTGATTTCCAGTTCCGCTAGTGTTATCCAAGTAATTGGCTGACCTAAAACCATGGAGAACATTTATAAGTCGAGGATGGGGCTCTGAACCTTATCTTGGTAAAATGTTATAGTGACACCTCAAGTGGTATACTCCGTCACGGTTTGAAAGCAATTGTGAGGGGTGGGAGCATCTTGTAAGTTTTTCCGATGAAGTTAATACATGTTAAACGTTGCCCTTACTCATTAATGTTGTGTTGATGGCATTCTCCAAAGTAGCCAGGCAAAGGCAGAGAAGCTTTCTTGATCTCAAGGAATAGAGGAGTGCAACTTTTTAGCAGTACGACTTGAACATGAAGAGTCCATGCTGGCAGAGCTGTAGTGGAATGAGAAGTCGAAAGAAACAAATGTGCGGGTAGGGCGAGAGTGAAAGGTGTTACATCCAGAAGAGGCTGAGGTAGTTGCAACTGGGGATGTAGAGAGACCACGATGAATCCTATCATTGCTTACTGTAATATTTCGGGGTGGGGGGGGGGGGATTTCAAAATATTGCAAGATACATACTTGGTTAAATGTTCAATAGGTGATCAGGAGTTCAACGATGACACAATGTCAGTAGGACTGATCAAAGTTGACAGAAACGATAATATCCAGGTGACTGCTTTGACCCAGATATGGTACTTTCAATAAATCTAAATCATTTAATTAGGATTTCAAAGCATGCGATTTAATATCCAATTCAGTTATTTATATTCTTCTCGATCTATCTGCATCTAAGTAATGTATCTTGATTCTTAAGCCTTCAACAATCACGTATGATCCTTAAAGTTGCGGATATCAAAAACACTGCAATCTCTGCTTCTTTCACTCATTCTTTTAAGCGCTTCATCTGATAGGGAGGATCATTTGGAGGCCATGCCAAAAAACCACTTAATGCAACCCGAATTTTTAGATGAGAAAACTGGAAGTGAGAATGCAACAAATAGAAGAAAGGAGAGGGGAAAGCACACTGGTAGAGCATGGAATGCATTGGAGAAGTGCATGATGAGGAGGGAGCAAGTCAACATGTTAAGCCACAATAAATGAAGAAACAGGGTTGCAGATGGGAATGGGTGAAAGAGAGGGAACTAAAGAGTATTGCTGATAAAAGCGCAAGGTAATATCATTCATTCACCATCTTTCTCCAACAGGATTAACTCCATTTTATAGAAGTTTTCATGTTGATTGTAAAACATCAGCAGACCATCAATTATGATGGCTATTTTGCTCGTATTTTAATCTTGACATAATGCAAATGCAAGTAGCATGATATAATTCTCCATTTGGTTTTTAAAGATACTTGTCGTGTCTTATATAGAAGATTATTGCCTACTTAAATCTCAATACCGATGCCTATGTGAGTAAGAGAAACTGAAACTCTCTATCATGTTATGTAATCTCAATGAGCTGAAAGTTGGATAAAACAATATTTACCATTTTTGAATTCAAATGTCCACAACTAGAAAGATTACATGTGACAAGACTCTACTTTAAACTCAACATTATTGTTTCACCATTTTCTTAGCCTTTTTGATACACGATAAGTTTTTGCCTCAAGGAAGATCTTACCTTTATTCTAATGCTTTCTGTTGTCACCCATTTGAAATTTGTATCAGTGGCGATGTAGTGGAGTATTTACTAGTAGGAATAAAGAAATTTCATAATTTACAATGTTAACAATGTTGGATCAATCATTTCTTCCAAGATGAATAGATATGGACAACATGGAAACAAATAAATAATTGCATATAAAGTATCATACGTTACAATTGTGCCTGAAGATAAGAATGCAATAATTCAGAGATAAAAATCAAAATGGCAGGTTAAAAATTGCCAACGATCGAACTTATTTTCACAAAGCACACTAGGCCAACCAATTTGATACACTAAATTTATGCCCTACTAGCATAAAATACATAAAATTTACATATCTATATTAACTAATTAAAAATAAAACCTTGGCCAAATAAGAGTGATTTTAGAACATTGGATTTTTGAAGAAACATGACTATCAGAATCGATGATATCTAATAGAGAAATTAGTACCTGGAGTAAAGAAATAGGAATTTCTATAAATCCCTGTAAAAGAAGATCTACTTTTTCGAGAGTGCTTGGAGGAACTGGAGTAATGATAAATAAAAGATCTTTCGAGACGTCTATGCTTCGAACAATTCCTGGTCAAGAAAAAAAACATAATAAATATCCATATCTGCATGTTGAGAGCAAAGACCTAATAACCCATAGCTTGGACGCAAATTATGGTAAGAATGGTACACGTAGGATAAACTCTAATAGCGAGTCTGCATAATTAAAACCAAAGTTAAATATAAATGTTAGGATAGTTACAATTTGTATTTAGCCTGAAATGATTAACGTCGAAGCTAAATGTGAATACCAACAAAGTTAGGAAAGCAGATATCATGCAAAATTTAATTTGAAGCCCCTCAAAGCATACATGGGAAACGAATACAAGCAGGGTTAGATATCCGATAGAATTGGAACTATTGATGAAGGATCCCAAATCGAATATGTATATTTCCAAGTCAATAAGCAGCCTTGATTGCAAGCGTGATAATCTGTTCTCTACATCTATAATAATCATTTTGCTCAGAGCAAACAACTACTGGTGATATAACAACTAAGAAAGATAGTGACTAGAAACAAACATCCTGGATAAAAATAGTGTAAATGTGTAATACCATAACTAAGAATCCTTTTTTCATATATATGCCCCTCAATTTTGCAGCATAAATACTTCTAGAAATGCACTAGGATATAGGAATAATTTAACAAAATAGCCAAGCAAATTGATATCAAAGACACCAATAAAAACATGTGAATGAATGCCAGCAGACATTGCATACATGGATGGTGTCAAGTTGAACACAGTGCTCTGCTGCTTTCAATATCTTGCACATTTGACTTGCCAAATTACAAAGCAGTACTTTACACAATGAAAAGCAACTCCACACATATTAAATGTTCCTACTCCATTCAAAATACATTGGCATGTATTATGCAAACTTTTGAAGAGCGCATCTTATATGCATACAGTTTTTTTGGGAGAATCCTTTCGAAAACCACTAATTATACAAACAAATTATTATATGTTTGCATGATAGAACCAAGCTAACCATTTGAAAAACTTCAGTATTTATCCTGCAAAAATTACATGCACAATTAACGATGCACACAGCCTTCAACGGTATAATGCATTGTCAAATTTGGCAGATATCGTTGGATAAATCAAGAAGATCCATTCTCAGTGTGACCCCATGGCCAAAAGAAAAATAGCACCAATGGCTGTGAACCATGAAACCAACCGAGATCCAGGACCAGAGTTCTCGTGGCATGCACGTACATAATCGAGGACAAATATGCAAAGTGTATTCATGCTAATATATTCCTTCCAAATGGGAGGGGAATACAATCAACAACAGCTTCAATATCGAGAGCCCTCACTTAACTACCTTCTCTCACCCATTCATAAGAGATTCATGCATTCAAGATGCATCGGAGCCATGTTCCATTCTTGGGACAGAGGCTGTTACAATATTGCTCACTGGCATTGCTCATGAAACCATTTACTTAATAATTGCAATCATATACCTCAGTATTTTCATGCTTATCTGCATTGGCCTTATACTGACGAGATATTTGCTTGAATAGATAAAAAGTGACAAGAAAGTTATTTATTACTGATAAGGAAATATCAAATATCTTATGACTCAAGCCATTGCCTTAATTGTTGAAGATAAATGTTGCAGCATCCATTGTTTTTCAAGCCTTCACTAGTAGCAGGCGCGGTTAGAGCTAATTACAGGTGAATAATTGCTAAATATCATAGCACACGAGTATGAATATTTGCTAAATATCATAACACACGAGTATGTGACAGAATACTTCCTAACAAATTCAAAAGTAATTTTTTTCTCAAAAAAAAAAGAATTGTAGAGACCCATGACATGAAAAAGAAAGGTAGAGACCCATGACATCGACTAAAAAACAGAAAATTGATGTCACTGAGAGAGATGGACCTAATACCAAGATAGCGATCCACGGAAGCACCATTTAGACCCACTATCCACTATCACCTTGCCTATTAGTTCTCATGTTTTCTTGTTTTTACTTCTCCATGATATACATTTTCCATTCCTAACGGACAGAAAAGAGTATCCATAGACCGTGTTTCTAAACTCAAGAAAATGATACATTAATATCATAGTAGCAAAGAAAAACTTACCAAGCCCAACACACCAGGATGCCCCAATTTCAGTTTCTGTGAGCTCACCAGAACTGATTGTTAAGCCAACGATTGTTGCATTTAAACTGTGAAAGATCTCACTCTGCGGAACCTAAATATCCACGGATGATTGAGAAAAATAACCTCGATGAGCAAAGAGTAATAGAAAGCAGTTGAAAGACAACTTTATCTACTGGGTATCTAGAGTAGAGCTTTAGTATCGACAAGGCAGTTAACTAAGAAATGATTTCTTTCCCAATTAAGAATGATGATTTTAGGTAAAGTCATAATGGAATCCGCTGAGTAAATAATAGAGTAGTATATGTAAGTCCCAAAATTAGAGTCTATATAAAAAGGGTTCCTTGTATAAAAATGTGTTAGTTTGGTATCTGATGCTAGAGGACCTGCTCAAGACATTATATTTTTTCAGCCAAGTGCTAAACTGCCCTTGCAACTTGGAATATAACTCCCAAGGATTAATCAGCAATGCCTATTGAGTCAAACTCCATCACCTATTCGCTATGCCTCAACTTTTTCGCTTTAGAAAATAAAGAATGCGGAAGCATATCAGAAACAAATGATAAAAAATGAAGAACGCGAGATTTAACCTGGAACCCTACTCCTTAAGGAGTGAGATGAAACCACAGGAGGCCTCAGAGAACCATATGTTTCATTGAACTTTCTCACTGAAAACAGAGGGTGTGGGGCTTCTTATATAGCCCTCACTGAGTCTCCATATCCCACAACTGGTAGATGTGGGACTAAACTCTGGATGTGGTAAATGGATTTTGGAGAGATCCATTTACCCATCTTATTCAATGTACTCCAACACTCCCTCTCAAACTGGAGCATGCAATGCTCAGCTTGGACAAACAAAAAGAAATCTCAACTCACAATACAAGACATTACAGACAATATCAACTCAATGCGCACAACCATCGGCTGTTGTCGAGGACGTTGCTTCTCATGTCGTGCAGGTGAGGAGAACAAATGGGCTGAAGTGTGAGTCAAACTGAATCTCCTCATCGGAGAGCATGCGCTCTGTACTTCCCCTACTTACTGCAACTGAAATGAGTCTCCTCGTCGGAGTACTTTGGCCTGCCACATCATGTGGACAGCTGCTCCATCTTTGAAAGGGCCGAACTGAAAAAGCGTGGAGACATCCTCGTCAAAGTCCACGGTCGCTGAAAAAGTCTCCTCATTGGAGAACTGGGTCTCTCCATATTGGCTCAGAGAATGGGATCTCTACTTTGAAGTGCCTATAAAACTACATGAAAACCCTAACCCACATGGCATAGGGAAAATGATCTCTACTCTGAAGTCCCTATGAAACACATGAAAACTCTGACCAAAAACAAAAGATGGGGACCAAACAAAATGATCGTAAACACCTGCGAATCAAACTGAAGACTCGGAAACATATGATTATCGAGTCTGGAACTGAAAAATTGTAAAGTCTGAGAATCTATCTGGCCTCTGGAATATAAAGAATCTGAATCTTGAGAATATGACAATCATGCATGTGACTCTACGTAATACTCCCCCTTTCTCCCAGACTGGTCAGAAAACAAGGAGACGGGGAAACAAAACATCACATATATCTCATTTTTTTTCAGCTTTTCATTTTCATTTTTTCTTTTTCTTTAAATCATTTTTCAGCTATAACAATTTTTTTAAAAATAGATGTCACATTTAGATAATGCATTCATTTTTCTCTCAGCTTTCCTTTCCTTTTTTTCTTTTGCGTAAGACTTTTTTTTGCAAGCACCTTTTTTTAACAAAGAAACTTGTGGTCCAATTGGACCAATGAAACTTAGCCCAAATAAGGCTTACAAAACTGAGGGTCTCCACAATTTTTTATTGATGTTGCTCCTTTTCTTCTTTTTTTTTTAATGCAGCGGATGCCTCCCCCCTTTTTCTCTCTTTTTTTTCTTTTCCTTCGGCCCATCTGAGCCTTTACAATGGAGGAAAAAAACATTAAAAAAACAACAGCCCTCGAGGCTTTATTTAGGGCTCCCATTTGGGAACCCTTTCTCTTTGATCGATTGTCGCTCCCGATGGGGCCTTCATCTCTTACCACCGCTGCCAACTGGGGGAATGGAGAGGTGATGGAGGAGCTCGCCGCTCGAAGATGCCACCACCGCTGTAGGTGCCTCTGGACTGGAGATCACGAGAGGTGGCGCGGTGGAGATGGAGGAGGTCGCCTTGCTTGGAGAACACGTGACGCGCCACCTGAGCTTCGTCGAACTGGGGGTCCAGTTGCCTGCGATAGGAGGCTCCAAAGGGCGGGAAGGGCCGGAGCGTGGCCACCTGTGAACTGGAGAGGCGATGGGGATCACTTGGAGGGGCATCCGCCATGAGGCCGGAGGGGCTGCCACCTATGCTGGAGCTGTTCGAGAGGAGGTGCACGAGGGATCGTTGCTGCTCTAGAGACGGAGAGGCGCAAGGGGAAGGAGTTACACCTCCATCGATTCAGTGCCCTAACGTGTAGGGCTTGGGCAAGAGGGCATCACCTTGAAATCTGGAAGGTGACTTGAGGCAATGAATAGGAGATGATGACCGATCCTTCCCTTTGGAGATTTGGATTCAGCGTCGTCAGAATTAAGGTTACAAGAAAATCCCATCTTTCATATGGAGATTTGCATCCGATCAGAACTCATGAAATCGTTTCCTGGAGATGCCGGCTGAAGGATGGAAGCGAACATAACATAATAGGACTCCCGAAATTAGGGTTTCAAAAACCCATGAAAAAAACTACGGAACTTGAATAATCATGAACATAATACTCTTCAAGATCAAAACATTAAATCGAATCTTAAACAAATGATGAAAAATAACTCCTCAAAAATCAAACCCACTCTGATACCATATTAGAAAATAAAGAATGCGGAAGCGTATTAGAAATAAATGATAAAGAAATAAAGAATATGATATTTAACGTGGAACCCTACTCCCTAAGGAGCGGGATGAAACCACAAAGAAGGTCTCAAAGGGTCATATGCTTAATTGAACTTTCTCACTGAATATATAGGGTGTGGGGCTTCTTATATACCCTCACCGAGTCTCCACATCCCACAACTGGTAGATGTGGGACTAAACTCTGTGTTGGAAGAAAAGAGTGAGTTGTTTATTCCAAAGAACCCTACGCTCTCTTATATAGAGAAGGCCTATGGGTAAATTACATAAGGTGTATCAAGGAAAATAAACATAACAAAAAAAGTACATAAACTCTAGATATATCTCCACACTCTACCTCAAGATGGAGCACAGATGTCAATCATGCTCAACTTGGAAGAACACTTCTGGAATGGCCCTCTAAGCAATGGCTTGGTAAAGATGTCTGCAGTCTACTCTCTTGAACTGACATGGGAAGTAGAAATCAAACCCTTTTGAATCATATCTCTGGTATAGTGGCAGACTACCTCAATACGCTTTATTCTTTCATGAAATCCAGGATTATTAGCAATAAATAATGCTGCTTGATTGTCACATTGTAATTGCATGGGTAGAGGTACATCTATATGCAGATCTTCTAACACAGCTCAAACCTGCATCATCTCTATACTTGCTTGTGCCATGGCCCTGTACTCAGAATCAACACTAGATCTAGCCATACTGCCCCTTTCTTGCTTTTCCAAGAAACCAAAGAACTGCCAACAAACATTGCAAAATCTAAAGTAGACTTCTGATCCTTAGGGCATCATGCATAATCACCATCAACACATGCAGAAACAAAGATATTTTTTCTTTCCTGAACAAAAGTCCTGCACCTGGAGACGACTTTAGGCATCTCAGTATCATGTATATGGCATCCATATGTACTTGTCTGGGATGTTCCATGAATTGACTCACCCGACTCACTGCAAAAACGATGTCAGGTCTAGTGATAGTAATATAGAGAAGCTTTCTCACCATCTCTCTATATCTTCTCCCGTCAACCTCCTCAGTATCATCTTCATATAATTTCATGCTAAGAACAATGGGAGTAGTCGAGGGTCGACAGTCGATCATGCCCGTGTCAACAAGCATGTCTGTAATATACTTCCTTTGGGTCATCACAAGACCCTGCACATTCCTAGCAAATTCCAACCCCAGAAAATATCGTAGGATACCAAGATCCTTAGATACAAACTGATGGCTTAGAAATGCTTTTGCCATCTTTATCCCCTGCATATCATCTCCGTAACAAGTATATCAACATATACCATGATAACAACGGTACCTCTGGGAGTCTTCTGGACAAACAAATAATGATCAGCATTTGATAATTTGAACCCTTGCTTCTGAATTAGGTCAGAAAGCTTCATAAACCACGCGCGCGAGTTTTGTTTAAGATCAGATATTGCCTTGTGAAATCTATACACCATCTGACACTCCCCCTCAACAGCAAACCCGTGGGCTGCTGCATATAGACTTCTTCCTGCAGATCCACATACGAAAAGGCATTCTTAACATCAAACTGAAAAAAGGGACAATCATGTACCACACCAACTGAAAGGACACGTAGAATGGAATGACGTGCACCTGGAGAGAATGCGTCCATATAATCCACGCCATACGTTTGAGTAAATCCACATGCCACTAGCATTTCTTTGTAACAATCACGGCTTCCATCTGCATGATATTTGACTGTAAATACTCATTTACAACTGACAACAGAAGCTCCTGGGGGAGTAGCAACCAAGCTCCATGTATCATGCGACCGTAGAGCAACCATTTCCTCCTCCATGGCTGACAAGGAGTCCTGATAATTCCGTGGTATCTCCACGGTAGATAACGCCACAACAAACCTCTGAAAATCACTAGTGAGGCGATGGAATGAAACCTGTGAAGCAAGCGGATAGGATGCACAAGTCTGCTTCTGCTTCCGTAAGGCAATAAGTACATCCAAATCATCAACCGTACTCGTCGGTATGCTATTCTCCTGCCAAAATCCCTGCACTTGCACATTTTCAGTCCTATCGTTAGTAATATCACGTGGACAAACCTGGGACGTGGTGGATGAATGACGAGTTCCGTGAGCAGGGACATAATGACGAGTATAAAATCTCGATAAAGGTGGCAAAGGTGGTTATGGAGGTAGTGGTGGTGATGGAGCAGTAGGAGCTGATATGGGAACAAACGGATGCAGAGGAGGAGGTGGCGCATAAATCTCATCATCAGTAGTAAAGGAAGTCAACATGTCACCTGTAAGAGAGAAATACATCGCAGACTCAAAGAAGGTGACATCGGTACTGACATAATATTCCTTGTTCAAAGGGTCATAGCATCTGTAACCCTTTTGAGTATGAGAGTACCCAACAAACACACACTTGACAACCCTAGGTGAGAGCTTGTCAAGTCCCGGAGAGAGCTGATGAACGAAAGCAACAGAACCAAAGACACAAGGAGTAAGGGAGAACAATTCCTTGTCAGGAAAGACAACTGAAAGAGGAACTTTCTTACCTAAGATAGAAGATGGCATACGATTCACCAGATAACACGCCATAAGGACAACATCATCCCAAAAAGAAATGGGAGCACAACTCCGGATAAGTATAGTCCGAGTGATATCAAGAAGATGACGATGTTTTCTCTCTGCAATGCCATTTTGTTGAAACGTGTAAGCACAGGTTGTTTGATGGATAATGCCGCGAGACAAGAAGAAG
Organism: Ottelia alismoides; assembly: GCA_037367405.1. Taxonomy (NCBI): domain Eukaryota; kingdom Viridiplantae; phylum Streptophyta; class Magnoliopsida; order Alismatales; family Hydrocharitaceae; genus Ottelia; species Ottelia alismoides. Next base: position 477,396 of record JAZKJV010007683.1, read on the forward strand.
TGTGAAAGAGCACGAGTGCAAAAATCCAAAGCATTATTTGTATGCACAATTTTCACAGTAGAAGAAAAAACATTCTGCACTTCATTTATAAGATTTTTGATTACATCCCCAGCTTCAGATTTATTCTAAAAAAACAACTATGACAATCTAGAGAAATCATAGACCATACTAGGTAAAACCTGTGTCCCTAGTGATCAGGGACACGACTCGGATCCCAAATGTCAACATAAAATAATTCGAAAGGGGAGCTACTGCTCCGAGACTGATGACTAGGGAAAGTAGATCTATGATGCTTTCTCAACTGACACGCTTCACACTGAAAAGAAGAACTCGTGAAATCTGGGGAAAGATATGAGGTATCTTCTGAAAAGGGAGGTGACCAAAGTGTAGATGCCAAGTAAAAAGAGAGATTGTTCCACTGGACTGAGATGAGCACCAACATAGGGAGTTCGGACCAACCGATAGAGACCATTCTTCTCATGACCACAACCAATCACTCTGCCCATAAGAATGTCCTGAAAAAAAAGAGATGATGGGTTAAAAATAGCGCGACAGTGCAAATCCTTCGTAATCTAACCGATAGATAACAAATTCATTGAAAAATCTGGAGCATGCACGACATTTTGTAGATGTATAGAAGGTGTCAAATTGATCTCCCCATGTCCAATGATGGGGGAATGAGTCCCATCTGCTATCATAACAGATCTCCCTAGCGGAACCTCCCTGTACGATGTAAGTTTATCTTTGTCTCGACAAAGATGAAGTGTCGCACTGGAGTCCATAATCCATTCCGAAACATCAGATCGATGACAGGAAGTAAAGGCATAAGCACTACCTGATGTGCTAGCATGGGCTGATGTACTGACAGAAGCAGAAGTTGCTATGTCCGAGTGACCTCCTAGAGAGTCAGCAGAGGTAGGAGGCATGATATCACGGAGTTTGGCAACAAGTAAACGGTTGTGGAGACGCGGCGTGTTCGGCTACACGCACCGATGCGAAAAACCATGCTTAAAATAGCATGTATCCTCTGTATGACCTGGGCGATGACAAAAGGTGCATGGCTGATGGAAACGGCCACCTCGACCATGAGGTCCATGGCCACGGAACGAAGAAAAGGCTCCTCTGCCTCTGGAAGCTGCCACCGTCGAAGGGGGTGGAGTAGTAGCAGTAGACGAGACTATAATTCTGCTAAGCATGCAGTATACTTCCTCCATTGGAGGAATAGTAGCATCCGCGAGATCTGCGAGCGAGCAACAACATATTTAGGTTCAAGCGCCGCTAGTAAGACCCCCACCATTGTAGCATTTCGGAACGTCTTCTGCTGCTCGGGAGTCGTCGTAAGGGGAATGATGCTGTAGAGCTTCTCAAACATCCCTCGCAATGATGTATATAACGAATGCAGAGGTCGACCATTCTGCTTAACCATAAATATATCATGCTGAAGTTGAAGAATCTTGGTCTCATTTCGCATCTACGAGTATGTCGCTGCAAGAATATCCCATATTGCCTTAGCAGTGGGCTGATGGAGTACATCATTAACAATCTCCATCATTAGTGTGCCTAAAAGTCAGACTTTGACATACGAATCATTAGCCTCCCATGAGGCATAAACCCCACTATTTGAATTCATGAGACTCATGAACTGCATAGCCCAAAGCTCGTAGTACGTCCCATCCATCTTGACAATGCGCATTGGACCTTTGAAAGCGCCTATGGAGGGCATGTCGACTTTGTTTTCTGACATTGATGCCGGATACAGAGAACTAGGGTTTGTAGATCAAGGAACAAATGTCTACATAAACATCCAAGGATTTGAGTGCATATGTAGACCTATGCACTCAAATCCATAGGTAATGAGAAAGGAGGAGCGGTGGGGACGACATCGACGGTGAGAGTGGAGGGAGGGGGGCTAGAGGATGGAGATAAGAGGGTGGCTATGAGAGGGCGGCGAGAGGGTGGAGGGGCGGCGAGAGGAAGGGGTGGGGGTAGCGGCGTCGACGAGATGAGAGAGAGAGAGAGGGTGGCGGCGCCGGCGAGAGGAGAGGAGAGGGCGGTTAGGTTTAGGATGGAGGCTCTGATACCATGTTGGAAGAAAAGAGTGAGTTATTTATTCCAAAGAACCCTAAGCTGAGTTATTTATTCCAAAGAACCCTAAGCTCTCTTATATAGAGAAGGCCTATGGGTAAATTACAGAAGGTGGATCAAGGAAAATAAACATAACAGAAAAAAGTACATAAACTCTAGAGATATCTCCACTCTCTGGATGTGGTAAATGGATCCTAGAGAGATCCATTTATCCATCTTACACATAAGTGACACATATTCAATGTATTCAAACATCAACCACCGCTAAATATAGCTGAGGATCGAAATTTCATAGGAAGAATATATTTTAAAAAATTGAAAGCAGGAATGTAGATAATGAGAACGGAGATTTCTTCTCAAGTGAGTCAATGGGCCTTCATGCTACTTAAATAACTAACTGATGTTTAATAGATATGGTGCATAACTGCACCTTTTTTATATAAACCCTAAATCTTGGAACTCTTCTCAGGTTATATGATCTAAATAATTGTCTGGCACATTTAAGAATTACCAAAGCACCATCCAGATCATAACCTTGTAGCATGCTTATTTCTTTTTAGTGATGATAATTTTATCATACTTACTTGGCAGTGAAGGTGGACAACTTTAATTCCCGAGAATATTACTTCATAAGGAGTAATAGAAGCAAGGGCACGCGCAAGTCCTTTGCGTGTTAAAACATTCATATCCGGCGGAATGCACTGTTGAAAATATGCCATAATTCTAGCATCTCGTAATTCACGTGCATTCTTTTGAACCAAAATCCTGTGAATTGTGTAGATCATGGTTAACGAGGGCAGCATAGACATGAAGTTAAATTTTCGATAAGATTAACACAAAGAACAACTCACCATAGAAAGAAAAGTCAATGAATGCAGTTTACTAGGTTTTGTTGGTGCATAACACTAATGATAACACAATCACAAAGTTCAAATTCATGAAAAATCTGTATTACGGCCCGTTTTTGTAAGATATCTGGTGTGTTTGGTATGTGGGTTAAGGTGGGTAAACTGGTAGCAAGTAACTCATTTTTGGGTTTTGGTGTTTGGATAGAAGGTTAAACTGGGGGTGGGTTAGAAGTGGGTTTATTGTGATATGATTGTATTGAAGTTTGAAAAAGTGAGTAGTTATTGTGATGTAATTGTATTGAAGTTTGAAAAGTGAGTAGAAGCGGAGTAGTTTATAATTTTTATATGATATAATGGTATAATATATTATTTTTTGATGGAATTGACGATGGAGAATTGATTTATTTAATTTTTTAAAAAGATAAAAAGTGGGGCCCACGTAAGAGTGAGAAATAGTGGGGGATTTTACCCCGTGTGCAAAAAATTGAAAAATCTATGATTGAACTAAAATGAAACTTTTGTCAATTTCAGTTTTACCGAAATTGCAATCAAGTAGCATGACATGGAACTTATTACTGAAGAAACATAGGTGACATCTGTAAACCCCATAGAAATTGTGGTCTGCTGATTAAAGCCTCTATTTCAACCGAGAAGATCTCTCTGTACCATGCCACAATTTCAATATTTTGCAGCATGAAAGGAATAATTACTATTAAATCTCCTTCAGCATTCAAAATACTGTTAGTGCTATCAAGACTAATGCTAAAACTGGAGCATAGTTTTCTCTGCATCTTCTCCTTCTCTAGATCCACAATCTCGATATCTCCCCACCTATGGTTTTCTCTGCATCTTTTCCTTCTCTAGATCCACAATCTCGATCTCTCCCCCACCTATGGTAATATTTAAAGTCATTTCTCCCACATAAGTCTCTGCAGTAAAAAAAGGAAGGATAAGCTCACGTGTACTTTTTCAACAACGAAATGCTTTCCTCATCAACCCGTTTTTTTTATAAAACTCATTTTATGTAACAAATATTTTCACTTGAGGGTCGATGTGCAAAAATGTCAACTTTTATGCATAGGACGGATTTCTCAAAAGGATTATACTCGAAGTACAATTTCCATTCTCTGCCAGTTGTAAGAAAAATCAATCACAGCAGGAAATATGTAATTATAATTATGCACTAAAATAGTCTGAACTAAACAATTTTAAAATTCTAACTAATCTTACGTTCTGTTAAAACAGTCTCTCCGTGCTGCATATATTTCTATCACATTGGCAGATGATGCGTCTTCAACGGTATCAGACCAGAAGGCCCCACTCGGCAGATTCTTACTTTCAGCAGAAATCCGAATCTGAATTACATGGCTAGGGCCCACATATTTTATCATCTCCACCAGGAGCTCAAAACCAAGACCTGGTACATAATCAAATGAATTTACACAAGCACAAGCTACTAAATATCACTGGTTAGACATAGTTCCAAACGTCTAACGACAAACCCCTGCTCAAAAACTCATCCACAAAAGTTTTTCTAGGCAAGGGTAAGTAAGCTTTTAATCTTTAAAGTAAGAATATATAAACTGAATAGCCAAATACCTTTCACCCAGCCAGGAGTGTTTATAACAAGAGGCCACATGGTTTTTCCAACATTTTTTAAATTATCATACTGATAGAACTCCTTAACAAAGTAGTCATACAGATGAAGGATACAATTGATGTAATATTTCGGGTCTCTTTTTGATGAAATGTCACCATAGTAAAGACACCTGATATAAAAAGAAACTGTTAAGGCAACAAAAGAAAGTCGCAATAACCTGCCGAGCTGAACATGACACATGAAAATAAATAAGATAAATCATAGATTGGATGATTCATTGTTGACTAAGTCATGCATATTTCAAATAGAAAAATGAAGATGCAGGGGTTATGGAGCAGCTCCTATTAAAGATGAGATGTAGCACTTTAACAAACAGGAAAAAATTATGTACAGCGATAAGTAAACTTAAATTATTGCACTATGTACACTCCTATTTAAACCCTTATCACTCCCTCAGAATATCCAAGGATTTAAGTCCAATGAACAACACGGAGCGTAGTTGTCAGGCAATCAGAATGAGCTCAAGGCAATCAACAAGACAAACTGGGTTGTGATCCATCCTCAGGAAATTACTATAGTGAGGATGTTACTAGAGGTAACAAAGCAGCAAAAGGCATTGTGATTGAGATATAGTGCACTCCATCTAATTTATTTTTTAGCATGACAACAACCACTTATTGCTGAACGGTTGCCCTGTGGGGGGTTTCTTCCAGCCGAGACGGGGGGTGCGGCAGGGGTGTCCTCTCGCACCTTTACTATTTGTGTTGGCCGTTGATGTCCTCTCTCGTATGATTGATGGCGTGGCTGAGGCGGGCTTGACTCGGGGGTGCTATATTGGAGAGCTCCATGTCCCTTCTATTCAGTTCGCTGATGACACATTGTGCTTTGTTGAAGGGGGGTCGGCATAAGTGTCCGGTATGGCCACTACTTTGCATCTGTTCAGTGAGGCCTCGGGCCTGGTGATTAACACGTCCAAATCTAAAGTGGTTCCTTTCGGTATGGCGCTGGATGAGGCTATGGAGTGCGCTCAGCTCCTGGGGTCCAGCCCCTCCTCTCTCCCGTTTGACTATCTTGGGCTGCCGCTTGCGGTCGGCCGTACTCGAATCCGTGATTGGAAGGTTGTGGTGGAGAAGATGGAGAACCGCCTTGCTGGGTGGCGTGCGGCTTTGTTATCCAGGGGCGGGAGGCTGGTCCTTTTCAAAGTGGTGCTTTCCTTTATCCATGTTTATTTTATCCCGGTCCGTGTTATGCCCAAGGGGATTCGCTTGAGGTTGGAGAGGTGTATGCGTGGGTTCCTACGGGGGAACAAGGGGGAGGGGAGAAGGGGGGTTCACCTCGTGGGGTGGAAGGTGGTGTCTCGGCCCAAGCGGCTGGGGGGCTTGGGGATCAGGCAATTGCATCTGGTTAATGAAGCTCTCCTTCTAAAGTGGGTTGCTCGCGTATGGGGGAATGATGACAACTTTATGATTAATGTCTTGCGGGAATTGCTGGGCGCACACTTGATTGGCGGCTTTAGGGGTAATGAGATTTGCCCCCTTTCTCCTTTCTGGCATGGAGTGACGGCTGTTTTTCGGCAAAATCGATCTCTTTTTAGGCCTGTGTTGGGCAACGGCAACTTCTTCCGCTTCTGGACTGACGACTGGTCTGGAAGGGGTGCTTTCAACTCATTGTTCCCGCGTCTTTTTGCGTTGGTCGAGGATAAGGACGCGTCGGTGGCCTCATGCTTGGACTACGGTGGCTGGAGCCCTCTCATCTCGGCGAACTTGTCCGATCAGCGCCTGGAGGATTATCTATCATTATTGGCTCTCCTTGTTGATACTCCGCGTCCGTCTGTTGGGGTGTGATCACTGGGCTTGGAAGGACGGCTCTTTCTCCTCGCGTAAGGCGTATTATGCTCTTCCGCATACCTTTAATGCTGATGATGATATCTTGTTGCGTGATTGCCGTTTCTTGTGGGGTGATGAATCCACGTTTCATCATCTTTATTCTATCATTTTGGCCTTAAAAACCCTAGTAAATGCGCGTAAATAGGCGTAATTCATGCATTTTAGCATTCATGTATATGTATGTAAATATTGTATAAAATGCGGTGTTTAAAGCCAAAATTATAGAATAAAGAAAAGAAAAGAAAAAAAGAATAAAATATTGTAAATATTTTATGACCCGAAACCCCGAGACCTAGGCATCTTGATGGATAGGTCGACAAGGAATAAAGTAGGGGGAGATAAGGGCCAAAAACACAGATAAAATACTTATAGTTTTTATTCATTCTTTATTCATTTTGGGACCTATTTTTGGTTCCACTTTTTATACATCAAATAAAGAAACTTTGTACATGAAAGTTGTAGATAAATTAATAAAGAAAAATACAAAATTGATTTCACAGAAAAATAAGGAACAGATAAAAAGTTATGATCTGAATAAAAATCCAGAATCCCAACTTCCCAGACCCGTATCTCACAAACGACAACTCCAAATGCAGCGTACTCACCTTTAATTGTATATAGAAGAAAATAATCTATCCAATGGCGGTGGTTTCGCATTTGGCGGAGCTACGGTTTGAAAGTTGGCTTTTGGACCCACATTGTATGCTGGTACATATTAAAATATTCAATTTATTATTTATTTATTATTTTTATAATTGTATATTTTTATAATGTTGTAAAGAATACTTATAATAATTATGTGCATTAAAATCAGAATAAAAACATAAATAAAATACAAATAAAAATACTTGTATATATTATAAAACATAGGTATAATACATGTAGCTATACCTAAACAAATAACACTTTCATTTTATTAAGTGTATAAAATATATCAGAAAATTAAAATAAAAATATATTTGTGTATATAAAAGTATTTTATAATTTTAGAAAATAAAAACCAAAATAAAATAAGATAAAAATACCTAAATAAAAATAAAATACGTAAATATATAGATATAGATACCTATAGGGGTATAAATGCAAACTTGTAAAAATATGTATCATAAAAATAATTAAAAATCATATTAAAATAATTCATAAAATAATAAACATTTTTCATTTTATAATTAAAAATCAATAAAATCATTTCCTATTTTTAAATGAATTAATAAAATCTTTTTTGCAGGTTTTTCCTGGTTGGTCCACGTGGACCAACCAGGAGGCTCTGACAGTTGACCTTGGGTCAACTGTCTGAGCCAGCTCCTGTTCATGTCAGATGTGGTTTTTGTCTGTTTTCGCGGATTTTTCGAGGGCAGTCCTTGCATCGTTTGATGATAGTGTCTTCACGACTTTTGCTCCTCGTCTACCGCTCTTACACGCCCAGGTGTTAGATAGGCATTTGGATGCCTGTGGCGCCCGTGATCTTCCCTCGAAGTGCGCCCCTCGACCACATTCAAAACCAACCCCCTGACTTTCCCTTTCTCTTTGATCCCTCTTCCACCACCAAAATCCTAACCTAAGACCTTGAAGACACTCCTGGTGACAGCAGGAGTTCGTTGGGCGTCTCATTAGACCGCGGTGGCGTCGAATTGAGGCCGATCCCCTTGCCGAAGTGGTCGCCGGAGCACCGTGTCCGCGCGCGTTGGTGAGGTGTTTCTTCCCCCTTTTCTTTCCTCTTTTCGTCCTTGCTCTTTGAAGCTCTGGTGTTTAGAAGCTAAAGTCACTCTCCCCCTTCTGAGATCTTCGATCGGCATTTGTCCTAATCCTCGCTTCCCGCGGCCGGCATCGAGTTCGCCGGCCATATCCCCATTTCCGTCTAGCCCTTCTCTTGTGTGAAATACGCCGCGAGGTTGGGGCATTTTGCCCCCAACCTCTTCATCCCTTTTGTTCTGCAGGTCAGGAGCTCGCAGACCCCACCTAGGGGGTCGATTTTGTCCAAGCTTGAACCCTCTTTGACCAAGCCAACACCTTCCCCTTGCACGCTCCGGACTGGAGACGGTGACAGGGTCTCCTCCAGCTGCTTAGGAGGGTCGCGCGAGGCCAGGAGCGGCTCCACTCCACCATCTCCGGCCAAGCTTGGCCGTGAGGTTCAAATCTCCTTGGCTCCGGCCAAGTCGAGGTGTTTTCCTTCTACTTTCTTGCTCCTTAGTTAGAAGTTAGTTTCAGCATTTATCCCGTGCTTTAATTCACTGTTTAAGCAATTATTAACATAGATCTCCATCTCGAACACCACGCCGGAGCGCAGCTCCGGCGACCACCATTATCCCCGTGTCACCGTTCATCCCCCCACCTTGCTGGACCTCGGACCTCTCTACTGTTATTTGCTACATTTTCTTGCAGGTCTGAGGCCCAGAAGGACCCCATCTGGGTCGGTTTTTGAAGGAGGCCGCACGGCCTGGAGCAGCCCCCGTCACCCACGTCGCGGCGGCCTGTCGGCGTGCCATGCGCCATTTTGGAGGTCGCCTGCAGCTAGGGGGGAGCCCCAGGAAGCTTCGCGTGTCCTTTTGGATCAAGGAAGGCCATCGGGGGCGGCTCTACACCCAATCCAAACTCGCCACCCGCGAGTTCATTCGCCGTTCTTCCCCATCAAGCAGCAACCGTCGATTTGGGCGAGTTCTTTGTGGCGTACAGCCACCGTCAGATGCTGCATGCCTCCAGCCGTTGATCGCCTGAACCGCGATCTAATCTGGGCCGTTAGAACGAAGGGGCATCGTCTCCCCTCCGCGTGCCACGTGTGTTAGTGGTGCACACTCGACCGTCCATCCGCGCCAAGGCTTGGGCATTTTGCAAGTATCGCCCAGGCGTTTTTGTATTTAAGGTTTAACGCACAAACATTCCTCTGCTCTTTTATATTCTGTGTAAATTTTGCATCTTGGCCCGGGACTTTTCGATAATTGCTTGTATACCCCTTCCAGGTGCGCGTGCAAGTCACGTGCACCCTGGGGTTTTTGCACAAGTAACCTTGCGGCTTTGTTTATTCCCATCTAGTGCTGTAATCTGGAATTCAAGTTTTAAACTTTTGGGAAATTTGCTTGCCAGCCCCCTGGACTTTCTGCTAATTACACTTCTACCCCTGCGCACATGTAGTTTCTTGATGCTTCTTGTATTTTATGCATGCATCTCTAAAACCCCAAAAAAATCCCCAAAAATCATTGTAGTTTCCTGTTGTAGTGTAGTTTAACGGCCTATTTTTATTTTTCATAATTATTGCATTTTATTATTTATAAAAATTCAAAAATAGCCAATTTCAGCACTGTTTGCATTACAAAATACCAAAAAAAATATAAAAACACTCCAGAAAAATCCCCAAAAATTATATTTTGTGTCTTTTAGTTTGTTTTAACTCCCAGCCAAAAATCATTAAAAAATACAAAACCAAACTCCTAAAAATTGCAAAACTCTAAAAACCTTCATAAAAATTTATAAAATTCATAAAAAATCCAAAAATAGTGTTTTCTTTTCCTGAATTTTCTTTGTTTTATTATCTTTAAGTGAAAATTAATTTGGAGAATTTTTGTTACTGTTTGCTATTTTATTTCTCCATTTTAGTTTCAGTTTTGTATTTTCTTCACTATTTTCTTTATTTTGATAATTAAAAATACCAAAAACATTCTAAAAATTACCCAAAAATCACAAAAACAGTAAAAAAGTATAAAAAGACCAAAAAGACTTTATTTCCTTATTTTTGAGTATTTTTATCTATTTTTATAAATACCTTAGCTTGTCTTTTATTACCTTGTCTTTATTTTCCAATATTGAAAAAAGAAAATATAAAGAAAATATAAAATATAAAAAGAAAATAAAAATCAGTAAATTAAAAATCAAAATACAAAATTATAAAATTAAAAATTAAATAAAAAAATTATAAAATTAAAACCCACAAAAAATAGCATAGATAGACACTTTGATCACTTGCACACACATTTTTGAGCACTTGTGCCCCGTTCTACCTGTCTGCTCCCTGTGTTCGACCTCTACAATACTTGCACCTATACACATCTTGTTGTAGAGTTATAATAAATTTTAACTCCGCACATTTACTTTCATTGCTTGATTTATTTGTTGTGGGTTAATTGTTGTTTGAATTTCGGATTTCGTCGGAGGTCAAATCAGCGACTGTTGATTCGCCTTGTGAGTCAACACGACTTCTGCGATTTCCATGTTCAACAAATGGCGCCGTTGCCGGGGAGCATCGGCTTGTAGAGTACCTTTGGGTCTTTCTAGTCACTTAGCCATTTTGCTTACTTGTATTTTGTGTATTATTTATTCTGAATTGTCTGACATCTCTTTGTTTTCTTGCGAGGGACCGCCAACCGAGGAGGATCGCCTAGGGGATCTTGAGCAGCCTTGGGAGGAGGAGCCGACTATTCTACCCTAGCCGGCAGGAGAGAGCAGGAGAACTAGAGAGAGAAAGAGAGTTGTTTTTATTTTTGTGAGAGGGAGAGTATTTGATAATTTGTAATAATACAGGACTTGAACTCTTGGACACTTCGGGCCTAACTTCCGGGTGTTTGTTCACCCGGGGGCTCACCACAGTTTTGACGAGTTTTTATCGCTGTCATTTTCCGGTTTTTTTTTCATGTTTTCACTTTCTTTTGTGGATTGAGCTCTTAGTTCTAGGTCCTGCTTGATTCGATTAGAATAGGTCCAAACACCTAATTATCTTTGCATGCTCCTATAGATTCGTATTTGGACTTAGACTAATTAAATAGTTAGCTAGTAGCTTCCGATCCACGCGCCGCGAGCTCACACCCGAACAAGCGCTTTCTCCTACTCCAAATGTGTTGGGCAGAGGAGGGGTGAGCCAAGACCGGACACTCGGATTGGGAATTAGTAGCTAGCTTGTGGTTCTTCACGCTAGCAGTTGCCTGTTCTAGGACAATTTCCGCATTGCATAACCGGCATATAGATTAGGTTTATAAATTTCTGCCTTGCATCCCGCATGGAGAGAGCTGGGATTCACTGTAAGTCTTCTCACTTTGCATTCATCATATAGGCACAAAGGTGAGATTTCCATCTTGGTGCCGACTTGCATTGGCTTTTCCCGACTCTTTTCTCCCTCTGATTTTGGATACATTAGGATAAAGAAAAAAACAAAATCGTTAGGCGCTTGTTTGAAACTACTCAAAAGAAGCGATAACACAAAAAAATTTAAAAAAGGGACTGCTAAGAAAACTTTGACCTAAATAAAAATTGGTAATTGGACTCATTGATTGGGGAGAGTAACACCCTCATTTGTTTTCAGGTTGCATGGGAAGGTCTCCTTCCAAGTGAGTTGAGCGTTCGTAAGGATTAGAGCCCAAAACCCAACTTGTGGCTGCCTTGTGTATCGCCTGGATTTCCGAAGTATTGGCGCTACTATCGTACGTAGTCGAGTAGGGCTTGGTCGCCAGTGGTGACTCACTATTGTGTGAGCACCGACCTTGTCCGAAGTACCGAGCATAGGCCACGCCTTCACGGGGGTGTCTGTCTCACCGGCTGCGTCCGAGTAGGATCTTGCACGCTCACGGGTGATTCCGTTGCGAGCGAGATCCGAAGTATCGGTTTCGCCTATCGGCTTCCTCCCTCTATTTCTTTGGCTGAGTAGGGATCCAGGAAGGGTTACAAGGACCTTAAAAAGCGCAAGTTACAGGTTACACAGGAGGAGGACAAGTACGGGAATACTTTTCCGGCAGTACTCTCGCTCCTATAGGCGTAGCGCTCTAAGGACTCGTTGAAAGATAAATTCCTGAAAACAAGATAAAAATTACAAAGATAAAAGCCGAACCTTCACGGCTTCACGTGTTGAGTTGGTGAACTCCCTTGTATTGTGTTTGATTGCTAATCATATTTAGGTCAAGATCAAAAACCCCGCGCCGTTGCGCAATTTTGTTTTCCCTCCAGTTGACCCTCGCTCATTGTGAGCCTTCTACTGTTTTACATTCCTTTTTGTTCCTTGTTGACCCCCGTATCTTTCATCCACATCGATCTTCCTCTTGATCTTCGAGATGGCGACGAATGGACAGTTTAGTCGAGGCTCTGTCGACACCCACATCGGCTCCATTCGTTCACCCTCTCCAATAATTCAGGGCGATTCCCGAGGCACCGGTTCAAACCCTATGAACCGACCTCCAGACTCCCTGCCTTCTTCAATAAACCGGGACCACTCTCGTCCCGAACTTTGTCCGTTTTGGATGGCCATTGATTTTACTCCTTACACATCGCCATCCTTAACAAAGTTCTGTGTCGACCTTGACACAGACCGCATCTCTCTATCTGGTGCTGCAATTCAGACTGATCGGGGCATTCTACCATGTGCAGACTCAGAGCTCGATCCAGTCAACCAAGCAGAGACAGAAATGGCAGGAGGAAGGGGAAAGGGACCACAGCCTCAGCAGGAGCCCGAAGATCATGCCGCAGAAGGACAATACACTACGCAAGGTGAGGTCAACAGTCAACTGCTGGCTTCCATTCAAGCCATTCAGCAGCAGCTGACTAATCAAGCCCTGGCCCAGACCGCCTTCCAGGACATGCTGAATGATCTGAGAAGAAGGGCCGATGCGAGAGACGGCCGACGGGAGGACGATCCCAATTTCGAGGAAGTCAATGATGAGTTCTCAGTGGGACCTGACTTTGAAGCAGCAGAAGAAGATCCACCGCAGCCCAAGCCCACACTCAAGCAGACATACAATCCAGGAGCGGGGCGCATCACTGAGTGGATTCAAATTCCACGAATGCATGCTCACTTCGAGCTTAAGCCACAGTTTCTATCATTGCTTCCTACCTTTCATGGGAACACCACTGAGGAGCCATATATTTTCCTCAAGAAGTTCAACCGCATCTGCTCCACTGCTCACTACCCCGGAGTTCCCCTGGATGTAATCAAGATGACCGCATTCTCTTTCAGCCTTCAAGACAAGGCCCTTTACTGGGTCGATCATCTCGGGAAGGTCGTCACCACCTGGGAGGAATTGAAATCTGCTTTCCTTCATAAATTTTATCCTCTGGGGAGATTAAACCAGATGCGTGCCCGGATCTCCAGTTTCTGCCAACAGCCGCACGAGACAATCCATGAAGCGTGGGAGAGATTCAAGGATCTCCAGGAGAAGTGTCCCCACCATGAAATACCCAAGACCAGTCTCGTGCAACACTTCTTTGGGGGACTGTCATTCGAGAGCCAAAAGCTAGTCGATGCAGCTTGCGGCGGATCGCATTTCAACAAAGACGAGGATGTTGTATGGAATGTCTTTGAAGAAATGGCTGAGGGAGAAGCAGCCCAATCCTCGTCCCGGGTCTACATGAAGACACCAACCGCCATCAGCAAGCCAGTTAACATGGCTTCTCACACTGAGGACAAAGATGAAAGCTCCAACCTGAGTATCATCGGGAGCCACTTGTCCAAAGTGGACATCATTGAGAAGAGGTCGCAGGACCTCGAAAAACTGGCAGTTATAGAGAAGAGGACCCAAGGTCTGGAGAAGCTCGACCAGATTTCCCAGCAGCTGGAGCAGCTCGTCCGTGCACTGAATGCAAACATGTGCAACGCTGTGTCTACCTCTGCCGAGCCGAACGCTGAGAAGAAGGAGCCTACAATGCAGCAAAATCCTCAGCCGACTCCACCGCAGCCCCAGCCAGTCCAGCACGTATACTACGTGCAGGTCCCGGAGCAGCCACCGCAGCCTCAGACACAGATGGTTATATATCAGCCAGAGCACCAGCCCGCTTACTCCGAGCAGTTCTCTCCACCCCCGCCGCTGATCCAGGAGATCAATGGCGTCTGGAACAACGAAGCGCAGCTGACCCGTCCTCAGGGACACTCTCAGGGTCAGAACATGGGCAACAGGCCCTTCCAGCAGCAACACCAGGGTGGAAGACCATTCCAGCAGCCCTACCAGTACCAGCCTCCCTCACATGGAAATACGTGGAGGCAGAATTACCAACATGGGCCTCAGCAGTCCGGATATCGTGGACAAGGCTATCACCAGCAACCGGCTGCACAGTACAACCAACACCAGTCCCAGTACTCCTCCAATCCCCCTCCTCAACAATTCGCACAAGGATACCAGTCACAATCTCAACCGCCATATCAGCAGTCTAGACCCCAGCAGGGGGAATCTTCCGAGATTGTACCGGTCAATCCGGCCCTGGCCTGTTTGGAGCAGTTGATGAAGAACATGGCTGAGATGAACCAGAAGATCGACGACCTGACGGCAGCCAAAACCGTCATACCAGCCCAGGTCGAAGCTAATCCTAACAATTTCCGACGCAAGGAGCAGGTAGCTGGCAGTGTCCGACCCGAATCAGGTGAATTTAATTGTTTTTTATCTAACGCTGTTACTCTCAGGAGCGGTAGGACACTCCAGCCATCGGCGACGGCGAAAGGAAAGCAGATTGCATCTGACGGGGAATCGTCAGTCCAGCCAACACCAGGGCCAGCAAGCATTTTGGGAGCAGCACCAGCATCCAGAAAATCACAAAAAAATGAAGAAAACAGAAAAATACAAAAAGATAGCAGCAACCTCGGTGGAGACCAGCCAGCATTGGAGACGTCTGCACCCGCATCACAGTCAGCTCCTGACAGGAGGAGCACCGCACCTGCAGCGAGTCCAACGCCAGCACCCGAAGCCGAGCCTGTCGTTTTTGGTCCACAAATTGTAGATGAATCCATTCCTTTTTGTCATCTACCTGTAAACAACAACACGGACACTATTCTGAATGAAATTGGAGAAGAGTTTGTAAATATTCCTTTTCCTGAAGCAATGAAAAAACACAAAAAAATGAAAAATTTGAAAAGTGCTTTGTCTGATCCTGCTATCATAGAAATTATTCAGAATTTGGTGTTAAATATGCCATTAATGAAAGCTCTTGAGTACATGCCAACTGTGAAGAAAGGACTTAAGGAGGCATGTACAACCAAGCGCAGGCCAACCCCACATAACTCCCGAAGCAAAGGTGGTAAATCTGAAAAGCATATCCTCACTATGGCCACCGTCAATGCCATCAGCAACCTCCCGGACAAAAAGCCAGATATGGGAGCACCTCTTGTACGTTGTCAGATGTTCAATCAAGAGTTCGAACGGACACTCCTCGATAGCGGGTCATCTGTCAATCTGATGCCAGCCTCACTACTCACGGAGTTCAAGCTGGGACCGCTCAAACCTACAAAGATGATTCTGCAGTTTGCAGACAAGTCAGTCAAGCGGCCTAGGGGCCTGTTGGAGGACGTGATTGTCACGGTTCAGGGAAAATCTTTCCCAGCCGATTTTGTGGTCTTAGATATGGACGTCCCCGCTCCGTTGCTCCTTACCCCGATCATACTCGGAAGGCCATTTCTGCGGACGTCAAACGCCGTAGTGAATTATGGGACAGGAGAAATCACTTTTGGAGCTGGTAATGAAATTATCCGAGTAGAGACCCTGTCTGAAGGAACGCCCGTTGAACCAACATCTGTATCATGTGCAAGGGTGATCGAGAATGATGAAGACTGCGACTTTCTAGCCGAGATTCAAGACACCAACCTCTTCCTGGATGATCATGAGATCCACGGAATCCTCTGCCCTGAGGAGGAAGTGGAGACCGCAGTCGAATTTCCGTGTATCAATCAAGATGAGGACCTTGCTGATGCACTACAAAATACGACCGTGGGGTCGTTATGCCTTCAGAACCAAGAGCCGAGTTTGGAAGCATTTTCGGAAGAAGATGAAATCATCGAGGAATTCTGTCAGGATCTAAGAGAAGAGACAGAGCAGCTTATGGTGGACATCGCACAGTTGAAAGAATCACCACCTGTATTGATAGCGGAGGTCACCACTGAAGCAGCTCAGACCCCGCCAGAGCTGAAACCTTTGCCCTCCAATATGAAGTATGCCTTCCTTGCAGGAGAACCGAATATGTACCCGGTCATCATCAATGCACATCTGACCGAAGATCAAGAATCTCGTCTGATGGAGGTTCTTGAACGTAACCGCAAGGCGATAGGCTGGCGAACCTCTGATCTCCACGGGATCAATCCGTCACTCTGTTCACATCGCATCTTTTTGGAGGAAGACAGCAAACCCTCTCGTGAACTGCAAAGAAGATTAAACCCGAACCTGCGAGAGGTGGTTATGAAAGAAATCCAGAAATGGTGTGATGCGGGATTCATTTATCCCATCTCCGACAGCAAATGGGTGAGCCCTCTGCATGTTGTGCCCAAGAAATCAGGGATCACCATTGTGACAAATGACAAAGGAGAGGAGATCGCAACCAGAGTACCGACTTCTTGGCGAGTGTGCGTAGACTACAGAAGACTTAACCTTGCCACCAAGAAGGATCATTTTCCGCTACCCTTCATCGACCAGATCTTGGAGAGATTGGCCGCGAAGGAATATTTCTGCTTCTTGGACGGTTACTCTGGGTATAATCAAGTTGCTATTGCTCCTGAAGACCAAGAGAAGACCACGTTTACCTGTCCTTTTGGCACATATGCCTTCAGACGGATGCCGTTCGGGCTTTGCAATGCCCCAGCTACATTTCAGAGGTGTATGCTTGCAGTTTTTGCCGACATGGTGGGTAGTTTTCTCGAGGTCTTTATGGACGATTTTTCGGTCTATGGGGATTCATTTGATCAATGTCTGGAGTATTTAGACCGAGTCTTACGGAGGTGCTGCGAAGTGAATCTTGTGCTCTCCTGGGAGAAGAGCAACTTCATGGTGACCGAAGGAATCGTGCTGGGTCACGTTGTTTCTAAACGTGGCATGGAGGTTGACCCAGCCAAGGTGGATGTAATCTCTAAGTTAGAGCCACCTACAAATATCAAGCAAGTCCGGTCATTCTTGGGCCATGTCGGTTTTTACCGACGATTTATTAAAGACTTCAGCAAATTGGCCAGACCGCTGACTGAGTTGCTCGGCAAGGATAATGAGTTCATTGTAGACGATCGTGTGCTCCTTGCTTTTAATCAGTTGAAAGAGCTCATCACACAGGCCCCTGTCCTACAGCCACCGATTTGGACTCAGCCTTTCGAGATTATGACCGATGCGTCGGATTATGCCATCGGAGCTGTACTGGGACAGAGAAAAGACAATGGACTGTTTGCAATTCACTACGCTAGCCGAACGCTCGATGAAGCTCAGCGAAACTATACTGTCACTGAAAAGGAGCTGCTAGCGGTAGTCTTTGCTTTGGAGAAGTTCAGATCTTACCTTCTTGGGTCCAAAGTTATCATCTACACTGATCATTCGGCCATTAGGTATTTACAGCAGAAGAAGGATGCCAAACCACGTCTTATCCGGTGGATCCTTCTCCTCCAGGAATTTGACATGGAGATCAGAGATAAACCTGGGGTAAAGAATGTAGTGGCCGATCATCTGTCAAGACTTCCTGAACCGGAGTCTCCTGAGCTGAACTTGCAGCCTATCACAGAGACCTTTCCAGATGAATCAATTCTGTCTGTCGCTTCACTTCCTTGGTATGCAGACATTGTGAATTATATAGTCGCCAAGAAAATCCCACAGGACTGGCCTAAGTTGAAAATAGACAGATTTTTGTCTAAAATCCATTTCTACCAGTGGGAAGACCCGTATCTGTTTCGTGAGGGAGCAGATTGCATCTGGAGAAGGTGTATTCCTCAGGAGGAAGTTCCAAGTGTCCTCGCTTTATGTCATGATCAAGATTCTGGAGGACATCATTCAGGAAAACGGACGGCAGCAAAAGTTCTTCAAAGTGGCCTCTGGTGGCCTTCATTGTTCAAAGATGCAGATGAATACGTAAAAGGTTGCACTGACTGTCAGAAGATGGGTGGAACCATAGGAATGAGAGATACGATGCCTCTGAAGTACATCCAGATCTCAGATGTCTTTGACGCATGGGGGATCGACTTCATGGGCCCGTTTCCTAACAGTCAGGGTTATGAGTATATTCTGCTTGCTGTCGATTATGTCAGTCGTTGGGTGGAGGCTATCCCCGCCCGAGCCGCAGACAGTCGGACTGTCTGTCGATTCTTACGAGATCACATCATAGCACGGTTCGGGATTCCCAAGATCCTCATATCTGACGGGGGCAGTCATTTCATAAACAGAGAGGTGAAGAAGCTGACCCAGGAATTCTACATCGAACATCGTGTTGCTTCACCCTATCACCCGCAGTCCAATGGCTTAGCCGAATGTTCAAACAGGGAGATCAAGACAATTCTGCAGAAACTTGTGCGTCCAGATCGCAAAAACTGGTCTCAGCTGCTTGATTCCGTTCTTTGGGCTTACAGAACAGCGTACAAGTCACCCTTGGGAATGTCTCCCTACCGCCTGGTGTATGGCAAGCCATGCCACTTGCCCGTGGAACTTATTCATAAATCTTTATGGGCTATTAACATCTTTAATTTGGACTCCAAGCAAGCAGGACAGAACCGGAAATTGGATCTGAACAGATTACTGGAATTCAGAGATTATGCATATGACAACAGCCTGATGTACAAGGAAAAGGTCAAAACATGGCATGACAAGCACATCCGCCACAAGTCCTTTGATCCAGGTCAGAAGGTATGGTTGTTCGATGCGAAATTAAAAATCTTTCCAGGCAAATTGAAGAGCAAATGGACTGGGCCGTTTGTAGTTAGGCAGGTGCGTGACAACGGAAGTGTATTGATATCCAATCTGTCAGCTGACGCACAGCCTTTTGTAGTCAATGGACAGCTTCTGAAGCCATACCTCGAACATGACACATTCATGGCCGTCGTTGACTCGATTCAAGTAATCTATGAGGATGAGCTGAATATCTCGAAGGAGACAGAGGAAGGCAAAGCACATCAAAACATTTTTGAATGATTTTTCCTTTCCGTCTTTTCTTCTTTTCTTCTTTTCTTCTTCTTTTATCTCATTCTACCGAATTGATGCCATCCCTTTCATCACTGCTACACTTAGGATGTACTCTATCCTAAGTATAGGGGGGATGTGCATCCCGAGTTGTTCATACCCAATCTCATCTCTTTTCTTCTTTCTTCTTTTCCTCTTCTATCTTCTTCATCTATCAGAAAGGTGCTACCCCTTGTAGACAGTCTTCTATACTTAGGATGTACTTTGTCCTAAGTATAGGGGGGTGTGCACCCCGAGTTTCTTCTATTCTTTTCGATCCTCTCCATTGTCTCCTCTTCTTGTCTATACTTAGGGATATCTTACCCTAAGTATAGGGGGAGACAATCTGAGTACGATCTGTTCATTCCCACCCTTGACCCTCCCTGTTTTGTGTACAGTCTGCTATACTTAGGATTACTTGATCCTAAGTATAGGGGGGACGGTCAACTTCTCATTGATTCATTCATTTAGGCTTGCCTATACTTAGTACGAGTTATGTCTTCTCTGTTCTCTCCGATCTATGAGGACATAGCTCAAGCTAAGTATAGGGGGGTCGTATATACTGCGTATATACTTTAACCATAACTCGTACTTTCGTATTTTCCTAATAAAATGGCTAAAAATTCTTTAAAATTCATTAAAAATCCTTAATAAAAAGATGTGGTTATTCCTCAAATTCTTTTTGTATTTACTGATTAATAAATCAGGTGAAAATGTTTTTTGCAAAATGTTTGAAAAATAGTTTGAAAATCTTTGTGAACATCTATTGAAAACTATTTTGAAAATATTTTGTTACATGTTTTCAACCTGTGTAAAAAGGTGTGGTTTGTAAAATTTATGTTCTTTGTGTGAAATAAAATGTTTGAAAAATGATTTGCAAATGGTTTGAAAAATGGTTGCAAAAATATTTGAAAAACCTATATATACTGTTTTGAAAACCGATTGCAAAATGATTTTCAAATGAGTGTACATGTTTGTAAAAATGTTTGTAAAAATTATTTTGGACTATAGTCTTCAAAAATTGTTTGAAAAACCTTGTGTCAAATAAGTTTGAGGAATACTAACATCACACCAAAATCCACTAATTATGTATATATGTATAAAATTGACCACTTACCCTTGTAAATGCTTAAAATCCACTTCTTGTATATAAGAAGCACTCCCGTGTACATATTTTCACCTAGTTTTCAGCCAAATCTTTTTATTTTCAAAAATTCCCAAAAACATTTGCAAAAATTAAAATCCAAAAACATGTGAAAAATCTTTTTGAAAAATACAAAAAAAATTTGCATCTGCACATGCATGCATCATCTTTTCAAAATCCATAAAAAGTTCAAAATCTTTGAAGAAATTGCATCACAAAAATATTTTCTGCATCGCATTGCATAGCATGAGCATTTTTCGGATTGAGTTTGATAGTTGAACAAGTCTAAGTAAAATCCGAAGATTGGAGCTTGATTGGACCTTAAAATATACCTAATAACAGGAACCTTATAGGAACTGGGTTTGAGGTACTTCAGGTCTAGTTGACTTAATTCTTTGAGGATCACGGGACTTGGTTCAATGGATTCTTAACTGCCTAAGTAGAGTATTTCGGAGCACACGCACGACTCTTGTTGATAATGACCTAACTTGGACACCTGCACCTTTCACATGGCTCAACTCAGTTGGAGTGGTGAGGGGATTGGATTTGCCGGTATGAGACGCACACAAGTGGAAACACTTGTCCTCCTCTAGGGAGGGAAGTGCACCCCAACCCGTCCAATGATTAGGAAGTCTAAAGACAGGAGGCTGTGGGTTGCGATAAAGCTTCAAAAGAGGGATAGTCTACTGGCTCAAGAGGAAAAACTCCTTATGTAAATGCTGCTGTGAATAGTATTTCAAAAAAAAAAAAAAAGAAGGAAAAAAAAAAGAAAAAAAAAAGAGTTCAGGCATGTACAAAAATAAAAAGCCTGCAAAGTATGTACATATGTTGTAAAGTCAATAAGCAAGCTTGAGTTCCAAAGTCATATCATGTGAGCCTGCAGCTGGATGACTTGACTACACTGGTCTTGCATCCTCGGATAGGTAGCTACACTGGCTACCGTCCATTCTTCTCTTCACCCCCTCCTCTTGAGCTGGTTGCCACTTGAACTTAGAAGGGAATACCCTGCTCCTCGAGGATGGAGTTGCTGGATTGGGGAATCATTGGGTTGTCGTACTGGAGAAGTCAGTTTCTTTGTCATTCTAGTTGGGGAGAGCCACCATCACCTACACTGTACGAGTCAGATTCATAGTCGTAAGGGTTTGCGTATGAATTGAGATATTTCTGACCTGGCTATTAAGGAGACTTGGACAGAGTTTTGGGACTCTCAAGGACTGTTGGATTTCAAACACGGTTCTCACTAAGGTTCCGCCCGCACTAAAATTCCAAAGGTCCTATTTAAGCTCCAAACTTTGATTTTGTGAAGACAAGTTTGATAATCAAGTTTAGTCCACCTTTCTTCTTTTTCTTTTCTTTATTTTTCTTTTTCTGCACTTATTGCATAAGTGTTTGCTAGGGACTAGCAAAGGCAAGTATAGGGGGATGATGAATCCACGTTTCATCATCTTTATTCTATCATTTTGGCCTTAAAAACCCTAGTAAATGCGCGTAAATAGGCGTAATTCATGCATTTTAGCATTCATGTATATGTATGTAAATATTATATAAAATACGGTGTTTAAAGCCAAAATTATAGAATAAAGAAAAGAAAAGAAAAAAAGAATAAAATATTGTAAATATTTTATGACCCGAAACCCCGAGACCTAGGCATCTTGATGGATAGGTCGACAAGGAATAAAGTAGGGGGAGATAAGGGCCAAAAACACAGATAAAATACTTATAGTTTTTATTCATTCTTTATTCATTTTGGGACCTATTTTTGGTTCCACTTTTTATACATCAAATAAAGAAACTTTGTACATGAAAGTTGTAGATAAATTAATAAAGAAAAATACAAAATTGATTTCACAGAAAAATAAGGAACAGATAAAAAGTTATGGTCTGAATAAAAATCCAGAATCCCAACTTCCCAGACCCGTATCTCACAAACGACAACTCCAAATGCAGCGTACTCACCTTTAATTGTATATAGAAGAAAATAATCTATCCAATGGCGGTGGTTTCGCATTTGGCGGAGCTACGGTTTGAAAGTTGGCTTTTGGACCCACATTGTATGCTGGTACATATTAAAATATTCAATTTATTATTTATTTATTATTTTTATAATTGTATATTTTTATAATGTTGTAAAGAATACTTATAATAATTATGTGCATTAAAATCAGAATAAAAACATAAATAAAATACAAATAAAAATACTTGTATATATTATAAAACATAGGTATAATACATGTAGCTATACCTAAACAAATAACACTTTCATTTTATTAAGTGTATAAAATATATCAGAAAATTAAAATAAAAATATATTTGTGTATATAAAAGTATTTTATAATTTTAGAAAATAAAAACCAAAATAAAATAAGATAAAAATACCTAAATAAAAATAAAATACGTAAATATATAGATATAGATACCTATAGGGGTATAAATGCAAACTTGTAAAAATATGTATCATAAAAATAATTAAAAATCATATTAAAATAATTCATAAAATAATAAACATTTTTCATTTTATAATTAAAAATCAATAAAATCATTTCCTATTTTTAAATGAATTAATAAAATCTTTTTTGCAGGTTTTTCCTGGTTGGTCCACGTGGACCAACCAGGAGGCTCTGACAGTTGACCTCGGGTCAACTGTCTGAGCCAGCTCCTGTTCATGTCAGATGTGGTTTTTGTCTGTTTTCGCGGATTTTTCGAGGGCAGTCCTTGCATCGTTTGATGATAGTGTCTTCACGACTTTTGCTCCTCGTCTACCGCTCTTACACGCCCAGGTGTTAGATAGGCATTTGGATGCCTGTGGCGCCCGTGATCTTCCCTCGAAGTGCGCCCCTCGACCACATTCAAAACCAACCCCCTGACTTTCCCTTTCTCTTTGATCCCTCTTCCACCACCAAAATCCTAACCTAAGACCTTGAAGACACTCCTGGTGACAGCAGGAGTTCGTTGGGCGTCTCATTAGACCGCGGTGGCGTCGAATTGAGGCCGATCCCCTTGCCGAAGTGGTCGCCGGAGCACCGTGTCCGCGCGCGTTGGTGAGGTGTTTCTTCCCCCTTTTCTTTCCTCTTTTCGTCCTTGCTCTTTGAAGCTCTGGTGTTTAGAAGCTAAAGTCACTCTCCCCCTTCTGAGATCTTCGATCGGCATTTGTCCTAATCCTCGCTTCCCGCGGCCGGCATCGAGTTCGCCGGCCATATCCCCATTTCCGTCTAGCCCTTCTCTTGTGTGAAATACGCCGCGAGGTTGGGGCATTTTGCCCCCAACCTCTTCATCCCTTTTGTTCTGCAGGTCAGGAGCTCGCAGACCCCACCTGGGGGGTCGATTTTGTCCAAGCTTGAACCCTCTTTGACCAAGCCAACACCTTCCCCTTGCACGCTCCGGACTGGAGACGGTGACAGGGTCTCCTCCAGCTGCTTAGGAGGGTCGCGCGAGGCCAGGAGCGGCTCCACTCCACCATCTCCGGCCAAGCTTGGCCGTGAGGTTCAAATCTCCTTGGCTCCGGCCAAGTCGAGGTGTTTTCCTTCTACTTTCTTGCTCCTTAGTTAGAAGTTAGTTTCAGCATTTATCCCGTGCTTTAATTCACTGTTTAAGCAATTATTAACATAGATCTCCATCTCGAACACCACGCCGGAGCGCAGCTCCGGCAACCACCATTATCCCCGTGTCACCGTTCATCCCCCCACCTTGCTGGACCTCGGACCTCTCTACTGTTATTTGCTACATTTTCTTGCAGGTCTGAGGCCCAGAAGGACCCCATCTGGGTCGGTTTTTGAAGGAGGCCGCACGGCCTGGAGCAGCCCCCGTCACCCACGTCGCGGCGGCCTGTCGGCGTGCCATGCGCCATTTTGGAGGTCGCCTGCAGCTAGGGGGGAGCCCCAGGAAGCTTCGCGTGTCCTTTTGGATCAAGGAAGGCCATCGGGGGCGGCTCTACACCCAATCCAAACTCGCCACCCGCGAGTTCATTCGCCGTTCTTCCCCATCAAGCAGCAGCCGTCGATTTGGGCGAGTTCTTTGTGGCGTACAGCCACCGTCAGATGCTGCATGCCTCCAGCCGTTGATCGCCTGAACCGCGATCTAATCTGGGCCGTTAGAACGAAGGGGCATCGTCTCCCCTCCGCGTGCCACGTGTGTTAGTGGTGCACACTCGACCGTCCATCCGCGCCAAGGCTTGGGCATTTTGCAAGTATCGCCCAGGCGTTTTTGTATTTAAGGTTTAACGCACAAACATTCCTCTGCTCTTTTATATTCTGTGTAAATTTTGCATCTTGGCCCGGGACTTTTCGATAATTGCTTGTATACCCCTTCCAGGTGCGCGTGCAAGTCACGTGCACCCTGGGGTTTTTGCACAAGTAACCTTGCGGCTTTGTTTATTCCCATCTAGTGCTGTAATCTGGAATTCAAGTTTTAAACTTTTGGGAAATTTGCTTGCCAGCCCCCTGGACTTTCTGCTAATTACACTTCTACCCCTGCGCACATGTAGTTTCTTGATGCTTCTTGTATTTTATGCATGCATCTCTAAAACCCCAAAAAAATCCCCAAAAATCATTGTAGTTTCCTGTTGTAGTGTAGTTTAACGGCCTATTTTTATTTTTCATAATTATTGCATTTTATTATTTATAAAAATTCAAAAATAGCCAATTTCAGCACTGTTTGCATTACAAAATACCAAAAAAAATATAAAAACACTCCAGAAAAATCCCCAAAAATTATATTTTGTGTCTTTTAGTTTGTTTTAACTCCCAGCCAAAAATCATTAAAAAATACAAAACCAAACTCCTAAAAATTGCAAAACTCTAAAAACCTTCATAAAAATTTATAAAATTCATAAAAAATCCAAAAATAGTGTTTTCTTTTCCTGAATTTTCTTTGTTTTATTATCTTTAAGTGAAAATTAATTTGGAGAATTTTTGTTACTGTTTGCTATTTTATTTCTCCATTTTAGTTTCAGTTTTGTATTTTCTTCACTGTTTTCTTTATTTTGATAATTAAAAATACCAAAAACATTCTAAAAATTACCCAAAAATCACAAAAACAGTAAAAAAGTATAAAAAGACCAAAAAGACTTTATTTCCTTATTTTTGAGTATTTTTATCTATTTTTATAAATACCTTAGCTTGTCTTTTATTACCTTGTCTTTATTTTCCAATATTGAAAAAAGAAAATATAAAAAAAATATAAAATATAAAAAGAAAATAAAAATCAGTAAATTAAAAATCAAAATACAAAATTATAAAATTAAAAATTAAATAAAAAAATTATAAAATTAAAACCCACAAAAAAATAGCATAGATAGACACTTTGATCACTTGCACACACATTTTTGAGCACTTGTGCCCCGTTCTACCTGTCTGCTCCCTGTGTTCGACCTCTACAATACTTGCACCTATACACATCTTGTTGTAGAGTTATAATAAATTTTAACTCCGCACATTTACTTTCATTGCTTGATTTATTTGTTGTGGGTTAATTGTTGTTTGAATTTCGGATTTCGTCGGAGGTCAAATCAGCGACTGTTGATTCGCCTTGTGAGTCAACACGACTTCTGCGATTTCCGTGTTCAACATGGGGCCTCAAGCTTCCTGAGCGCATAGGGATATTTTTTTGGCTTCTTCGTCGAGGCCGGCTTCTGACTCGAGACCGATGTGCTGTTATATTTCCGAACGTTGACTCCAGGTGCGTCTCTGTGGGGCGGAGCGGGAGACTATTTCTCATTTATTTTTCGAATGTGCCCTTGTTTCCCCGCTTTGGGCGGACCTTCCTTGGATTGATGTCGTCTCTGTCCCTGCTTTGTGCGCAAGTTTGGTTAACTCTAGGGGGAGGGAGCCAAAGCTTCTTCTTGATCCAATTGCGAGGCTGTGGAGCATTTGGCTTGGGAGGAACGAGGCAATTTTTTCAGATCAGCGGTTCTACAGGGAGAATATCATATTGCGTGCTAAGCGTCTAATGGAGGATTGGTCCCTTGGGTAGTCAAATGTCGCTGTTGGGGGGGTTCCGTTGATTGTGGCTGCCCTCTCGGTTGAGCCGGTTTTTGTACAGCTTTTGCTTTCTCTGTAATTTCTGTTTTCGTTTTTTTAATATATTGGGGTGATCACCATCGAGTGCCTCCCCCTCTTTTGAGCTTCAAAAAAAAATGACAACAACCACTTAAAAGCAGTATGCCAGTATCACCACAGTTGGAACATTATGTTCAAAATTTCTAGAATCTTTTATTCCAGTTGGAATATTCTGTTACAACATTCCTACTACCTAGGATCTTTTTATTTCTTTATTGTAACCCCTCAAAGATATTATTGTATTTTCAGTTATTTAGCTCCTTAGGGTTTCATCCTATGTAAGGATCCCTGGAGCTTATGGAATAAATCAATCTATTCTGAGCATCTCCACATGGTATCAGAGCAACGGTCTTAAACCGGAGTTCTGACCTAATCTCTCCGCTGCCACCAAATAGCTGTCATCTTCCTTGTGCGGGCCCTCTACCCGATCTAGGGCCCTGCGCAAGGCAGTGCACATCGCAGTCAGAGCCTCTAGCCCTCCTGTCCAGCGTCTTCAGGCCGCCTCCAGCCCTTCTGCAGAGCGCTTCCAGCTCTTCTGCCAAGCACCTTTAGGCCCTCCAGGCCGCCTCCAGCACCACCAGGGACCCCAGCCCCTGTCCCACACTGCCTAGGCCTTCCCCACACACACTAACAAGTCTGATTTGACCCTATTATGCCACAATCAAGTCTCCAAACGTGCAAGATTTTTTGTTCAGCCCATTGTTTGGGCATTTGATTCTCATCATTCTTCATGAATAATTAAAGATTCCCTGTTCTGATTATTCTTGCTCCTAATCATGATGGCTACATCTAACACCGAGACAAAGGCCCTCTTTTCAACATCCAATGAGATGATGCAAGGTAATTTCTATCAAATTAAAAAGGCACTAAGAATTACGTGCTATGGTCTTGGACATTCAAGGTATTCATCAACGGTCAGAGAAAGATCTCTATCTTGACTAAAGAACCTCCAAAGGAAGTTTACAAGGATTTTGAATCCTGCCAAACAGACAATTATCTGGTGATCAACTGGTTGACGAATAGTGTCGACCCGCAGATTGCGGCAAATCTCCTGTACAAGGAGACAACCAAGGAGATATGAAAAGAACTGACACATACATATTTGCAACAAACAATCAAGTCGAGTTTGGCCGACCTCTATATGCGGATTTGGTCAGCATCTCAAGTGAGACTTCTCTGGTAGAATATTATCGTCTTCTTATAGGCATGATGAGGAACTCGCCATATTCTAGCCAACATGTCGTACGGAACTGGCAGAGGTCAGAATGGCAGGTTTAGATGTTCCTTGATGGTTTACATCCAATGATCAGAATGTGAAGGAGTTATTTCTCACATCGGACAATCTTACATCTATTAAAGTCATCTTTAGACGTCTGCAACAGATTGAGAATTCCAATAGTCATGCACAACCGTCACAACCAATGGAGAATTCAACATTTGTGGCCTCATCAGGGTGAGGATGCCGTTTTAGCTACAGGGGCGGTTCGTCTAGAGGATGTTGTGACTGTGGGCGTGGTCATGGTCATTTTCATACCCTGTGTATTCACTGCCACAAGATATGTCACCCATCTGAAAAATGTTGGGCAATGTTTGGGAAGTCTCCACAAGCACACATGGTCTATGATTATGATCATACAGCAACAAAGGCAGTAGCATATGACAATAATGAATAAACAATTCAACTCTCAGCATCTGAGTATTCACGTCTAATGGGAATGATGCAACGCTCAGAGGCTCCATCAAGTGAGCCAATTCCTACTGCTCATCTTGCAATTCCATCAGGTACCATTGCCAATACTGCAACTGCGCATGCCCTTTTTTGGATCATCGACTAGGGTGCATCGACTTATCTGACAGGAGAAGGCAACTTATTAACATCATCACAGCCTTCTTACACCGTGAAATCAGTAAGAGTGGCCAATGGGGCTCATTCCCCCATTACCACAGATGGAACTATGGAATTCTCCTCCAAACTCAATCTTATTGGGGTCCACTGTGCCCCACATTTTTCTCTCAGCTTACTTTTATTCATAAGATGTGTGTTGAATTAAATTGTTGTGTGATTTTGATGAGCTATTTTGCAACTTTTAGGACATCCATATGATGTAGATTTTTGGTGGGGAACATGAAAAAGACGGACTCTACCATCTTGATATCTCGACAGATTCTACCTTTGTTGGTGATGTGTCCATCTCTTATGACCCTCTTTTATGGCATTACCATCTTGGTCATCTGTCTGCTCAGTCTCTCTCCATGATGTTCCCCAAACTATCTCCACTAAAGCCTTTTTAGTACGATGCATGTCAATTTGGAAAACATCATAGGACATCCTTCCCGATCAAAGTTGAGACTTGTCGATCTGCTTCCTTTGCATTGATTCATTATGATATGTGGAGACCCTGTCCGGACCACTCTATAGGTGGTCATAAATATTTTGTCGTTTTTGTTAATGATCACAACAGATGTTCTTGGATCTATTTAAAGGAGGAATCTGAGATAAATAAGATTGTTATCTCTTTCTTTCATCTCATTAAAAATGATTTCTTAAAATGTATTCAATTTTTCAAGACGGATAATGCCCTTGAATATACTCAACAAGATTTGGTCTCCATTTTTTTATTCTCAGGGGACCGTGCATCATACCTCTTGTACCTATACCTCTCAACAAAACGACATTGATGAGCGAAAACTGCGTCATCTTCTTGATATTGCAAGGTCTCGTCTTTCACATATGAAGGTTTCTAAAACCTACTGGGGGATGCCATAGTCACAGTCGTTCATCTTATCAATAGGGTACCTTTGTCTGTCTTAAAGGATGTTACCCATTTTCTTTACTTTATCCTAATGAAATGCCATTTCCATTACCACTAAGAATTTTTGGGTGCACAACTTTTGTTTACAATTTTCACACCCCAGATAAACTATGATAAAATATCTGTTCATAAGATAAATTGTGTTTTTCTTGGTTATTCACGAATAAAAAAAAATTATAGATGTTATAATCCAGTTGGACATCGTTATTATGCATCAGCAAATGTCACCCTTTTTTAAAAAATTAAGCTTCTTCACATAATCTGTCAGTGGCATACCCTCAGAGTTACCTCCACGGCTCCACCACCTATTGTGTACAAAAGACGGACGGTTGGAAACCATGAATATGTCCCACTGCATACTCCTTTTTTACAGGTTGATACATCTTTGAATGCCCCTCCCACAACTAGGTTGGATGCTCTGTTGAATCTACACATTGCTATACGACGAACTAAAACGTAATGTATTATTCATCCTATCTCTCTTTTACATCTACTAGAAAGTTTTCCAGTTGTGACAGACAATTCACAGATGCCTTAATGACGATTTCTGTTTTACGAGATTATAATGATGTTATGCAAGACAATGGTTAAAAAATGATCATGGATGAGGAGATGGATGCCCTTCAGTCTAGAGTTACCTTTAAAGTTACCTCCACCACCTATTGTATACAAAATACAAGCTTCTTCACACAATCTGTCAATGGCATACCCTTAGGGCTCGTTTGGTTGCAGGGTTGGGTAGGGTTGGCTTGGTCCAACCCGGGTTGGCCCTGCAACCAAACAGGGTTCTCCTACTCACAGTTTACTATTCACAGGGGATCCCCTGCCCAACCCAACCCTGTCCAACCCTGCAACCAAACAGACCCTTAGAGTTACCTCCATCACCTATTATGTACAAAAGACAGATTGTTGGTAACCAAGAATCTGTCCCACTGCCTACTCCTTTTTTGCAGGTAGATACATCTTTGAATGTCCTAAGAATTTTTGCAGGAGATTACAATCTGTCACTATTAGATTGGATGCTCCACTGGATCTACGCATAGCTCTGCAACCAACTAAAAGGCAATGTACTATTCATCCTATCTCTGCTTTTACATCTACTGACAGACTTTCCAGTTATAACAGAAAGTTCACAGATGCCCTAATGATGATTTTTATTCCACGAGATTATATTGATGCTATGTAAGATCATGGTTGGAAATTGGCCATGGATGAGGAGATGGATGTCCTTCAGTCCGAAGGAACATGGGATCGTGTACCTTGCCCGGCTAGAGTGAGACATGCTGCCTTTTGTTGAGTCTTCAGGACAAAGCTATCTCCCGATGGGAAGATTGACATATTGAAAGCAAGATTGGTGGTGAAAGGTTTTACTCAAACATATGGTGTAGACTATTCCGAAACTTTTTCACCTGTGGCAAGACTGAGATCTGTTCACATTATCCTATCTATTGCAGTAAATAAACACTGGCAAATATTCCAACTAGATGAGAAAAATGCCTTCCTTTATGGTGATCTTGAAGAGAAAGTGTATACTATGCGGCCCCCTGGATACTCTGTCAAGGGGAGTATGTATGTTGACTTCGTAAGGCTATCTACGGCTTAAAATAAAGACCACAATCCTGGTTTGACAAACTCATTACTGAGATTGGTTCTCTTGGATTGCAAAGGATGAAATCAGATTACTCAGTTTTCTTCAGATGACAGACCAATGGAACTATGATTTTGGCAATTTATGTTGATGATATGATCGTAACATGTGATGACCAAACAAGAATTGCAGAGACCAAGGTCTTCCTGCAGAAGGTATTTGTTACCAAAGACCTGAATCGAGCTCGATACTTCTTAGGAATAGAGGCTATATGTACAATGGAAGGTCTACACTTGTCTCAGAGAAAATAGTGCATGGACATTCTTACAAAGACAGGTTTGCTTGGTTGCAAACCATCTAGTGTCCCTGCAAAGGCACAGAAGCATACCTCTTCTTCAGATCCCATTTTTTAGGATCCTATACGTTACAGGAGTCTTGCATGTAAACAGTTTTATCTCACCGGTACAAGACCTGATATATCTTATGCGGTTAGCATAGCTAGCCAACATATAAAATCATTGGCAAGAAGTTCTCATATACTTCGTTATCTTAAAGGGTCTCCAGGATGTGGTCTTTTCTACAGAGAAAATGATCATTCCAAATATTACTGCATATGTTGATGCAGACTATGTGATGCAGCGTGACCCCAAATTATGGGGTCACATTTATTTAATTAAGTAATTATCAATTTTATTTACGTTTTTAGCGGTCTTATTGGTCTAATTAAATAATTGAGATCGCATGTGATCTCAACGTTTATTTCGTAGAGTTTAATTACAATTTTGGTCAATTAAATAAGTTAGAGTCCAATTAAGTTAGTTAGAGGTCAATTAGGATTAAATTAGTTGTTAATTTGATTTGTTTACTATTTTTGTAAACCCTCTCTCCTATATAAAGAGAGGGTAGGCCATTGTTCTAGTCAGTCCATTATGAATGAAAATTTGAGTTGATCTCAATTTATTCCCCCTCCTCTCTCTCTCCCTCCACGCGATCTCCGCGGTCTTCCCCTCAACCCCGCGCATTCCGGCGTGTTCTCTTCTCAACCCTTCTCTTCTTCTACCAAAAAGCCACCAAAATATATTATTATTTTATTCGCCGTCGCCGATTTCAATCCGCATCACTATGCAATCTCTCTAGATGACAGACGGTCTCCTACAGAGTATACATGTTTGTTGGAGGAAATCTCATTACATGGCATAGCAAGAAGCAGATCATGGTATCAAGGTCAAGCACTGAAATAGAGTATAGAACAATGGCTCAGGCTACATGTGAGATCACTTGGTTAACCTCTTTTATGATAGAGATTAGTCTGCCTACTACCATCCCAATTCCCCTACATTACACCAACAAATCCATCACGTATATTGCATGCAACCTAGTTTTTCATGAAAGAACTAAACATATTGAAGTTGATCGCCATTTTCTACGAGATGTTGTATCTCTACTCTACCATTTTATACGAGATGATGGTATGTGTAGGGTCTCTCGCGGTTGGTCGATTGGGTGTGCACCTCTACTCTGGGGAGATTTGGAAGGCGATATTCACACATGGACGTTGAGGCTAGAAGGCGTAGGTGGTTGGCGATCTACAGCTCCCTTGAGTCGTCCTGTGATGATCTGGTGAAGGCGTCGAAGACCAAAAAAGGGGGAGAAGCGCCAGGCCGAGCAGTTCAACGTCGGTGGTCCAGTAGGAGGCTAGCCTTTCAGGTAAGATGGAGGATGATGTCTCGAAGGCTGTTTCGAAGCGTTTTCCTTTGTGGTCTGTCGTTGAGAGGGATTTGGTAGAATGTCTGGGAGTCGTTCCGTCAAAAAGGAGAGCAACCTCACTTTCATGGTGAAGATTGGTGACGATAACATTCAGAAGAAAGATTCTTTTAGATACTTGGGATCTATTTTGCAACATGATGGGGAAATTGATATAGATTTAGCTCATAGAATAAATGTAGGTTGGCTAAAGTGGAGAGGAGCCTCTATTATTCTATGTGATAAGAAAATCCCTATGAAAGTCAAAGGAAGGGTTTACAAAGCAGCGTGAGACCTGCTATGCTCTATCGATCTAAATGTTAGCCTGTGAACCATAGACATGTGTAGAGAATGTCAATTACAGAAATGAAAATGCTAAGGTGGATGTGTGGACATACACGTAAAGATTGGATTCGGAATGATGCAATAAAAAGGAAAGTGGGTGTAGCTCCGATCAGGATAAGATGCGAGAAAATCACTTAAGGTGATTTGGTCATTTGCAAAGGAGGCCGGGTGATGCACCGGTTAGGAGATGCGGGTGTTGGGATGTTGTGCTGGCTAAGAGAGTGTGAGGAAGGCCCAAGAAGTGTTGGAATGAAACTATCCGAAGGGATCTTAGTTTTTCGGATCTAAGCCAAAGAATGACCCAAGAGAGATCTGAATGGAGGGAAAGAATCGATTTAGCCGACCCTACTTAATGTGGGAAAAGGCTTTGTTGTTGTTGTATCACGGGGTACCTTATCCTACGATAAAGTCCCATTATCTCATGATAACGGAACCTTATCCCACAACCAAGCTGGGTCAATTCCCACCGAAAGATGTGAAGCTCTCAGCCATAAAAAGATCTGCATAACGGCAACAAAACATGTATGCCATACACGACCTCTTCTCATGCTCAAGAGCGTCGTAATAAAAGCAAATGATATCTTTGCTTATACACCTACTCAATATATACCCATACTTACCACGACGACACCAAATCCTCGTCAAACCCTGATGACCTTGGGCCTCCCCAATGATCCCCTTCCTCAGACAAAGAAATGGGTCCCGATCCCCACTATTTTCCAGCAAAACCTTCTCATGAACACCTCCAAAGGACATAGATGTATCCCCGGCATCCACCATGGAAATATCCTTGCCCTTCTCACAACTCCTCAAACGATCAACCGATTGCAACCTCTCTCACCTTGCCTCTCTTTGGAGATGGTCTTCCCCCACTTGCAATCTACCTCTCTTTTTTCTTGAGCACCCTTTTCCTTTTCTCTCGCCCTCCGCCATCTAGGCATTGATCTTTCTATTTGTGTTTGCCTTTACTCTTTGTAAACATGTAGCATGTATTCTCTCTTTTCAATGAAAATCCAAAATGACTATAATCATGGCTAGCAATACTTTCCCTCTTCTAAGAAGGGTGTGAACAACTGTATGCCCAAACTTTAGTTCAATTAATATGCAAAAGCAGTTTCAATTTTAAAACACCTTCATGTGGATATATTGCTATATTATGGAGAGCTAAATAAATAACAAAATCAGAAAAAATTCTCCTCGCACAAGGAAACCAATGAAACATACCTAATAGGTGTTTTCAGAGCTGTAGACCCTAAATCTGCATCAAAATAACATAGAAAATGAAACCCATTACTTCTTAGGAGAATCCACAAATAAATGGTGCAAATATGCATACCGCTGAGTTGTTCACTGAGGATATGCAGAGATATAAACCCTGATGGAGTAAACTCGGGCTGGCCAACATCTGTATCCAAATATGCAATATTCTTGTGCCTAAAAAATAAAAAGCAGACAACACAGAAATAATCAAATCCTGCATATCCCAAAACTTCTCCGTAGAAGATTTGAGCAGGAAAGCAAATGTTCTTATACGGGACATATCATAAAAGTGAACCACTGTATCAAAAAACGAATATCTTTGCTGAAAGAGCCTAGTGCCATAATCACATTATCCATGAAAGTATAGTAGTATACTATCAAAGTTTTAGGTTTCAAAGAAAAGTTGGTTATATAAAATCTAAATAATCTCATACTGAAAAGCTTAGATATACATGAAACTCACTACAATAGAATAATAAAGAAACACTCACAAGAATCAGAGTGAGCAATCTCGCATTAGCAACATAAAAGGTCTCCTCATGGAAAATATAAGTGTTCCGCACTGGCCAAGTGGCCCAAAGAAAAGCTCTCTCTCTCTCTCTCTCAATTCTGTATCAGGAAACCATGTCACCAGAGTTCTCCAGAAATCCCCCGGAGGTGCATAACCACTCTATGTCGGCCCTCCTTGAAATATCTATTGCAAGATTAAACAAATAGGCATGGAAAAATTAGAGTGCACGAAGAACCATGATGTAAATGCCTTAGTCATCATTCTACCTCTCCACAACATCCATGTAACAATCATCACCCTCGGAGGAGCCCTTATTCTCTAGATCAGCACACAATCACTGGTCATAACAGCATTCCCCTAAGAGCTTTGTGAAGACAGGGTATTCTACACCCTTCAGACAATAAATTCTCCTTCACTCCATGTCCAAGTGCTTTGTTACCTCGATGGGATATCCTTACCCTCCAACTCTACTAACAAAAAGGGCACATTCTTGTAAGCATTATTCCGAAAAAAGGCAAATGAAAAACCAACCTCTACAAATCCCTCTATTCTCCAGGGTTCGGTAAGCAGTCTGCCATAGTCACCTCCGTATCATTCACTATAAAAAAGAGCCTAGGCAACCAGTTCCATAGGACATCATTCTTCGTCCAGTTCCATAGAACAAAGACCCCCCTAAAATTTGAGGGCAATCCCACACCAACAGGTGACATGTCAAGATTGGCTGATATCCCTACACCACTAAGTAGTACGCAAAACAAGTCCTCGCTGACCTTGAATCCTAATCATCACTTTCATAAGGAGAGCCGTGTTCATCTAACTGGGTTTTTACAAGACTAACACAATGACGACACTCCACACAACTACGTGAAACCGCCTGAATTTCCTAGTCAAAAGTAGTCGAAAATGACCTCGACATCAAACCCACAAGTCTCTGTCTCCAACAATTTCGTGGTGACATGAAGAATATCATAATTGCAACAACACCTATTTCAGGAGCAACAGTTTACTCCCCTTCACCACCATTACCACCACAGACATAAACTTCTATCTGGCCAACTCCTACTCCATCCTCCATAGTAAAAGCTGCTAGTCCCTGAGTTCGAGATTCCCATGAGTTGGAGGAGGTCCTAGGTATGACAATAATAGCCCCCATCTAAGCATGCCCTAAGTTCTCCCACAACCAACAGCAACCTCATCGAACATGCAAAAAGCGGCTAACTATGATCTCTACAAGACAATTCGCAACCGAAAGAACTAGCCAAAGATGTCCGCCACAGTATAGAGCCATGTAACATCATAAATATTCCCTCCACAAAGAACAAAGTGTCGTACGCATAAATGCCAAAAAAAGGTATACAAATACTACACGCCAAGTAACCTTTGAAATACCCCCCTTGTATTGCCCACAACATCGTCACTGCAAATATATTTGTCGCCAACATAACCACACATGACGTCAATGAGAAATAACCCCTTTGCACCTTTTTTTTGAAGCAAAACGAAGGGTGGAGCCCCAAACAATGGTGCTCACCGCAAATTTATTTCATTAGTGATGAAATACAGAGAGAGGTGCACCAAAGGCCCCATTTACACCATACACACACACACTATACACCACACACCACACTGACATTTGAACTACATGCTACTCCATAGCGATATCAGAGCCCTGTAGTGACCCATCACCCTCTCACAGTTGAACTGACGACCTTTGAAGATTTTTTTGTTTCTTGCACACCAAATGATCCAGAGGATTGCGAAAGGTCCAGCCGCATCCTCCTAAGAACTCCCGCATGCTGCCCTAATAGAACTCCAATATGCCTCGCTATCCATCGAGTGCAGCCACGTCACTGTTGCATGCTCCCATACCATGGTCGAAGATTCGCGACCAAAGAATAGATGTTCATGGTCCTCCTGCTCGAAGTTGTATATGTCGCAGTAAATCTCCCCGCTACCCAGAAGTCTCGCCCTGCATGCCTTGGAAAGCAAATGCCCGCATCTCGCCAACCACAAGAAAATCTTGATCCGCATAGGAATTCTGCTAGCTGAAATAATTCCGTAGTCCCAGGTGTTTTCTTCCCTAAACACCATGCGCTGCCTGACAAAAGCTATGTATGCCTTCTTCACTGAAAAACTCCCCTCCTTCCAAGCGAAGTGGTCTCTGCCTTCGTTGGGGCCCCTCAAGTTTGCTAGATCTCTTAGAAGGGCTACAACTTCGTCGCATCTCTGATCTGACAAGACATGCGAAAAATATGGACCAAGATCCATCCGCCCAAACCTCACACACCGCAGCATTCCTGTCTCGTGCATTGGCAAATAGACGTGGGTATCTCTCGCTAAGCGGCACCACTTCCAGCCAATCATCCAACCAGAATTTAAACCCGCGCTCATCTCCCAGTATCGGTCTCACTAATTCCCCCAGCTCCTACGAGACATTCATCAAACCCCTCCAAAGAGACGACGGCCTCCTGCACGCCTCCGCGCTCCACGCGCTTCCGACCCCATAAATGCTACATCATTCTGCAGACCAAATCTTCTGACTTCCCCAAACTCTCAAAGCCCACTTCGCCAGCATTGCCTTGTTCATGATCTCTAAATTGTGGACTCCTAATCCTCCCTCCTTCGATCTCGACATCATTTCCCAAACGACCAGGTGCACGCCTCCTCCCACCTACCACCCATAAGACAAAGAAAACCGCTTCATCATCCCTTTCGGTCTTTTTCCGCACCCCCACCAACAACAACCTTGTTGAGAAGAAAATATCAGTATAGCAGGCAAAACATGCTTGAGGAGGACCAGCTTTCCCCCCTTAGAAAGTGTTCTGTTTTTTCAACCAACCAACTTATTCTCCATCCTGCCAACTACCACATTCTAGTCCGCCACCCGCAACAGGATGGAGCATGGGCCGGGCTTGGTCTAGGCCCAACCTAACCCAGCTCAGGCCCATTTAGGAAACCGAGCCCACGAGCCAAGCCTAGGCTTGCTCATTTTTTAGCAACTGGGCCCAAGCATGAGCCCAGCCCGACTCATGATGGGTCGGGCTTGGGTCGGGCCAGCTTGCGAATCCGTGGGGATGGAGGGAGGAAGAGGAAGGATGTGGAGGGCGGGAGGGAGAGGGAGGATGCTTCACGTCAGCCGTTGCCGGCGGGGGGTGGAGAAGGATTGGAGGGAAAGGGAGCACGAAGTGGCGCTAGCCCACTGGGTGGTGAGTGAAGGAGGGAGAGGGAGGACGGGTTGGCGATGGGCGGCGCTGGGTGGGGAGGGAGGGAGGAAGAAGGAGGAGGCAGTATGACCCAAGGCACAACGCGAGGTGGAGGAGGGCACAGGGGAACCTGGGGAGGGAGGAGGTAGCGCGAGGTCTGACAGGGGCGACAAGCGGCACTCAGGAGGGGAGGGGGGAGTCGGGGTCATGGTTTGACTAGAAATTGGGCCGACCCGTGGACTTCGGGATTTGGCATGTGCAAGCCTGAGCCCGACCCAAATAGCTAGATGGGCTAAATTTGCGGCCCAGGCCTGTCCATGAAGACAGTGGGCTCGGGCTTGGGTCGGGCTTGAGAAGGCCGGGCAGCGGGCTGGGTCGGGCCGACCCTGGCCCATGCTCCACCCTATCCGCAGCCTACGTGCAACCAGAGGAAGCCCCAAATATGTGGTCGAAAGGGACCCCTCTGTACAACGCAAGATATCACAGCACTCTCGGGACTCCTCCTGCATCATCTTGAACGTAAAGATGTTGAACTTGTGCCTGTTCAGCCTCAAACCCGAGATCTCCCCAAAAATCTCCATAATGTACTCCGCATTTCTGGCATGCTCAAGATCCCCAACCATGAACAGAACCGTGTCGTTAGCGTATTGCAGAATGGGGGTGGAAGTACCATTCCGCGTGTAGCCTGCAGAAAATCGTTCCATTGTCGCTAGCTTCATCATTGCCGCCAACGTGTCCGCCACTAAGACAAAGAGTAGCGGTGTTAGGGAGCACCCGTGCCGCACACCTCGCTGGGGCTGGAAAAAATCCCCCTCCGGTCTGCCATTCACCAGCACAGAATAAGACATAGTAGTGATACACCTATTTACCTAAATAATCCATGTGATTGAGAATCCTCTCTTCTGCAGCGACCGTCAAATTAAGTGTCAGTCCACGCAGTCGTATGCCATTGAGAAATCCACCTTCCACAGGACCCCCTTTTGCTTCTCCCTCTTCCAATCCAGCAACTACGATGCTAGCACCCACGACTCCGCCATGCATCTGCCTGGCACAAAGGTCGTCTGCTTTGGAGAGATGATTCCCCCCAGCACTCTCCGCAAATGATTTGGCAGGACCTTGGCAACAATTAGGTAGATAGCATTAGACAATGTGATAGGCCTAAAGTCCTCCACCCAATCAGCCCCCTTACGCTTGGGTAGCAGGAACAAAAGCGCTCTGTTCAGGCTATTAAAGCCTATGTTTCCTTCTTTGAACTCCCACAGCACCGCCATCACGTCCACCTTCACACACTCCTAAAATTCCCTGTAGAAATAGACAGGGAAACCGTTTCGGGTCCCAGGGCCCCATCTGCATTTAACTGCCACAGAGCCTGGCGAGCCTCTTCCTCCAAGATTGGCACCACCAGCTCCTTAGCCTCCTGACCCCTCTCCTGTGCCACCTGCAGTCCGCCCCTCTCGCCCTCCTTGAGAAGGCGACAAAATATGATCGTAGCCGTCTACCTATTATTGATTCACTCGACTCTCGCACTCCTCCCACCTCAATACTCTTTAAGAGGTTCCGACGTCTTCTGTCATTGGCCAAGGAGTGGAAGAAATACGTGTTACTATCCCCCTCCCTCAGCTACTTCTGTCTCGATCTTGCCTCCACTCTTATGCAGCGTGAAATGGAAATATAGGAATGCATTTATTTAATTTTTATCCGTTAATTTTATTTACGTTTATTTGAGTTGTCGTGTTTTAAATTAAATAAACGAGATCGTCTGTGATCCCAATTAATTAGTTAAAGATTTGAATTTCAAATTAGTCGGTTAGTCGGTTAGAGTCAAATTAGGATAATTGGTTTCAATTTGAATTCGAGTTTCTATTTTTGTAACCTCATCCCTCCTATATAAAGGGATGATAGGCTAGTGTTTTTAGTCAGTTCCGTTGATATAAAAATTTGAGATTTTATCTCTCTCCTTCTCTCGTCTCTCTCCCCACGTGGTCTTCACGTTTCTCTCCTCCAAACCCCTCGTGTTCCCGACGAGCTTCTTCTCTCAACCCCTCCATTCTCTTCTCAATCCCTCCATTTTCTTCTCCACCAAAATACACCGTCAAATATTTTATTTTTCGCCATCGCCGAAAACCACCGTTCAAATATTTAACTTTCGACGTCGCGCCAATTTTTAAATCCGCATCAATTGGTATCAGAGCATGGCCTACAGATCGTTCTCACGATCAGACGATCCATCCAGACATTCGCGCCGACACGCGACGAAAAACCATCGTTCGTCGGAGCGAAATTGGGAGATTCGACCAACAAGCCATGAGAAAATTCTCCATCAACAGCCCGAAGATCAAGCAATTCGTCGGGAGACGAATTTTTTTAAGCGGAGGAGAGTTGATGCAACGTGAAATGGAAATATATGACTGCATTTATTTAATTTTTATCCGTTAATTTTATTTACGTTTATTTGAGTTGTCGTGTTTTTAATTAAATAAACGAGATCGCATGTGATCCCAATTAATTAGTTAAAGATTTGAATTTCAAATTAGTCGGTTAGAGTCAAATTAGGATAATTGGTTTCAATTTGAATTCGAGTTTCTATTTTCGTAACCTCATCCCTCCTATATAAAGGGATGATAGGCTAGTGTTTTTAGTCAGTTCAGTTGATATGAAAAATTGAGATTTTATCTCTCTCTCCTTCTCTCGTCTCTCTCTCCCCAC
This sequence comes from Ottelia alismoides, assembly GCA_037367405.1. Taxonomy (NCBI): domain Eukaryota; kingdom Viridiplantae; phylum Streptophyta; class Magnoliopsida; order Alismatales; family Hydrocharitaceae; genus Ottelia; species Ottelia alismoides. The sequence continues at coordinate 518,029 of JAZKJV010007683.1, forward strand.
GTGGTCTTCACGTTTCTCTCCTCCAAACCCCTCGTGTTCCCGACGAGCTTCTTCTCTCAACCCCTCCATTCTCTTCTCAATCCCTCCATTTTCTTCTCCTCCAAAATCCACCGTCAAATATTTTATCTTTCGTCGTCGCCGAAAACCACCGTTCAAATATTTAACTTTCGACGTCGCGCCAATTTTTCAATCCGCATCAATTGGTATCAGAGCATGGCCTATAGATCGTCCTCACGATCTGACGATCCATCCAGACATTCGCGCCGACACGCGACGAAATACCATCGTTCGTCGGAGCGAAATTGGGAGATTCGACCAACAAGTCATGAGAAAATTCTCCATCAACAGCCCGAAGATCAAGCAATTCGTCGGGAGACGAATTTCTTTAAGCGGAGGAGAGTTGATGCAGCGTGAAATGGAAATATAGGGATGCATTTATTTAATTTTTATCCGTTAATTTTATTTACGTTTATTTGAGTTGTCGTGTTTTTAATTAAATAAACGAGATCGCCTGTGATCCCAATTAATTAGTTAAAGATTTGAATTTCAAATTAGTCGGTTAGAGTCAAATTAGGATAATTGGTTTCAATTTGTATTCGAGTTTCTATTTTTGTAACCTCATCCCTCCTATATAAAGGGATGATAGGCTAGTGTTTTTAGTCAGTTCAGTTGATATGAAAAATTGAGATTTTATCTCTCTCCTTCTCTCGTCTCTCTCCCCACGTGGTCTTCACGTTTCTCTCCTCCAAACCCCTCGTGTTCACGACGAGCTTCTTCTCTCAACCCCTCCATTCTCTTCTCAATCCCTCCATTTTCTTCTCCTCCAAAATCCACCGTCAAATATTTTATTTTTCGCTGTCGCCGAAAACCACCGTTCAAATATTTAACTTTCGACGTCGCGCCAATTTTTCAATCCGCATCAATTGGTATTAGAGCATGGCCTACAGATCGTCCTCACGATCTGACGATCCATCCAGACATTCGTGCCGACACGCGACAAAATACCATCGTTCGTCGGAGCGAAATTGGGAGATTCGACCAACAAGCCATGAGAAAATTCTCCACCAACAGCCCGAAGATCAAGCAATTCATCGGGAGACGAATTTCTTTAAGCGGAGGAGAGTTGATGCAACGTGAAATGGAAATATAGGGTTGCATTTATTTAATTTTTATCCGTTAATTTTATTTACGTTTATTTGAATTGTCGTGTTTTTAATTAAATAAACGAGATCGCCTGTGATCCCAGTTAATTAGTTAAAGATTTGAATTTCAAATTAGTCGGTTAGTCGGTTAGAGTCAAATTAGGATAATTGGTTTCAATTTGTATTCGAGTTTCTATTTTTGTAACATCATTCCTCCTATATAAAGGGATGATATGCTAGTGTTTTTAATCAGTTCATTTGATATGAAAAATTGAGATTTTATCTCTCTCCTTCTCTTGTCTCTCTCTCCCCACGTGGTCTTCACGTTTCTCTCCTCCAAACCCCCGTGTTCCCGACGAGCTTCTTCTCTCAATCCCTCCATTTTCTTCTCCACCAAAATCCACCGTCAAATATTTTATTTTTTGCCGTCGCCGAAAACCACCGTTCAAATATTTAACTTTCGACATCGCGCCAATTTTTCAATCTGCATCACACTCGATCTCTTTTTTTCTATCTTCCAGCCATGGTTCAAAAAAACGTGCCTCGAGGCATACGAGGCGTTTGCCTCGAGGCGAGGCGGCCTGAACCCGTCCCAGAACGGTCGCCTCAGGGGGCCTCTAAGAGGCGACCGCCTCAGTTGGTCGAGGCGGTCGAGGTAGAGGCGATGCAGTCCATGAGGTGTTTTTTTATTTTCAGATTATTTTTTATGTTAATCATTTGTCCTATTAGTAATTTCATATGTTTATAAAGGTCTAGTTGTTTAGGATATAAATATACAAGATGAATGCTTAAATTTGACCACTTTCATGTTCATATTTACCATTAAACATGTCCAATTATGTCAAAAACTCTTTATACCCTTAAATATACGAATCTGCAAATATCGTATAAAACATTACTTGTAAACTTATACCCTTAAACATACGAATCCACAAATATCGTATAAAACATTACTTGTAAACTTAATTTTAAGGAGTTGTTACAAAATACGTTATGCAATATGCCGAGAAGGACAAACAAGATAGAATTCAAGGGGAGTTCATGTACTATTCCCATATAAACATATCCAAAAATCCGAATAGAAATAAAATCTTCAATAACAAATTTTGCTAGGGTGCTGCCCCCATACCCTCGCAGGGGGGAGCGCACCTGCTCCCCACCTAGACCCCCTCTCCCCCGGGCTCGCTGACCATGCAACGAGATCCCCGTCTTGTTGGGGTATGGTATGGTAGGAGGGGTGCATACAACGATTCTTCAACTTGGGTTAGATAGTTAGAATTCTGATGAATATCAACAGATGCATTCTCATACATTTGTATATCTTTCTTCCGGTGTTCTAATCTTTATAATTTTATCATATCTTATATTGATATATATCATATGTTAGTCAGAATATATATAATTTCATTAGTATATATTTATTGTAGTTTTTATAGATATTTATCCTTATAAACTGAGACTTATGTCTTGACCGCCTCGAGGCTACGTCTCGCCTCGATTCCAGGGAAACTGCCTCGTTCCGTTTTTAGTTTTTTCAAGCCTTGCTTCCAGCCGCACCTGGTTCAGACTAACGCATCTCTCCTCTATCTCATGTGGCAGTAGCTCCTGCGAGTGCTCCATCGCATCGAGGCGCGAGATGACCTCCTGCATCACCACCCTCAAACGTTGCCTCGCCAACAGTTACCCTTCCTGAAATTAATAAGATGCTTCCGCAACACCCCTTTGCACATGAAAGAACCCAGCTTTCAGATGTCCACTGATCAAAATCGAGAAAGATGATGCCCCAATGCATTTCTTCCCCCATGCTATCCATAAGTCCAGGAAGCTCCTCATGTGCAATGAGTTCACACAAATCTCTAATACATGCTATCATTAGCTTTAAAGAAGTCTACCTCCCATGGCATCCTTGCCACCTGCATCCTCATCCAGTCAACCAACCATAATCAATATCTCCATCATCAACCAAAACTAGAAGCCATCTTTAGCAGGCTAACCCCACCTTTCAATATCCCCTTCAGTCTATTAACAAGGATCCTAGCCACAATCAAATAGATAGCTTTAGAGAGTGTGATGGTTCTAAATTTTCAACTAGCTAGAGACCCAAGGTCACAACTTCCAAGAATTCCTTGAAGAAGAAAAATGAGAACTCATATGGAGCAAGAGTCATCCGGGGTCAAATCACCACCAAGGTTCAAAAATCGATATTGATATTGTATCAACCAAAGCCTAAAGGGATGTATCAAGTATATATCAACGATATCGGTAGAAATCTATGAAATGATGAAAAAATGATTTTTTTAAAATTAAGATCATCCTAGTTCTCAAAATATAAAATAACATATAAATACACACTTATATGCAAGAATGAAGCGTATTTAGCACATGAATACACATTATATCGTGTATATCATTGCTATCAATGATACATGCTAATTGTTGCGAGGTATTGGAAAGGAAATGATGAAAATCAAATAATAGCAACTTCACGATATAAAGGAGGTGTATATAGCACATTATCTTTAGGGTTTTTATTAGTTGTGTCCCTTCAGGATATTTCAATATCAGTTATGCCCCACCCTTTTTGGGAATGTCAAAGCGTTGATCTGTAGAGCCTCTTGTGGTAGTAGACAGTGGTGTCTGCTCGGCAACTTGTGCAGATGGTGGAAACTCGTGCTCGGAATACACGCATCGTTAGAATGGACTAATCGATGGTAATACGTGCAGGGCTGACGTGACCGCCGAAATCCATGCCCACAGGAGCCACCTCTCCCTCTAAATGATGAAGAACCACCTCTCCCATGAGAGGTGGTCATAGAAGATGAAGTCTGCGCAACAGCCAGGGCTGAGGAGATGTTGTGTCGATTCAGCCTCCAGTATGCCTCCTCCATGGTAGGTATAGTAGAGTCCATAAGTATCTGAGCATGAGCTACATCATATTCTGGATCTAGAGATGCCAGAAACACCCCGGCCTTCACTGAATCACAGTATGCCTTCAATTGCTTAGACGTGGCTGTCAATGGTATGTAGCCATGTAGCCTCTCAAACATACATTTAAGAGAGGTATACACCGTGTGTAGAGGTCAACCATTCTGTTTGGTCGTGAAGATGTCGCTCTGAAGCTACAAAATCTTTGACTCATTTATTCCTCTCTTGAGAATACGTAGTAGCGAGGATGTTCCACATAGTCTTCACAGTCGACTAGCTTATTATGTCAATGACTCATCAGCTATCTCCACAGACACAGTTCTAGATAGCTATACTCGAGCATAGGCATCATCCACCTCCCATAATGCATAAGTTCTCATTTCCTCCGGCTCATCCTGTGTAAGGATGTATTTCTTTCCATGGCTTTGCATCAAACTCATGAACTACACCATCCACAACTCGTAATTCATGCCATCCATTTTGACAATGGGTGTTGGACCTTTGAAAGCATTGTGGATGTAACATCACTGTGACTTTCTAACATATTGTCTGACGAGGACATGACGAAAATGCGGATAGAGGAAGAAAATACGTCTACACGTACATTAGGGAGATGGTTATGGGTGTAGACTCAATCCACAACCATACCCTTGATATTTTCTTCTTAAGCGGACGCGAGAGGTGACTGCAGAGGTCTGATTTTACTGTTTCAGAGCAAAATCAGACCATGTAGGGAATCAAAACCCCACACAAAAGGATGCTTCAGACCAGTGTGTGGCCCTTAGATGGCCTCCACATGAAGAAGTTCCTCTCTTTCGATGATCGGCGGCAAACTAGAGAGACACGAGAGGGGTGGCGGCAATAAGATAGGAGAAGGAGGGGCGGTGACGAGATAGGAGAAAGAGGGGGCGGCGGCGGCCTCACTGGAGAGAGACAAGGAGAGGTGACGACGCTGGACGGTTGGAGAGAGAAAAAGAGAAGAGAGAGAGAGAAGGGCAGTAGGTGGGGTAGGGCTAGGGTTAGGATCTCAGTGCTCCGGTCTATGACCATCGCTCTGATACCAAGTTGGGAGGAAAGAAGAACTTGTTTTCTATAGTGCTCTATGAACCTCTTATATAGAGTTGAGAGGCCACGGGAAAATTACATAAAGAAGACAAACAAAATAATGAGTGATAAATAAATACACGAAAATAAAACTCTCAAACATAGAGTTGTTGGAAGTGATGTTACATGAGTTTCTTTATCCATTTAAGATTTAATCAAACGTAAGGATACATCATACTTTAGCATTTCGAACAATACTCAAGGACAAATGATACACAGTCTGATTATATATTGACTCCAAGTCAGTGCAGATGGCGTAGATATCTGTTCCATGCAGTTGTGATTAATATATATTAGATGGGACCTTGAGATCTGTTAGAATACTCAGATGTGTTTATTCCATAGAGCCCTTGGGTCTCTTATATAGGGAGAAAACCCTTGGGTAAATTACAGAGTCTTACGAAATATAAATAGAAATTAGGAAACAATAAAACGTAACATATATATAAGTCTCTACACTCCCCCTCAAGATGGAGCATAGATATCTATCATGCTCAGCTTGGAAGAACATCTCTGGAAAGGTCCTCTGAGCAGTGGTTTGGTGAATATGTCAGCCGTCTGATCTTCTGAACTGACATGAGAGGTGGAGATGAAGCCCTTCTGAATCATGTCTCTAGTAAAATGACAATCCACCTCGATGTGCTTTGTTCTTTCGTGAAAAGCTGGATTATTGGCAATAAATAATGCTGCCTGATTGTCACATTGGAGATTCATAGGCAAGGGGACATCTACAGTCAGATCTTCTAAGACTGCTCTAACCCACATCATTTCTGCAGTTGCTTGTGCCATGGCTCTGTACTCGGATTCCGCACTGGACCTCGCCACAACAGTCTGTTTCTTGCTTTTCCAAGAAACTAAAGAGCTTCCTATAAAGATAGCAAATCCAGACGTGGATTTACGATCCCTTGGACATCCTGCATAATCTGCATCTGCACAAGCTGAAATAGATAGATCCGTATCTTTCCTAAATAGCAACCCTGTGCCTGGGGAAGACTTCAGATATCTCAATATCATATACAAGGCATCCATATGAACTTGCCTTGGCTGCTCCACAAATTGACTCACCCGGTTTACTGCAAATGCAATATCCGGTCGAGTTATAGTAATATATAAGAGCTTACCCACCATCTCCCTGTACCTTCTTTTGTCCACCTCCTCGGTATCATCATCGTACAACTTCATGCTTGGGTCCATAGGTGTACTTGAAGGTCTGCATCCAGTCATTCCTGCTTCAGCTAGCAAGTCCGTGACATATTTTCTTTGAGTCATCACCATTCCTTGTGCATTTCGTGCAAACTCTATCCCCAGAAAATATCGTATCGTGCCCAGATCCCTCGTAATGAACTGGTTTCCCAACAGGGACTTGGTTATCTCAATCCCCTGAGCATCATCTCCTGTGACCAAAATGTCATCAACATATATCATAACAACAACTGTACCTCTAGGGGTCTTCTGGATGAACAATGAATGGTCCGCATTTGATCTCCTGAACCCCTGTTTTTCAATTAGCTGAGACAGCTTCTGGAACCATGCTCGGGGACTTTGTTTAAGGCCATAAATAGCCTTATGAAGTCTGCACACCTTCTGAGTCTCCCCCTCAGCAGCAAACCCGGGTGGCTGCTGCATGTAGACTTCTTCCTGTAGATCACCATACAAGAAAGCATTTTTAACATCAAGCTGGAATATGGTCCCCTCACGTACCACTGCAACCGATAGGAGGATGCGAAGGGTAGAATGTCTCGCCACCGGTGAAAAAGTGTCCAAGTAATCTACTCTATATGTCTGTGTAAACCCTCGTGCTACAAGCCTGGCCTTGTATCTGTCAAGACGACCATCTGCATGATATTTGACCGTAAAAACCCACTTGCAGCTCACCACAGACGCACCTGGAGGAATAGGGACTAGAGACCAAGTCCCTCTGGATTGCAATGCACGCATCTCCTCTTCCATTGCTAAACGCCAGCATTCAATCTTCATGGCATCCTGATATGTCCGTGGAATCTCAACTGACGATACAGCAGCGGCAAACTTCTGGAAATCCCCAGTGAGACGATGAAAGGAGACATGAGATGCTAGGGGATATGAGGCACACTGTCGTCGCTGTTTCCTATGAGCAATAGGCCGGTCCAAGTCATCCAAAACAGTGCTGACCGGTTGGCCCTCCTCCTGTGGTAAAAGCTCCTGCACATGTGCATTATTTAACCCATCATTAATATCATAACATACCTGAGGCATGCTGGATGGTTGAGATGTAGCCTGAGCAGGACCCGTGCGTCTCGTGTAGAACTTAGTGAAAGGAACAACTGGGAGTGGTGGTGGTGGTGGTGGCGGTGGTGGTGGTGTTGGTGTTGATATTTGGGACGCTGGAGTAGATGACGGACCCAGGCTTGGAGGTGGTGGAACATAGACTTGGGAGTCTGATGATGGGGAGGAGACCAATCTGTCACCTGCAGGGGAGAAGTACATGACAGGTTCGAAAAATGTAACATCTGCACTCACATAGTACTTGTTATTGACAGGATCATAGCAACGGTACCCCTTCTGTGTCCGGGAGTAGCCCACGAAAACACACTTGATAGCCCTAGGGGATAGCTTATCAAGCCCTGGAGATAAGCGGTGAACAAAAGCGACAGTGCCAAAAACCCGAGGTGTCAATGTAAACAAGTCTCTGTCTGGAAAGAGAACAGAGATTGGAGACTTTTCCCCAAGAACAGTTGTAGGCATTCGATTAACCAGATAACACGCAGTAAGTATAGCATCACCCCAAAAGGTTAATGGAGCACAACTCTGAATAAGTAAAGTGCGAGCAATGTCAAGAAAGTGTCGATGTTTTCGTTCGGCAACCCCATTTTGTTGAGAGGTGTAGGCACATGTGGTTTGGTGGACAATGCCTTTAGATGAAAGGAAGCTAGCAAGAGAGCGAGTGCAGAATTCCAATGCATTGTCAGTACGCACATACTTAACAGAAGATGAAAAAACGTTCTGAACTTCATTAATTAGATTTTGAAGAACACTTCCTGCTTCAGATTTATTTTTGAGAAGGAAAGTCCATGACACTCTGGAGAAATCATCTACGACAACTAGATAGAACTTGTGCCCCTGGTGATCCGGGACACGACTTGGACCCCAAATATCTATATGAAATAATTCAAACGGGGAGCTACTGCTCCGACTCTGACGACCTGGGAAGCTAGACCGATGGTGCTTCCCTAACTGACATGCTTCACACCGAAAAGAAGAACTCGGAGATATCTGAGGCAGGAGGTGACACATCTTTTGCAGCGGTAGATGACCGAACCGAAGATGCCAGGTGTACGGAGAAACAGAAGCCTGGGTATGCAAGGAGACACCAGCGTAGGAGTTACGAACGAGACGATAAAGGCCATTGTGCTCAGAACCACAGCCAATCACCCTGCCCGTCAGTATGTCCTGAAAAATAACAGACGATGGATCAAAAATAGCACGACAGTGCAAATCACGTGTAATCTGACTAATAAATAAGAGATTCATAGAAAATTCTGGAGCATGTAGCACATTCTGTAAGTGCATAGAGGGTAGCAAAGTTGTCTCCCCCTGACCAATGATAGGAGACTGAGTGCCATCAGCAATGAGTACAGAGCGACCTGGCTGAACAGCTCTGTATGACTGCAGAATATCTTTCTCACGGCATAGATGATGGGTAGTTCCAGAGTCGACAATCCATCCTGTGAGGTCATGAGTATGAAATGAGGCTGAAGGACTACCTGAGGCACTGGCTGAGGCCGATGTACTGGCTGACGCCGAAGCCGCAACATCAGAAACGTCAGCACCCTCTGATGGAGAAGATTGTGGCATAATATCCCGAAGTCGTGCCACCAACTCTTCGAACCTGTGATCTGGAGTGGATGCGGGTGGACCCTGAACATGATCAGCTACTCGTGCAGAAGGAGGAAAACCATGCTTGGAATAGCATGTATCCTCCGAATGACCAGTGCGGCGACAATATGAGCACGTAGAGCGTATACGGCCTCCGCGGCCACGTCCACCACTTCCCCTGCCACGAGAGGAGGACGAACCACCACGTCCCCTGGAAACTGCCATTGCTGACGGAGTCGCAGTCGCTGTACTGCATGGAACGGGTATACGACTGAGCCTCCTGTATACCTCTTCTATTGATGGGATGGTGGCATCGGCCAGTATCTGAGCGCGTGCTGCCTCGTACTCCGGATCTAGGGCGGCGAGTAATACACCAACCATAGTGGCGTTGCGGAACGTCTTCTGCTGTTCCGCCGTGGCTGTAAGCGGAATGGTGCTGTAGAGCTTCTCGAACATGCCACGAAGCGACGTGTACAGTGAATGGAGAGGCCTCCCATTCTGATTCGTGGTAAATATGTCATGCTGCAACTGGAGCATCTTCGTCTCATTGCGGACCTGAGAGTACGTGAAAAGCGAGAGAGCGAGAGCCGCTAAATAGCGGTCTGACAAGTCAGACTCACTGTCGCTGGTGCGACTGCTCAAACTTCCTCGGTCCTCAACAATTAACCCACACAATCAATCAGAGAATGAATAGCAAGGATTAAAATTTATTATACCCTACTAAAAATGTACAATAGCAAGCAAGTAGGGGTCGAACACAAGGAGCAAAGGTGTAAAGCACGGATAAAAATCCAAACCTAGGTCTAACAAGCTACTTAGCCAATCTAAAATTTTTGTGGGTTTTTAATTTTTATTATTTTATTTTTTTTAATTTAATTTTTAATTTTGTATTTTGATTTTTGATTTTCTGATTTTTATATTTTATATTTTATATTTTTATATTTCTTTTTCAATATTGGAAAGTAAAGGCAATAAAATGAAAGGCAAGCTAAAAGATTTATAAAAATGCACAAAAATGCTCAAAAATTCTGAAATAAAATGTTTTTGGTATTTTCAAGGTTTTATACTGTTTTTGTGATTTTTGAGGGTTTTTCGAGATGTTTTTGATATTTTTAAAAGCTGAAATAAGAGAAAACAGTGCAAACAAGGTTGGCTGTGAGTAAAATGGAATCTAAAAATACCAACCAGTAGCAAAAATGTTTCACACTATTTTTCTAATAAAAGTAACAAAATAAAGGACAAATAGAAGCTGAGTTTATATTTTTTTGGATTTTTCTACTATTTTATATATTTTTTTGAAGTTTTTGAGTATTTTTAGATTTTTAGTATTTTCCTTTTGAAATTTTTAATGAATTTTGGACTGACACTAAAAGATAATAAAATAGACACTAGGTGATTTTTTTTTGGAATTTTTAGAGGTGTTTTGATATTTTTTTGGTATTTTCTAAGGTAGACAGTACACAAAAAGGCTGTTTTTGAGTTTTAGTAAATATTAAAACGTAATAAAATTAAAATCTAAAAATAGGGCGTCACAGTATATGCATCCAGTAGCTTAACCCTATTTTTGCGGAATTTTTGGAGTTAAAAAGATATTTCAAACAATTAGAACAAGTCTCTAAACATTAAACAGTGCTGGGAAGGGCATAAGTGTAATATCCAAAACATCCAGGTGCACACATGCAAATTTTCCACAAAATATTACTCTAAAACTTGCATTTCATGGATTAAACACAAATATCCAAACCCGGAGGGGCCTCAGCGAAAATGCCCAAACCGAACACGTGCGAAACACGCGCCTGGTAAGGACCTAAAGGCAATAACTAAAACTATCAGGGGTTTGTATGCAAATATCCCAAGTATTTAACACTGAATACAAAAGTTCTGGGACTAAACCAAAATACCCCAAAGGCCGAGGGTCTGTCTGCAAAATGGCCACGTACCTCACGCGCACGGGCACGTGAGATGACGTGGCCGAGGACCTTTTTGTAAATACGTAAAAGTTCGGGGGCTTTAAGGTAAATATTACAAAACTAAATAACTGCAAAGGAAAGATTTAGTACTAATATAAAATACAAAAAACTCTTGGGGTGGTTTTTGCAAAATACCCAAGCAAAGGCGCGATCAAACGGTGGACGACCCTTTACTTATGCCACGTGTCCGCGCGAGGTCCCCCGATGACGATTCGCTCGTGGATGGCCACGATTAGATGCTGCTTGGCGATCGGACGGCTGAAGGTGAACGTGATCCAACGGCAGCTGAAGCGCGCCAAGAACAAGCCATATCCGACGGCGCCTGGAAGATCTCCAAGAACAACGGCCGCAGGTGGCTTCGATCGGTGTTTCCGGCCGACACACGGCCTCCTCCAGCCCAGGACCTAGGGCAAAATGTTCCTGGGGGCCCTCCGCGTCGATGGGAAGGATCTGATGGACTTGGGAAGCTCTGACATGCTCCGACGACGAAGGTGGCCTGGGGACGTCTTCCCTGGAACGATGAGGCTCGATTGAGCCTTCTCCTTTGCTCCTCTCTGCAGGGTTAGACGCGGGAAACAAGTGCGACACCACTGGGATAGTTTTGGTGTGAGATGGATGGCTAAGGCGGCGGGGCGAGATGAGTCCGACGAGCGGCGGAGAAGGACTCAGAGGTATGCTGATCTGAGCGAGATCAGCTTGAATGAAGGTGCGGCGGTGCGAGAGGGAACGAGGAGGAACGAGATGGAGGTGGTCGGTGCGGCGGTCGATGATAGAAGTGATCGGAAAATGGAGGCGGAGCTCAGCCCCGCCGTGGGCTTTGATCGATGATTCACAGCGAATGGGTGATCGATAGTAAGAACTGCTAGAAGTCTACACTACTCTATGCTAAGGCTACAAAAAGACGAAGAGAAAGGAGGGGGAAACTCACCGAAGACGTCGGGCGATGAAGCTCGGCGGAGCTCCGGCGAAGGTCGGATCGACTTCGATTCGACGCCAACGGACGCAAACCCAAGGTCAAAACGACTCCTGCTGTCACCAGGAGCGCAATGGGATAGGGGTTTTCGAGTGGATTTGGCGGAAGAAGGATCAAACCTTGAATCAAAGTCGGGGGGTGTCTTTTAAAGGGATGACGGTTGAAGAGTTTCGAGGCACGATCACGGGCGCGCCAAGGAGATCTTGAAGGATCTAATAGGTCGGCGAGAATCCTGGTTGTACCAGGTGCAATTTTCGTGAAGGAAGCGAGGCTCGAGGAGGAACGATGCAGCCTCGAAAAATCCGTGAAAGCGGACCAAAAAACGAGGTGCACGGGCTACAGGGACGAAGGACGACCAGTTGACCCAGGTCAACTGGCGCCTTCTCCTGATTGGTCCACGTGGACCAATCAGGAAAAATCCCAAAGAAATGTTTTATTAATTCATTTAAAAATAGAAATAGGTTGAATTAAGTTTTGGTCATAAAATAAAAAATGTTTAATTTTTTATGTAGTATTTTATTCCGATTTTTATTTATTTTTAGGAAATATATTTTTACAAGTTCGCATTTATGCCCCTATAAGTATCTATATCTACATATTTAAGTATGTTATTTTTATTTAGGTATTCTTAATTTATTTTATTTTGGTTTTTATTTTCCAAAATTTTAAAATACTTTTATAGACACAAATATATTTTTAGTTTATTTTTCTGATTTATTTTGTATATTTAATAAAATACAAGTATGTTTTGTATAGGTGTGTCTATAGGTAATATACCTATGTATATATACAAGTATTTTTATTTGTATTTTAATGATGTTTTTATTCTGATTTTAATATACATAATTATTACAAGTATTATTTACAACATTATAAAAATATAAAATTATAAAAAATAATAAATAAATAATAAATTGAGTATTTTAATATGTACAAGTATACAATGAGGGTTCAAAAGTCAACTTTCAAACCGTAGCTCCGCCAAATGCGAACCCACCACCATTAATTAGATTATTTTCTTCTATATACAATTAGAGGTGAGTACGCTGCATTTGGAGTTTTTATTTGTGAGATACGGGTCTGGGAAATTGGCATTCTGGATTTTTATTCAGACCATAACTTTTTATCTGTACATTATTTTTCTGTGAAATCAATTTTGTATTTTTCTTTATTTTATTATCTACAACTTTCATGTACAAGGTTTCTTTATTTGATGTACAAAATGTGGAACCAAAAATAGGTCCCAAAATGAATAAAGAATGAATAAAAAGTATAGGTATTTTATCTATATTTCTGACCTTATCTCCCCCTACTTTATTCCTTGTCGACCTATTCATCAAGATGCCTAGGTCTCGGGGCTTCGGGTCATAAAATATTTACAATATTTTATTCTTTTTCTTTTCTTTTCTTTATTCTATAATTTTGGCTTTAAGAACCGCATTTTATACAATATTTACATACATATACATGAATGCTAAAATGCATGAATAAATGCTATTTACACGCATTTACTAGGGTTTTTCAGGCCAAAATGATAGAATAAAGATGATGAAACGTGGATTCATCATCCCCCTATACCTTACCTTTGCTAGTCCCTAGCAAACACTTATGCAATAAGTGCAAAAAGAAAAAGAAAGAAAAGAAAAAGAAGAAAATTAGATTAAGTTTAATTATCAAACTTGTCTTCGCAAAATCAAAGTTTGGAGCTTAAGTCGGACCTTGGGAATTTTAGTGCGGTCGGAACCTTAATGAGAACTAAATTTGAAATCCAACAATCCTTGAGAATCCCAAAACTCTGTCCAAGTCTCCTCAATAGCCAGGTCAGAAATATCTCAACTCATACGCAAACTCTTACGACTATGAAGCTGACTTGTACAGTGTAAGTGATATATAGCTCCCCACCTCAGAAGTGACAAAGAAACAACCTCCCCCAACCTGGTAACTCTAATGCCTCGGTCTAGCAACTCTTTCCTCGAGAAGCGGGGTATTCCCTTCTAAGTTCAAGTGCAACCGGCTCAAGAAGAGGGGGTGAAGAAAAGAATGGACGGTAGCCAGTGTAGCTACCTATCCTTGGATGCAAGACCAGTGTAGTCAAGTCATCCTGCTGCAGGCTCACATATTTGACTTTGGAACTCAAGCTTGCTTATTGACTTTACATACTTTGCAGGCTTTTTATTTTTGTACATGCCTGAACCTTTTTTTTTTTTTTGAATACTATTCACAGCAGCATTTACATAAGGAGTTTTCCTCTTGAGCCAGTAGACTATCCCTCTTTTGAAGCTTTATTGCGACCCACAGCTTCTGTCTTTAGCCTTCATCACTACTAGACCAAGTTGAGGTGCACTTCCTTCACTATAAGAAGAAGAGAGGTTCCGCCTAGAAGTACTACCCTCATATGCTACCCCAAGCCAAAGGAAACTGCCTCCTCACCACCTCATCCGTGGAGAGCTATGTGAAAGGTGCAAGTGTCCAAGTTAGGTCATTATCAACAAGAGTCGTGCGTGTGCTCCGAAATACTCTACTTAGGCAGTCAAGAATCCATTGAACCAAGTCCCGTGATCCTCAAAGAATTAAGTCAACTAGACCTGAAGTACCTCAAACCCAGTTCCTATAAGGTTCCTGTTATTAGGTAGATTTTAAGGTCCAATCAAGCTCCAATCTTCGGATTTTACTTAGACTTGTTCAACTATCAAACTCAATCCGAAAAATGCTCATGCTATGTAATGTTATGCAGAGAATATTTTTGTGATGCAATTTTCAAAGATTTTGAACTTTTTAAGGGTTTTTGAAAAGATGATGCATGCATATGCAGATGCATTTTTTTTGTCTTTTTCAAAAAGGTTTTTCAAATGTTTTTGGATTTTAATTTTGCAAATGTTTTTGGGAATTTTTGAAATCAAACAGATTTTGGCTGAAAAATAGGTTAAAATATGTACACGGGAGTGCTTCTTATATAAACAAGAAATGGATTTTAAGAATTTACAAGGATAAGTGGTCAATATATATATAGTGGATTTTGGTGTGATGTTAGTATTCCTCAAACTTATTTGAAAACAATTTTTCACACAATTTTTGAAAACTATAGTCCAAAATAGTTTTTACAAACATTTTACACACATTTGAAAATCATTTTGCAAAGGCTTTCAAAACAGTATATATAGGTTTTTCAAATCATTTTTGCAACCATTTTTTCAAACCATTTGCAAATCATTTTTCAAACATTTTATTTCACACAAAGAAAAGAAATTTTACAAACCACACATTTTTACACAGGTTGAAAACATGAAACAAAATATTTTCAAAATAGTCTTCAATAGATGTTCACAAAGATTTTCAAACTATTTTTTCAAACATTTTGCAAAAAACATTCTCACCTGATTTATTAATCAGTAAATACAAAAAGAATTTGAGGAATAACCACATCTTTTTATTAAGAATTTTTAATGAATTTTAAAGAATTGTTAGCCATATTATTAAGAAAAATACGAAAGTACGAGTTATGGCTAAAGTATATACGTAGTGTATACGACCCCCCTATACTTAGCTTGAGCTATGTCCTCATAGATCGGAGAGACAAGAGAAGACATAACTCGTACTGAGTATAGGAAAATCTAAAGAATAAATAAATAAAGAAATGGATGAACAAACGAATAAGAAGTTGACCGTCCCCCCTATACTTAGGATCAAATAATCCTAAGTATAGCAGACTGTACATAAAGCAGGGAGGGTCAAGGGTGGGAGTGAACAGATCGTACTCAGGTTGTCTCCCCCTATACTTAGGGTAAGATATCCTAAGTATAGTCAAGAAGAGGAGACAATGGAGAGGATCGAAAAGAATAGAAGAAACTCGAGGTGCACACCCCCCTATACTTAGGACAAAGTACGTCCTAAGTATAGAAGACTGTCTACAAGGGGTAGCACCTTTCTGATAGATAAAGAAGATAGAAGAGGAAAAGAAGAAAAGAAGAAAAGAAGAAAAGAGATGAGATTGGGCATGAACAACTCGGGATGCACATCCCCCCTATACTTAGGATAGAGTACATCCTAAGTGTAGCAGTGATGAAAGGGATGGCATTAATTCGGTAGAATAAGACAAAAGAAATTGAACAGACGAAAAGAAGAAAAGACGGAAAGGAAAAATCATTCAAAAATGTTTTGATGTGCTTTGCCTTTCTCTGTCTCCTTCGAGATATTCAGCTCATCCTCATAGATTACTTGAATCGAGTCAACGACGGTCATGAATGTGTCATGTTCGAGGTATGGCTTCAGAAGCTGTCCATTGACTACAAAAGGCTGTGCGTCAGCTGACAGATTGGATATCAATACACTTCCGTTGTCACACACCTGCCTAACTACAAACGGCCCAGTCCATTTGCTCTTCAATTTGCCTGGAAAGATTTTTAATTTCGCATCGAACAACCATACCTTCTGACCTGGATCAAAGGACTTGTGGCGGATGTGCTTGTCATGCCATGTTTTGACCTTTTCCTTGTACATCAGGCTGTTGTCATATGCATAATCTCTGAATTCCAGTAATCTGTTCAGATCCAATTTCCGGTTCTGTCCTGCTTGCTTGGAGTCCAAATTACAGATGTTAATAGCCCATAAAGATTTATGAATAAGTTCCACGGGCAAGTGGCATGGCTTGCCATACACCAGGCGGTAGGGAGACATTCCCAAGGGTGACTTGTACGCTGTTCTGTAAGCCCAAAGAACGGAATCAAGCAGCTGAGACCAGTTCTTGCGATCCGGACGCACAAGTTTCTGTAGAATTGTCTTGATCTCCCTGTTGGAACATTCAGCTAAGCCATTGGACTGCGGGTGGTAGGGTGAAGCAACACGATGCTCGATGCAGAATTCTTGGGTCAGCTTCTTCACCTCTCTGTTTATGAAATGACTGCCCCCGTCAGATATGAGGATCTTGGGAATCCCGAACCGTGCTATGATGTGATCTCGTAAGAATCGACATACAGTCCGACTGTCGGCGGCTCGGGCGGGGATAGCATCCACCCATCGACTGACATAATCGACAGCAAGCAGAATATACTCATAACCCTGACTGTTAGGAAACGGGCCCATAAAGTCGATGCCCCATGCGTCAAAGACATCTGAGATCTGAATGTACTTCAGAGGCATCGTATCTCTCATTCCTATGGTTCCACCCATCTTCTGACAATCAGTGCAACCTTTGACGTATTTATCTGCATCTTTGAACAATGAAGGCCACCAAAGGCCACTTTGAAGAACTTTTGCTGCCGTCCGTTTTCCTGAATGATGTCCTCCAGAATCTTGATCATGACATAAAGCGAGGACACTTGGAACTTCCTCTTGAGGAATACACCTCCTCCAGATGCAATCTGCTCCCTCACGAAACAGATATGGGTCTTCCCACTGGTAGAAATGGATTTTAGACAAAAATCTGTCTACTTTCAACTTAGACCAGTCCTGTGGGATTTTCTTGGCAACTAGATAATTCACAATGTCCGCATACCAAGGAAGTGAAGCGACAGACAGAATTGATTCATCTGGAAAGGTCTCGGTGATAGGCTGCAAGTTCAGCTCAGGAGACTCCGGTTCAGGAAGTCTTGACAGATGATCGGCCACTACATTCTTTACCCCAGGTTTATCTCTGATCTCCATGTCGAACTCCTGGAGGAGAAGGATCCACCGGATAAGACGTGGTTTGGCATCCTTCTTTTGCTGTAAATACCTAATGGCCGAATGATCAGTGTAGATGATAACTTTGGACCCAAGAAGGTAAGATCTGAACTTCTCCAAAGCAAAGACTACTGCTAGCAGCTCCTTTTCAGTAACAGTGTAGTTTCGCTGAGCTTCATCGAGCGTTCGGCTAGCGTAATGAATTGCAAACGGTACATTGTCTTTTCTCTGTCCCAGTACAGCTCCGATGGCATAATCCGACGCGTCGGTCATAATCTCGAAAGGCTGAGTCCAAATCGGCGGCTGTAGGACAGGGGCCTGTGTGATGAGCTCTTTCAACTTATTAAAGGCAAGGAGCACACGGTCGTCTACAATGAACTCATTGTCCTTGCCAAGCAACTCAGTCAGCGGTCTGGCCAATTTACTAAAGTCTTTAATAAATCGTCGGTAAAAACCGACATGACCCAAGAATGACCGGACTTGCTTGATATTTGTAGGTGGCTCTAGCTTAGAAATAACATCCACCTTGGCTGGGTCAACCTCCATGCCACGTTTAGAAACAACGTGACCCAGCACGATTCCTTCGGTCACCATGAAGTTGCTCTTCTCCCAGGAGAGCACAAGATTCACTTCGCAGCACCTCCGTAAGACTCGGTCTAGATACTCCAAACATTGATCAAATGAATCCCCATAGACCGAAAAATCGTCCATAAAGACTTCGAGAAAGCTACCCACCATATCGGCAAAAACTGCAAGCATACACCTCTGAAATGTAGCTGGGGCATTGCAAAGCCCGAACGGCATCCGTCTGAAGGCATATGTGACAAAAGGACAGGTGAACGTGGTCTTCTCTTGGTCTTCCGGAGCAATAGCAACTTGATTATACCCAGAGTAACCGTCCAAGAAGCAGAAATATTCCTTCGCGGCCAATCTCTCCAAGATCTGGTCGATGAAGGGTAGCGGAAAATGATCCTTCTTGGTGGCGAGGTTAAGTCTTCTGTAGTCTACGCACACGCGCCAAGAAGTCGGTACTCTGGTGGCGATCTCCTCTCCTTTGTCATTTTTCACAATGGTGATCCCTGATTTCTTGGGCACAACATGCAGAGGGCTCACCCATTTACTGTCGGAGATGGGATAAATGAATCCCGCGTCACACCATTTCTGGATTTCTTTCATAACCACCTCTCGCAAGTTCGGATTTAATCTTCTTTGCAGTTCACGAGAGGGTCTGCTGTCTTCTTCCAGAAAGATGCGGTGCGAGCAGAGCGACGGATTGATCCCGTGGAGATCAGAGGTTCGCCAGCCTATCGCCTTGCGGTTACGTTCAAGAACCTCCATCAGACGAGATTCTTGATCTTCGGTCAGATGCGCGTTGATGATGACCGGGTACATATTCGGTTCTCCTGCAAGGAAGGCATACTTCATATTGGAGGGCAAAGGTTTCAGTTCTGGCGGGGTCTGAGCTACTTCAGTGGTGACCTCTGCTATCAATACAGGTGGTGATTCTTTCAACTGTGCGATGTCCACCATAATCTGCTCTGTCTCTTCTCTCAGATCCTGACAGAATTCCTCGATGATTTCATCTTCTTCCGAAAATACTTCCAAACTTGGCTCTTGGTTCTGAAGGCATAACGACCCCACGGTAGTATTTTGTAGTGCATCAGCAAGGTCCTCATCTTGATCGATACACGGGAATTCGACTGCGGTCTCCACTTCCTCCTCTGGATAGAGGATTCCGTGGATCTCATGATCGTCCAGGAAGAGGTTGGTGTCTTGAATCTCGGCTAGAAAGTCGCAGTCTTCATCATTCTCAATCACCCTTGCACATGATACCGATGTTGGTTCAACGGGCGTTCCCTCAGACAGGGTCTCTACTCGGATAATTTCATTCCCAGCTCCAAAAGTGATTTCTCCTGTCCCATAATTCACTACTGCGTTTGACGTCCGCAGAAATGGCCTTCCGAGTATGATCGGGGTAAGGAGCAACGGAGCGGGGACGTCCATATCTAGGACCACAAAATCGGCTGGGAAAGATTTTCCCTGCACCGTGACGATCACGTCCTCCAACAGGCCCCTAGGCCGCTTGACTGACTTGTCTGCAAACTGCAGAATCATCTTTGTAGGTTTGAGCGGTCCTAGCTTGAACTCCGTGAGTAGTGAGGCAAGCATCAGATTGACAGATGACCCGCTGTCGAGGAGTGTCCGTTCGAACTCTTGATTGAACATCTGACAACGTACAAGAGGTGCTCCCATATCTGGCTTTTTGTCCGGGAGGTTGCTGATGGCGTTGACGGTGGCCATAGTGAGGATATGCTTTTCAGATTTACCACCTTTGCTTCGGGAGTTATGTGGGGTTGGCCCGCGCTTGGTTGTACATGCCTCCTTAAGTCCTTTCTTCACAGCTGGCATGTACTCAAGAGCTTTCATTAATGGCATATTTAACACCAAATTCTGAATAATTTCTATGATAGCAGGATCAGACAAAGCACTTTTCAAATTTTTCATTTTTTTGTATTTTTTCATTGCTTCAGGAAAAGGAATATTCACAAACTCTTCTCCAATTTCATTCAGAATAGTGTCCGTGTTGTTTACAGGTAGATGACAAAAAGGAATGGATTCATCTACAATTTGTGGACCAAAAATGACAGGCTCGGCTTCGGGTGCTGGCGTTGGACTCGCTGCAGGTGTGGTGCTCCTCCTGTCAGGAGCTGACTGGGATGCGGGTGCAGACGTCTCCAATGCTGGCTGGTCTCCACCGAGGTTGCTGCTATCTTTTTGTATTTTTCTGTTTTCTTCATTTTTTTGTGATTTTCTGGATGCTGGTGCTGCTCCCAAAATGCTTGCTGGCCCTGGTGTTGGCTGGACTGACGATTCCCCGTCAGATGCAATCTGCTTTCCTTTTGCCGTCGCCGATGGCTGGAGTGTCCTACCGCTCCTGAGAGTAACAGCGTTAGATAAAAAACAATTAAGTTCACCTGATTCGGGTTGGACACTGCCGGCTACCTGCTCCTTGCGTCGGAAATTGTTAGGATTGGCTTCGACCTGGGCTGGTATGACGGTTTTGGTTGCCGTCAGGTCGTCGATCTTCTGGGTCATCTCGGCCATATTCTTCATCAACTGCTCCAAACAGGCCAGGGCCGGATTCACCGGTACAATCTCAGAAGATTCCCCCTGCTGGGGTCTAGACTGCTGATATGGCGGTTGAGATTGTGACGGGTATCCTTGTGCGAATTGTTGAGGAGGGGGATTGGAGAAGTACTGCGACGGGTGTTGGTTGTATTGTGCAGCCGGTTGCTGGTGATGTCCTTGTCCACGATATCCGGACTGCTGAGGCCCGTGTTGGTAATTCTGCCTCCACGTGTTCCCATGTGAGGGAGGCTGGTACTGGTAGGGCTGCTGGAATGGTCTTCCACCCTGGTGTTGCTGCTGGAAGGGCCTGTTGCCCATGTTCTGACCCTAAGAGTGTCCCTGAGGACGGGTCAGCTGCGCTTCGTTGTTCCAGACGCCATTGATCTCCTGGATCAGCGGCGGGGGTGGAGAGAACTGCTCGGAGTAAGCGGGCTGGTGCTCTGGCTGATATGCAACCATCTGTGTCTGAGGCTGCGGTGGCTGCTCCGGGACCTGCACGTAGTATACGTGCTGGACTGGCTGGGGCTGCGGGAGAGTCGGCTGAGGATTTTGCTGCATTGTAGGCTCCTTCTTCTCAGCGTTCGGCTCGGCAGAGGTAGACACAGCGTTGCACATGTTTGCATTCAGTGCGCGGACGAGCTGCTCCAGCTGCTGGGAAATCTGGTCGAGCTTCTCCAGACCTTGGGTCCTCTTTTCTATAACTGCCAGTTTTTCGAGGTCCTGCGACCTCTTCTCGATGATATCCACTTTAGACAAGTGGCTCCCGATGATACTCAGGTTGGAGCTTTCATCTTTGTCCTCAGTGTGAGAAGCCATGTTAACTGGCTTGCTAATGGCGGTCGGTGGCTTCATGTAGGCTCGGGACGAGGATTGGGCTGCTTCTCCCTCAGCCATTTCTTCAAAGACATTCCACACGACATCCTCGTCCTTATTAAAATGTGAACCGCCGCAAGCTGCATCCACGAGCTTTTGGCTCTCAAATGATAGCCCCCCAAAGAAGTGTTGCACGAGACTGGTCTTGGGTATTTCATGGTGGGGGCACTTCTCCTGGAGATCCTTGAATCTCTCCCACGCTTCATGGATCGTCTCGTGGGGCTGCTGGCAGAAACTGGAGATCCGGGCACGCATCTGGTTTAATCTCCCCAGCGGATAGAATTTGTGGAGGAAAGCAGATTTTAGTTCCTCCCAGGTGGTGACGACCTTCCCGAGATGATCGACCCAGTAAAGGGCCTTGTCTTGAAGGCTGAAAGAGAATGCAGTCATCTTGATCACATCCAGGGGAACCCCGGGGTAGTGAGCGGTGGAGCAGATGCGGTTGAACTTCTTGAGGAAAATATATGGCTCCTCAGTGGTGTTTCCATGAAAAGTGGGAAGCAGTGACAGAAACTGTGGCTTCAGCTCGAAGTGAGCATGCATACGTGGAATCTGAATCCACTCAGTGATGCGCCCTGCTCCTGGGTTGTATGTCTGCTTGAGCGTAGGCTTGGGCTGCGGTGGATCCTCTTCTGCTGCGTCAAAGTCAGGTCCCACTGAGAACTCATCATTGACTTCCTCGAAATTGGGATCATCCTCCCGTCGGCCGTCTCTTGCATCGGCCCTCCTCCTCAGATCATTCAGCATGTCCTGAAAGGCATTCTGGGCTAAAGCCTGATTGGTCAACTGCTGCTGAATGGCTTGAATGGAAGCCAGCAATTGACTGTTGACCTCACCCTGCGTAGTATATTGTCCTTCTGCCGCATTGTCTTCAGGCTCATGCTGAGGCTGTGGTCCTTTCCCTCTTCCTCCTGCCATCTCAGACTGTACTTGGATCTCTGACTCTTGATCAGGTTGAAGATCTGCATGACGGAGTAAACCCTGATCAGTATCTTCCTCTGCACCAACTGTTGAGATGAATCTGGGACCAAGGTCAATCCCAGAATGTTGTGAACGGAGCATATGATATTGACTGAAATCGACCTCCATCCACAAGGGGTTGTTTCGGGGATAAGAGTAGTCCCGGTGTATTGAGAGGGGAAGAGCTAGTTCGGGTTGCGAGTCCATCCCGAATAGCGGGTTGATTGGAGAAAGGCAAGTATTGAAAGAGGCGAGAATAGGGGAGTCCAAAGAGACATCCGCAAGATCCGAATTAACTCTTCGGAGATCACCCCTCTTTATTGGAGACGTCGATCGCACGGAATCGATGTGGGTGTCGGCAAGGTCCCGACTAAACCATCCGTGTAGCGACATCTTGCGAGGATCAAGAGGAATGGATGTTGGATGAAGAGCACGAGGGTAACAAGAAATAAAGAGGATTGCAAAACAGTAGAAGGCTCACAATGAGCAAGGGTCAAATAGAAGGGGAGCAAAACTGCGCAAAGGCGCGATATTTTTGATCTTGACCTAAATGTGATTGGCAATCAAACACAAGACAAGGGAGTTCACCAACTCAACGCGTGAAGCCGTGAAGGTTCGGCTGTTATCTTTGTACTTTTTATCTTGATTTCAGGAATTTATCTTTCAACGAGTCCTTAGAGCACTACGCCTATAGGAGCGAGAGTACTGCCGGAAAAGTATTCCCGTACTTGTCCTCCTCCTGTGTAACCTGTAACTTGCGCTTTTTAAGGTCCTTGTAACCCTTCCTGGATCCCTACTCAGCCAAAGAAATAGAGGGAGGAAGCCGATAGGCGAAACCGATACTTCGGATCTCGCTCGCAACGGAATCACCCGTGAGCGTGCAAGATCCTACTCGGACGCAGCCGGTGAGACAGCCACCCCCGTGAAGGCGTGGCCTATGCTCGATACTTCGGACAAGGTCGGTGCTCACACAATAGTGAGTCACCACTGGCGACCAAGCCCTACTCGACTACGTACGATAGTAGCGCCAATACTTCGGAAATCCAGGCGATACACAAGGCAGCCACAAGTTGGGTTTTGGGCTCTAATCCTTACGAACGCTCAACTCACTTGGAAGGAGACCTTCCCATGCAACCTGAAAACAAATGAGGGTGTTACTCTCCCCAATCAATGAGTCCAATTACCAATTTTTATTTAGGTCAAAGTTTTCTTAGCAGTCCCTTTTTTAATTTTTTTGTGTTATCGCTTCTTTTGAGTAGTTTCAAACAAGCGCCTAACGATTTTGTTTTTTTTTTTTCTTTATCCTAATGTATCCAAAATCAGAGGGAGAAAAGAGTCGGGAAAAGCCAATGCAAGTCGGCACCAAGATGGAAATCTCACCTTTGTGCCTATATGATGAATGCAAAGTGAGAAGACTTACAGTGAATCCCAGCTCTCTCCATGCGGGATGCAAGGCAGAATTTTATAAACCTAATCTATATGCCGGTTATGCAATGCGGAAATCGTCCTAGAACAGGCAACTGCTAGCGTGAAGAACCACAAGCTAGCTAATAATTCCCAATCCGAGTGTCCGGTCTTGGCTCACCCCTCCTCTGCCCAACACATTTGGAGTAGGAGAAAGCGCTTGTTCGGGTGTGAGCTCGCGGCGCGTGGATTTGGAAGCTACTAGCTAACTGTTTAATTAGTCTAAGTCCAAATACGAATCTATAGGAGCATGCAAATATAATTAGGTGTTTGGACCTATTCTAATCGAATCAAGCAGACCTAGAACTAAGAGCTCAATCCACAAAAGAAAGTGAAAAATGAAAACGAAACCGGAAAATGACAGCGATAAAAACTCGATAAAATCCGCGGTGAGCCCCCGGGTGAACAAACACCCGGAAATTAGGCCCGAAATGTCCAAGAGTTCAAGTCCTGTATTATTACAAATTATCAAATACTCTCTCTCTCACAAAAATAAAAACAACTCTCTTTCTCTCTCTAGTTCTCCTGCTCTCTCCTGCCGGCTAGGGTAGAATAGCCGGCTCCTCCTCCCAAGGCTGCTCAGGATCCCCTAGGCGATCCTCCTCGGTCGGCGGTCCCTCGCAAGAAAACAACAGAGATGTCAGACAGTTCAGAATAAATAATACACAAAATACAAGTAAGCAAGAATGGCTAAGTGACTAGCAAGACCCAAAGGTACTCTACAAGCCGATGCTCCCCGGCAACGGCGCCATTTGAAAAGCGAGAGAGCGAGAGCCGCTAAATAGCGGTCTGACAAGTCAGACTCACTGTCGCTGGTGCGACTGCTCAAACTTCCTCGGTCCTCAACAATTAACCCACACAATCAATCAGAGAATGAATAGCAAGGATTAAAATTTATTATACCCTACTAAAAATGTACAATAGCAAGCAAGTAGGGGTCGAACACAAGGAGCAAAGGTGTAAAGCACGGATAAAAATCCAAACCTAGGTCTAACAAGCTACTTAGCCAATCTAAAATTTTTGTGGGTTTTTAATTTTTATTATTTTATTTTTTTTAATTTAATTTTTAATTTTGTATTTTGATTTTTGATTTTCTGATTTTTATATTTTATATTTTATATTTTTATATTTCTTTTTCAATATTGGAAAGTAAAGGCAATAAAATGAAAGGCAAGCTAAAAGATTTATAAAAATGCACAAAAATGCTCAAAAATTCTGAAATAAAATGTTTTTGGTATTTTCAAGGTTTTATACTGTTTTTGTGATTTTTGAGGGTTTTTCGAGATGTTTTTGATATTTTTAAAAGCTGAAATAAGAGAAAACAGTGCAAACAAGGTTGGCTGTGAGTAAAATGGAATCTAAAAATACCAACCAGTAGCAAAAATGTTTCACACTATTTTTCTAATAAAAGTAACAAAATAAAGGACAAATAGAAGCTGAGTTTATATTTTTTTGGATTTTTCTACTATTTTATATATTTTTTTGAAGTTTTTGAGTATTTTTAGATTTTTAGTGTTTTCCTTTTGAAATTTTTAATGAATTTTGGACTGACACTAAAAGATAATAAAATAGACACTAGGTGATTTTTTTTGGAATTTTTAGAGGTGTTTTGATATTTTTTTGGTATTTTCTAAGGTAGACAGTACACAAAAAGGCTGTTTTTGATTTTTAGTAAATATTAAAACGTAATAAAATTAAAAACTAAAAATAGGGCGTCACAGTATATGCATCCAGTAGCTTAACCCTATTTTTGCGGAATTTTTGGAGTTAAAAAGATATTTCAAACAATTAGAACAAGTCTCCAAACATTAAACAGTGCTGGGAAGGGCATAAGTGTAATATCCAAAACATCCAGGTGCACACATGCAAATTTTCCACAAAATATTACTCTAAAACTTGCATTTCATGGATTAAACACAAATATCCAAACCCGGAGGGGCCTCAGCGAAAATGCCCAAACCGAACACGTGCGAAACACGCGCCTGGTAAGGACCTAAAGGCAATAACTAAAACTATCAGGGGTTTGTATGCAAATATCCCAAGTATTTAACACTGAATACAAAAGTTCTGGGACTAAACCAAAATACCCCAAAGGCCGAGGGTATGTCTGCAAAATGGCCACGTACCTCACGCGCACGGGCACGTGAGATGACGTGGCCGAGGACCTTTTTGTAAATACGTAAAAGTTCGGGGGCTTTAAGGTAAATATTACAAAACTAAATAACTGCAAAGGAAAGATTTAGTACTAATATAAAATACAAAAAACTCTTGGGGTGGTTTTTGCAAAATACCCAAGCAAAGGCGCGATCAAACGGTGGACGACCCTTTACTTATGCCACGTGTCCGCGCGAGGTCCCCCGATGACGATTCGCTCGTGGATGGCCACGATTAGATGCTGCTTGGCGATCGGACGGCTGAAGGTGAACGTGATCCAACGGCAGCTGAAGCGCGCCAAGAACAAGCCAGATCCGACGGCGCCTGGAAGATCTCCAAGAACAACGGCCGCAGGTGGCTTCGATCGGTGTTTCCGGCCGACACACGGCCTCCTCCAGCCCAGGACCTAGGGCAAAATGGTCCTGGGGGCCCTCCGCGTCGATGGGAAGGATCTGATGGACTTGGGAAGCTCTGACATGCTCCGACGACGAAGGTGGCCTGGGGACGTCTTCCCTGGAACGATGAGGCTCGATTGAGCCTTCTCCTTTGCTCCTCTCTGCAGGGTTAGACGCGGGAAACAAGTGCGACACCACTGGGATAGTTTTGGTGTGAGATGGATGGCTAAGGCGGCGGGGCGAGATGAGTCCGGCGAGCGGCGGAGAAGGACTCAGAGGTATGCTGATCTGAGCGAGATCAGCTTGAATGAAGGTGCGGCGGTGCGAGAGGGAACGAGGAGGAACGAGATGGAGGTGGTCGGTGCGGCGGTCGATGATAGAAGTGATCGGAAAATGGAGGCGGAGCTCAGCCCCGCCGTGGGCTTTGATCGATGATTCACAGCGAATGGGTGATCGATAGTAAGAACTGCTAGAAGTCTACACTACTCTATGCTAAGGCTACAAAAAGACGAAGAGAAAGGAGGGGGAAACTCACCGAAGACGTCGGGCGATGAAGCTCGGCGGAGCTCCGGCGAAGGTCGGATCGACTTCGATTCGACGCCAACGGACGCAAACCCAAGGTCAAAACGACTCCTGCTGTCACCAGGAGCGCAATGGGATAGGGGTTTTCGAGTGGATTTGGCGGAAGAAGGATCAAACCTTGAATCAAAGTCGGGGGGTGTCTTTTAAAGGGATGACGGTTGAAGAGTTTCGAGGCACGATCACGGGCGTGCCAAGGAGATCTTGAAGGATCTAATAGGTCGGCGAGAATCCTGGTTGTACCAGGTGCAATTTTCGTGAAGGAAGCGAGGCTCGAGGAGGAACGATGCAGCCTCGAAAAATCCGTGAAAGCGGACCAAAAAACGAGGTGCACGGGCTACAGGGACGAAGGACGACCAGTTGACCCAGGTCAACTGGCGCCTTCTCCTGATTGGTCCACGTGGACCAATCAGGAAAAATCCCAAAGAAATGTTTTATTAATTCATTTAAAAATAGAAATAGGTTGAATTAAGTTTTGGTCATAAAATAAAAAATGTTTAATTTTTTATGTAGTATTTTATTCCGATTTTTATTTATTTTTAGGAAATATATTTTTACAAGTTCGCATTTATGCCCCTATAAGTATCTATATCTACATATTTAAGTATGTTATTTTTATTTAGGTATTCTTAATTTATTTTATTTTGGTTTTTATTTTCCAAAATTTTAAAATACTTTTATAGACACAAATATATTTTTAGTTTATTTTTCTGATTTATTTTGTATATTTAATAAAATACAAGTATGTTTTGTATAGGTGTGTCTATAGGTAATATACCTATGTATATATACAAGTATTTTTATTTGTATTTTAATGATGTTTTTATTCTGATTTTAATATACATAATTATTACAAGTATTATTTACAACATTATAAAAATATAAAATTATAAAAAATAATAAATAAATAATAAATTGAGTATTTTAATATGTACAAGTATACAATGAGGGTTCAAAAGTCAACTTTCAAACCGTAGCTCCGCCAAATGCGAACCCACCACCATTAATTAGATTATTTTCTTCTATATACAATTAGAGGTGAGTACGCTGCATTTGGAGTTTTTATTTGTGAGATACGGGTCTGGGAAATTGGCATTCTGGATTTTTATTCAGACCATAACTTTTTATCTGTACATTATTTTTCTGTGAAATCAATTTTGTATTTTTCTTTATTTTATTATCTACAACTTTCATGTACAAGGTTTCTTTATTTGATGTACAAAATGTGGAACCAAAAATAGGTCCCAAAATGAATAAAGAATGAATAAAAAGTATAGGTATTTTATCTATATTTCTGACCTTATCTCCCCCTACTTTATTCCTTGTCGACCTATTCATCAAGATGCCTAGGTCTCGGGGCTTCGGGTCATAAAATATTTACAATATTTTATTCTTTTTCTTTTCTTTTCTTTATTCTATAATTTTGGCTTTAAGAACCGCATTTTATACAATATTTACATACATATACATGAATGCTAAAATGCATGAATAAATGCTATTTACACGCATTTACTAGGGTTTTTCAGGCCAAAATGATAGAATAAAGATGATGAAACGTGGATTCATCAGTACGTCATAGCCAAAATATCCCACATCGCCTTAGCGGTAGGCTGGTGAAGGACATCATTCGCTATCTCCGTCGTAAGCGTACCTGAGAGCCACACCTTGGCGTACGCATCATCTGCCTCCCATGAGGCATAGATCCCTGTCTTCTCCGGCGGTTCATCCTCGGTAAGAATATGCTTCTTACCACACGACTTCATGAGACTAAGGAACTGCATCGCCCACAGTTCGTAGTTCGTCCCGTCCATCTTGACGATTGGTGCCGAACCTTTGAAGGCACCTATGGCGGGCATATCTAGCTTCTGATCTGACATGATGCCGGAGAAGAGCGACTAATGATAACCAAGAATATACTGTCTACCGGAACTTTGTAGGATCCAAGTGCATAGGTAGACGATTATGCACTTGAATCAAACATAACTCCGAGTCCTAGGAAGAACTCGGAACACCGGCAACAAGTAGAGGCGGTGGGAGCCTCTACCTCGCCAAAATAGCGACTGAGAGGGGTCGGTCAGGGGCTGGACAGCAAGTACAGGGGCCCGGCGTCGGTTGGTGGGGGCCCGGCGGGGTTGAGGATGCCCTACAGGGGCTGGCGGTAGGTAGAAGAGGGCTGGCTGTGGCGAAGATTCCCTACAGCGGCGTCGTGGGAGGCCCGAAAGGGGCTGGCGGCGGCGTGGGAGGCCCGAAAGGGGGCTGGCGGCGATGGAGTGCCCAGCAGGGGCTGTCGGCGGCGGTGGGAGGAGGGGCCCCGATGAGGGTGAGAGACCCCGGCGGCGGCGTTGGAGGCTGGGAGCCTGGGAGGGAGGCCGGCGAAACCCTAGAGGAGAGGGGGGGGGGACGGCGGTGGAAACCCTAGGTTAGGGTCATGGCTCTGATACCATGTTAGAATACTCAGATGTGTTTATTCCATAGAGCCCTTGGGTCTCTTATATAGGGAGAAAACCCTTGGGTAAATTACAGAGTCTTACGAAATATAAATAGAAATTAGGAAACAATAAAACGTAACATATATATAAGTCTCTACAAGATCTATTGAGTGAATGCGGTGTTGCAATATAGAGAAGTCGATATGTCAGTCACAAACACCCCATATTTTTATTTTGTGAATCTGGAGCATTCAAGAATTGGAGCATTACACTTCTATATCAGTTGCATTTTGGTTGTTCCTAACCATGTTGTTTTGGGCTATTCCTAATCGTGTTGCGCAGAAGCTTGGGCTTGAGTGATTCCACGAGTGTTCATTGTTCTAAGATTTGACCATTCTAGGGATTGATAAGCTCAAAATATAGTCTTCAGAGAGGCATCTACAACTGTTAAACAAAATGGGTCGTGCTTGGGCTTGGGCTGGAAAAAATAAGCGGGCCTTGGGTCTGGGCCTTTCAAGGTCCAGCCCAGCCCAACCCGACCCATCCTCATCCCTACCTGACACAATCCACAATGAAATGCAAATTTGGAAACAGTGAAATTTTAGAGATCGCAAAGACATTCCAAAAAAAACTAAGATTTAAAGAGTCCAACAATATATGGTGCCCCATTTTAGTTGCTATAGTGTGAAGTGATTAGGCGGAAATTGGATTTCCACTTAAATCTAGTGTTTTATCACTTGTGTCCTTATTCACTTCTGCAATATCAGCTGACCTTTTTTTGAATATCAGTTATGCCCCTACCTTCTTGCAATTATATTACTTGTGCTCCTCGAATTAGTCATCGTCCATCCATGTCCCAAACGGACGTTAGCTTTTGGACACATAATTAGAAACAAAACATAGGGACAATCTCACCCCTTACCATCTCCCCCTCCCACCTCCACATCCCCCCTCAAACTGCCTTCATCCTCCGCTTCCCACCTACACTGTATCCCCCCAAACCTCCCCTTCATCGTCTTTAGTTCAGGTGCAGATAAGAGAATACCTACGACCTTCGAGTGATAAGTCTCGATCGACATTGAAGGGAGAAACAAGTGCTCCAGTGAAGCCCCTCCAATGCATGGTGGCTGACCTCCTCGATCTTCTTCAGACAATAGACGGTTGACAGAGGGTCCAAGTGGTTGTCCGAGATGACGGCATATGGACAACAGAACGGCTATAGCAAAGATTCCGTGATGGTGAAGCTTCGAGGGCGAGGATCCCCAAATGAGGTTCTAGCGACGATTGGATATGACGGGTTGCTCTTCTGCTTCTCCGCTTGGCTTCCTCAAAGACGAAGGAGATGGGTGTCATCTTCAATTGGGTGTAAATACATGTTCTGATCACATTATGTAAGCTTGAACTTAAAGAAGGATAAAATCTTGATCAGCAAAGCATTTTAGTTTAGGTATATGAAAAGATTTGAACTTTTGGTATTAAAGTGGTAAGAATTGAGATTGTCACGTTTTCTTGGGATTTATGATTCATCATTGCTTTCTGCATAAGTCCATTGAAATCGAATTAAACTGGTTTGAAGCAGTAAAGTGATCAGTATTTGTGAGTTACTAGCGTTCTGTTTAACCCAGTCTAGATCCGAGTTTGAACAAGTGATCTATGCCTTTTGATTTGAGATGAATCTTGTGAAACTGCTATGCATCGAACCTAAAATTTTGAAACGATCTATCAGATCTTAGGCTTTGTTAATGGATGTTATGATGTGAGTTTCGATTCACAATAATCGATAAGATCTTCTATTCGCAGGAGCTCTCTGGTTCCGATCATCGTCGTCAACAACAGACCATCACCACCGATCCGGACCTTCAAATCATTGCCGACCAAGTGGAGTACAATCTCCACCGGCTGAAGAGGCCCCCAGTCCGACCGCCACCAGATCACATCTCCGATCAGCCCCGAGCGCCTAGGGATTCACCAGCACACCAGTGCAAGAACCCATCGTCAAGCAGTAGTCAGCTATCATCTTCACCACATGGAGTTCCACCATCCGAAGCTTTCACGCCATCTTCCTCCACCGGGAAAGCCAATGGGAAAGTATCGATTGCGAAGAGGTGGAATGGGGCCTAAACCCTAGAATTACATCAGCGAGGACGCGATCGGAGCTTACTTGTTCAGAAGCGTGTTGACGAGGAGTCGGGAGAAGGTTGATTTGCCGCTGTTCTTGGGACCGCAGACGACGGTGACGGGCGGAGCGGAGCGGGGAGAAGGGCCGTAGGCGATCGCGTCGGCGGCTTCCGACCACGAGTCAGGTATGATGATATGAGGGCTCGCGCCGCCGCACGAGATTGAGGGAGAAGAGCGTGCCATTGTATAGTTCGCTCAGACCACGTGGGAGATGCGGCGGCGGGAAGGGGATAGATGGGAGGGTTTAAGAAGTGGTGGTTCCTCTTTATCTATTGAAATTTTTAATGATATTTAATTTGATAAATAATTTTATCAAGATTATTTATACTTTTTATAACTAATATAAATAGTTTACATGTTACTTAACATATAAAATATAATTTTTTTATTGAAAACTAGTGCCACATGAAAAATTTGAAGTGTAGTATATTAATACATGTATTATTCAACTTGTATTATAGTTTTTTTATTTTTTGTGGATTGGGAGGGGCTGACCCATTCCCAAATCTCCTAGCCCAAGCCCAGCTCATGAGCGGGCTGGGTGAGGGGGGGGCTTAGCCTGTTGGCCAGGTCTAGTGGCGGGTTTTTTTCTTTTATTTTAGAGAGGAAATTGTCTATTGCATTTTACAAATAACCCCTTGGTTTGTATAGGATGCGATTTTGTTTGGGGTAGATGATACCTGGTCAAGCGGTAGGCTGGGTTGAAAGGGTTCGGGTTCCAAAATCTCATGTCCAAGATCTTACTCGGGTTGTCTATATGTCGCACTTTAAAGCCTAAGCCTGACGGCATATATGTAAATCAAGTTTGAGTTTTTGTTGGTTGAGTTGGGGTCAAGTCTGAGCCAATCCAGTCTAATGGTACACCTATTCATGACAAAAACACACTATAATTTGATTTTTTTCTCCCCATATTGCAAGTGGCCAACAAATTCCTGAAGCTCGAGTTAAAGCTCGCTCCTCCCGTGCATTCCAAACCTCGTCTTGGAAGTTAACAATCCCCATTCTCTCACCTATATGTTTTGCTATCACATTTTTATGTTCGATTGCTTAATGTAAGGTTTATCTTGGGAAATTAAACATTCCCTCAACTATATGTTTTTCTATCACTTTTTTTGTAGTTGATCATTTTCTGTAAAGTATATTTGTCTGGGGAGGAGAAACTCACCTGTGACAACAGTGAGGGCTCGAGGCTTAAGCTTCATCCATGACTATGGAAGAAGATGAGTTCTCATACGCAATTCCTTGTTTTAAAGTTTAGTTTATAAGTATATTATTGTAATCTGGTTTTGTTTTGAAATTCTTGGCACATTTTATCATTTTTTAATTTTATAAAATATAAAATTTGTGTATTTTTACATTTATGAAAAATTGATTTTAGTCTTTTTATCACCTTAAAAAATTACACATTATATATTCCTTCCATTATTTCATGTATCAAATCACATAATTATTTCCCCAAAAATTAAGCATAAATGTGATTTTTCATATAATTTTAGGATATGTTTTCCTTTAGTTTTTTTACTTATTAAAAAGTACAAAAATATATGGTAAATTCCTACCGTTCATTTTCTTTGTCAAAATCTATCAAAAATGATAAAAAATTATAAAAAAATTGTTAGAAAAATAAATGCATTAGTTTACGATCATTGCTAACTGCTTTCTTCTAGATCAGTCCAAACTCATTGTTATACTTCATTTTTATCTTAAAATACATGATTCAATATATAAATCAATTTTGATTAAAAAATAATTTATGTATGACACATAGTAGAACAAATTAAAACTGTAAATTTGAGTGTTCATTAGACACACACATTCATACATGCACCCGCATACACACCTGTGCACGCATACACACAGTCATACCCATACTGCATGTGCTTGTGGACACAAGTTGTATTGTGTCCAAAGGGTGGGGGTGTTCAGCTCTCTTTTGATGAGATTCCATGTTCTCCTCACAGTTTACTATTCACAGGGTTGGGTTAGGCAGGGTTTGATGAGATTCCATGTGCTTGTGGACGCAAGTTGTATTGTGTCCAAAGGGTTAGGTAGGGTTGGGTTGGCCCAACCCGGAGTACCCCTCCTTCCAACCCTCCCAATCCTCCTCACAGTTTACTATTCACAGAGGTACCCCAATCCAACCCAACCCTGTCTAACCCTGCAACCAAACGAACCTTAGTGACCTCAGGTGCACATAGTAGGATGGCTTTTCCATGGCGTCTCCTTATGCATGAGGAGAAAGCATTGGACCTCATGTTCAACCACTCGACCCAAGGAGTACTCCTACCCGACGTTTTATGCATTTTCTTTTCTTCATTGTTGTATTCCCACGTTTAGTGACTTCTCTATTAATAGCTTCATGTCTAGTAGATGATTACCTTCCTTATGCATTTAGAAATCCTCTCTTTATACATATTAGTTGTAACTCCTCTTAAAAGTTAGGTATAAATGTTCTCCTTGCTTGCGATCAAAGTTCACCACAACTCTTTAGTTCTCGAAGTGCACAATCTTGTACATATAGAACTGTAATCTTAATCAACTAGTATTGTTCAAACTCCATTCGTCTTCGTCTGATATGTTTAATGTTTAAACTTAGCTAAACGTAACCCCTTTTGAAGTTATAATTTAATTGTAATGAATGTGTTTAAAACTTAATTAAATGCAACCTCTTTAATATCTTTACGTTGTTTTGATAGCTTCTTTATGTCACACAATGACACACTTTTACACATCTTATCATACAAATATTTTTTGATATTTTTTGGCACCTTTGTTAGGGAGGCAACATGAATATTTTGTGTTTCAAATTTGTTTTCTGCATCGATTATTTGAATGAAAGTTAGAATCCTGGGTAAGAGTGTATATATGTTATTGTACAGAAGTAAATGGATTTAAAATACGATCTCCTTTTGAGTATAGAATAATTGTTAGTAAAAATATTATCTTTAATTAAATTTTATGTTTTCACTGGACTGGTAAGTTTATTGATGTAAGGTTAGGGCGATGATTTTCACAAATAGCGGAATTCGAATTGGCATCAAGCAATGATAGAGTAGTAGATCACGCCACTTCTGACCAGGTTGGTGTTGAATAACGTAAATTCGAGCAATTGGATGAAAGGTCTCATAACCTTATTATAGACTGGCGTTGGAAAGAGATATTCGTCTCAAAGATATGAATGTGTGGATATAGTTGCATTTACACTGCAGGTTGTCGAGGAGACATTGTCTCTAGAACCATCCATGTATAAGGATGTTGTTGCAGAAAGAACAATCCAGATAATGGATTAGTAACTATGGGTGAGAACATGGAATCTCATCACAAGAACCAAACATGAAGCTTGTCAAATTATCAATTAGGAGGAAATTTATTGGATGAAAATAAATTTGTAAGAAAAAGATCAGATCTTACGCAGTTAAGGCATCAGATCAAAGGCATATGTATTTACGAAAAGGATACAACTGAAAAAAAGGTGTGGATTACAATGCGGTAGTCTCTATGTGAGTCACATTCTTATTAGAAAGTTTCTAGCTCTTGTACTATATTGAGACTTACAACTGGAGCAGTTAGATGTGAGCTCGAACAAGAACTTTTGATAAGTCAACTAGATGGATTCATATTTTCAGATAAATAAGATCAAGTATGCAGATTGAAGAAGTCTTTATATAGTACTCAATCAATCTCCAAAGCAATGGTTCAAAATGTTGGACAACTCCGTGGTTGATATTGAGTTTAACAAGAACACACATGATTTACACATAGTAAGATACGACCCCTTCCCCTATACCTCCAACTAGTTGCTCCATCATTGCTTCCTCAATGGCGTTGACATCTTCCTCTGTTGCTCATCTCAAACCCTTTGCCTCTCATCGTGACCTCCTTTCTTATCTCCATCTCCATTATCAAGCATTCATGTCGGTGTGAGCATGTTGTGTCAAATTGTTATTCACATCGCCATATATAACGTCGATTTGAGCAGTAGATATTTTGACGTGGTTAGAGGAGCAGTAGAGATTTTTGCGTCTAACCGAAACAACCAATGCTCAGAAAGAGTGAACTCGACGACTACGCAAAGCAGTTGGGTCTCACTTTCGACATCTCACCTGGAACTCCAACCCGATGTAGACCATCTTGAAGTGAAGCATATTCCATGATCTTTCCTACACATACACATGCATTATGTCAAATATACATACATATTTTTTAGCTAGCACAAGACGACTTCTTTAAAACATGAGTGCATAGTCATTACATAGAAATTGACGGGAGACGGACAACAAGCTGCGCTACCAATCCCTTTTGGATGACAAATCCAATCCTTCGAAAAATACAACATTCATAGATTTAGGAAATATGCATAACTTTTTGGATCCTCTTGAGAAGCTCCACTACTTCATTTGCCAAGAACCCAAATATATCAAAACCAAATGGGATGAATACAAGTTGATTGTCAACACATGCCTTCTCATGCTTAGCCACTTTAGCCGATGTGACTTCTTGTGCAGCGTATCCCGCAACAAAATCACTCTTCATCGAACCCACCAATTGAGAAACTCCAGTCAAATCAGCACACACATGTTTTCTTTCAACCCATCCAAATATTAAAACATCCGCTGGTCTAAGTATCGATCTCCCTTGCCGTGGATCAGTCAGAAAATTCTCCGGTGCTTCTTTTTTTGAAACAAACCTCGCATGTCTGAGTACATCAAAAAGGACATCCCTACCAAAAGGATATATACATATCACAAAGGATGGATATTTTTTCGACAGTTGCTCAGAAGCTTATTTCCCGAAGAAAAGGAGCTGTGGAATTTCCTTGCATACTTACGTTCCACCTATGGACACACATCGTCTACTGTAACACCAGACTCTGATGTAGCAGCAGAGCCGCTCGATCGCATCGAGCGGCTCTGCTGCTACCGCAGATCTGCTCGTTTACAAGAGACAGATCCAAGCCCTTCACCTACTGGCAGCCTATCATAACAAGATGTGCGAACCTGGGGGAGGTATCGACCATGGAAATCGCGTGAGAATCTAGTGCATGTATTGACGATAGAAATCCACTTGTGTCCAGATGATAAGCTCGATGATAAACAACAACTACGCGTCTGTCAGATTTGCATCACCTCGATCATTGCACGTCAGCAACCTTCTTGATTACTATAAAAAAATGGCGTGACAGACCTCCCCTCATCATCTCCCCCCAGGATGGCTTTGCCTCAGACGAAGTTTCCTGTTGTTTGATCTCCCATCTCCATTTCGATTTTGGTTTTGCAGGGATCTGTGCCTGCGAGGGAGGAGATGAACTGGATCAGTCGCAAGATGATGCTGTTCGAGGTGACCTTTGGGGTCTACAGTGCGGAGCTGTGGGAGAGGGGTATTCTCTGTATCCTTCTGGTGTTCATTATTTTCTTTTGAAGGTGGAATACTATCAAGAGGAATTTATATTTTTTTATTTTATAATTCCGATACTTTTTGATCCTAGGAGCAGTTGGACAAGTCATCCTTTTTTTCAAGTTCATAATTAGAGATGAAAATAAATGATCATATCCGTCTTGGATCTATTATCATATTCATTTATGTAAATTTTTACGTTCGTTTTTTATCCATTTTAAAATAGATATGGGTAAGATATCATTTTGGCATTCACAAATATTCATAAATATAACAGTAGTTTTATTTATAATTATGTGCCACTTAATTAATATAATGACTACAGTCAATGTTAATTCTATAATTTTTATTTGTACATCATCCGAAACAGGTATAAAATTACTCTTTTAAGTGTTTTGTTGTTATTCGTATACGATCTGTATTCTTTTTATATTAATTTTCATTTTTAAGATGATTGTAAACTATTTTTCATATCTATCAATATTAGTTCAGTATCATTAAAATAAAATTGAAATCATGCAATTAATAATTCAGCATCAGTTGTGATATCATTCTTAGTTAAATGTATAACAACGAATAATATACGCTACTTGCTTCTTTAAATAAGAAATGATTATTGTATTCGTTGTCATATTTATAGAAATGAATCGTATAACAATGTTTATCCGTTTCCATTTTCTCTAATCATTGATAAATCTAGCAACGATTTGTACAAGTTTTAAAGAATATGTTAACGGATAAATCATTGTCATATGAACCTTTAGTAATGAAAATGGCATTTATAGGTATTTACAAAAAAAGCAAATTTTACAATGAATAGTACTCGTTACTCTATATTTAACATCAGAATATATGACAATGAATATTCAAATTATTCGTTGCCATATGTCAATTTTCTTGCAATATTTATGCTATCATTTTAAAAAAGATAAAAAAGTATAGTTATTCTTATATTTGTATCTGATTATTTTCATCCCTATATATAACTAAGACGACATATAGTTTAAATATTCATTGCCATATCTTCCGATATTAAAGATATAAGAACGAATATTATTCATTGCAAAATTATCTTTTGTACTTATAATTAGCAACAAATGTCATAGAATGACAATTTACCGTCCGACTTATTCGTTTACATTCATATTAATCGTTGCTAAATTTAGCAATGATTAGAAAAAAAGTCAATGAATAACTGTTGTTAAGTATTTCGTTGCGAGGAATAAAGCAACGAATACCATTATTTGTTGTGAAATTTAAAGAATTAAGCAATGAATAATATTTGTTGTTATATATTTAACTATGTAAGATATGACAATGAATATTATATTATTCCCTGTCTTCAATCAATTTTCTAGTAGTGTATAATTATTGTTTGTACAAAGGATAATTGCTTTAATGTTTATTTTCTGATTTAGTTCCCCAAGTATGAGATGGATTGATTTCATTTAAACAGAAGCAGATGTGCTGGCCTTCTGGTTCATTTGGCTCTTGTCCAAGTTTATACTAAGCTTTGCCATGGCTGTCTATATGGTGTGTACTTGATCCTTAATTTTCCCTAGGGGAAAATTTGCGTGTTTGTGTGTGCATGAATTAAAAATTACAGAAAGAAAGTCTTACTAATCATGTATTTCTCAAATTTGACATTGCATGATGGCCTCGGTCAAATTGCAATCTTTCCCAAATTTATGTAAATATATTCCACTTGACATGTTGAGTACTTAACCTTCTCTCTTGCCTTGAACTAATTAGAGCAACGGTTAATGAATTTAGGTAAAAAAGGATTAATAGGATTTATTCCTATTCTGCATCTTTTGTGTTCCTATAACAAATGTTGTTGACTCAGGACAGGAGGAATTGTTCATGTTTCTTGTTTGTTGGTTGTTTTTGTCATAGTAGAATAAGTCGTAGCTATTGTGAAATGAATTATAATTATTGTAGATTATGTAAGGTCAACAAAAGATAAATAATGACCATCGTTTAAAAGAGGGAGAATATGCATTTCAAAATTGGGTTCAATGTGCTGCCTTCGTCTCATTTTTGACATTTTTTTTATTTTTTATTTAAATATCACATTGTATATTCATCTACATATCCTTTCTATACGTCATTCGAATTTCATCAGAAATAGAGACTCATATGCCCTTCGTCTAGAACAGGTCGATTACATCAATTCTAAAACTATTAAAATTACATGTTCTAGATGGAGGGCATATGAGTCTTTGTTTCTGACGAAATTTGAATGACATATTAGATGGATATATAGATGAATGCATTTCAAAAAATTTAAAAATTATGAAAACAATAAGGGCGGGAGCAATCCCATTTTTTCCTTCAAAATCCTAGACAAGATTTAGTATTCCAAAATCCGAGAGATGATAGTTGAGTCTCATGTATATAAGGTAACATTTGGTATGTGGTTTGCCTAATGCATCGTTGAGGGTAAACTTGATCGATTACCTACACTCTACCCTCTGGTTGGATTCGCTGATCCCGGCCGTACATTAAAGATCCAACGAACAAGGTAATTTGGAGTAGGAAATCACGTACTAGATCTCTCTAGAATGCGATTTGTCCAAGATGACTACACGTCCAATGGTAAGAATATGCATCTCATGGTGACAGGGTATGTTAACTAGCAATAACAAAGTACACGAGTTTTTTCGTCAATTATATACTCGACGTTAAAGCTGATACATCTAATGAGCCGCTTCCTTCCTTGCCAGGTATCTTGGTTTCAGAGACTCCTCTTAAAATGGTGCAGTAGTAAGTACTTGAAACCACATGAAAAGAGCAATTGATGTTCCCAACTGATATCCTCCCTTAGATCTTCTTCGATCGATGAGTTCAACCACTTGAATGCCAAAGTAGTTTACTAATGCACATCTCTAATTAGAGATCAAGATTCAAAGTTAATGATTAATTTATATACTAAAGTTATATTGCATTATAATATATTAATCGATGTTAGACTAGGCACGATAACATATATTCCATGATGTAGTTCAATTCAAACACTATCGAGCCATCCTATATATAAGTCATCAATGATAGCTACAAAGGCAACCATGAATAGAGGTAGATCAAAAACAACCCGAAAATTCACATCAAAGGATTGGTGTGTTATCGGGTTGGAAGGAAGGTCCGTTCCCCTTTTCTTATTTAAATTCCCCCTATCAAAGAAAGACTTATCCAGTGTCGACTGATCCGATGTTATTTCGAAATTTTCATAGAAACTCCAAAGCTGGAAAGCTAAAATATTACCTCTTTTTGCGAGGGTAGTTCGTTTGAACTCCTCGCTCACACTGTAGATAATTCACATTTTTACTTGTCTCAAGCTTCCAAAAGGGATCCTATCCAAAATCGATAAATCGAAGAAAATTCCTATGGTCATGAAATACCACAGAACAGTTAAGAGCCAAGGTATCTTGGTCAAAAATTACTAGACCAAAGCTTAATGATGGATGTGACATTCTCGATCTTCGTTGTTTTAACACTTCTCTTCTTACAAAATCAACCATTCAAGTTGTGGAAAATAAAAAAAACGTGGGTATCTTCGGTTATTAGGGCTTCTTTCTACCAAGGAGGGTTTATTGGCTTATCAAAGCCTTGTGCTTCGAATTCACTAACGTGGAAAGGCCTTTTACGAGGGGCAAAACAGATGATTCCGGCATTCTCTAAAAACAATCGGCACGGGTGAGACATCCTCTCTTTGGGAAGCTCCGATATGTGGTAATACTCCGTTGGGGCTCTTATATCCTGAACTATAGCCTTTTGTGAGATAAAAAAATTCAATAGCCAAGGGTCTAAAAACTTGGACAACTAAATTCAACTGGTTTAAATCCATGGCCTCTCAAATTCCCGTGAGGCTCAGGAATGTGCTAAACAAACCAAGTCGTCTATTGGTAGAATACACTCTTCTCTCACAACTAACGAAATCGATCTCGTCAACTTTCCATCTAAGGGGGTAAAAAGGTAGGAAGAAAGATAAATAAAATCAATTATGATTTGCTTATGAATGGTGGAACTAGATCAAAATTTCATCCCAAATTTGAGGACCTCTTTTTGAGCCTCGGGTCACTTATTTTACATGGTTGATGGGACATCAAAAACTGATAACCCAAGATTGGCTGGGAAAATTCAATATTAAATTAGTGAATCGTTGCCATTTATGTAAAAAGAATGTGAAAGCTATGCCTACCTATTCAATGAATGTGAAGTGACGAGAACTATTTTTGTCAAAAGTGGAGTGTCTATAAATGACACCGATCTATTACTTAGTCTTTCAAATAATATTGAGTGAGAATGATGCAGTGGCTAATTGGGAGGAGATAGCACATCAGGTTATTATTTTATGTCTAATTTGGAAAGCGAGATGTGCCATTGCTTTTGTAGGAAAGCCTTTGCAGCTTGACTCATTGTTAAAAGAAGCAACTATCATTTGTGACATTAGAACGGGAAATTATACAGAAAAATCGACAGTTTTTTAATAGTTGCATATACTATTATCTTTCAATTAAACAATACTCCTAACCTGCTTTTCTATATGCTTTACTCTTTTTTTAGGCCCGTTATGTAGTGGTAGAGATCATATCCTACAAAATGGATCGAACGATCTTCCATGAGCACGCTCATGGGAAAGACCCCACCAAATCCCACTCCGAGTAACAAATAAGCCAGAGGTTTCAGCACATATCTAGTG
Organism: Ottelia alismoides; assembly: GCA_037367405.1. Lineage (NCBI taxonomy): Eukaryota > Viridiplantae > Streptophyta > Magnoliopsida > Alismatales > Hydrocharitaceae > Ottelia > Ottelia alismoides. Next base: position 559,913 of record JAZKJV010007683.1, read on the forward strand.
GAGACCGGAGGAAAACTCTCTTTTCGTGCATCTGACTGCCCTTCACTTGGATTTGTGTTTTGGTTGTTGCTTTTGTTTTTTCCATTCTTGGGCTTCTCTTCGGGCTGTGGTGAAATGTATTTACATATCTACCCTGTAGGAAGACTCTTTTTATGTACTCTAAGGCCCTGTTCATTTGGGTCATAAGGAGGAATGGAATAAGGGGAATAAGCCCCCAACACGCTTCCTCGTGATACGACTATTTGATGAATCCACGATTCATCGCCTTTATTCTTTTATTTTAGCTTCAATTTCTTAGTCAAACACCTGTAAATACCCATTAATTTCATAATCTTACCATTTTGCATGCATTTGTTAAAATCTGCATTTTTAACACTTTTTGTACATAAATAAAAGAATAAAGAAGAAAAGAAAAAGAAAGAAAAATAAAGGATGTAGTTATGCAATAAATACAGACTGACCCAAACCCCGAGAGAAGGTCAAGACTTGACCTGATCGACCAGGAATAAAGTAGGGGGAGATAGGGTCGTTTGTCAGAAAAATCAAAATATCTTGTAAATACTTTTCATGTATATTTGTACAAAACTTACATTATTTTATTTGTACATAATTTGACCTCAAACTAATTATTTTTGTAAATAAAAGTTGTAAATAAAATTGTGTTGTAAATAATAAAAATATTTGTAAAATAAAATATTGTATATATTGCAAATAATTACACCCAGAAAAAGCCACAAAGTGATAATTGAAACATCAATTCGGCTCCATACAAGCTCAAATTGAACCAAACCCACTTCCATAATGCTATAAATTAAATTATCTTTCAAATGGCTGTGGTTTCGTATTTTTTTTGGAGTTACGGTTAAAAAGTTGGTTTTCTGGGGTGTATTGTGCAGTTTACCCATATATCTGTGTATATAATTTTTAATATTTATTTTTACTTAATGTATATATTATAAATATTGTTTTCAATAAAAATAAAAATTAAAAAATTAAATTAAAAAAAAATCTTGTATAAAAATTATTTCCTTATTTGCACATATGTATATTGTATTATATGTATAACATATGTATACAATTAATTTCCCTAAATAAAAATGATCAAAAAAATTAATTGTCTCACATTAATTAATTTAATTTATTTAATTACGAAAATCATATGTAATTATTTAATTTATTTGATTTATTTGAATTTATTTGGTTTAATAACTTGCCTTGTATATATGATTTTATTCCACACCATATATGGCCACCATTAAGGTGGCTAATTGATTTTGAATTAATTTATTAATTTATTTAATTTATTTATTACGAAATTCGTTTTTTATTAATTAATTATTTTATTTATTTAATTATTTTATTAATCCATCCAATTAACACATTCCTTTTTTGTAAATATTTTCCTTTTTTGATTTTTTGCCTCTTTTTAATGGGCTCCTCCTCCCTCATTCACATTTGATCGATCTTTGGGCGGAGAGGAGCCCATTTTCCGAGAGGTTTCTTGTTGAAGAGGTCCTAGCCTCCGATCTAGTCGTTTACAGCGGCTTGAGCTTCGTCGAGTCAATCATGGCTCCCTTCTTCCCAGTGAACTCCAGAGGCATCGCGAGAGTGACAGCAAGCGATCGCCCTTGTTGCAGTGAGGTGAGGAGGTGTGTCCGATCCCCGAGGTGAGATCCACTCTTTCTTGTCTTTTCCTAGGTAAATCGTAGGTTTAATTTTGCGTAGGAGTAGTGAATAGTTTTTAGATTAAAAATCATAAAAAAAAACCCATCACACTTTGTTCCGCTTCCGACACCGAATTTTTCATCTCACATCTTTATCATCACATTTCACATTCTACCTCACACAACCTTCCACCTCCGACCACGCACGGTGGTCGGAGCCTCAGATCCATCTCTCACATTTCCACCGGATCTCCATCCATATTTCCTAGTATTGTGCATAAAAAAAATAAAAAAAATAAAAAAAATCATATAAGGATTCTCCCTGTTTATCTCACAGTTGTTTTTGCAGGAAGAAGTAAAAAAACAATAAAATTTTTGTTCTTCTTTTTGTCTCTAACATTCTGTTTTGCAGGAGAATAATAAAAAAAAATTAAAAAAAAATTTACATTTTTTTTTCTAACATTTCCTGCAGGCTGCATAAAAATAAAAAAAAAAAACAACAGGTGCGGGTCGTCACCCCCGCACCTCCCTTTCCAGCCGCACGCGGCCCATCCCGTCAGGCCGCCATCCACGGCCTCCAGCGGGTGGCGGCGCCGCCCCGCGTTCCTCACCAGGCCGCGCCCCCACGACACCCGCACTCCCGCCTTCAACCGCCGTACGCCGCACTCGCGCGCGGTGCCCGCCCCTCCAACGCGGCGCTGCTGCGTGTCAGCAACCTCCTTCAGCCGCCAAGGGCGGAAGCACCGCCGACCTGTCCTCCTTCACCTCGCGCGCGCGTGGCGCGCGTCCGCACCGCCCCGCGCTGCCCCCCTCGGCCGCGACCTCAGTCCCGCGCGCAACTGCCCCCCTCCAGCGCGAAGGCCGCGCAGTCCAACCTCCAGCAGCAGCTCGCGCCCCCAGATCGCGGCGCGCAACCGCCTCCTCGCCACCTTCTTCCGCCGACAGCGGCGGCGCGGACGCCCCAGCCGCGGTCTTCTGCCACGCGAAGACCGACCGCCCCGAAGCCTCGCGATCCCGCCGATCTAGCCCGCGCGCCGCCCCGCAGCGCCTCCCTCCCCAGTGGGCGGCGCCTCCTTTGCCCCCTCCCCATTTGAAGATACGAAGCTAAACAAGAAAAAACCCTAGGGGAGGGTGAATAATAAAAAAGGGAAAACTTGCGGACATCTCCTTGATTACTTTCCCGAATTTGCAAAAGAACCCCTGTGGAGCTTCAAATCCAGGTCTGGGTAAATTGCATACTTTATCATGTTTTATTCATGTTAACTTTTGATGCTAGAACTTTTGAGTAAATTCCTTTTGTCCTTGTTTTGCAGGAACAATAAACTTTGGATTCTCTTCTTGATAATGTTTATCATGCTCTAAAAATCTTGCAAAATTTGTGAAGGTTCCTTGCTATTGTGCCTTGTCATTGTATAAAGTCTTCATCGCTTTTATTGTCAATGTGGCTATTTTTAAAAAAATCAAAAACATTGTCTTTTTGCTTGTCTCCATTTTGAAAATTCATAAAAATCGAAAAAGAGTTAAAAAAAAAATTCCAAAAATATTTCTGTAGGTGCATTTTAATCTCTTTATTTTTCTGAGCATTTTTTTTACCTTTTAAAAAAAAAATACAAAAATAGTGTAGTGTGTGTGTGTGTTTCTATTCATTTTGCTTCTTTTAAAAATAAAAAAAAAATAAAAATTCAAAAAACACTAAAAATTAGCTTTTCTGAAATTTGACTACTTAGTTTTTAAATCGTGCTCCTTGTGTTCGACCCTGGTCGCTATACCAGGTAAAAAGAATAGCGAAGACCGCTTACATTAATTTTCATCGATTTATCTTCTCTTAAGTGGTTTCAACAAATTTTTTCTCGTTGACCGAATTGATCGATTAAGGACGACAACATTGTGACATTATTTATCCCTCTCTCGACCGTGTGATTTTCGCGTCATCAGAATGGCGCCGTTGCCGGGGAGCACGGCTTTGTAGTCATTTTTCCATATTGTCTCTCTAAATTATAACTGTTTTCTGACACTCTCTCTTCTAATTTTTGTGCGAGGTACTGCGTGGAGAACTTGGAGTACACTTTTTGAGGACCCGCACGGGAAGAAGAGCAGGGAGAAGAAGAAAGAAGATGTCATTTATTTGAGAGAACAATATTTGTTGAATAATTTAGGATTTTGAACTGTGGACTTGGACATTTTTCGGGGTCTGTTTCGCCAAGTGCCGGTGCACTTGTTGGGACCTCACTGCTGTTTTCCGTGTTTTTGATTTCACGCCATAACTTGCTATCTTGATTCGCGCGGATTTGGCCCCTAGACTTAGGAATTTTTGTTGATTGTGACGTAAATATCTAAGCCCAACACATAATAGAATATCTGTTCCTATAGAACGTAATTGGACCTTACTAAAATTCACTGAAAAAGTTAGTCTAATTGGATTTGAGACCACGTGCCGTGAGGAGTCACATACAGCGCTGGCAGGACCCGTTGTGGCGGGCACCGAGTGACTCCCAAGATCGGACTCCGGACTTGATTCGGTTAGCTAACTATTGTTCTTCACGACAATAGAAGTTGCTTGTCTAAGGCCGATTTCTTCGTGCATCAATAGTTAGTTTATATTCTGTCTTTAATTTTATGCGCGGATCATATTGCATGTAGAGTGCTGGAGTAAGGTACGCATTTTCTATCTCTGCATGCATCATTGTGTTTGATCGTGCATTGGCTTTCTCGATCCCTCCCCTGTTTTTGACTCAAATTAATCAAAGAGGAAATCAGAAAGCTCGTTAGGCGGTTATTTCTTGAAAATATCCAAAAAAATCACAAAATCAAAAATTAAAAAAAAAAAATTGGGACTGCTAATTGAACTTGACTCTAAAATCAAACGTAATTGATTCACTTCATTGTATTGGGAGAGCAATTCCTCATTGTTTGCGCTTTTACTTGCTCGCGTACACACTAAGGAGTAGTGCCCAAATCCTATTCAAGCCTCCTAAGTGTTTGTACAACTTTTGTTTGATCACCTAACTCTTAAAATTGAAAAGATAAAGACCGAACTCTCACGGTCAGATTTGTGTTGAGTTGGTGAACTGAGGGTTTGCTTTGTGTTTTGTATGTCTTTGGTGTGAGTCGGTTACAATCATCTTCCTTTATCATTAGCAGTCACCTTCTGTCTCTACCCCACCCTCCCTCCCTTCTATCTCTCTCTTCGTTCCTACCTTTTCTTTCTTTCAGTCCCTTCCATCCCCCTTCAGTTTCTCTGATCACGATGGGCCACTTTCCATTCCCAGCCGAATTTTGCGGCTTCTTCATTTCACGCCCATCACTCCGTTCATTCTCTCGAGAGGTCGGAACCCCATCCGACTTCTCATCTTCTCCCTACCCACCCTCCCATTTGGGACGTGCCTGTGAGTGACACCCACAGAGACCAGATTGACCAAATACGAGATCCGGGTGTTCACCTAACTGAGATGAGAGTGCATCCCATAGGCGATCGAATAAGCAGTTGCGAGCTTTAGACAACTCTGTCCTAGGATGATGGATGAAAACCATGATCAAGAAGCCACTCCGCTTCTACTTTGAGAACCTTTGTTCTGGATTTAGAGTTAATTGATCTACTGCCTAAGTTTTTTGGGGAAATGCACGAGGAACCTTATTTGCATATTGATGAATTTGAGGAATTTTTGTGTATCACGATCATATTTGGATATCACTTCTGAGGACATGATGCTGATTACCTTCCCTTTCACACTTCAGAGTAGAGCCAAGACTTGGCACAGACGATTGGGAAGGAAGATTGCTACGTGGGGAGATTTACGATCATTGTTTTTGCAAAAATTTTACCCCCGACTTAGAGCCGAGATGATGCGGTCTTTTATTCGTGATTTTTCAGTTAACCCCAGAAGCCATTAATAGATACATGGTTGCAGTTACGAGAACTTTTGAGGCGATTTCCAGATCATGGATTTTCGATGACTGACCTTATCCATATCGCCATGAGGGGGAGGACCGCAGAGCAAATATCATATGTCATTACCTCGTGTAGTGGTTCACACCACTGTCCCGACTTGGATTTTGTTGAGACCATCTTGGATACACTTTCTGATCTTGCATATACACCAGACGATTTATTTGGGACAACACATGACGGAGAGATGACAACTGCTGAGTGTGTGACACACCATGCTGATCTTGATAGCACACACAAATCAGAGGATATGGATGCTACTACTTCTCATTTGATGGATGTGTTGCCTACTGTTGTGAGTTCTCAGAGCCGGATATGTGTGAGGACCAAATGAATTTACAGTCAGATTTGAGCAGTCCCGCTCTTTCACATAGAAGATTCTTCGATTCTAGATCTGCTAGGATCCCAAGAGATACATGAGGAGCCCACATTTCAGCCATCCTTAGAGTCTTTCCAGTATCCATACGTAGTTGATACAGTGTCTTGTCTTCAGGAGATCTTCTCATATTCGGAGATACATTTGGATTCATCTCAGCATAGAGAGTTTGATGAGGGACCGAATTTGGATTTTACGGAACTTGATAGTCCGTATTTGAGCTTGTGTCCTCCCATTTGATGAGGTCGATATATTTTTGGAGGACATGACATTTGACAGCAATTGATCCCCAATTTCCTGATGATTTGGCATTACTCCCCGAGGGTTATCTGCGGGAGGATGCCATGGACCATGTGTACTCGGTTTCAATTTCTGGGAGTGCATCCGATCTGTCGGATCACGAGACCGAGTATTTTGATATTTCTGATAATGAGTTTGATGATTCTCTCCTCGACGACCCTCGCGAGGATGACCCGATCTTTGAGGTATTCGATGATTTCACATGATTTGTCTACATTATATGCATCGGATATCAGCCTTTCTAGTGAGTCTCCTGATCATGATCTTCCATACTTATTCGAGACGGTGATTGACGTGGAGGATTCTCTGACCGATCCTTCCTTCTCCACGTTCGACTTCTTCGGTTCTGTCCTGTCACTCCATATAGACCTTGAGCCGACGATTTCTTTTGTGCTACCGGAGCCCGACTTCATCAGCCCATATCTTGATCCGGTAGCAAACACCCGCCTGACTGATTATCTGGGTGTTATCATTTACTCTGTTGAACTCGTCGTTATTCTCCCGCCGAGACTGCGACGACAGTACGGTATTCGTCTGACAGATGCCGTCCTGAACCTTGACACGGCGTTATCCTAACATTTGCGCCCAGCTAGGGGCGTAAACTCTAGCGCTCGTTGAGAGGCACCTCAACAATGATCACATCTGTATAGATCCATCTGTCCATATCATTCATCCATTCTTTCTCACACCCCTTATTCATCTCCTGATCAACCCAAAATTAGGGTGCACTTTACCCTAAGTATAGGGGGGTGTCCGACTCGTGATTATTCTTTTGATTCTTTTTACCTCTGTTTTGCTGCCTATACTTAGGGATATTTTACCCTAAGTATAAGGGGGGTAAACCCAGTACATTCTACCCCTCGGTTTTCCCTTTGTGTACAGTCTGCTATACTTAGGATTACTTGATCCTAAGTATAGGGGGATCACCGACTTCTATTGTATTCTTTTATTCGTCGTTGTAGTATACTATTCTTCTCACTTTTCTATACAAAGCACGAGTTATGTCTTTATTTCCAGCTCTTTGATCACTATGAGGACATAGTTCGAGCTAAGTATAGGGGGGTGTCGTATATATTGTATATATACTTTAGCCATAACTCGTACTTTCATATTTTAATATGGCTAAAATACTGTGTAAAACAAAAAAAAATAAAATAATAAAATAATAAAAAAATAATAAAAAAAATGAATAAAATAAAAATTAAAAAAAAATCCAACTGTGTATATACTTCTATAAATTACTCAAGATATAAATTCTTGCATCCTATTCTTGTAAAATAATCAACTCACTCTTGTGTAAATATGAATCTTATTCAAAAAAAAAAATCTCTTGTATATATTTCTAACTATTTGAAAAAAAAAAAACTTTTGCATGTGCATTTTTTTTTTCAAAAATCCATAAAAATTTCAAAAATTTGAAAATTGTTTCACAAAAAGATTTTTGTTTTCTCTATGCATTGTACATATTTTCTTGCATTGGCATGTGCATTTTTCAGGATAGTCTTGACGATTAAACTATGTCTGGAATAAATTTGAAGAATGGAGCTTAGTTGGACCTTAATCCACTTAATTTCAGAGGAATCTTATAAGATGTGGAGTTAAGACTTTTCAGGTCCTAGTGACTTAATTCTTTGGGTCCACACGACTATGAGCATATGTCATCTTGATGAGCCTAAGTAGAGCACTTAACAACACACGCATGACTCTTAGAGACAATGGCTTAACTTGCACCAGCACTTTACACATGGCTCTCCACGGATGAGGTGGTGAGGAGGCAGTTTCCTTTGGCTTGGGGTAGCATATGAGGGTAGTACTTCTAGGCGGAACCTCTCTTCTTCTTCTAGTGAAGGAAGTGCGTCTCAACTTGGTCTAGTGGTGATGAAGGCTAAAGACAGAAGCCGTGGGTTGCAATAAAGCTTCAAAAGAGGGATAGTCTACTGGCTCAAGAGGAAAATTTCTTGTATATATGCTGCACCATGTAGATATGTTGTAAAAAAAAAAAGAAAAGAAGAAAAAAATGCAAAAATGCAAAAAGAACTCCAAAAAAGTGGTGGGTCGGATTGAAAATTTAATAACCCCACCGGAGTGTATATAGTGAAATAAAGCAAAAGCTTATGGCATCCATGTTACATCTCATGAAGCTTGCAGCGGGAGACTTAGCTACACTGGCTGAGCTTCCAAAAGTCTATACTTCTTCCCCCTCTTCTTGAGCCGGTTGCACTTGAACTTAGAAGGGAATACCCCGCTTCTCGAGGAAAGAGTTGCTAGACCGAGGCATTAGAGTTACCAGGTTGGGGGAGGTTGTTTCTTTGTTACTTCTGAGGTGGGGAGCTACATATCACTTACACTGCATGGAAAGATTCATGGTCATTAGAGTTTGTGTATGTAGACTTGTTCTGATCTGGTTTATTGAGGAGTCTTGTCCATAGATTGGTGGAACTTAGAGGCTGTTAGGTTTTAAATCCACATCCCATTAAGGTTCCGACACACTAATAATCCAAAGGTCCGACAGAGCTCCAGACTACATTTTTATGAAGATAAGCTTAAAAGTCAACATTATTCTAACTTCTTTCCCTTTTCTTTTCTTTATTTTTGTTTTCACTTATTTTTCAAATAAGTGTTTGCTAAGGGACTAGCAAAGGTAAAGTATAGGGGAATGATGAATCCACGATTCACCGCCTTTATTCTTTTATTTTAGCTTCAATTTCTTAGTCAAACACCTGTAAATACCCATTAATTTCATAATCTTACCATTTTGCATGCATTTGTTAAAATTGCATTTTTAACACTTTTTGTACATAAATAAAAGAATAAAGAAGAAAAGAAAAAGAAAAGAAAAATAAAGGATGTAGTTATGCAATAAATACAGACTGACCCAAACCCCGAGAGAAGGTCAAGACTTGACCTGATCGACCAGGAATAAAGTAGGGGGAGATAGGGTCGTTTGTCAGAAAAATCAAAAATATCTTGTAAATACTTTTCATGTATATTTGTACAAAACTTACATTATTTTATTTGTACATAATTTGACCTCAAACTAATTATTTTTGTAAATAAAAGTTGTAAATAAAATTGTGTTGTAAATAATAAAAATATTTGTAAAATAAAATATTGTATATATTGCAAATAATTACACCCAGAAAAAGCCACAAAGTGATAATTGAAACATCAATTCCGGCTCCATACAAGCTCAAATTGAACCAAAACCACTTCCATAATGCTATAAATTAAATTATCTTTCAAATGGCTGTGGTTTCGTATTTTTTTGGAGTTACGGTTAAAAAGTTGGTTTTCTGGGGTGTATTGTGCAGTTTACCCATATATCTGTGTATATAATTTTTAATATTTATTTTTACTTAATGTATATATTATAAATATTGTTTTCAATAAAAATAAAAATTAAAAAATTAAATTAAAAAAAAATCTTGTATAAAAATTATTTCCTTATTTGCACATATGTATATTGTATTATATGTATAACATATGTATACAATTAATTTCCCTAAATAAAAATGATCAAAAAAATTAATTGTCTCACATTAATTAATTTAATTTATTTAATTACGAAAATCATATGTAATTATTTAATTTATTTGATTTATTTGAATTTATTTGGTTTAATAACTTGCCTTGTATATATGATTTTATTCCACACCATATATGGCCACCATTAAGGTGGCTAATTGATTTTGAATTAATTTATTAATTTATTTAATTTATTTATTACGAAATTCGTTTTTAATTAATTAATTATTTTATTTATTTAATTATTTTATTAATCCATCCAATAAACACATTCCTTTTTTGTAAATATTTTCCTTTTTTGATTTTTTGCCTCTTTTTAATGGGCTCCTCCTCCCTCATTCACATTTGATCGATCTTTGGCGGAGAGGAGCCCATTTTCCGAGAGGTTTCTTGTTGAAGAGGGTCCTAGCCTCCGATCTAGTCGTTTACAGCGGCTTGAGCTTCGTCGAGTCAATCATGGCTCCCTTCTTCCCAGTGAACTCCAGAGGCATCGCGAGAGTGACAGCAAGCGATCGCCCTTGTTGCAGTGAGGTGAGGAGGTGTGTCCGATCCCCGAGGTGAGATCCACTCTTTCTTGTCTTTTCCTAGGTAAATCGTAGGTTTAATTTTGCGTAGGAGTAGTGAATAGTTTTTAGATTAAAAATCATAAAAAAAAAACCATCACACTTTGTTCCGCTTCCGACACCGAATTTTTCATCTCACATCTTTATCATCACATTTCACATTCTACCTCACACAACCTTCCACCTCCGACCACGCACGGTGGTCGGAGCCACGGATCTATCTTCCATTTCGCGTATCCGAATCCATTCACAAATCCCTTTGTCTATAAATAAAAAATTAAAAAAATAACATAAAACTATTTTTCCTGTTCATCTCACATTTGTTTTTGCAGGGAAAATTAAAAAAATAAATTTTTTGTCTTCTATCTCTAACAATTTGTTTTGCAGGAAAATATATAAAAAAAAACTAAAAAAATTTTTCTCCTGTGCACTTACTGTTTACATTTGCTATTAAAAAAAAAAAACACATTTCTTTAACCTTTTCCTGCAGGTTAAATATAAAAACAAATAAAAACCATAAAAAAGAGGACTCTCTTGGATTTCTGACTACATCGTAGGCCGCCAGGCCAATCTGTGTTCCTTGAGTTCGACCCTGGGAGCTATACCAGGTTAATCCTATAGCAGGACCACTTCTTCTCTGTATTTTATTGATCTATCTGCATTTGTGGTTCATTTTCTTGATATTCTCCGTTTTTGTGATTGAGGTCACAACGACCATTTTCCGACCTTTTCCTCGATCGCATTCCTCGGGTTATCACTATTCCCCATTATTTCATCTTATTTCACTCTTATTCCTATCTTTATCCCATCTTACCTACCTTTATTTCACCTTATTCTCCTTATTCTTATCCTCCAACCGAACGGAGAATAGACCCTTATTCCCCTTATTCTCCATCCTTATTCCTGCTTATTCTCCTACCGAACGGGCCCTAAAAGAACTTTTCTAGACTATGGTGAATGACAATTAACCTTCTTTTTCAAAAAAAGATCAAAATCAACAAAGATACCAAACTTTACTCGAACAATTTGGTTTCGAAAGCAAAATGCACATGATCCCCCATGTCAAGAGGAACCGAGGAGCTTCGAACTGGAGAGCATCTCCACTACGAAAGCAAATCCTCTGATGTACGAGGATCTACTGTAAACCCGGATCACACCTCTGCCGCTCGATCAAGATACTGTACGAATCGCTCGATCTTGATCGAGCGGCAGGGGCACTTTTTGGGTGTACCGCAGATGATCTGCTCCCCTCCACTACACCAAATGTACCGATGGTTAATGAAGATGGACATATGATTGATGCCAACAAACAAAATCCACCGCAATTGTAAAAAATGGAGCAAGGTGGACTTTTAAATTAAATAATTATTAATTAAATTGTAAAAATAAATAGTAAAAAAACTAATATTAAAAAAAATAACCATCAATAGAAAGAGGTGAAGGTGCACGCGTCAGCAAGAGATGAAGATAAAGAGCTTTGACAAGTCGTTCTTCACGTAACAACATTTCGATTTGAAAGAATACTTTTGGTTGTCTTTGTTCATTACCACGGCTTCTTCTCTTGTTTTCTTTAAGGTGTCTACGGACTCCGGCTCCATCCGAAGATTGACGGATTCTGTCACGACCCACCCTATTAGTTGACACCAGTGCGACATTTAAAATAATCCGATCATCTTTACTATAATTAGCATGTCTAAAAAAATCCGACAGCAATTCCTCTATTTTATTAACTCCTAAACGCTACCCTGTACCTGAAATAGTTTATATAAAACTTTTCATAAACAAATCCACATCATTCACTAACACTATCATCCAAGTCATTATATGTATCTGTAATATCAAACACATTTCCGTTGTTCCTTATATACAACTGTCAGCTATTGTTATCACTCGGATACAACTCTTTTAACTTCCAAAAACATCAAGTCTTCTACGATATTAACTTTTTACCTGATGTACAAAAATTTACCTGAATATCACAGAGATGGAGTGAGGGTCCCAACTGTTAGCAAAAGACTTAATTCTGTCTCTTCTCCTATAGCTCCTTCTCGGGTGTGTTAGTAAATAATATTTAATAATAGAAGGTTGAGCCTAAACTATAAATGAACTTAGACCCAGTGAGTGGATCTCAAGCATTTAAAATAAAATAGACTACTTTTGAAACTAACTTTGCTTATCATATAAAACAAAATGTATTGTTACAATATGGCAACTGCACAAAAATATAAGCGAAAGCTATGTCGAGTAATGATGCTGTAAAGAAATTGAAATATCAAACAAACTAACTGAAATTGATTTACTAACAAGCTGTTGAAAATCTTGCAGAAATGAAAATGTCTGTTTTCCATCTGTTATAACGACACCACTGTAGTTAGCGTACTAAGTACATGAACATTGAAACAAACTGAATCATACGCGTAGACAGCCCCAAAGGCCAAAGAAAATTGGACCCGAACTCAACAAGTTGTCAAGACCAGTTTTTCTCGATAACAGACTAGAGACCTAAGCTTGAGACGTTACAGATTCATCGGCAGCTTATTGTTCTTCTAAAGTCCATGTTGCCTCCGGCTTTTACCAAAACCTTCATACAGTCCTTTGATATTCTTATCTCGGTTTGGATTTGTTCAGTGATTCAAACTTGAGTCTTTTCCAACCAATCGAGTCTACGGTATAATACATGCAGAAGATCCAGATGGGGTTAATTTTTAAACAAGATCCTCATCGTCAGATTCAGTAAACAAGCACTGGCGTCACTGATAATTGAGGATACACAGTACATCAAACTGATCAACTATCCAAGTTGGTAATCACCTCTATAATACGTAGATAACCATGGTGTCTGATAACAAAACGTGTGGATCTAGTGGGAGCATCGACGGTAGAAATCCAATCCACCTGTGTACCCCACGTACAGATAAGGTCGATGATACAAAAAACTATGGACATCACAATCAACCGGGCCATCTCGTTCACTGCACCTCACCTAATCTCCTTGATCACCATCAATGGTGCTACCTGCGAACATCCTTATTAAGTACTGCTATTCGACCGCCATGAAAGATCATACTGCAGCTTTGGCTCTTACGGAATCACTTGTTATTTGATCTCCACCATCTCTTTGTGCCTCTCTCTCCATTTGGATATTGTTCTGCAGGGATCTGGGCTACTACTAGGGGAGAAGATGAACTGGATCAGTCGCAAGATGATGCTGTTCGAAGTGACCTTCGGGGCGTACAGTGGCGAGCTGTGGGAGAGGACTCTTGTCTGTATCCTTTACGTCTACATATATATATGGTATTTGCTTTGATGTTTATATTCTGATGTTGTTTGTTGCCCAGACAAGAATACATATGAACTGGATCGGGTTAATTTAACACAAGCAGATGCCCTCGCCTTCTGGTTCCTCTGGCTCTTGTCCAAGGTTGTACTGGGTCTTGCCATGGGTATCTATGAGAGGTATACTTGATCCTTTATTTTCCCTTGGAGGAAATTATTTGTGTTTGCGATTATAAAGAGGACGTCTTACGTCCTTTCATGTCCATCTATCTCAAAGTTGACATTAATGCATGATGGCCTCTACCAGAAATATTGCAATCATTCGTAAATTTGCGTCAATGCACTCCACTTTACATGTTGAGTACAATAAATGGGCAAGGGAGCTTATCCTCGTCTGCTGCAGAGTGGATCAGAGCAGATTCTGCAGTAGTAGTGTTCGGAGCCGCTCGATCAAGATCGAGCGGTTCGTATGAATTCACACTTTTTGTGGATCCATACCGTGCGAATTCATGCGAACCGCTCGATCCTGATCGAATGGCTCTGGCCGCTGCTGTAGAATTTGCTGTGATCCACTCTGCAGCAGACGATCCACGGTAAAATGGGCAAAGGAAGAAGAAATCATTTCGGTGAGGATCGAGGTCGGGGTGTTTACATGAAGGTGGGGGGGGGGGGGAGATTATTCCCAAAATGAGGACGACATGAAAATATTGTTGATCAGGATAGGTATATATCGGCAAACCGTTTGTCGTTTCGTGTTCCGCACATGGCAAACGGTTCGCCATGCTACGTGGAATGACGGGAGGGGGTCGATACGTACAACAAATGGCTACATGTGGCACGAAAAACCGTTTGCCGCGTACGGAACACGAAGCGATAAACGATTTGCCGATATATACTCATTGTGAGTATTATTTTCAAACCGTCTTCATTTTGAGGATTATTTTACCAAGTAAATACTCCAATGTGGAGTAACTCATGGTCACCAACTCCACTTGACAATCCAACAATCATCATTTCTACAGTAAAACGAAATTTATATGCGTAATTAATTGCTTATGTAACAAATAAAACGTTGTATGGGCTTTTAGAAGTTTCAATAGGTTAAATCTCTCTGAGTAGTAACACACATCAAAAAATTAATTGAACAAGAAACGGAAACACCGAAGATGTCGAAAGCAAAACGAGCAAATTAATAACCGGTTTCCAAGCAAAGAAATCAACATATCTTATAAATCATTCTCAAATTTCACACGCACAAGTCATACATTATACAAAGCTAATTAAGAAGCTCATTAGCAATGGCGTTCAAATCGACCGCGATCCTCGTCGCTTCGCTCCTATGTGCCGCCGCATTGAGGATCCCCTCATCGGAGGCGACAGGTTCTCAAGTAGACCTGGACAAAGTGCGGACGAAGCCCTCGGTTCGACCCGATGGTCGCAGGGACCGGACGTGTTGGGAAAACCTGGCTGTGTCCCCCAAGTGCATCCAAACGATATCTTGGGATCTCACAACAGGAGGCTCTACTCGGGAGGACACACAATGTTGCGACCAGTACAACCAAGCATCATGGAATAGCGGGCGCGACTGCCTTGACTTGTTCACGGACCACGATAACCAAGTAGGTCACCGCGAGCTAGAGAAACGTAAGGCCGCCATCCGCGCGCACTGCAGGAGCGATTCAAGAAAACCTCCATGTTATGATATCAATTGTTGTAACTACAATGATTACTGCTATTGAAGACGAGATTAATTGCAGTCTTTACGATTATTAATACAATAAAGGTGCCTAATTGAGTTCTCAATGAAGCCACTTGCATGTGTAAAACCCCAAACAAAGGTCCCACGCCGTGGAACACAAAAATTTTTGGATGGGATAAATAGTGAGGAGCTTACTACCGAACAACTTGGGCTTAAGCATTTTGGGTGGTTGTCAACGGGTCCATTTGGACCTGATCCCAACAAGTTGTCAGGGTCAGTTTTCCTCGATAACGAATCGGGGACCTAAGCCCGGGACGTTACAAATGGTATCAGAGCCAAATTCTCTCTAATAGTGGAAAGGGCTACCCAAGAGGTGGAGCCGCCCCTAAAAGAGGTTGGAGGAAATGGCTATCCGGAACGTGCATCCGCCACTGTCACTGGAAAGAAGTGATGTGCCATGTCGCAACGAAGACGTTGCGAATATAAGTGGAGGAGGTTGTAAAACCCTAAACAAAGGTCCCACACCGTAGAACACAAAAATTTCCAGGTGGGATAAATAGTGAGGAGCTTACTACCGAACAACCCGGCTTGAACATTTTGGGGGTGGTTAATCGGGTCCGTATGGGCCCGATTCCAAGAAGTTGTCAGAGCCAGTAATGCCTCTATAACGGACCGGGGACCTAAGCTCGGGACGTTACAACATGTAATGGTTTTATATATTATGAAATAGTTTTGGCTGATAATCAATATTTCAACATGTTGTCACCTTGAACCAAAGATGCATATTTTTCGGATATTACGCACATGCTTTGGGGAATATATGTTCGTCCAACTGATGTTAGTACCATTTCTTTTTTGAGAAAACGAGTGTTCATTCATCGTATGGAAAAAGGAAACAGTCAGAGACCAAAAAAACCCTTCACTTTTTCAAGAAAGAGAGGATGATACAACAAAATGAATATATACTGATGTTTTTATTTTAGAATTCATAAATATATTATCTGTTAGCTAAAATATAGCGATGATATTATCAGTTGAAAAATTATTTCTTACTTGAAATTATCGATAAATGTCATATTCATTGTTGTACCATTAGATCCAGTTAATGAGCCGGGGGCCTACCTGCCCGGTCTGCACTTGGGTCGGGTTTGGGTTAGGAGAGTTGAGCAATGGGCTGGCTCGACTCGCCAAATAAAAAATATACATGTAGAATCTAGATATGACATTTATTAATATGATAAATTTCAAGTTTTTATAGATGCTAGTTTTTACATAAAATTTAATTGTTTGCATGTCAAGTAACATGCAAACTACTTATATTAGTTATATAAAGTATAAATGGTTGGTAATGAAAATCATTTATATTTATTAAATAATATTAAAAAATTTGATGAAAAATAAAATGAAATGGGCCATGTGTCGGCCCATGGCGAGCTTTGGATAGAAGTTTTAGAACCTCGGTCCGTTCGGTACGGCCCATAGGCAGACCTGCCCCGTATTTTGGTTAGGTCTATATATATCGTCAGTGACGACACATGTAAAAACACATATTAGCCGTTATTTTGTCAAAACTTTAAGTAATCATAATTGATTGTACAATTCAAAACATTACAACAAAATTGAACCAACACCAGGAATAAGTTAACATCTGTTTGTTGTATCTCTCATAGTTAAATATACAACAACAAATATTAATTATTTGTTGCTTGATTCCTTCAATTCATAATGATTATTGCATTCGTTGTTTGTATTCCTAGCAACAAATCATATAAAAATGATTATCGATTGATTTTTTCCAACCATTGCTAAATTTAGCGATTGTTAATATAAATTTTAAGTGATATATAAATAATAGTTATGAACCTTTAGCATCGAATATGGTTTGCTAATTACAAAAACACAAGTCGATTTTGTAACGAATAATATTCGTTGTTATATATATCGAATATTTAAGATCTGCAATATTTTGAAGGGAATTTTTTGCAACTTCGATAAGTAAATGAACATGAGTTTCTAAGTAACTTCTCAATCTCGTCTCCCTTAACATTTCGATGTTCTCGTACTAAATAAATTATCTCTGATAACAACTAATCATTCAAAGAATCTCTTGATATATATCTTCCGATGTTTAATATGCAATTGTTGCAAAGTTTATAGATATATTTTGCTGATTTGTAAAATATAAAATTTCGTTTCTACATCACCAGCAAGACAATTATATATCCAACTACAACAAAAGAGTTATAGTAACCAAAAATTTCTCGAGAACTTTTCTTCTAGCCGTTGCTATATCTGCAACGATTAGTACAAATTCTAATGAAATGTCTATACATAATAATTATTATATGAACTATCAACAATGAGTACGACATTCATTGTGAATTTCTAGAATCAAAGATAATTTTGCCATTAAAAACCATCTTCGCCATTAAAAACCTAATAGCCGAATGGTATATATAGAAAATTTTCATAGACCCAACTAGGGATGCAAACGGTTACTGATATATCCATATTCGATCTGACATCATATCCGTTTTTATACAGATTTTGACATCCGTATCCATTTAAGATGGATACGAAGTAGATATCATTTTGATATCCGCAAATATCTGTATCCGTATTCCTGTTTTCTTATATAAATATAGCCATATATTTATTTTTAATCATATTAATATAATTCTACACCTTCTTTAATCATATTTGTATAATTTTTACGATACAAACACATTTAGTAAATTTATATCATGTATTTTCCATCCAATTCATATATTTATTGAAGTCGATTCTATAGAGCATTTCTAACATTACTTGTATGCGATCAATATCCGTTTTACATCCCTATCTATTTTTATGGATATGGTGAGATAGTTTCGACATCCATCAATATCTGTATCCGCATCTGTATTCGTATTAAAAAACGGATAAGGATATGATAATACATATATCCATATACGTATCCGTCCGTTTGACTACACCCAACACATGTGATTGAAACTTATCAAAGGCAAAAACTATTGCTAGCGTTTCCTTTTTTGTTGGAAAAAAATAATAAGTACACACCCTGACGTGCACTAGCTTATCATATTTTTACAGCTTGCAGGATGTAAAGACTACGTTCAATAATCATGCGATAAGATAAAAAATGTAATGTCCCGAGCTTAGGTTCTCGATTCGTTATCGAGGAAAACTGCTCCTAATAACTTGTTGGGTTCTGACCCAAATAGACCCATTGAGAATCACCCAAAATATTTAAGCCAAAGTTGTTAATTAGTAATCCCCGTCACTTATAAACCACACCCACACTTCGTGAGTTTTAGATGTGGAACTTTGTTGGGGGTATGGGTGTTACAACCCCTCCTCCACTTATATTCGCAACGTCCTCGTTGTGACATGACCCATCACTTATTTTCAGTGACAGTGAAGGTTGCACGCTCCGGGTAGACATTTCCTCCTATCTCTTTGCAGGGGTGGCTCCACCTCTCGGGTAGGCCTTTCCACTATCAAAGGGAACCCGCTCTGATAGCATTTGTAACGTTCCAGACTTAGGTCCTCGGTCAGTTACGAGGAAAATGAGTCCTGATAACTTATTGGGTACGGACTCAAATGGACTCGTTGGCAACCACTCAAAATGCTTAAGTTCAAGTTGTTAAGTAGTAATCCCCATCACTTATAACTCACTCTCACACTTTGTGAGTTTTAGATGTGGGACTATGTTTGGGAGTATAGGTGTTACAAAAAATCAGCTTCTTATTTTTTATGATCTTTTATATTTTGTGTACTTGTAATCAAGCCTATAGATGAACATACATGCACATATATAATCTTACATGTAGTAGATAGATTAGTTCAAGAAAATATTATTTTTCCGAGAGCTAATTGATTAATCCAAGTGATTTGAGCTATCTGCTTCTAAGACTATCTATGACTAATTGATCAACTCAAGTAATATGATTGATCAACTTTAGCTTTTATTTATGACCATATCAATCGACCATCAGATCTGATGGATCACCAAGTGATCCATCAATTATATTTTTGATCGATCAACTTTAGTTACTACTTATGTTAATTTCAAATGAGACCTCAAAAAGTATGAAATTGATTGATCAGTCCTAGTAACTTGAACCACTCTTGACCAACTATTTGAGAGTGAGCTGAGCTCAGCCCGAGCCCGAGCCTGAATCCGTAGGCCTTGAGTTTGGTGTGGTTCATTGATTTAAAAAAAACTCGAGCCACGAATTGCCCACAACTCGACGAAAGCTGACGAGTAAAATCTTTCATGGGTTGAGCCGTATTGAGCCTAATGCTCCATTGTATCAACAAGGGGAGGAGGAGGAGGGAGGGGGTGCTGGTGTTGGAATCGGAAAAGGTGGCAACGATATGAGGAGGGAGAGGTGACGGCGAGAGTTGGGAGACACAAGCTAGAGGGAGGTGGTGGAAGATGAGGAAGGAGTAAGAATAATATATCTCATAAATCCTGTCTAGACGTTTTTGGAGAGCTAGAAATTCATTATCGTGAACTTTCTGATTTTAAATATAGACATGATTTTGTCATGGATGTCTTTGGTAATGTATTCATGCATGCCGGGGTTGCTTTAAAGAAAGAAGCACCTAAATTATTTGACCGATCCGGAAGAGGAGAGATCGACACTCAGACCAGCAGATGTTTTAATATTTGGATCATGGACTCGAGGGAAAGATGCATATGTTGATTTGATTGGAGTATCTCTATTGGCAGATCCGATAAGGAGTGATTCTATTGCGGGATATGCTGCACAGAAAGCTGTTTCAGCTAAAGTTGCTAAGTATGAGAAGGCTTGTATTGACAGTCAGCATGTATTCATCTCTTTTGGTTTTGTTAACTTTCGGTTCTAAGCAACTGAAGCTGTAAAGCTTCTCAAGAGGGTACAAAAAATTATGCATAGCAATGTTATGGTTCTCAGGTCTATGCATGTTGTGTTTTGTGGAATTGGATTTGCCATTTAAAAAAATTATCGACGTAGCTTGTTGCCCGTCTCCTATCAATCTCTATATAATTAGTTATAGGATGAGGTTTGTATGCTGTTGAGAAATAAAATTCTTTTGATCTTGTAAAGGCCAGTAAGGAGGTTGGGTGTAAATATGAATTATAGATGAAAGATAGTTGGGGTAAAAATTTGAACCACAGAGAAATCAAATTGCAAACACGGACAAAACAGATAAGAATACGCGCTCTAAGCGCGTCCATTTTCCTCCAAAAACGAACCATTCTGGTCGTCCAAAACGAGTCGGATTGCGATGTGAGCTGCGACTTCGAGCAATCCGGCGAAACGAACACGTTACTTAACACCGGCTCTAGCCCAATTATGCAGTGTGAAGAGTCAAACATGGCTACGCCGCTTCCTCCTCCCCTGCCGGAATTCGATCCAATCAACGACCGCCGCGTGTCAGCCGTGAAGCTGCTCCTACGGCTTCTCCCGGGCCTCTGCCTCCTCTCCATAGTATGCGACTACACTCGCATCGCCGGAGCAAGCTTGCTTCCATGCTTCATGGGCTTCCAACTCGACGTGATCCTCTCCATTTTCTACGCCGGTACCGCGCAATCCACCTCCGTCGACCCGCGCCTGAGACGGGGAATCGGAGAGCTCTTGCCTGTCGTGTTTTCGTATCGAATCCTGTCTCTCGCCTCTGCGATCCCTCTGAAACCGAAGCTGGTTGGCATGTTCATGGGCACCGCTGAGATCTACGTTCACGCGATCTGGTTCGACTGAGACCCTCTACGATCCGGCGGAAGACGGATGAGGTGGTCTTGACTCTTGCTTGCCGTTGTTCATACTGAGAGCTGGCATTTGGTTGTAGTAGCATATTTAACACCGGATTTTTTTATACTATGCATTTTAATCAAGATCGGTGTTCACATGGTTCTTAAACACTGAGTCCTCTTAAGAACAGTGCAGAAAGTCCAAATTAAATATATTTAAATTGCAAAAGCTCAAACACCGGACGAGATTACTTAGTAATTACCTGTAGCGCAAACCTTTTTTTTCCCTTTGGAATCGTCATTCCTTGGCAATCTTTCTAATTTAAAAGCAACAGTCGGGTTATTAAGTTCGTCAGAAATCGATGGGGAAATTTCGAGTCACAGAATCGAGACGAAGTTACTGGTACAACACCTCAGATCTGATGAGGAGATGTTGCTCCATACGCGTGGAATTCAGACCAACAGACTTTGCTATAGCATCCGGAGCTGCTCGATCAAGATCAAGCGATTCGCATGAATTCGTACGATCGGGCTCATAAAAAGGTGCGAATTCATTTAAACCGTTCGTTCTTCATCAAGTGGTTCAAGCGCTGCTGCAGAGTCTGCTGGCCAACAGACAATCCGCTCCCGCACAGTTGACGTTAAATTGCCTCTAATTTTCGATAAGTATGACTAATAAAAAGAGATGTGAAACCCTACACGATGTCACGGTATAATAAATGCCCACCTTTCAATGATGATGGCTTTCAAACCACAAATTGCAATGGAACTGTTTGCGGTCTGTCGGCAGACTATTTTAATATAGGGTTGTTTACATTTACGCTCTTATATTTTGTATTATCAGCTTTCATGTATGTCCCTGTATTCTTATAAAATGCATAATTCTATTATCATTTGCGTTCCTGTATGATTATGTTCTTTCGTAATATCGATCACCTTGTTTATCTTAAAAAAAACGAAACTATGAATTTTCACTAAAAAATATTATATTGAGATATAGTGCTGGTTTTTTTTTCAAAATTCCTCGCTAAATTAATCGTTGTTAAATATATAACGACGATATTATTCATTTCGAAATGATTATTCGTACTTAAAGTTAGCTGTTGGCACAAAAATCCCCGAACCACTGAGGTAGAAAATAAATCACAATGTCGTTGTCCTCAATCGCTCAGAATGTGTCAATCAAGAAAAATGAACCACAGATGAAGATAAATCAATAAAATACAGAGAAGTGGTCCTGCTATAAGATTAACCTGGTATAGCTCCCAGGGTCGAACACAAGGAACACAGATTGGCCTTGCGGCCTACGATGTAGTCAGAAATCCAAGAGAGTCCTTTTTTATGGTTTTTATTTGTTTTTATATTTTTTTTTAGATTTTTTTTAAATGATGAGAGAAATAAGAGAAAGTAAATACAAGGGAACTTCAACAATTTATACAACACTCCAAAAATAATGCAAAAATTAAGGAAAAATGGTTTTTATGTTTTTTATGTTTTTTACTGTTTTTGGTGAATTTTTGGAATTTTTCTAATGGGTAAATTATTTATTAAAAATCAAACAATGCAAAGAATAGAGGGTACTGTCCAGCAAGGCTTAAGATCCAAAAATAAAATAATTTTGGATCTCAAAAAGCCCTAAAGGTAATTTTCCTATAATCTAGAAAGAATAAGGAAAATTTAGGCACCCTAATTATTGTTTTTGGATTTTTAATTAATTTATTACAATTTTTATGAGTTTTTAGGGGTTTTTCAATTTTTAAGGTTTTTAAGTGATGAACAGTAGCCAAAATTGGCTAGAAAATCAATTAACAAGTAAGAAACATTATCTAATTTTTTTAGAATTTTTGGTGGAGTTTTTATATTTTTTTGGTATTTTTAAAGTCAAACAGTAGCAAAAATAAGGGTTTTTGAATTTTTAAAAATAATAAATGAAATCAAAAATGTCCCCAAAAATCATAGAAATTTCTACACCATGGCAGGAGCCATGTGTCAAAATCTCATTGGATTTGGAGGTCGTTTGATATTTTATTCAAAAATAAAGGTGGGGCACTGTGCACAGGGACCTAAGTGCAAATACCCAAAAGTTCTGGGGTCCTGGTGCAAAATACCCAGCAACACACGTGCCAAGCACGTGCCTGGGGCACTCAAGGACCAAATGGTAAGAAAAATAAGTCCCAAGGACCTATTGATAACTCGTATCAAAAGTCCAGGGGGCTCGGTTGCAATTTACCCAAAATAATTCGCACATGTGCAAAATCAATGCTCACAGGGGTATATATGCAAATAAACAAAACTTTTTATTCAATAAATAACATCCAGAACTACAGGGCATATCTTGCAAATAACCCAACAAAACACGTGACGAAGCACGTGGGTCTCTACTGGCGGGGGTATAAATGCAAATAAAATTAAGCGCGAGGTCCAGAATGCAAATAACCCAGAAAATAAACAACTTGAATTAAAAGTTACAGGACTAAAATGAAATAGAGCAAACAGAGGGGTCTAGGAGAAATTTACCCCTTTTATTATTATCAACGGCCCGATGGTGACGCGTGGATGATCGGACGGCGGAGAACAAACGCGCCTTCAACTAAGGAAGCGCTGGCCTGATCTGACGGCTGGTGTGCGTCCACGTGGGTGATCGGACGGTGGAGATGCAACGTGGTTCTTCGAAGGAAACCAGGATCAGATCGGATGGTCGAGAGAGAGGCACGTGGACGATCGAGCGGTCCTGGGCTCCTGCGCCTCTCTCCTCGGCTGCAACGGTCCGGATGAGATCCTCAGATGGATCGACGGCTGCTGCTCCTCCAAGGATGGACGCTCAGGATTAGAACTGGAGCGAGGTCTTCATCGGACGGCTCTGGAAGATGGAGGAAGAACTGATGGCCGGCGAACTTCGCCGGCCTCGTGCATGGACTCCGGTCCTCCTCTGCTGCGCCTGAAGGTCGGAGAAGATCCGGCGTGAGGTTGCGCAGCTGCTGCGGGTCTCCGATGCCTCGGTCGAGCCCTGGAAGGCTCCGGCGAGGTCGGCGGAGAAGAAGCTCCTGGCTTGAAGTTGGGAGGCCTCAGACGCCTCCCTTTGGACCTGCAAAGTGGTCAAGCAGCTTCGCGGGTCGAGGGCAAAGTGCCTCGACCCGGTTAGGTGGCGTGAAGGTGAACGGTGCGGTGGGGCGGAAGAGCTCCGGCGAGGTGGAGGCGGTGGAGCTCGACTCCCAGATCCTGTGCGATCTGGGTTGAGTGAAAGTGCGTAGAAGGTGCGTGAGGGTACGGCGGGGATGATGATCGGGTCGAGTGGTCGAGATATTGCGTGAGATGGTCGGAATCGGAGATGTACGTCGGAGCTATGATTTGGGCGAAATCAAAAATTACGCTAAATGGAAGGTCTAATCGGATACCTGATGGATGCTGGAGACTGTGCTGGAGCGTGGCTAACTCCGGGTCGTAGCTTCGAAGGGCGTCAAGGCCTGAAGCTCGATGCTCAACGCCGGCGGCGGAGCAAGGACGGCGAGAATCGCCGGATCAATGGATTCGCTTCCTCGCCTCACTGCAACAAGGGCAGACGCTTGCTGTCACTCTCGCGAAGCCTATGGAGGTCACTGGGAAGGAGGAGAAGGGCCAAAGATGGGGCGCGGAGGCGGCGGAGGTGCGAATATATAAAGTGACAGGGGCGTTTAGGGTTGAGGAGCGACAGCGATGGAAAGCATGGATTTGATGGCGAAGGATCCGGCGAGGGAGAGGGATGAACGGCGAAGAATCCGGGCGTGGGATATGCGTGGGAGACAGCCTGGATGCGCGTGGGAAATTCGGAGAAGGCGGGGCGGCGCGCGTCGTCCAGAATAGGAAGGAGTCCGCGGGGGAGTTGACCGGGGTCAACAGTCCCCCGTGGACCAATCAGGAGCGGCCACGTGTGCCCGAATTTTGTTTATTTATTTTAAGGCAGAAATAGGTCGAATTAAAGAAAACTCAAAACATGAAATATTTTTCTTTTATTTTTTTCTATTTTTTGGTGATTTTTATTTAATTTTTGGACATAAAAATAGGGTAGCTCTATATATAGGTATATGTACACTATATGGATTTTTATTTTTGATTTTTTATTTGTTATTTTTATGTATTTTTATGCTCATTTTGTATTTTATTTATTTACAAGATAAAATGAGGAATAAAAGAATATTTTTATTTTATTTTTATCACTTATATACAAGAGTGTAATAAATGGTTGAATACATTTATATACATGGTATTTATACAATGTATTTTTGTATTTTCAATTTTGTAATTTTTTATTTGATTTTTGTTTTGTTTCTTGTTATTTTATATATTTACAATATGTAACATAGAATATTTACAAAAAGTTTAGAAAATAATTGAATTTATTTACAAGGTTAAATAAATACAAGATGATGGTTTGTACACATGGTGAAAGAAGGGTATTTTTGAATTTTTGATTTTTATCTTTTTATTTTGTTTTGAATAGCTTCTGAATATACACACAATATGGACAAACATATTTTTGGGTGAGGAAAATATAAAGTTTTATTTATTTACAAATATACACATATGAGCTCCTATCTCCCTCTACTTTGGCTTTTATGCGGTCAGGCCCATGCTGAGCCCTCCCTTGGGTTAGGTTGCTCAATATTTATTCTAAATATTTCCCTCTTTTTTTCTTTTTGCTCTTTATTCTTTTATTTTGTGCACAAAAACATGCTAATTATAGGTTTTTACACAATGCATGCTTTTGGTATTTATTTGTATTTACACATATCTACATGTATTTGCAAAGGTTTTTGTAGCTAAAATAGAAGAATAAAGAGTGATGAATGGGTATTCATCACCCCCCTATGCTTAACTTTGCTAGTCCCTTAGCAAACACTTATTTGAAAAAGAAGTGAAAAAGAAAGAAAAAGAAAAAGAGGATGTACATGGATCAAGGTTGACTTATTAAATTTTCCTTCATTAAATTGAAATATGGAGCTCGATCAGATCTTTGGATTATTAATGTGTCGGAACCTTGTTTGGACTTAAGCTTAAAACTCAACAGCCTCCAAGTTCCACCAATCTATGGGCAAGACTCCTCAATAAACCAGATCAGAACAAGTCTACATACACAAACTCTAATGACCATGAATCTTTTTCTTGCGGTGTAAGTGATATGTGGCTCCCCACCTCAGAAGTAACAAAGAAACAACCTCCCTCAACCTGGTAACTCTAATGCCTCAGTCTAGCAACTCTTTCCTCGAGAAGCGGGGTATTCCCTTCTAAGTTCAAGTGCAACCGGCTCAAGAAGAGGGGGTAGAAGTATAGAGTTTTGGAAGCTTAGCCAGTGTAGCTAAGTCTCCCGCTGCAAGCTTCATGAGATGTAACATGGATACCATAAGCTTTTGCTTTATACTCCGGTGGGGTTATTAAATTTTCAATCCGACCCACCACTTTTTTGGAGTTCTTTTTGCATTTTTGCATTTTTTTTTCAAGACTTCTGTACAACATATCTACATGGTGCAGCATATATAAGAAATTTCCCCTTGAGCCAGTAGACTATCCCTCTTTTGAAGCTTTATTGCAACCCACGGCTTCTGTCTTTAGCTTTCAACACCACTAGACCAAGTTGAGGTGCACTTCCTTCACTATAAGAAGAAGAGAGGTTCCGCCTAGAAGTACTACCCTCATATGCTACCCCAAGCCAAAGGAAACTGCCTCCTCACCACCTCATCCATGGAGAGCCATGTGTAAAGTGCAGGTGCAAGTTAAGCCATTGTCTCTGAAAGTCATGCGTGTGTTGTTAAGTGCTCTACTTAGGCTCATCAAGATGACATATGCTCATAGCCTAGTGGACTCAAAGAATTAAGTCCTTATGGACCTGGAAAGCCTTAATCCTAAGTCCTACAAGGTTCCTCTTGAAGTTAAGTGAATTAAGATCTTATTCAAGCTCCATTTCTCAATTTAATTCCAGGCTTAGTTTAAATGTCAACTCTCATCCAGGAAAAACTATATACATATATGTACACAAGATGCTATTTACAAATATTTTACAATAATGCAAAAAATTTTTTTTTGAAAAATGTTTTGAAATCATGAATGAATGATGCATGAAGTGCAAGTTTTGCAAAAAGATATTTACAAGCATTTACACAAGATTTTTGCAAACTTTTGATTTTCAAAACATTTTGGAAAAAAAATTGTACTATATACATAATTTTGATACAAAATATTTTACACAAGCTTTACACAAAAGATTTTTGAAATCATTTTTACAAAAATACTTTGTACACTAGCTATGTCTGTGCAAGAATAAAAGAGGTTTATGTACATGAAAAATTTTAAAAATTTTGTGATTTTTAGCCATTTTATTTATTAACACACTCACACAAAGTATGAGTTATGGCTAAAGTATATATGAAATATATACACACCCCCCCTATACTTAGCTCGAACGATGTCCTCAGAGTGATCAAGAGCGATGAAGAAGACATAACTCGTGCTTAGTAAAAGGGAAGTGAAAAGGAATGGCTAAGTACAGGAACGAATAAATGAATAGAATGAGAGGAACTCGGTGGTCTCCCCCTATACTTAGGATTAACTAATCCTAAGTATAGCAAGCTGTACATGAAGGGACGAGTGAAGAATATACAGAATCTGCCCCCCCTATACTTAGGGTAAAATATCCCTAAGTATAGGCAGCAAAAACAAGAGCAGAAAGAATGAAAAGAATACTCGCAGGTCCGACATCCCCCCTATACTTAGGGTAAAGTACACCCTAAGTATAGCATAATCACAAGATGAGAGATGGGATGTGGGACTAAAGAATAGAATGATATGGACAACTGGATCTATACAGGCGGAGGAATAGTGAAAATCAGGCGTGAGATGTAAAAGATGAGAGTCAAAAGACCACATCTCACGCAAAATGAATAGCGGCAATAATAACGTCCCGCGGCTCATGATCTAGAAATGGTTTGAGCCGCTGGCCGTTCACTCGGAAGGTACTCTCAGAAGATAACTCAGATATATCAATGCTACCGTTATCGTGTACCTTTCTGACCAAATAGGGTCCTTTCCATTTGCTCTGTAGCTTTCCTGGAAATAGTCTAAGCCTTGCATCAAACAGCCATACTTTCTGTCCAATCTCAAAATGCTTGTGGCTGATATGAGAATCATGCCACTCTTTGACTTTCTCCTTATAATGTAGGCTGTTTGAGAAAGCTGCATCTCTAAGTTCTTCCAAGGCGGCTAACTCTGCCCTCCTCTGGTCTCCTATACCATTTGGATCCATAAGAATATCTGTGACTGCCCAAAGTGACTTGTGCCTCAGCTCAACTGGTAGGTGACAGGGTTTGCCATACACGAGGCGAAAGGGAGATGTACCCAATGGTGTCTTGAAAGACGTCCGATATGCCCACAAGACCGAGTCCAAAAGCTGTGACCAATTCTTTCGGTCAGGGCGGACGACTTTCTGCAGAATATTCTTGATCTCCCTATTCGACACTTCGGCTAGACCATTTGTCTGTGGATGATACGGTGTAGCAACACGATGATCTATGCCGAACTCGCTAGCAAGTGCCTTCACCTGGTCGTTGATGAAATGAGATCCCCCATCAGAAATCAGAACTCGTGGAACCCCAAACCGCGTGATGATGTTCTTCCTCAAAAATCTGCAAACTGTCTTTGCATCTGCGGCTCGGGCGGGGATAGCCTCAACCCAACGACTAACATAATCTACGGCCAACAGAATGTACTCAAATCCCTGACTCTTAGGGAATGGACCCATGAAATCGATGCCCCATGCGTCAAAAACCTCACAGAAGTGAATGGGCTGCATCGGCATCATATCACGTTGTCCACAAGTGCCCATCCTCTGACAGTCAGTACACCTCTTCACGAACTCATCTAAGTCCTTGAAGAGGGTAGGCCACCACAAACCGGACTGGAGCACTTTCTGTGCCGTTCTCCTCCCCGAATGATGTCCTCCTGCCTCAAGCTTGTGGCAGTAGGTGAGGACACTATGGTGCTCCTCCTGAGGAATACACCGACGCCAGATGCTATCCCCTCCTTCGTGGTAAAGGATGGGATCCTCCCAGTGGTAGGACTTGGCCTTTGCAAGGAAGGTCTCAATCTTCTGCTTGGGCCAATCTTGTGGGACTTTCCCAGCAACGAGAAAGTTCACAATATAGGCGTACCACGGGAGTGAGGCGATAGCAAGGATCGCCTCATCTGGGAAGGTATCACAAATGGGATCAATCTGCTCTGTCTCCTCAGGCTGCTCTAATCGGGATAAATGGTCCGCCACCACATTCTTGACTCCAGGTTTATCCTTGATCTCAATGTCAAACTCCTGGAGTAGAAGGATCCATCTAGTAAGTCTGGCCTTGGCATCCTTCTTTGACATGAGGTACCTGATGGCGGTGTGATCTGTGTACAAGGTCACTCGGGATCCAATGATATATGATCTGAATTTATCTAGGGCAAACACTACTGCTAGCATCTCCTTCTCTGTGACTGTATAATTCCGCTGGGCGGAATCCAATGTGCGGCTAGCATAGTGTATCGCAAATGGTACTCCATCCCTCCTCTGTCCTAGCACGGCCCCTACGGCAAAATCAGAGGCGTCCGTCATGATCTCAAATGGGAGAGACCAATCTGGTGGCTGAAGGACAGGAGCCTCAATTACACACTGCTGGAGAGTCTCAAAGGACGAAAGACACTTGTCATCGACAAGGAACTCGGTGTCTTTCGTCAAGAGGTCAGTCAACGGTCGGGCAATCTTGCTGAAATCATGAATGAATCTTCTATAAAAACCAACGTGCCCCAGAAATGACCGTAACTGCTTCAGATTGGACGGTGGTGTGAGTTTCCTAATGACATCGACCTTGGCCGGATCAACCTCCATGCCTCTGTTGGAGATAATGTGGCCAAGCACCGTCCCTTGAGTCACCATGAAGTGACTCTTTTCCCAAGACAGAACCAAGCGGGTAGCAATACATCGCTGGAGCACTCGGTCTAGGCAGTCAAGACAGGAATCGAATCCGTCGCCGTAGACCGAGAAGTCGTCCATGAAGACCTCCAAACACTCCCCTACCATGTCCGAAAATATTGACAGCATGCATCTCTGAAAAGTCGCAGGGGCGTTACATAGCCCGAATGGCATGCGTCGAAAGGCGTAAGTACCGAAGGGACAGGTAAAGGTGGTCTTCTCCTGATCCTCAGGAGCGATGGCCACCTGGTTGTAGCCCGAGTACCCATCTAGGAAGCAATAATGGCTCTTCCCTGCCAGTCTCTCAATGATCTGGTCAATAAAAGGCAGGGGGAAATGGTCCTTCTTGGTGGCCTGGTTGAGTTTCCTGTAGTCAACACAGACCCTCCAAGAGGTGGGTACTCGTGTAGCAATCTCCTCTCCCGACTCACTGATCACAGTCGTGATGCCCGTCTTCTTGGGCACCACATGCAAGGGGCTAACCCACTTGGAGTCGGAAATGGGATAAATAAAATCTGCACTCCACCATTTTGATATTTCCTTCATAACAACCTCTCTTAGGTTGGGGTTCAGTCGCCGCTGGAACTCACGCGACGGCTTCGCCCCTTCCTCGAGATAGATATGGTGGGAGCACAATGAGGGACTGATCCCATGGAGATCTGCTACGCTCCATCCAATTGCCTTGCGGTTCTTTTCAAGAACCTCCATCAGACGGGATTCTTGTTCTCCAGTCAGATCGGCAGAGATGATGACTGGGTACATCTCAGACTCTCCCGCAAGGAATCGATACTTCAGCGAAGTAGGGAGCGGCTTTAGCTCTGGACAGCTAGGTGCTGGCAAATCTGGCTTCTGAAGAAGATGTGTGTATGCGGACAATTCTGCCAAATTTGCCTGGGAGAATGATAACGAACTCTCACAAACTGGATCTGGAGAAGGCGGGTCCTCTACATTGTCTCTGTTCTGCTCTACCTCTACCTCCTCCTCATCTATAGGCTCAGGTGGATCCAGATCTGGCATCTGATCGTCACAATCTGCCCAATCAGATTCTGAATCCGAGGGATCTATATCAGACTCG
Organism: Ottelia alismoides; assembly: GCA_037367405.1. Lineage (NCBI taxonomy): Eukaryota > Viridiplantae > Streptophyta > Magnoliopsida > Alismatales > Hydrocharitaceae > Ottelia > Ottelia alismoides. The sequence continues at coordinate 591,048 of JAZKJV010007683.1, forward strand.
GTGGCATCAGTACCACCGGAGAACAAGGTGGCATCAGCACCACCATCACTGGAAATCGTGTCGCGATCAAGGTCCGACTCTGCCGACTCAATAGTATCCTGAACCAGGGCTGTGCTCTCCAGACTATCCTCTGCTATCATCTCTGCATCAGCTGTATCTGAATATGAGAGGATGGTCTGTGCTACAGGATCTGCCCAAATTGCCTCATCATCTGTGATCACAAAATCACAGTCCTGGTGGATGTCTGGCTCTGCGTCTATCAGCTGCTCTGAATCTGTACTGCTATGTGAGCGGGATCTGGATCTGGCTCTGTGGTCCTTAACCGTCTCTATTTGTATGCTCTCGCCCTGGACGCGAAAGTACACCTTCCCACTGTCATGGTCAGTCACTGCCTTGGCTGTGGCCAAGAACGGGCGACCGAGGATGATGGGGGAATCGGTCAACGAGTCAGGGGTCTCCATGTCCAGCACTACGAAGTCCACGGGGAATTGCAAACCCTGAATCGTGACGACAACGTCTCGCAACAACCCCTTTGGCCTCTTGACAGACCGATCAGCAAACTGAAGGTATGTCCTGCTCTGTCTAAGAGTGCCCAACTCTAAGTGGTCGAGAAGGGCTGCCGGAAGAAGGTTGATCGACGATCCGCTATCTAAGAGAGTACGGTCGAACCTCTGCTCACTAATCTGACATCTGACATACGGGGCCCCTAAATCTGGCCTCTTAGTCGGCAGATGGTTCTGGATCGCGTAACACGTGGCTTTTGTTAGCACATGAATTTCTGCGGTCTTGCTCCTCTTCTTCCTCCTGACTGTGGTCCTATCTCTTAGGGATCGCTGAAGAAGAGGAATGTGCTGCAAAGCCTCATTGAGGGTCAGCTGGATGTGAAATCGGTCTATCATTCCATGGCTGAACTCCTCCTGCTCTCTCTTTTTTGGATCTTTTTCTTTTTTCTTCCCCTTCCCCAACTCAAGGGCTCTAGGAAAGGGGATCACAGGGTCCTTCTCAGATGAAGGACTAGGAATAGGCCTAGACGATTCGATGACTGGATCCTCACAAACATCATTCACCACAGTGGGATCAGAAGAAACTAAACCTTTTCCTTTATTCAAATCAGAGTTCCGAGATACATTCATGCGAGGAAAGACAACATTTCTATCAGAATAAATGTTGGTGGCCTCAGTACCACCTCTAGCTGGCTCTACAACTAGACGTCTTGCGGCCTCAGTACCGCGAGCTGGCTCGGCTCTGCTGGTGGCGTCAGTACCACCTCCTCGATGTGGTGAAATGGCGGCCTCAGTACCGCCGGTGGAATCAACATCTCGGGTGGCCTCAGTACCACCCTCATCAGGATGTGCGGCTTCAGTACCGCTCTCCTCTTCCTTATCTGGCGCTCTAGATGGATCCTCGTGTTGCCGCTCAGATGAGGCGCCTCCTGCTGGTCTTCTACCGCTCCTAAGTGTGACAAAATCAGCATCAAATAGATCCGACGAGATAACATCAAATGAGTCACTAGAAGTGGTAGGCTCAGTGTGAACTACCTGCTCAGATTTCCTCTTCAAGTTATTCGGATTAGGCTCGATCTGTGCAGGGATGGCGGCCTTCCCTCTCATCAGGTCCCGCATCTCCTGGCGGAACTCGTCCATCTCCCGTCTAAATGTAGCCTGCTGCTCTGTGAAGAGGCGGGCTAGATCATCCATGGCGGGGCTCTCATGGGAGCCCGACGGGTTGCCTCTCTGATAATGAGGCTGCTGGACCTGGTGCTGTTGTGGCTGAGAGGGGTAAGAGGAATGATGCTGCTGCTGGTGAGCCTGCTGCTCACGTCTCCAATTCTGTCCCTGCTGCTGATAGGGACGAGATACGAAGGATGATGGCTGGTGTGGCTGGTATGTTGGGGGCTGCTGGTGATCTCTCTGCTGGGAGTACTGCCCTCCCTGACCGGCTGGCTGCTGTTGGGACTGGTTTCCCCCATTCCCCCACCTGAATCCGGGATGGTCTCGTCGGATTCCAGGCTGAGGCTGGTCATACCAAATCCCGTTGACATCCATCAACGGTTCCGCATCGTAAGGGGCTGGTGGGAGTACATCCAGAGGCTGATCCGGCTGATATACCACCATCTGTAAGTCTGGAGATGGTGGTGACTGGTAAGAGGGCTGCTGCTGCTGGTACGGATCCGCCTGTACAAGGTGAACTTGTCTAGGCTGCTGCAAGGAGCTGGAGCGCTGGGACGAGCTGCGGCTGCCGCCGGAATCGCCTCGCGACAGAAGATGGGGCTGAGGAGCCGTCTGTGCCTCCTGAAGACACAAGAGCTGGGTCTTCATGTCGCTCAGAGTTTGTGCCATTTGCTCCATCTGAGTTATGCCCTGGCACTGCTTCTTCTCTATGATTTCCATGCGGTCCAACTTCTCGCTGATAATCCCCATGTCCGCAGTGGCCGACTCTGCCTGTGCGGCTGCAACTGTGGACGAACTGGATGGACCTGCATCAACCCGTGCTATCCTCTGATACTGCACGGATCCTGGCGGCTGCTGAGATCTCTGTGTGTACAACCGAGTCTGGGACATCACCATGTAATTTTCTGCCATCTCTTCATAGATGGCCCAGACTTGGTTGTGGTCCTTGGAAAAGTAGGACCCGCCGCAAGAAGCATTCACCAGACCCTGAAGCTCTGGCGTCATCCCACTAAAGAAGCTCTGAACTAGGTTCGGCTTCGAAATGTCGTGGTGTGGGCATCTATCCAGAAGCTCTCTGAACCTCTCCCATGCCTCATGAAATTGCTCGTTAGGGAGCATGGAGAAGTTGTTGATCAGGGCCCTTGCTGCATTCGTCCGCCCGAGTGGATAGTACTTGTTCAAGTACTCGGTGCGGAGTTGCTCCCAGGTGTAAACAAACTTCCCTAGATGTTTCAGCCAGGCGGCTGCTCTATCTGCCAGTGAAAAAGGGAAGGCCATCATTCGAATCGTATCTTGGTCCACACGACGGTCGTGGACAGTGCTGCAGATCATCAAAAACTCCTGGAGATGGAGGTGGGGTTCCTCAGTGGCGAGTCCGTGAAAATGAGGTAGCATCTGCAGGGTGTTCGGAGGGAACTTGAAATCCCCCACGATAGCAGGTATCACCACCCACTGGTGCATCAGTGTAGATCCGGGGTTGTGAAGCTCCCGCATCGGTCTTGCTGCGGCGGCGGCTGCCTCTGCTGCGGCAGCTGCTGCTGCGGCTGCTGCCTCTGCATCAGCGTCAGGAATGTCCTCCGGCTCGCTCGGCTCGTCTCGCTCTCTTCGGAGTCTCTCCAACTCCCTCCTCATCTCTATCATGAATGCCCCCTGATCGCGTAACTGTTGCTGAACTGTCTCTAATGACGCGATCAGGGTGGAGTTAATCGCTCCCTGGTCTAAGACAAAATGTTCGGGCTGGCGATCGTCTGAACTTCCGGCTCCAGCCATAGGGATGTCTGCAAAATCAGATGAGCCTAACTCAGGTTCTGTCAAATTAATTCGTCTTTCCTCGGGCTCATGTCTCTCAGTAGCAGAAGAAAGGGGATCGAGGGGGAACAGGGTGGAATCGAACTCGGGTCCGGAGAGCTGGTCTCGACTCTCACGGGCCAACCTAGATGATGGAGTAGACGCGCCTGAAAGCGGTGCAGCCAGAGGCTGCCTAAGAGATCGTCTACCCATCATCTTGATCTTGGCGAGTTGGGCGGATGGGATCTGGAGAAAATATGATTACAAAGCAAACCCCCGGTTCACCAACACAACACAATCTGAAGACCGTGAAAGATCGGTCAATTTATCTTGTCAATTTTATTTGGTGAACATTCAAGATATCAGAGCGCTTACGTGACCTGTTAGGATACCCGATGCTACTCCAACCGACTGGCCCGCACGGAATAGTCGGTAGTCAGCTAGAAATAACACCGGAGGGTTCTACCTAGGGTGCGGGTCACTCTCTCGCGCATCCAAACCATACAATGAGGGGGTTGCTCTCCCCAAGACAAATTTTTAATGTGAGTGTCTTTTAGGGTCAATAGTGTTATCCAGTCCCAATTTTTATTGTTTTTCTTTTTAATTAATTTTTTTTTTCAAAATAAATACAAGCGGCCTAACGGTTTTTCCGATTCTCCTGATGATTTAAGCCAAAAACAGAGGGAGAAGACGAAAAGCCGATGCGCGAAGAAATCAATGATGCATGCAGAGAAAGAAATGCGTACCTTGTCTCCAGCACTCTACATGCAAGTGATCCGCGCAGAATTTAAAGACAGAATAAAACTACCTAAATGGTGCAGCGAGAAAAACCGAGTCCTAGATGAGCAACTTCTATTGATCGTGAAGAACAACAGTTAGCTAACCGAATCGAGTCCGGAGTCCGATCTTGGGAGTCACTCGGTGCCCGCCACAACGGGTCCTGCCAGCGCTGTATGTGACTCCTCACGGCACGTGGTCTCAAATTCAATTAAACTAACTTTTTCAATGAATTTTATTAAGGTCCAATTACGTTCTATAGGAACAGATATTCTATTAGGTGTTGGGCCTTAGATATTTACGTCACAATCAATCAAAATTCCTATGTCTAGGGGCTAAAACCGCGAGAAACACCGGAAAAGGCAGCTAGCTATGAAAACCACGATAAAAGCCGCGAAAATCCAAATGGGTCCCCCGAGCACACCGGTGCTCGGCGAAACAGACCCGCTAAGTTACAAATGTCCACAAATGTCCAAGTCCAAGTTGTTACAAAAAATTGCTCTCTCTCTCTCTCTGAATAGAAAATTTCTTTTCCTCTCTCTCTCTTCCTGCTCTTCTTCCCGTGCGGGTCCTCAAAAAGTGTACTCCAAGTTCTCCACGCAGTACCTCGCACAAAAATAGAAAGAGAGAGTGTCAGAAAACAGTGATAATATAGAGAGACAAAAATAGAAGAATGAAAACTGACTACTAAGCCGTGCTCCCCGGCAACGGCGCCATTCTGTTGGCACAAAAATCCCCGAACCACTGAGGTAGAAAATAAATCACAATGTCGTTGTCCTCAATCGCTCAGAATGTGTCAATCAAGAAAAATGAACCACAGATGAAGATAAATCAATAAAATACAGAGAAGTGGTCCTGCTATAAGATTAACCTGGTATAGCTCCCAGGGTCGAACACAAGGAACACAGATTGGCCTTGCGGCCTACGATGTAGTCAGAAATCCAAGAGAGTCCTTTTTTATGGTTTTTATTTGTTTTTATATTTTTTTTAGATTTTTTTTAAATGATGAGAGAAATAAGAGAAAGTAAATACAAGGGAACTTCAACAATTTATACAACACTCCAAAAATAATGCAAAAATTAAGGAAAAATGGTTTTTATGTTTTTTATGTTTTTTACTATTTTTGGTGAATTTTTGGAATTTTTCTAATGGGTAAATTATTTATTAAAAATCAAACAATGCAAAGAATAGAGGGTACTGTCCAGCAAGGCTTAAGATCCAAAAATAAAATAATTTTGGATCTCAAAAAGCCCTAAAGGTAATTTTCCTATAATCTAGAAAGAATAAGGAAAATTTAGGCACCCTAATTATTGTTTTTGGATTTTAATTAATTTATTACAATTTTTATGAGTTTTTAGGGGTTTTTCAATTTTTAAGGTTTTTAAGTGATGAACAGTAGCCAAAATTGGCTAGAAAATCAATTAACAAGTAAGAAACATTATCTAATTTTTTTAGAATTTTTGGTGGAGTTTTTATATTTTTTTGGTATTTTTAAAGTCAAACAGTAGCAAAAATAAGGGTTTTTGAATTTTTAAAAATAATAAATGAAATCAAAAATGTCCCCAAAAATCATAGAAATTCCTACACCATGGCAGGAGCCATGTGTCAAAATCTCATTGGATTTGGAGGTCGTTTGATATTTTATTCAAAAATAAAGGTGGGGCACTGTGCACAGGGACCTAAGTGCAAATACCCAAAAGTTCTGGGGTCCTGGTGCAAAATACCCAGCAACACACGTGCCAAGCACGTGCCTGGGGCACTCAAGGACCAAATGGTAAGAAAAATAAGTCCCAAGGACCTATTGATAACTCGTATCAAAAGTCCAGGGGGCTCGGTTGCAATTTACCCAAAATAATTCGCACATGTGCAAAATCAATGCTCACAGGGGTATATATGCAAATAAACAAAACTTTTTATTCAATAAATAACATCCAGAACTACAGGGCATATCTTGCAAATAACCCAACAAAACACGTGACGAAGCACGTGGGTCTCTACTGGCGGGGGTATAAATGCAAATAAAATTAAGCGCGAGGTCCAGAATGCAAATAACCCAGAAAATAAACAACTTGAATTAAAAGTTACAGGACTAAAATGAAATAGAGCAAACAGAGGGGTCTAGGAGAAATTTACCCCTTTTATTATTATCAACGGCCCGATGGTGACGCGTGGATGATCGGACGGCGGAGAACAAACGCGCCTTCAACTAAGGAAGCGCTGGCCTGATCTGACGGCTGGTGTGCGTCCACGTGGGTGATCGGACGGTGGAGATGCAACGTGGTTCTTCGAAGGAAACCAGGATCAGATCGGATGGTCGAGAGAGAGGCACGTGGACGATCGAGCGGTCCTGGGCTCCTGCGCCTCTCTCCTCGGCTGCAACGGTCCGGATGAGATCCTCAGATGGATCGACGGCTGCTGCTCCTCCAAGGATGGACGCTCAGGATTAGAACTGGAGCGAGGTCTTCATCGGACGGCTCTGGAAGATGGAGGAAGAACTGATGGCCGGCGAACTTCGCCGGCCTCGTGCGTGGACTCCGGTCCTCCTCTGCTGCGCCTGAAGGTCGGAGAAGATCCGGCGTGAGGTTGCGCAGCTGCTGCGGGTCTCCGATGCCTCGGTCGAGCCCTGGAAGGCTCCGGCGAGGTCGGCGGAGAAGAAGCTCCTGGCTTGAAGTTGGGAGGCCTCAGACGCCTCCCTTTGGACCTGCAAAGTGGTCAAGCAGCTTCGCGGGTCGAGGGCAAAGTGCCTCGACCCGGTTAGGTGGCGTGAAGGTGAACGGTGCGGTGGGGCGGAAGAGCTCCGGCGAGGTGGAGGCGGTGGAGCTCGACTCCCAGATCCTGTGCGATCTGGGTTGAGTGAAAGTGCGTAGAAGGTGCGTGAGGGTACGGCGGAGATGATGATCGGGTCGAGTGGTCGAGATATTGCGTGAGATGGTCGGAATCGGAGATGTACGTCGGAGCTATGATTTGGGCGAAATCAAAAATTACGCTAAATGGAAGGTCTAATCGGATACCTGATGGATGCTGGAGACTGTGCTGGAGCGTGGCTAACTCCGGGTCGTAGCTTCGAAGGGCGTCAAGGCCTGAAGCTCGATGCTCAACGCCGGCGGCGGAGCAAGGACGGCGAGAATCGCCGGATCAATGGATTCGCTTCCTCGCCTCACTGCAACAAGGGCAGACGCTTGCTGTCACTCTCGCGAAGCCTATGGAGGTCACTGGGAAGGAGGAGAAGGGCCAAAGATGGGGCGCGGAGGCGGCGGAGGTGCGAATATATAAAGTGACAGGGGCGTTTAGGGTTGAGGAGCGACAGCGATGGAAAGCATGGATTTGATGGCGAAGGATCCGGCGAGGGAGAGGGATGAACGGCGAAGAATCCGGGCGTGGGATATGCGTGGGAGACAGCCTGGATGCGCGTGGGAAATTCGGAGAAGGCGGGGCGGCGCGCGTCGTCCAGAATAGGAAGGAGTCCGCGGGGGAGTTGACCGGGGTCAACAGTTCCCCGTGGACCAATCAGGAGCGGCCACGTGTGCCCGAATTTTGTTTATTTATTTTAAGGCAGAAATAGGTCGAATTAAAGAAAACTCAAAACATGAAATATTTTTCTTTTATTTTTTTCTATTTTTTGGTGATTTTTATTTAATTTTTGGACATAAAAATAGGGTAGCTCTATATATAGGTATATGTACACTATATGGATTTTTATTTTTGATTTTTTATTTGTTATTTTTATGTATTTTTATGCTCATTTTGTATTTTATTTATTTACAAGATAAAATGAGGAATAAAAGAATATTTTTATTTTATTTTTATCACTTATATACAAGAGTGTAATAAATGGTTGAATACATTTATATACATGGTATTTATACAATGTATTTTTGTATTTTCAATTTTGTAATTTTTTATTTGATTTTTGTTTTGTTTCTTGTTATTTTATATATTTACAATATGTAACATAGAATATTTACAAAAAGTTTAGAAAATAATTGAATTTATTTACAAGGTTAAATAAATACAAGATGATGGTTTGTACACATGGTGAAAGAAGGGTATTTTTGAATTTTTGATTTTTATCTTTTTATTTTGTTTTGAATAGCTTCTGAATATACACACAATATGGACAAACATATTTTTGGGTGAGGAAAATATAAAGTTTTATTTATTTACAAATATACACATATGAGCTCCTATCTCCCTCTACTTTGGCTTTTATGCGGTCAGGCCCATGCTGAGCCCTCCCTTGGGTTAGGTTGCTCAATATTTATTCTAAATATTTCCCTCTTTTTTTCTTTTTGCTCTTTATTCTTTTATTTTGTGCACAAAAACATGCTAATTATAGGTTTTTACACAATGCATGCTTTTGGTATTTATTTGTATTTACACATATCTACATGTATTTGCAAAGGTTTTTGTAGCTAAAATAGAAGAATAAAGAGTGATGAATGGGTATTCATCATTAGCGACGAATATCATATATGTCGTTATATCAATTAGCAACGATTCACCTAACGACGCTTATTCGTTGCTATTTTCCAACCTTCTAATTAATCATTATGTCATTATTTTTTTTAATTTTTATTTAAATTTATATAATTTATATAAAGTATAAGGAAAATAATAAACTATAAACAATTAAAATATAAGAAGAATAAAATATATTATACAGTTATACAGATAGCATAATATCTCTAAAAGACCGACTTCCTCATCTTAACTTCGATTTAATAAAATCACTTTCATTTTAAAGATAATTTAATTTTGAATATAATAAGAGTGATTTGATGAATTTTGAGTCCATAGTGGAGTAGATGCTTAGGTTTCTGTTTAATTTTACATCTTTTTAAGTTTGTTGTACCATGTTATTTATACATTATAATGTATGATTTTTATGAATTAATATACATTATTGTAAATAATTTTATAAAAGAAAATATTTTAATTTCAGGTATTATGAATAAAACGCATGTGAATAAGTGTACAACATTAATTCTGTGTTTACATACAATCGGTGATATTTATATTTGATATTGTTATAAGTTTGGATCATTACCCCCTTAGTTTCTTGATCATGTCATTATATTCATGATTTGTTTGTACATATTTGCATCGTTCTTTCTTTATCTTTTCATTTTTATTATTTGTTCTTTTATGTTGGATTAAATAAGTGTTAGATACACAATATTAACAAATGAGGTAAATGTATTAATTGATGAGAATTAAACCTTACTTACATGTATTTTATCAAGGATTTTAACCAAAATGAAAGAATAAAGACGATGAGTTATGGATTCATCAGACTTCCAGTAAAATGGGTGTTGGTCAAGAAAACATTTTGACAGCTCATCAGTATCATGATAGTCGGTGTTCCTTTTATCCTAGACCTCATGGTGGTGGGTCTTGAGACTCGCATGCTTCCTTCGGTTATCGCACACCGTCATCTCACGAGGACCCTATTCCCCCTCATAGTGGTCGGATGCAACCTTAGTTCCCTCGCACCCAATCGATGTCATCACCATTTACGCAGTCCATTGTTTCGAACACAACTCCATTCGTTGGTCCTCATGCATGGTAGCCACTGCCAGAGCATCTATATCAACTTCCTTTTCCTTGCCCCTCTACCATAACGAACCATTGTAACTGTCTCGTTTTCTCGACCACCATTGCACGTGCCCGACCACTCGCGAAGTTGAGGGTGTCTGAGCAAGGCCCTCAAGAGCCCCACGATGACATTTCCGCCCCAATTGCTCGCCACACTCTCCTGTCACCAGCCTCTGCTACCCGCCACCCGTAGGGTGCGTTTGGTTCGTGGGTTATCCGGGGGAGGATAACCCGTTTTTGTATTTGTGTGTTTGGTTGGTGGGATAAGGGTTGGGAGGGTTTGTGTGATGTGATTGTATTGTAATTTGAAAAAGTTGGTAGTTATTATGATATGACTGTATTGAAATTTGAAAAAGTGGTTAGTTGTTGTGATGTGATTATATTGAAGTTTGAATAATGAGTAGAAGCTGATTATTTTATTATTTTTAGACGATATGATGATATAATATATACTTTTTTTGATGGAAAGGGAGTGGGTCCCACTAGTGGGTTAGGAATGTGGGATTTGGGGGGTAACCCGCCCAAATTGAAGTGTAACCCCCCAACCGAACGGGCTCTTATCGATTCCCTCATATCAGTGGTAAGGAGGGGGAGGGGAAGAAGAGGAATGTGTAGCAAGGAAGGAGAGAGGGAGAAAAAACTAGGATCGAGGGATCGGGGAGAGATCGATTATTCCGGAATTCAATAACAATAGGTCAAAAATGTCAACTTTTAATGAGTCTCGTTAAGTTTAACGAAGAAATTACGATGGGAATAAATGCAGGGTTATGTTGTTAATTGACTAACCATTATCAATTCAACGTGTAATTACGAAAGTATAGAATGTTTTTAGCGTAAAATCACAAAATAGATCTCTATTTTTGAAATAAAACGAACGCCGACATATCCCAGCGGGTTCGTGCATCTACCGCAGAAAAAAAACATGTGGAAATTTATATCTAGCTCCCTAAAATATTGTCCAACTACAATACAACCCTTTAATATTTTAAAATTTACCAGGAATCCTACAAATTATACAATGGAAGTCGGATCCTTGATAAACCGCAAAATCGGCCCTTTAAGAGAGTGTTTTTAGCACTTCGAATCATCATCGTAGTCGGGCCGAGTTGGGTCATCAAAAGATCGTCTCATTTAAATATATGTCAATCATAGATCAAAATGAGGCGATCGTGATTTATTTTTACTTGACAAGATACCAAGGTCGAACTCAGGGACACGAGCCTCTCTCGTATTAGTCGGATTTGAGTCTATTTAATTAAGTGTTGAGTTCAAGGTCTATAGGTCAAAGCAATGTAAAGACACAACAATAAGACAAGATAATGCATTAAAATAAACATGCATTTTTTATCAATTTTTATCATGCAAATAAATGACATGAAATGCGAGTGATATGCCCAAAATATTAGTCACTTGAGACATAAGAAAATCGCGCGTCAAACCGAGTTGAAATAAAGAAGCCTCTACACGTATGAAGCAAGTGTGCATGAAATCAAGACAATGAGATAATAAAATAATACATCACGGTTCATAGTGTCAAATCTGAACTTAAAGCACACCATAATAAAGAGGACGAGAAGAGCTTTAAAACGAAACTGAAATCAACTCGATTGGAGCTATGTAACTCAAGATATGCATAAAGAAAGACAAGGGCATAAGTGCAAGAAAACATGAAAAAGATACCTACAAACAGGTCCTCGGAGGGACTAAAATGTAAATAAGTGAAGTACGGGGACCTTCCCTGTAAAATGACCACTGTGCACGCACGGTGCACGTGATAGGGACCTGCTTGCAAATTGGAGAAGACGGTGGGGTATCTCTGCAAATTGCCCAGAAGGCACGCGCCAGGCACGCGCCTTCTAGGCTCGGACGTCGGCTCGGATTCGGCAGAGGCTTGGAGGCGCTTCGGCATAGGCTCGGATGGTCCGGGGCTCGGTGCAGGCTCGTGGAGGTCCGGGCGCGCTAGACCTGGAGGTTCGATGGCTGAGGCTCGGGGGCGTTCTGGTGTCGCCACGTGTCTGTGCATGGACCATCCGATCTTGGTGATCGAATGGCTCTCGAAGTCGGTGATGTGTCCTCTTCTGGGCCGTTGGATGGTCGATGGAAGGGGACCATCCAACGGCAACTGCTGCCTGTCTTCCACCTTCGGCTGGCGGCAAATAATGAGCTCCGGCGAGGGGGCTCTTCCTCCGCCGCTCTGTCATGGGTCCGATGGTGCTCGCCCGAGGCTCCTGAAGGTCTGTCGATGAAGCCTGGAGCTAGGGCGAGGTGATGAACCTCCTGGCGTGACCCATCGGAGCTCGTAGGTCGAAGGCGATCTTGACGAAGTTGGCCCGGCGAACTCTCCGGCCATTGAATAGGTGATCATCCTGCAGCGTTAATTCCTATAGCCGAAGCGAGCCAATTTGTTGTGCGTGCGTGAGGTGAGGTGGAGAGCTCATGCGGGCGAAGAAAGCGGGAGCTCGGAGCTCCTCCGCCGCAAAGGCGGAGGAGATGGGTCGGAGATGGCTTTAGGTCTGGAAGAGGGAGGAGGTGAGCGGAGTGTTGTGCGAGAAAGGGGAAGGTGCGACGGAGCTAACGGAGTGGTCAATGGAAGGTGAAAGCGGCCGGAGAGGCCTGGAAAATTGAAAGAAAATAAAGTAAAAATCAAGAAAAGAAGCAGAGGATTTACCGGAGGTTTGGGTGGAGGAGGAGCCTATGCGCGAGCTCGTGGTCGAGCTCTGGTCTTCGCTGAACCTCCGTAGCAACTGGAGGCAGCTCGAGCGGTCGCGGAGCGCCGCAGCTCCGTCGAGAACGACGGAGGGTCTCACCGGGGAAGACAGTCGTCTTCGCTCGATCTCTCCGCCTCCCCCTGTCACAGGGAGGCGGAGGAGGGCTGGGCCACTCCCCACGTAAAGGTGGACCGTCTGAAATGGAGGGGAGGCGAGGTTTTTAATGGGGAAGCCGGCGGTGAATGTGGTGTTGGTCGTGGGTTTCGAGGCGGTTATGGGTTGACTGGAAGGTGGTCGGAGGTCTTGGAGGAGTGCACGGGGTAGAGGGATGAGTGGCGAAGACCGTGGGGTAGTTGGCGCGTGGAGATGATGGCTGGCGAGGGCGAGAAAATGGGAAGGGCGAGAGGCTTGCGTGAGTGGAGATCGTGTGAAGAGAGGGGGAGCGGGAGGTTGACGACGACGGTCAGCCGTTGGATCTGGAGATCCAACGGCGGACAAAGGGGCGCTAAGGGATGGCTAGGATTAGATCGGGTGGAAGCGATCGGAGGGTGGTGATCGCGCTACGTGTCGGATTGAGGGTGAAGCGCCATCGGGCGGTTTGGATGGAATGTGAGGGTTGATCGAGCGGCTGAAAATGGATAGCAGGTTGAGCGGCTCAGATCAAGTTCGGGGTGAAGTGATCCAACGACTGAGGAACAGCCACGTGTCGTGCCCTGCTTAAGGCGCAAACGTGCGGTGATGATGAGACGGGGGAATGATCGGATGGCAGAGATTTGAGGCGTGCATGGAATGCATCTGACCGTTGGATCAAGAGGCCGATCCAACGGCTCAGAACGCAGGCGGATCCAGCGAGAAGGAGCGGGCCACGTGGCTCACCCAGATTGGGCCACGTGGCCCAATCAGATTATTTTGATTGTATTTTTGATTTTTGAAGGCTTAAATGGTCGAATTTGAGAAAACTCAAAACATGAAAGTTGTAGATCTTAACGAGATCTACAAGTTTCATGTTGACCAAAACTGGAAAAGAGATCAATAAGGGCCCGAAATATTTTTGGAGGGTATTTTTAAGTCTAAAAATACCACGAATTTTTGCTTTGTTATTTTTTTGTGGTTTTTAATTTATTTAGGACTCTGTTAATTATAGGACATTAACAGGGATTTATTTACACTAAGCTTAAGCAAGGGGGTTAATAATGTGAAATTACGATGATGAAATCGAGTTTCATCAATCCTCTGCAGTGATTTCCTCGTAGAGGGTCCATCGGATGCAAGATGGACGGCATTGATAGGAGGTCAGGGATAGTAGGTCCCCTATCAGGACCGTCCATCACGCATCGGACGGACCTCCTGCATTGCTGCAGGGGTAAATCACAGCAGACGATCGAGACGCTTGGCAAAGCATGTGATGAACAGGGTGAGATCATGGAGTTCGTGGTGTAAGCACACAGATTAAAGGAGCTGTTGTTGTTAACAAAAAAATCTAAAAACATGATGCAAAAGCCTCAAGACGATAAAATTCTTCCAATAACAAAGTCTACGGGAACGCGAACTATTTATATTCCCTGCATCAAGTGTGTGAGGGATATCGGAAATCGAAAAACACCGATCTCTCGTGAATCCGTTGGGACTTCTCCCACATTCCCAACGCCGTAGTTGGTATGAACAGGGTGCTCTCTCTACTTCCATCTGCCCTTCTGCTATACCGCGTGGTGTACGCCGTCGGGCATTACGATATCGATGCCGGGACAGCCGTCTTTGCAGTAAGCTCTCCCAGTATCCTCGCACTCCTCTGCTTGTCCATGCACGAGTTTGAAAAGATCGCCGGCACGAATTCTCGCAAGAGGGAGCTGCTGAAGGCTCTGGTATGGCTGCTGGCCGTGGCTCTGAACGTCCTCTTCTCTTGGAGGGTTACCTTTCTCCTGGAGTCGAAATCCTCTATCGCTTTCGTTTGGGTTCTCGCTTCTGTCACTGCTCTGGTAGGCGCAAACCTGCTGTTCTAGACGTTGGCCTTCGAAGGTCCAACTTACTGTAACATATCATTTTCTAAGAAGAAGCACAGCGTCTACCTGAAGTTTTTCCGATTACAGTTCCGACTATGGATGTTGTAAAATATGTAATCATGGGATTTTCTGATTAAGTCTATCCATGCTGAAGGGTTTTTTAATGAGTTTTTTCCCGGAAGGGGCATGGCCCCCTTCGTAATGCTCGCTTAGGATATGGCAGCACCAAAATTCTCGGTCAGGGTATTGATCGGAAAATGAAATTATGAGTTTGGCATTTCTAATTTAACAGAGTGGGAATAGAAATTTTCTTCTCCAAACATATATTGAAATTGTATAATTAAAAAATTCTATAAAAATTAAACCATACCTTGGAATGCAGGAGGGAAGAGGAGGCTTGGAGTGCACAAGAGGGAGGAGGAATGCAAGAGGGGAGGATACTTGGTGTGGAGAATGAGGGGGCCGGCGATGGAGTTTTATAAGGGGACCCAGACGGTCAATGGTTCGCCGATCGGCGAACCATTCGCCGACTGGGACCCATCCGGGAATCCCGGGCACATGCCTTCCGAGAATCCCGAGCACGCGATCTCACCTCGGGAGGGAAAGCCTCCTCGGGCAGGCGCGCCCCTCGGGAGGAGGTGTTTAATCTTGTCGTGTAGTGCGTTGATCGGCGAACGGTTCGCCGATCGGTGAACCATTTGCCGATTAATACCCTGACTGAGAATTTTGATACAGGCATGCCCTGACCGGGCATTACGGAGGGGACCATACCCCTTCCGAGAAAAAAAACTCTTTTTTATAGCAGATCGATTAAAAGGTATATTCATCTGGAAAAGGAGGGGACGAGGAGAAGTGTCTAGTTTCAACGGAATGATAGAGAGCAGTACCGGACTCAGGATTCTGCCATAGGCGAGGCACCCATTATATTGCGCTTGTTAATTTTTTTATCATATTTTTTATTAAAAAATATTTTAAAGAAAAAAATTCAAAATTCAAGATATTTTCTCAATATAAATATAGACTTGATCAAGAATGCAATAAAAACAATTCATACCTCCATTTACAATTGAGGTCAAATAGTTTTCATATATTAAGAGCATCATATATTAAGAGCATTCACGTTGTTTTCAGCATTAATAGAGTCGAATATACGTCTTTAAATATACATAAATAAAGAATCATTATTTCATTCAACATATACATAAACAAACACACATGCAATTAGAATTTATAACTCAAATTAACCATCAAAATCTAACTAAAACTGAAATAAAACAAACTCACAAACATTTGATGGTACTCAAAACTTGATATACTAAAAAAATTGAGCTACAGTGACGGTTTTGAAAAATCCGTCACTAAATTAGCCGTTGTTAAATACATATGACGATATTATTCGTTGCGAAATGAATTTTCGTAATCAAAATTAGCAACGAATATCATATATATCGTTATATCATTAGCAACGGTCCACATAGCGACGCTTATCCATTGCTATTTTTCAAAATTTTAATAATCGTTGCTAAATTTTGAACTAAAAAAATAGCGACAATTAGTTGATATTTTGAAAAATAGCAACGGATAAACGTCGCTATATGGACCGTTGCTAATGATAAAATGATAGATGTGATATTCGTTGCTAATTTAGAGTATGAAAACTCATTTCACAATGAATAATATCGTCATTATATATTTAAGAACGACTAATTTAGTGATATATTTTTTCAAACTCGTCACTATAGGTAAATTTTGTTGTAGTGATAGATGGAGTGTAATTGAAAATTGCCGTCAATACTTATGAGCCCAATTGAAAATACCCAATTATTTTATAATATACTTAATGTTATATTTAAAGTCAATTACTTCTTCTATGTCATTATAGTATTATAGAAAATATAGAAATCAATGTAAATATATAAGAATATATTTGTACAAAATAATTTATATATTTAAATATTTTTTAAAAAAATTCAAGATGGACTAATGACCATCTAAATCTGATTAATTATCCAACTGTCGATTAATTCATAGTAAGTAGCCTCGTCGATCAGTACCAATTACCGCTTTCTGCAACATTGCATGAATTTATTATAAGATAATCGGGTAGATGTTACTTTTACATGGGTAGTAAAAATTGGTTGGAATATCAAAAATCAGAATATTGTTATATGGGATTTTTATATGCGCTACTTTATTGGACATTATTTGCATCAAATTAGTAGCTCATGGGTTTAGGCGAAAACAACACAAATCCAACCTGTTTATTTAACGGATACAATTACTAGCCAAGCCAAAGAATGATAGTCCACGTAAATAGAACAAGTTAACATTTAAATAATTTATAACCCATTTTGAAAAGAATGATTGGACCTTTGAGCATTAATATAAGCCAGTTAGAAAATATTGGATTCATGCAAAATTTGATAAATATATAGAACAATATTCATAGATTCATAGATTCATATATGGTTGGATCCTTAAAAACAATTTTAGAAGAACACTCATTGATGACTTACCTGCTACGCCGTGTGTTGACCTGCTCTGGGAGACTGACTGAGAGCAGGTCTTGCAGATTTATATTTATTCCCAAGTCTATAAAAACGGATTAGGATATAATATAAAAAAACCCCGCAACTTCTTCATCGTTGAATTCGATCCCTTATATTTGTTCCTTGCTCATCTCTTCTTCTAATGCGAGCATGTCACCCTCCGTTCTCCTGCTTGTCATACTTGGCTTCCTACTTCTCTACGACGCATTGATTGCGATCTTGGGGTCGGAAGGGGACCCTGCTACGGTCGCCTTCGCGTTGATCTCGTCGACCGTGCTCGTTCTCCTTCACTGGTCTATTCGTGAGTTCAAGAAGATCACGGAGACGAGGTCCCCTGAGAGGGAGCTGCTCAAGCTCTTCATATGGTCGTTTTCTATGGCCTTGAACGTGTTGTTCTCTTGGAGGGTAGTCGTCCTCTTGGATTCGCCTAGAGTCTCCGTCTTCGTATGGATCCTCAGCTCCACGATCGCTCTTCTTGGCGCGTATGCCCTCTTATGCACCGACGCCTCCAAGCAATCGCAGTAATGCGATCAGTGTTCTCGCTAACCGGGGTTACCCTCAGTAAGAGCATGTCATAAATCTGTCTTTATTCTTCTCAATCTCATCTCCCTCAACATTTTGAATTTCTTGTACTATACCAATTATATACGTTGGGAGTGGATACTCTGCTGTGCAGCAAGGATTTGCTGTAACCTGTGACTGTGTACGAGCTGCTCGATCGAGATCGAGCGACTCATACGATAAGGATCCACAATAGCTCAGATTTCGTGCGAACCGCTCGATCAAGATTGAACGGCTCGGGCACACTCTTGATTACTGTAGATCCTTGCTGCACAACAGAGGATCAGCTCGCATATATTCCTTGCATAGACTTTTTGCCTTGTTCCCTCTTGTGATGGGACTCTTTTACCAACGATTTGGAATAAACTAGTAATTCGAAGAATATTCTTCGAATTATTCTCTTGACATCTTCCGATGTTTGATACGCATTTGTTGCAAAGTTTTTTATATGATATATTTTGCGATTGGCAAAATATGACAATTCGTTGCTACAATATTAGCAAGACAATTATCCAACTGCAAGAAATGAGTTGTAACCAATTATTCGTTTCTATGTCTTCCTCTGTTCAATTGTAATTTGATAATTTGTTTCTATACATTTCAATGATAAATTTATAACGACAATTATTATTTATTGGAAAATATATTTTTTTACTTTGAAAGTTGCGACAACAGTTGTATATGTTGCTATATTGCAATTTCTCAAGAATTTTTCTTTCAACCGTTTCTATATCACTACAAGGAAAAGAAGGTGTGGCTACAAACAATGCGTACTATGTGAGGTTTGTGGTTACGGATTTGGGCTTAGCCATAACACGTCGTGACCAGTAATCGTAGTTATAAGTCTCGTTGTGAGAGTTTTCTAACCATGAATATGCCGTGGCCACTAGAAGTGACAAAGGAACTTGTCGTGGCTACAACTCTTGTATGAAGACTTTGGCCACGTTTGTAGCTACATTCCGTGACTACAACTCATTTTTCTTGTAGTGTATCAACATCGTCTAATACAAATTCTAGTGAAAAGTCTATACATCGTAATTATTCTATGAACCTTCTTTGCCATTAAATGCTTAATAACCAAATGATATGTATAGAAAATCACCTTTGATACAGACAAATGCGATCGAAACTTATCAAAAGCAAAAATTATTGCTAGCAGTTCCTTTCAGTTGGAAAATTGGATCGCGAAGGCCTTGTTTTAATAATAACATACGCATCTCGATGGACACTAGTATGTCATATCTTTGCAGCTTGCATGATGTCTCAAGACTAAGTTCAAGCATTTTGAGCCAAGACAAAAAGAATACCTTCTTTTTTATCAATCTAATTGTTTTTTTGTATTTGCAATCAAGCCTATGAATGAACATACACGCACACACACACACACACACATATATATATATATATATATATATATATATCTTACGGGTACTAGAGAAATCAGTTCAAGTAACAATCACTTCCTAGAACTAATCGATTAACCCAAGTGATCCGAGCGTTCAGCTTCTACTTCTATGTATGACCTAATCGATCAACTCAAACGCTACGATTGATCAACTTAGCTAACATATATGACTAATTCGATCAACCATCAGATCTAATCGATCACCGCCTACGATATCTACCAATTATATTTTTTGTTCGATTTATTCTGCTTTCAATTGAGGCCTCCAATGATCAGAAATCGATCGATCAATACTTGTAACCCGAGTAGTCAAGAGAACTACGTTGGTTTACCACTTTGTGTAACTGATCGATCAATTATGCTTATGAGATATTTTTAAATGCTGATTATTCTTGCTTTGGACACCTAACGTCTATCCCACAATCGAGAAATATCCTAATAGCTATCGAGCAATATTTAAGCAAATGTCCATAATCTTGAGAAACAGCTTCACATAGAAGACACTGGTTAACCAATGAAATTTTCATTTTGAAAAGTAAATATTAAGTAACATATTTTTTGTGCGTTAAAAGCCATAGAAAATAGGAAACCTGGTGATCGAAGAGCTTTGACCAAAGTTTTATCTACTTTAATTGAATCGAGAAGGTTTTGGAACGATGCATGAGAGTACGCCAAATTCCAAAACAGTTGTTTGTCTAATGTTGATAATAATCACGGAGCACTTATTCTTTACGTGTCCCTTTTCGGTGCAGGTTTAGAAAGAGGTGGGGGTTCCATGAGACTCTCAAACTAGTATGACGGATTTCTGGCAGATGGTCAGGACAGTAGGGGGCAATTCAACGGATGACTGCGCTATACCGTTTGCAGCACTTTGGGCCATTTGGGGAGGGAGAAATGATTTAGTTTTTAATAATCAAAGATTTTATTCGGAAAATGTAGTAGCCTCGTACTTCTCCCTTTGCCGTCTTTGGACTGCAAGGTAATGTACTCCCTGTTCTGATTTTAATATAAATCTCTTTTGCGGTGGGTCCCACCTTGGGACTTCACCCTCTTCTTTCTCAAAAAAAATGTTGATAATATTCAACTTAGTTTTATCATCAAGAGCTCGCACTGAGAACATATAAGATGGGAAAAAGAGAATTTTTGCTATTTACAAAAAAACTAATGCAAAATTTCCTTTTGAATCGAACACATTTTTCATGTTACCAATCCAAATAACATTTAAGGTGAGTAAAGTTCGTGAATCTTCAAGATAGGATCTATAAGGAAAAAGGTCACGATAAAATAATCTTGACCTTTTGTATTTCAATGCAATTGTAAGAAATTAAAGTTCATACTGTTAGTTCTGTAAAATTATAAGGGTAAAGATGTAATTGTAAGAATAAGGGTATGTGTTATTAGGAAATTTTGGAAGGACATGAATGCAAAAACCCTTTAAATATACGATGTAGCCTTATTTTTCTTTATTTGTGTGAAATACCTTTCTGACTTGGTTGGATCATATGAACCAAACTAGTAATACGACGGGTCATTTTTTTATATTTTTATGTACTGTTGATGTCATCATAGATTTAACCAGCTGGTCCAACTGATCCCCATATTTTAGACTTACAAAGTACAGTAGAATAATCTAGAAATGTCATTTATAAATTATCATTAATGTATTAATTTTTTTATATCTTTCTGTTCAAAATGAAATGTCACATAAAATTTGATATGCTCCTATTTTCAGTGGCTATTTATCATTCATCCTCGACAAGACATGCACTGATACCATATCAAAGTTTTAAAAATTGAACTGGACATCAAATCGAGCATATATCATATGTGTGTTGTATCTAGTAGAGATATCGGATATCGGATATCAAATATTTCCATAATATTTATTTTTGATATCACCACAATAATGGTCCAACGATAGTGCAATGTGCCTACCTAAGGTTGCTAATCGAACTGAAAATGTTTGTATTCGATTAGACTTCATTCGATAACAGTTCGAAAAATATTTGTTCATTTATACACGAACTGAACATAAACTTCAAATTTTAGTTTGATGGCTTATCAACCGAATATGAACATAACATATGTTCATTCGATAAAAGTTCGAGCTCAATCTACATGGGCATATATGTGTGCATTTCTATACGTAACTTTGTATTTGTTCACGATAATTTTTGGATTAAAGAAATTCAGATATTTATTGGGTTTGTACCACTTTAATTTGAATAATTTCTTATTTTTACTGATTATCGAACCTTATTATCCAACTTCATTTTCGAACGTAGTCGTATAAATAAGTTTGAGTTATGTTAAATCGTTCATGAACTATTATCGAATAGAACTCGAACGTTTGATTTTTAAACGAACTCGAACTCGAACATATTCTATCAAACATTTATCGAACTCGAACTTTGAAACTTTCTTATCGAACCAAACTCGAACATAGGTTTGTTCATTATAGTTCGGCTCGATTAACAACACTATGCGGCTATGCCTACCATAGAAAAGAACATGAATCAAATTCCTCTTTGTGAGGATTGCGTTAGGTAGTTGACAACTAGTGTAAAAATAGTCGGATCTTTCAACATGATTTGAGCAAGAAACTATATATCCGACCATACTTAAAGTTGGAGAAAGAGTTTATTATTATTTATTTTTTATTTCTAAAAATCATTCTGATTAAATCTTACAATTGAACTGTATATTATTTTCTATTCACATCATACATCTTTTCTATTTTACTTCCCGAGTACCTTCTAGTATGATTATTCGTAGATTTTGCATCTATATTTTTCGAAATTGAAATTACTTGTCTTATTATTATATATTAATTGACATTTTCAATTAAAAATAATTAATCAATTTTTATTATATTTATATTTTCTACTTTTTTCGGTTCATATGTCATACCATTTGTTTCAATGACATGAGATATGTAATTAATATTATGCAGATACATAATTACGTACGTACATGTATTCAAGATGTCAAATATACTTCTTCAAAAAAAATCTCAAATATACTAGTTGATTGTATGCTTGAATCCACCTATTGCAAGTCATTTTACATTTTATCATACAAAGACACACAATGTCTTAATTGTAGAATATTTCATTTTTCATAGAGTCTATTTTTGTTTAAAACGATCACGAAAGTCATTCATTCATCGTAAGAAAAAGAGTTATACATTTTAAGATTGCATCCCAAATAGCGAGGTAGTTGCACATCCTTAGCCAAACAACCTCCCAAAACAAAAAAAAAAGATGGATATGAATCGATTGTCTGTTGTCAAAGGCATTTACAGTGGGGATTGTAATGCACGAGGAACATCGGATGAGGATCCGACGACACTCCTAGAGGGTCAGGGATAGTGGGCTCGCATCTCGAGGTGAGGGATAGGTGATCGGACTGCTGTAGCCCCTACAACAGAGCCTGCTCCAGCAGGGGCTACAACAGACGATCCTCTCTGCATGAAGAATGCTCAATCAGAGGTAAAGAAACACTCAGATGCACTCAACAAATTTGTAAACTTGCATTAATAATGCCCGTGCTAGAGATCATTATACAATCTAGGCAATTCATGCAATGACTTTCCAAATTGATCACCTAATTGATGCCTTGATCACAAATAGCTTTTATGAAAGATCCGAATTCAACCCATCGAATTTGCCATCCATCAAGTTTTGGAGATAGAAGCTTTGAGAACTAAGCTCCACTTGCAAGATGTGTTTAGTGAAAGAGTAATTCTAGAAAAATACGTTCGTAACATTCATTATTGTTAATGTGACTTGAATCCTAACCACTTGTTAGGCTGCTGATGTGGCTGATTTGTGTCGTGCATTCTGATTGAATGAGAGCTGTTGGGTCAGGATTGCTGACACATCTGATATGTATCCTGCTTTCTGATTGGCTGAGAGCTGTTGCGTCAGGATTGCTGACATGTCTGATCTGTGTCCTGCCTTTTGATTGGTTGAGAGCTGTTGGGTCAGGATTGCCGACATGTCTGATCTGTGTCCTTTTTTCTGATTGGCTGAGAGCTATTGGGTCAGGATTGCTGACATGTTTGATCTGTGTCCTTTTTTTGATTGGTTGAGAGTTGTTGGGATGGCTTGCTGAATACAAATGATATTCTTCTGTTGTGGTATAAAAGGGGCTTTAGTGCCATCAGATACTGCACTCCTCATTCTGATCCTGTTTCTCATCCCATATTTCTATTCTCTCAGTACCCTTTGTAATACCTTTTTCTGAGTGAAACTGATCGCTGCCGCTCAATGACGTAGCCTATTTACATGTGAACCTTGTAAATCCTTGTGTTTGCATCTTTCATGTTTGATCGTATTTGTGCGTATTTGCTTCCGCGAGTCCAACAATTATCATCATGGCATTAGAAGCATCGATTTACATTAGAGATATTAAATTTGAAGAGAAGATTCTGAGTTACAAATTTTCTATGAGACAGGAACCGTAAAAAATAGAAGATTCTTGGATAAGATTTTGAACCAGATTTTCTTGTTCAAACCACAAGCCAGGGGAGGGGGTCCAGATCTTTGTTGGCTCCCACTTCGGCCATATATCTCTTATCCGTATACCTTCTTGTTCTTCTTCCGAGTCTCCTCTGCCAAGTCTCCGCTATCATCTGTTACTAGTGTTCATGCCCGCGCTTCGCGGCGGTAACATGATGTTACATCTTATTTCTTATAAAACTTATTTTGAAAGAAATTCAAATAAGCATTTTATATAGCATACAAACAAAGACCAATATCAAATACACAATTCTTCTTAAGTATTATATTGTAACATATCATTCCATGTCAAAGAAGTAGGGGGAAAATACGCAAAATGAGAATGTTGAAAATTATGGAGAGAAAAATAGTAAATAATTTCAATAGTTTTCGTATTTAGTAGTTTTTTGTTATATCACATCATTGATGATGCCTTATAGTTGTAGGCCGTAAGAGAAAACATGTATAAATAAAATATTCTGATCCGAGTATTTGTCAACAAAGAAATTTTTGATTGGCATGGATTTGCAAAATGAACAATTGCAACAATGGTAAAATCAACCAACCCCTGCATCAGCACAATAGATATCCGAAAATGGTTGTATGGATATGCGAGATGATGTTTCAATTGATTGAAACATTCACATCTGAGTTCACGACAACTATGTGGAACTGAACCTCCCATCGAGCACCATAGTAGTTGAATCTATACCATCTTGCTATGATACATTTCAAGCATTAGAGTGGCAACCATCTCATCAAGCTTTCACCAGACAATGGACATGTCACAAATTGATCTCGAGCGAGCTGGACAAACAAATCTATGAGAACATAAGAAATGTGATGTCAATTTAATGATATGAATAAATCATGAGAAATTGCACTCTTGCATTGCTAATTCGTGAATACTCACTGCAAGCGTTGCTACGATTCTTTCACGCAATCAAGGTGTATCATGTGCCCGCATGTCAAAATACTTATCTGTGATCAAAAATTGAATAAGCGTTGGTGCAAAACAAAAAGAGAGCCAATATATACAACATATAGGGAACTAAGCAATGCAGAACGCAAGGAGTGAGACACTGAGAAATCGTACTTCAAAACATATGGATATATGGCCCTATGGAACAACTGTGGTGCATGATGAAGCTACGTTTCATCATCTTTATTCTATCATTTTGGCCTTAAAAACCCTAGTAAATGCGTGTAAATAGCATTAATTCATGCATTTTAGCATTCATGCATCTGTGTGTAAATATTGTATAAAATGCGGTTTTTAGTGCCAAAATTATAGAATAAAGAAAAGAAAAGAAAAAGAATAAAATATTGTAAATATTTTATGACCCGAAACCCCGAGACTTAGGCATCTTGATGAATAGGTCGACAAGGAATAAAGTAGGGGGAGATAAGGGCTAAAAGACAGATAAAATACCTATACATTTTATTCATTCTTTATTCATTTTGGGACATATTTTTGGTTCCACTTTTTACACTTCAAATAAAGAAACTTTGTACATGAAAGTTGTAGATAATTTTATAAAGAAAAATACAAAATTGATTTCACAAAAAAATAATGTACAGATAAAAAGTTATGGTCTGAATAAAAATCCAGAATGCCAACTTCCCAGACCCGTACCTCACAAATAAAAACTCCAAATGCAGCGTACTCACCTTTAATTGTATATAGAAGAAAATAATCTAATTAGTGGTGGTGGTTTCGCATTTGGCGGAGCTACGGTTTGAAAGTTGACTTTTGGACCCACATTGTATACTTGTACATATTAAAATATTCAATTTATTATTTATTTATTATTTTTATAATTTTATATTTTTATAATATTGTAAATAATACTTGTAATAATTATGTGAATTAAAATCAGGATAAAAACATAAATAAAATACAAATAAAAATACTTGTATATATTATAATACATAGGTATAATATATGTAGCCATACCTATACAAATAACACTTTCATTTTATTAAGTGTATAAAATATATCAGAAAATTAAAATAAAAATATATTTGTGTATATAAAAGTATTTTATAATTTTAGAAAATAAAAACTAAAATAAAATAAATTAAAAATACCTAAATAAAAATAGAATACTTAAATATATAGATATAGATACCTATAGGGGCATAAATGCAAACTTGTAAAAATATACTCCATAAAAATAAATAAAAATCATAATAAAATAATTTATAAAATAATAAACATTTTTTATTTTATAATCAAAAATTAATAAAATCGTTTACTATTTTAAATGATTTTAGAATTATTTTTTCCAGGCTTTTTCCTGGTTGGTCCACGTGGACCAACCAGGAGGGCTGGAGAGTTGACCTGGGTCAACTCTCTGACCCATGGCCTGCTGTGCGTCAGAATGCATTTTGTCCCATCTTCTCCCTTTTTTCGAGGCCGATTCTTTCATCGTTTGACCTCGATCTCTTCTGGGATTTTTCTCCCCTTTGATTGGTCATTCACGCCCACCTATTATCTCGGGGATTGGATCAACGGGCCACCCGTGATCGCGCCTCGAAGAGAGCTCCAGAGCCATGTTTTAAAAACACCCCATTTCCATCCATTGCTTTTTTTAACCCCATTTTGACCCGTTTCTGGCCCGTGTGCTTGAGCTCCGGACTGGTGGTGGTGACAGCACCACCTCCAGCCAGCAAGGCGGCGATTTGCGCGTTGATTTGGGCGTCTCCATCCTCCACCTCCGGCGCCGCCGTCGAGGTCCATGCCTCGCAGTGCATCACTGCTTGAGGGAGTCTTTTGCTTGTTTCTTTTGCTCATTAGGTAGCCAGTACTTTCAGCATCTCGTTTATTAACTTGCCTAGCATTCCGTAACCTTCCACGCCCACCTTCAAAGTTCACCGGACCCGCTCCGGCGAGCCACGCACTCCTACCCATTCCGCCATATCATCCCGTTTGTTCTGCACCTAAATAGGCCTGGGATCTCGTTACTGTCGGTTTTTGCGCTTCATTGCAGGTCCCAGGATCTCAAGGACCCTCGCGGGTTCGATTTTTGTGACGCTGTCCCTCCTGGAGCCACCCCCGTTCCTCGACGCGGCGGCGGCGTGCGGGCGGTCCAACCGTCGTTTTGAAGCAGCCTTCCCTCCAAGGGGATCTCCAGGAAGCGTGTGGGGCCAGCCAAGGGGAAGATACGAGCTCGGGGGATCGAATTTTTGGCGAATCAAAGTCGGGGGCGGCCTGTTCTTCGCGCGTTCTTCCTTCAAGCTCCAGGCCCGTCCGATCTCGCACAACCTCCAGGGATTACAGTTGCCGTCGGATGCGGTGCCCCTCCAGCCGTAGATCGAGCCCCCCCCGGATCTAATCGTGGCCTTACGTACGAAGGGGTATCGGTTGACCAGCGTTCGACACGTGGCCAAGTCAGATCTCCACCGCCGTTGGATGCGCCTATGTACTGGGTATTTTGCGCGATTAGCCCAGAACTTTTTGTCTAATTATTATCTAAACCCTAAAGCTTTCATCTGCGTTTTAAACTTTTGCGTAAATTGTATGGCAACCCCCTAAGGGTTCGGAAATTCAGTTGAGGCCCTTGCCAGGCGCGCGTGCGTGTCACGCGCGCCCTGGCGTTTTTGCGGGCATATCCTTCGCATTTTGGGTATTTTGCTAATAGTTCAGAAACTATTTGCTTTAGTATATTATTTTGTGAGAAATTTGCGCTTAAGCCCCTGACCTTTTTGAATATTGCAAAACTGCCCCTGCCAGCCCCTTTAATTTGTGCTTGTTTGTCCATTTATTTGAAGCATCATTCTAACTCCAAATTTTCTCAAATTTTGGACTTAAGTTCCTGTTGCATTGTAGATTTATGTCATATTTTTATTTTTCGTAATTATTGCATTTTTATATTTATTAAAAATCAAAAATAGATATTTTCAGCACTGTTTGCATTAGAAAATCACTAAAAAAATATAAAAACACTCCAGAAAAATCCCAAAAAAATATATTTTGTTCCTTTTAGTGTGTCTTAGCTCCAGACCAAAAATCATTAAAAAATACAAAACCAAACTCCTAAAAATTGCAAAACTCTAAAAACCTTCATAAAAATTTATAAAATTCATGAAAAATCCAAAAATAGTGTTTTCTTTTCCTGAATTTTCTTTGTTTGATTATCTTTAAGTGAAAATTAGAGTGGAGTATTTTTGCTACTGATTTCTATTTTATTTCTCCATTTTAAGTTTCAGCCTTGCATTTTTGTCACTGTTTGCTTTATTTTGATAATTAAAAATACCAAAAACATTCTAAAAATTACACAAAAATCACAAAAACAGTAAAAAAGTATAAAAAGACCAAAAAGACTTTATTTCCTTATTTTTGAGTATTTTTATCCATTTTTATAAATACTTTAGTTTCCCTTTTATTACATTGTCTTTAATTTCCAATATTGAAAAAGAAAATATAAAAATATAAAATATAAAAAGAAAATACAAAATCAGTAAATTAAAAATCAAAATACAAAAATATAAAATTAAAAATTAAATAAAAAAATATAAAATTAAAAACCCACAAAAAAAAATAGCATAGATAGACACTTTGATCACATACACACACATTTTTGTGCACTTGTGCCCCGATCTACCTGTCTGCTCCCTGTGTTCGACCTCTACACATACTTGCACTATACACATCTTTGTTGTAGAGTTATAATAAATTTTAACTCCGCACATTTACTTTCATTGCTTGATATATTTGTCGTGGGTTAATTGTTGTTTTAATCCGAATTTCGTGTGGTCGATTCAGCGACTGAGTTCCCGCCTTGTGTGGAGCTTAAGATCACCGATTTTCGGGTTAAACAAATGGCGCCGTTGCCGGGGAGCAACAGCGCGTAGTTCGGGTCTTGTTTGTGTTTGTGATTGATTGTCTATTTTCGCGGCTTTTATTTTTTCGTTGTTTTATTTTCTTTATTTTTGATATATCTCTTGAGCTGTCTAACTTTCTCCTTTGTTGACTTTGTGCGAGGAACCGCGGATCGAGGGAGGCGCTCCACCCTAGGCGCCTACGCACCCACGTGAAGCCGGCATCTGCCAGCCGAGCACCGAAGAGACGAAGAGGAAATTTTGAAGACCGTGCTCTACTTAGTTGCATTTTCTTTTTGTAGTATTTATTTTTGTAATTTTCGTGAGAGAGAGACCTCTATATTTGTAATAATACAGGTACCCCCGAACTTGTACATTCGAGCCTAATTTCCAAGTGATTGTTCACTTGGGGGCTCTCGCGGTTTTTACGGTTTTCTTCGCATTTTTTTTATTTTGTTTTGTTTTTCGATTTTATTTACTTTGTGTGATTGAGCCCTTAGCTTTTAGGATTGCTTGCGATAGACTAAGGCCAAACACCTAATACCTTGCATGCTCCTATAGTCTCGTTTGGACTTAGTCAAATTTTAAACAGTTGATCATCACCTTCAATCCATCGCGCCGCGAGCTCTCCCCGCAAAGCGCTTTCTCCTACCCTCAATTTGTTGAGCAGAGGAGGGGTGAGCCTAGACCGGACATTAGGGTTGAGGATTGGCGGTCAACTTGTGGTTCTTCACGATAATAGCAATTTTTGAACTTAGGGCAATTTCATCGGCTTTTGCATTTGCATATAGATAGGTTTCAATTCTGCTGAGCATCCTTGCATGTAGAGTGCTGGAGGCAAGGTGAGCATTTACGCTTTAGCATCCATCATTATTTACCGCTTGCATTGCTTTTCCGACTCTATCTCTGATTTTGCCAACCTAGGTGCTTAAAGGAATTGAATCCTCGTTAGGCTCGTGCATTTCTAACAAAAAATCCAAAAAAAGTGATAACCAATAAAATCGGGACTGCTAACATTACTTGACCCTAAAATTCACCAAAAAGAAAAATTTTGTATTGGGGCGAGTAATCCCCTCATTGTCTTCGCTTTTACTTGCTCGCGCACACTAAGGTTAGAGCCCAAATCCCATATTCAGCCCCCTAAGTGTTTGCGCAATATTTTGACTTCTCACCTAACTCTAAAACAGACAAGATAAAAAGGCCGCTCTTTGCGGTCTCTACCGAGTTGAGTAGGTGAATTGAGGGTTTGATTTATTTCATTTTTTGTCTGTGATTGTTTGTGTGTCCTAGATCATCCCCGCGCATTTGCGCCTTCTTCTCCATTCTCTTGACTTGACCATCGTGCTCTCCCGATCATTTTCCTTTTGTTTTCGAGATGGCCGACTGGAGCGTATTCTATCCGGACTTTGCGGATCACTCGTTCACTCCAGCCGGTCCACCTCCTTTTTTCCAGGAGGACTTTGCTCCTGATTTTTGTACATATCCAACCAACCCACTATTTCAGGATCCGGACATTGACCTTCACCAGTCATTTCCACCACCATCACCTACACATTTCGACAACCTGCTCTTCCTTGAGTATTCCGATCCGGAATGTGATTTTTGTCCACACCCACCGCCCACATTCGACTCACCCGATCCTGAGATTTTGGAGTCACCTTTCATGATATCCACACTTGAGACCTTGAACCAGATGATGGAGCATATGAATTCGAGGATCACTGATCTTACTAGTTTAAATAAGAACCAAAATGTCGCTCCAGTCTTTGAGGAAACGGAATCATTTGAAGATTATCATGAGAGCTTGCAATCGCCCAAAATACAAAAAAAATGAGAAAAATTTAAAAACACAAAAAGAGATTGGGAGACCTTTGATTGAGTCAGACTGTGAGGAGAGTGCCCACCTGCCAGACCACTTGACCACACATTCATTCACACCCCGTCCCACCTTTGACCCCGAGGATGCCGCTGTACAGACTGCTCTTGGCATTCCTCGTGTATATGCTGATTCCGACTTCCTCCCTTGTATGGAGGAGGTCCAAAAATTCAAAAAAATGCTGACTGAGCCCGAAGTGGTGGCCACCATACATGAGATTATCCGTGCCCCACTTCAGCAGGCCATGACCGATTTATCTGCTCCTCTTCCCAAGAAGAGAAAGCGGAGGAGCAGATCTGAGCGTCATATCTTGACCATGGCCACTGCCCATGCCATCTCACATCGTCCCATTCCTCGGAAGAAGAACACTGCCACACCTTTCATTAGCTGCACAATCTCTGACCACACATGTGATCGCACTCTCCTAGACGGCGGTGCTTCGATTAGCATATTACCCTTCTCGCTGGTACAGTCTCTTCACTTAGGGCCTCTCAAGAAGACCAGGATGATCGTACAGTTTGCTGATGGATCAATAAAGAGGCCGAAGGGTATCCTTGAAAACGCCGTCATATCGATTCAGGGCACGAGCCACAATGTTGATTTTGTCATATTGCCCATGGAGACCTCCACAGGGGAGCACTCTCCAATCATCCTGGGACGACCATTCCTCGCCTCTGCGAGGGTCGTTATTGATTACGGATCAGGAGAGATTCGCTTCCGTCCTGCTGACGAGAGCGAAGCATTGATCACCGCACCTACTGTCGACCAGAGACCTGTACCTGATGTGACCACACCTATCTTGGCTGACCTTGAGGACCATGACCTTGATGATACTATCAGAGAATTTTGTTGTCTATTGGATTCCACTGAGACCCGAGAATTCCTCTCGGTTGAGGAAAACTTGGAAAGCATGGACCTCGACGTTCCTTCTTCTGGGACTTGGCGTTGTGTTGATGACATCCGCGGGATCTACACGATTGATACCATTGAGCGGAGGGCAGATATAGAGACTATACAGGACGGACATGCTTTGACTACTTCCACTGATGAGTCCGTTCCTGTCCATGTAGATACTGATGAGACTAAGGCCGAATTTGATTTTGTTGCTTTTCTTCAGAGATTCGGACCTTTTGATGAAAAAGATGATCCAGTTGAGATTATAGAGGACGAACAGAGTTCGACTACTTCCACCGATGAGTTCGTGCCTTTTGGTTTTGACCTGGATAACACCTCGCAGGACGACTTCGAGTACACCACTTCCGATGATGATGAGTTCGTCCCATTCCACTTTGATATCAGCGAGACTCCCAAGGCCGGACCTAGTCGTACTTCTTCCACTACCCCGTCTGTGCCTTCCCACCCTAGGGCCCCTGAGGACTTACACCCCGTCGACCCTGATCGGATTCCGTCCACTGTGGACCCCGATGTCGACCTGCATCACACCAGATCCATTCCTCAGCGGTCTCGCAAGAAGGTTCGCTTTCTACCTTCTTGACCCTCTGTACATCCATCCTGTTGTACATTCGTGTTGTGTACCTCCGTCTCTCTTCCGTATTGCTCGTCCACCCATTCTCGTGTTTGCCTAGCTTAGGACGTACTTTGTCCTAAGTATAGGGGGGTGGACGAGCCGAGTGTTCTTTCATCGTTCTGTGTCATCGCTCCTGTCGTTGCCTATACTTAGGGCTTCTTTCACCCTAAGTATAGGGGGAGTGATGCGTACATCCTCACAATCTCTTCTTCTAATTTCATCTCTTTTTCTTCTTTTCTTCTTTTCTTCTTTTCCTTGTCTATCTTCTTCATCTATCAAAAAGGTGTCGCCCTTGTAGACAGTTTTCCATACTTAGGACGTACTTTGTCCTAAGTATAGGGGGGTGTGCACCCCGAGTTTCTCCATTCTTTTCGATCCTCTCCATTGTCTCCTCTTCTTGTCTATACTTAGGGATATCTTACCCTA
The DNA here is from genome assembly GCA_037367405.1 of Ottelia alismoides. Taxonomy (NCBI): domain Eukaryota; kingdom Viridiplantae; phylum Streptophyta; class Magnoliopsida; order Alismatales; family Hydrocharitaceae; genus Ottelia; species Ottelia alismoides. The sequence goes on from JAZKJV010007683.1 coordinate 623,257, forward strand.
AGTATAGGGGGAGACAACCTGAGTACGATCTGTTCATTCCCACCCTTGACCCTCCCTGCTTTGTGTACAGTCTGCTATACTTAGGATTATTTGATCCTAAGTATAGGGGGGACGGTCAACTTCTCATTGATTCATTCATTTATTCTTTAGACTTGCCTATACTTAGTACGAGTTATGTCTTCTCTTTTCTCTCCGATCTATGAGGACATAGCTCAAGCTAAGTATAGGGGGGTCGTATATACTACGTATATACTTTAGCCATAACTCGTACTTTCGTATTTTCTTAATAATATGGCTAAAAATTCTTTAAAATTCATTAAAAAACCTTTAATAAAAAGATGTGATTATTCCTCAAATTCTTTTTGTATTTACTGATTAATAAATCACGTGAAAATGTTTTTTGCAAAATGTTTGAAAAATAGTTTGAAAATCTTTGTGAACATCTATTGAAAACTATTTTGAAAATATTTTGTTTCGTGTTTTCAACCTGTGTAAAAAGTGTGGTTTGTAAAATTTATTTTCTTTGTGTGAAATAAAATGTTTGAAAAATGATTTGCAAATGGTTTGAAAAATGGTTGCAAAAATATGTGGAAAAATCTATATATACTGTTTGAAAAACCTTTGCAAATTGATTTTCAAATGTGTGTACATGTTTGCAAAAATGTTTGTAAAAATTATTTTGGACTATAGTTTTCAAAAATTATGTGAAAAGCTTGTGTCAAATAAGTTTGAGGAATATTTACATCACACCAAAATCCACTATATACATGTACTTATAAAATTGACCACTTACCCTTGTAAATACTTAAAATCCACTTCTTGTATATGTAAGAAGCACTCCCGTGTACATATTTTAACCTAGTTTTCAGCCAAAATCTTTTGTTTTTAAAAATTCCCAAAAACATTTGCAAAATTAAAATCCAAAAACATTTGAAAAATCTTTTTGAAAAATACAAAAAAATTGCATCTGCATATGCATCATCATCATTCATCTTTTCAAAAATCCATAAAAAGATCAAAATCTTGAAAATTGCATCACAAAAATATTTTCTGCATTGCATGTGCATGACATTCGCATTTTTCGGATTGAGTTTGATAGTTGAACAAGTCTAAGTAAAATCCGAAGATTGGAGCTTGATTGGACCTTATAATCTACCTAATAACAGGAACCTTATAGGAACTGGGTTTGAGGTACTTCAGGTCTAGTTGACTTAATTCTTTGAGGATCACGGGACTTGGTTCAATGGATTCTTGACTGCCTAAGTAGAGTATTTCGGAGCACACGCACGACTCTTGTTGATAATGACCTAACTTGGACACTTGCACCTTTCACATGGCTCAACTCAGTTGGAGTGGTGAGGGGATTGGTTTTGCCGGTATGAGACGCACACAAGTGGAAACACTTGTCCTCCTCTAGGGAGGGAAGTGCACCCCAACCCGTCCAGTGATTAGGAAGTCTAAAGACAGGAGGCTGTGGGTTGCGATAAAGCTTCAAAAGAGGGATAGTCTACTGGCTCAAGAGGAAAAACTCCTTATGTAAATGCTGCTGTATATAGTATTCGAAAAAAAAAGAGAAAAGAAAAGAAAAAAAAAGAAAAAAAAAAAGAGTTCAGGCATGTACAAAAATAAAAAGCCTGCAAAGTATGTACATATGTTGTAAAGTCAATAAGCAAGCTTGAGTTCCAAAGTCATATCATGTGAGCCTGCAGCAGGATGACTTGACTACACTGGTCTTGCATCCAAGGATAGGTAGCTACACTGGCTACCGTCCATTCTTCTCTTCACCCCCTCCTCTTGAGCTGGTTGCCACTTGAACTTAGAAGGGAATACCCCGCTCCTCGAGGATGGAGTTGCTGGATTGGGGAATCACTGGGTTGTCATACTGGAGAAGTCAGTCTCTTTGTCATTCTAGTTGGGGAGAGCCACCATCACTTACACTGTACAAGTCAGATTCATAGTCGTAAGGGTTTGCGTATGAGTTGAGATATTTCTGACCTGGCTATTGAGGAGACTTGAGCAGAGTTTTGGGATTCTCAGGGACTGTTGGATTTCAAATTCGGTTCTCATTAAGGTTCCGCCCGCACTAAAATTCCAAAGGTCCGACTTAAGCTCCAAACTTTGATTTTGTGAAGACAAGTTTGATAATTAAATTTAGTCCACCTTTCTTCTTTTTCTTTTCTTTGTTTTTCTTTTCTGCACTTATTGCATAAGTGTTTGCTAGGGACTAGCAAAGGTAAAGTATAGGGGGATGATGAAGCTACGTTTCATCATCTTTATTCTATCATTTTGGCCTTAAAAACCCTAGTAAATGCGTGTAAATAGCATTAATTCATGCATTTTAGCATTCATGCATCTGTGTGTAAATATTGTATAAAATGCGGTTTTTAGTGCCAAAATTATAGAATAAAGAAAAGAAAAGAAAAAGAATAAAATATTGTAAATATTTTATGACCCGAAACCCCGAGACTTAGGCATCTTGATGAATAGGTCGACAAGGAATAAAGTAGGGGGAGATAAGGGCTAAAAGACAGATAAAATACCTATACATTTTATTCATTCTTTATTCATTTTGGGACATATTTTTGGTTCCACTTTTTACACTTCAAATAAAGAAACTTTGTACATGAAAGTTGTAGATAATTTTATAAAGAAAAATACAAAATTGATTTCACAAAAAAATAATGTACAGATAAAAAGTTATGGTCTGAATAAAAATCCAGAATGCCAACTTCCCAGACCCGTACCTCACAAATAAAAACTCCAAATGCAGCGTATTCACCTTTAATTGTATATAGAAGAAAATAATCTAATTAGTGGTGGTGGTTTCGCATTTGGCGGAGCTACGGTTTGAAAGTTGACTTTTGGACCCACATTGTATACTTGTACATATTAAAATATTCAATTTATTATTTATTTATTATTTTTATAATTTTATATTTTTATAATATTGTAAATAATACTTGTAATAATTATGTGAATTAAAATCAGGATAAAAACATAAATAAAATACAAATAAAAATACTTGTATATATTATAATACATAGGTATAATATATGTAGCCATACCTATACAAATAACACTTTCATTTTATTAAGTGTATAAAATATATCAGAAAATTAAAATAAAAATATATTTGTGTATATAAAAGTATTTTATAATTTTAGAAAATAAAAACTAAAATAAAATAAATTAAAAATACCTAAATAAAAATAGAATACTTAAATATATAGATATAGATACCTATAGGGGCATAAATGCAAACTTGTAAAAATATACTCCATAAAAATAAATAAAAATCATAATAAAATAATTTATAAAATAATAAACATTTTTTATTTTATAATCAAAAATTAATAAAATCGTTTACTATTTTTAAATGATTTTAGAATTATTTTTTCCAGGCTTTTTCCTGGTTGGTCCACGTGGACCAACCAGGAGGGCTGGAGAGTTGACCTGGGTCAACTCTCTGACCCATGGCCTGCTGTGCGTCAGAATGCATTTTGTCCCATCTTCTCCCTTTTTTCGAGGCCGATTCTTTCATCATTTGACCTCGATCTCTTCTGGGATTTTTCTCCCCTTTGATTGGTCATTCACGCCCACCTATTATCTCGGGGATTGGATCAACGAGCCACCCGTGATCGCGCCTCGAAGAGAGCTCCAGAGCCATGTTTTAAAAACACCCCATTTCCATCCATTGCTTTTTTTAACCCCATTTTGACCCGTTTCTGGCCCGTGTGCTTGAGCTCCGGACTGGTGGTGGTGACAGCACCACCTCCAGCCAGCAAGGCGGCGATTTGCGCGTTGATTTGGGCGTCTCCATCCTCCACCTCCGGCACCGCCGTCGAGGTCCATGCCTCGCAGTGCATCACTGCTTGAGGGAGTCTTTTGCTTGTTTCTTTTGCTCATTAGGTAGCCAGTACTTTCAGCATCTCGTTTATTAACTTGCCTAGCATTCCGTAACCTTCCACGCCCACCTTCAAAGTTCACCGGACCCGCTCCGGCGAGCCACGCACTCCTACCCATTCCGCCATATCATCCCGTTTGTTCTGCACCTAAATAGGCCTGGGATCTCGTTACTGTCGGTTTTTGCGCTTCATTGCAGGTCCCAGGATCTCAAGGACCCTCGCGGGTTCGATTTTTGTGACGCTGTCCCTCCTGGAGCCACCCCCGTTCCTCGACGCGGCGGCGGCGTGCGGGCGGTCCAACCGTCGTTTTGAAGCAGCCTTCCCTCCAAGGGGATCTCCAGGAAGCGTGTGGGGCCAGCCAAGGGGAAGATACGAGCTCGGGGGATCGAATTTTTGGCGAATCAAAGTCGGGGGCGGCCTGTTCTTCGCGCGTTCTTCCTTCAAGCTCCAGGCCCGTCCGATCTCGCACAACCTCCAGGGATTACAGTTGCCGTCGGATGCGGTGCCCCTCCAGCCGTAGATCGAGCCCCCCCCCCCCCCCCCCCCCGGATCTAATCGTGGCCTTACGTACGAAGGGGTATCGGTTGACCAGCGTTCGACACGTGGCCAAGTCAGATCTCCACCGCCGTTGGATGCGCCTATGTACTGGGTATTTTGCGCGATTAGCCCAGAACTTTTTGTCTAATTATTATCTAAACCCTAAAGCTTTCATCTGCGTTTTAAACTTTTGCGTAAATTGTATGGCAACCCCCTAAGGGTTCGGAAATTCAGTTGAGGCCCTTGCCAGGCGCGCGTGCGTGTCACGCGCGCCCTGGCGTTTTTGCGGGCATATCCTTCGCATTTTGGGTATTTTGCTAATAGTTCAGAAACTATTTGCTTTAGTATATTATTTTGTGAGAAATTTGCGCTTAAGCCCCTGACCTTTTTGAATATTGCAAAACTGCCCCTGCCAGCCCCTTTAATTTGTGCTTGTTTGTCCATTTATTTGAAGCATCATTCTAACTCCAAATTTTCTCAAATTTTGGACTTAAGTTCCTGTTGCATTGTAGATTTATGTCATATTTTTATTTTTCGTAATTATTGCATTTTTATATTTATTAAAAATCAAAAATAGACATTTTCAGCACTGTTTGCATTAGAAAATCACTAAAAAAATATAAAAACACTCCAGAAAAATCCCAAAAAAATATATTTTGTTCCTTTTAGTGTGTCTTAGCTCCAGACCAAAAATCATTAAAAAATACAAAACCAAACTCCTAAAAATTGCAAAACTCTAAAAACCTTCATAAAAATTTATAAAATTCATGAAAAATCCAAAAATAGTGTTTTCTTTTCCTGAATTTTCTTTGTTTGATTATCTTTAAGTGAAAATTAGAGTGGAGTATTTTTGCTACTGATTTCTATTTTATTTCTCCATTTTAAGTTTCAGCCTTGCATTTTTGTCACTGTTTGCTTTATTTTGATAATTAAAAATACCAAAAACATTCTAAAAATTACACAAAAATCACAAAAACAGTAAAAAAGTATAAAAAGACCAAAAAGACTTTATTTCCTTATTTTTGAGTATTTTTATCCATTTTTATAAATACTTTAGTTTCCCTTTTATTACATTGTCTTTAATTTCCAATATTGAAAAAGAAAATATAAAAATATAAAATATAAAAAGAAAATACAAAATCAGTAAATTAAAAATCAAAATACAAAAATATAAAATTAAAAATTAAATAAAAAAATATAAAATTAAAAACCCACAAAAAAAATAGCATAGATAGACACTTTGATCACATACACACACATTTTTGTGCACTTGTGCCCCGATCTACCTGTCTGCTCCCTGTGTTCGACCTCTACACATACTTGCACTATACACATCTTTGTTGTAGAGTTATAATAAATTTTAACTCCGCACATTTACTTTCATTGCTTGATATATTTGTCGTGGGTTAATTGTTGTTTTAATCCGAATTTCGTGTGGTCGATTCAGCGACTGAGTTCCCGCCTTGTGTGGAGCTTAAGATCACCGATTTTCGGGTTAAACAAATGGCGCCGTTGCCGGGGAGCAACAACGCGTAGTTCGGGTCTTGTTTGTGTTTGTGATTGATTGTCTATTTTCGCGGCTTTTATTTTTTCGTTGTTTTATTTTCTTTATTTTTGATATATCTCTTGAGCTGTCTAACTTTCTCCTTTGTTGACTTTGTGCGAGGAACCGCGGATCGAGGGAGGCGCTCCACCCTAGGCGCCTACGCACCCACGTGAAGCCGGCATCTGCCAGCCGAGCACCGAAGAGACGAAGAGGAAATTTTGAAGACCGTGCTCTACTTAGTTGCATTTTCTTTTTGTAGTATTTATTTTTGTAATTTTCGTGAGAGAGAGACCTCTATATTTGTAATAATACAGGTACCCCCGAACTTGTACATTCGAGCCTAATTTCCAAGTGATTGTTCACTTGGGGGCTCTCGCGGTTTTTACGGTTTTCTTCGCATTTTTTTTATTTTGTTTTGTTTTTCGATTTTATTTACTTTGTGTGATTGAGCCCTTAGCTTTTAGGATTGCTTGCGATAGACTAAGGCCAAACACCTAATACCTTGCATGCTCCTATAGTCTCGTTTGGACTTAGTCAAATTTTAAACAGTTGATCATCACCTTCAATCCATCGCGCCGCGAGCTCTCCCCGCAAAGCGCTTTCTCCTACCCTCAATTTGTTGAGCAGAGGAGGGGTGAGCCTAGACCGGACATTAGGGTTGAGGATTGGCGGTCAACTTGTGGTTCTTCACGATAATAGCAATTTTTGAACTTAGGGCAATTTCATCGGCTTTTGCATTTGCATATAGATAGGTTTCAATTCTGCTGAGCATCCTTGCATGTAGAGTGCTGGAGGCAAGGTGAGCATTTACGCTTTAGCATCCATCATTATTTACCGCTTGCATTGCTTTTCCGACTCTATCTCTGATTTTGCCAACCTAGGTGCTTAAAGGAATTGAATCCTCGTTAGGCTCGTGCATTTCTAACAAAAAATCCAAAAAAAGTGATAACCAATAAAATCGGGACTGCTAACATTACTTGACCCTAAAATTCACCAAAAAGAAAAATTTTGTATTGGGGCGAGTAATCCCCTCATTGTCTTCGCTTTTACTTGCTCGCGCACACTAAGGTTAGAGCCCAAATCCCATATTCAGCCCCCTAAGTGTTTGCGCAATATTTTGACTTCTCACCTAACTCTAAAACAGACAAGATAAAAAGGCCGCTCTTTGCGGTCTCTACCGAGTTGAGTAGGTGAATTGAGGGTTTGATTTATTTCATTTTTTGTCTGTGATTGTTTGTGTGTCCTAGATCATCCCCGCGCATTTGCGCCTTCTTCTCCATTCTCTTGACTTGACCATCGTGCTCTCCCGATCATTTTCCTTTTGTTTTCGAGATGGCCGACTGGAGCGTATTCTATCCGGACTTTGCGGATCACTCGTTCACTCCAGCCGGTCCACCTCCTTTTTTCCAGGAGGACTTTGCTCCTGATTTTTGTACATATCCAACCAACCCACTATTTCAGGATCCGGACTTTGACCTTCACCAGTCATTTCCACCACCATCACCTACACATTTCGACAACCCGCTCTTCCTTGAGTATTCCGATCCGGAATGTGATTTTTGTCCACACCCACCGCCCACATTCGACTCACCCGATCCTGAGATTTTGGAGTCACCTTTCATGATATCCACACTTGAGACCTTGAACCAGATGATGGAGCATATGAATTCGAGGATCACTGATCTTACTAGTTTAAATAAGAACCAAAATGCCGCTCCAGTCTTTGAGGAAACGGAATCATTTGAAGATTATCATGAGAGCTTGCAATCGCCCAAAATACAAAAAAAATGAGAAAAATTTAAAAACACAAAAAGAGATTGGGAGACCTTTGATTGAGTCAGACTGTGAGGAGAGTGCCCACCTGCCAGACCATTTGACCACACATTCATTCACACCCCGTCCCACCTTTGACCCCGAGGATGCCGCTGTACAGACTGCTCTTGGCATTCCTCGTGTATATGCTGATTCCGACTTCCTCCCTTGTATGGAGGAGGTCCAAAAATTCAAAAAAATGCTGACTGAGCCCGAAGTGGTGGCCACCATACATGAGATTATCCGTGCCCCACTTCAGCAGGCCATGACCGATTTATCTGCTCCTCTTCCCAAGAAGAGAAAGCGGAGGAGCAGATCTGAGCGTCATATCTTGACCATGGCCACTGCCCATGCCATCTCACATCGTCCCATTCCTCGGAAGAAGAACACTGCCACACCTTTCATTAGCTGCACAATCTCTGACCACACATGTGATCGCACTCTCCTAGACGGCGGTGCTTCGATTAGCATATTACCCTTCTCGCTGGTACAGTCTCTTCACTTAGGGCCTCTCAAGAAGACCAGGATGATCGTACAGTTTGCTGATGGATCAATAAAGAGGCCGAAGGGTATCCTTGAAAACGCCGTCATATCGATTCAGGGCACGAGCCACAATGTTGATTTTGTCATATTGCCCATGGAGACCTCCACAGGGGAGCACTCTCCAATCATCCTGGGACGACCATTCCTCGCCTCCGCGAGGGTCGTTATTGATTACGGATCAGGAGAGATTCGCTTCCGTCCTGCTGACGAGAGCGAAGCATTGATCACCGCACCTACTGTCGACCAGAGACCTGTACCTGATGTGACCACACCTATCTTGGCTGACCTTGAGGACCATGACCTTGATGATACTATCAGAGAATTTTGTTGTCTATTGGATTCCACTGAGACCCGAGAATTCCTCTCGGTTGAGGAAAACTTGGAAAGCATGGACCTCGACGTTCCTTCTTCTGGGACTTGGCGTTGTGTTGATGACATCCGCGGGATCTACACGATTGATACCATTGAGCGGAGGGCAGATATAGAGACTATACAGGACGGACATGCTTTGACTACTTCCACTGATGAGTCCGTTCCTGTCCATGTAGATACTGATGAGACTAAGGCCGAATTTGATTTTGTTGCTTTTCTTCAGAGATTCGGACCTTTTGATGAAAAAGATGATCCAGTTGAGATTATAGAGGACGAACAGAGTTCGACTACTTCCACCGATGAGTTCGTGCCTTTTGGTTTTGACCTGGATAACACCTCGCAGGACGACTTCGAGTACACCACTTCCGATGATGATGAGTTCGTCCCATTCCACTTTGATATCAGCGAGACTCCCAAGGCCGGACCTAGTCGTACTTCTTCCACTACCCCGTCTGTGCCTTCCCACCCTAGGGCCCCTGAGGACTTACACCCCGTCGACCCTGATCGGATTCCGTCCACTGTGGACCCCGATGTCGACCTGCATCACACCAGATCCATTCCTCAGCGGTCTCGCAAGAAGGTTCGCTTTCTACCTTCTTGACCCTCTGTACATCCATCCTGTTGTACATTCGTGTTGTGTACCTCCGTCTCTCTTCCGTATTGCTCGTCCACCCATTCTCGTGTTTGCCTAGCTTAGGACGTACTTTGTCCTAAGTATAGGGGGGTGGACGAGCCGAGTGTTCTTTCATCGTTCTGTGTCATCGCTCCTGTCGTTGCCTATACTTAGGGCTTCTTTCACCCTAAGTATAGGGGGAGTGATGCGTACATCCTCACAATCTCTTCTTCTAATTTCATCTCTTTTTCTTCTTTTCTTCTTTTCTTCTTTTCCTTGTCTATCTTCTTCATCTATCAAAAAGGTGTCGCCCTTGTAGACAGTTTTCCATACTTAGGACGTACTTTGTCCTAAGTATAGGGGGGTGTGCACCCCGAGTTTCTCCATTCTTTTCGATCCTCTCCATTGTCTCCTCTTCTTGTCTATACTTAGGGATATCTTACCCTAAGTATAGGGGGAGACAACCTGAGTACGATCTGTTCATTCCCACCCTGGACCCTCCCTGCTTTGTGTACAGTCTGCTATACTTAGGATTATTTGATCCTAAGTATAGGGGGGACGGTCAACTTCTCATTGATTCATTCATTTATTCTTTAGACTTGCCTATACTTAGTACGAGTTATGTCTTCTCTTTTCTCTCCGATCTATGAGGACATAGCTCAAGCTAAGTATAGGGGGGTCGTATATACTACGTATATACTTTAGCCATAACTCGTACTTTCGTATTTTCTTAATAATATGGCTAAAAATTCTTTAAAATTCATTAAAAAACCTTTAATAAAAAGATGTGATTATTCCTCAAATTCTTTTTGTATTTACTGATTAATAAATCACGTGAAAATGTTTTTTGCAAAATGTTTGAAAAATAGTTTGAAAATCTTTGTGAACATCTATTGAAAACTATTTTGAAAATATTTTGTTTCGTGTTTTCAACCTGTGTAAAAAGTGTGGTTTGTAAAATTTATTTTCTTTGTGTGAAATAAAATGTTTGAAAAATGATTTGCAAATGGTTTGAAAAATGGTTGCAAAAATATGTGGAAAATCTATATATACTGTTTGAAAAACCTTTGCAAATTGATTTTCAAATGTGTGTACATGTTTGCAAAAATGTTTGTAAAAATTATTTTGGACTATAGTTTTCAAAAATTATGTGAAAAGCTTGTGTCAAATAAGTTTGAGGAATATTTACATCACACCAAAATCCACTATATACATGTACTTATAAAATTGACCACTTACCCTTGTAAATACTTAAAATCCACTTCTTGTATATGTAAGAAGCACTCCCGTGTACATATTTTAACCTAGTTTTCAGCCAAAATCTTTTGTTTTTAAAAATTCCCAAAAACATTTGCAAAATTAAAATCCAAAAACATTTGAAAAATCTTTTTGAAAAATACAAAAAAATTGCATCTGCATATGCATCATCATCATTCATCTTTTCAAAAATCCATAAAAAGATCAAAATCTTGAAAATTGCATCACAAAAATATTTTCTGCATTGCATGTGCATGACATTCGCATTTTTCGGATTGAGTTTGATAGTTGAACAAGTCTAAGTAAAATCCGAAGATTGGAGCTTGATTGGACCTTATAATCTACCTAATAATAGGAACCTTATAGGAACTGGGTTTGAGGTACTTCAGGTCTAGTTGACTTAATTCTTTGAGGATCACGGGACTTGGTTCAATGGATTCTTGACTGCCTAAGTAGAGTATTTCGGAGCACACGCACGACTCTTGTTGATAATGACCTAACTTGGACACTTGCACCTTTCACATGGCTCAACTCAGTTGGAGTGGTGAGGGGATTGGTTTTGCCGGTATGAGACGCACACAAGTGGAAACACTTGTCCTCCTCTAGGGAGGGAAGTGCACCCCAACCCGTCCAGTGATTAGGAAGTCTAAAGACAGGAGGCTGTGGGTTGCGATAAAGCTTCAAAAGAGGGATAGTCTACTGGCTCAAGAGGAAAAACTCCTTATGTAAATGCTGTTGTATATAGTATTCGAAAAAAAAAGAGAAAAGAAAAGAAAAAAAAAGAAAAAAAAAGAGTTCAGGCATGTACAAAAATAAAAAGCCTGCAAAGTATGTACATATGTTGTAAAGTCAATAAGCAAGCTTGAGTTCCAAAGTCATATCATGTGAGCCTGCAGCAGGATGACTTGACTACACTGGTCTTGCATCCAAGGATAGGTAGCTACACTGGCTACCGTCCATTCTTCTCTTCACCCCCTCCTCTTGAGCTGGTTGCCACTTGAACTTAGAAGGGAATACCCCGCTCCTCGAGGATGGAGTTGCTGGATTGGGGAATCACTGGGTTGTCATACTGGAGAAGTCAGTCTCTTTGTCATTCTAGTTGGGGAGAGCCACCATCACTTACACTGTACAAGTCAGATTCATAGTCGTAAGGGTTTGCGTATGAGTTGAGATATTTCTGACCTGGCTATTGAGGAGACTTGAGCAGAGTTTTGGGATTCTCAGGGACTGTTGGATTTCAAATTCGGTTCTCATTAAGGTTCCGCCCGCACTAAAATTCCAAAGGTCCGACTTAAGCTCCAAACTTTGATTTTGTGAAGACAAGTTTGATAATTAAATTTAGTCCACCTTTCTTCTTTTTCTTTTCTTTGTTTTTCTTTTCTGCACTTATTGCATAAGTGTTTGCTAGGGACTAGCAAAGGTAAAGTATAGGGGGATGATGAAGCTACGTTTCATCATCTTTATTCTATCATTTTGGCCTTAAAAACCCTAGTAAATGCGTGTAAATAGCATTAATTCATGCATTTTAGCATTCATGCATCTGTGTGTAAATATTGTATAAAATGCGGTTTTTAGTGCCAAAATTATAGAATAAAGAAAAGAAAAGAAAAAGAATAAAATATTGTAAATATTTTATGACCCGAAACCCCGAGACTTAGGCATCTTGATGAATAGGTCGACAAGGAATAAAGTAGGGGGAGATAAGGGCTAAAAGACAGATAAAATACCTATACATTTTATTCATTCTTTATTCATTTTGGGACATATTTTTGGTTCCACTTTTTACACTTCAAATAAAGAAACTTTGTACATGAAAGTTGTAGATAATTTTATAAAGAAAAATACAAAATTGATTTCACAAAAAAATAATGTACAGATAAAAAGTTATGGTCTGAATAAAAATCCAGAATGCCAACTTCCCAGACCCGTACCTCACAAATAAAAACTCCAAATGCAGCGTACTCACCTTTAATTGTATATAGAAGAAAATAATCTAATTAGTGGTGGTGGTTTCGCATTTGGCGGAGCTACGGTTTGAAAGTTGACTTTTGGACCCACATTGTATACTTGTACATATTAAAATATTCAATTTATTATTTATTTATTATTTTTATAATTTTATATTTTTATAATATTGTAAATAATACTTGTAATAATTATGTGAATTAAAATCAGGATAAAAACATAAATAAAATACAAATAAAAATACTTGTATATATTATAATACATAGGTATAATATATGTAGCCATACCTATACAAATAACACTTTCATTTTATTAAGTGTATAAAATATATCAGAAAATTAAAATAAAAATATATTTGTGTATATAAAAGTATTTTATAATTTTAGAAAATAAAAACTAAAATAAAATAAATTAAAAATACCTAAATAAAAATAGAATACTTAAATATATAGATATAGATACCTATAGGGGCATAAATGCAAACTTGTAAAAATATACTCCATAAAAATAAATAAAAATCATAATAAAATAATTTATAAAATAATAAACATTTTTTATTTTATAATCAAAAATTAATAAAATCGTTTACTATTTTTAAATGATTTTAGAATTATTTTTTCCAGGCTTTTTCCTGGTTGGTCCACGTGGACCAACCAGGAGGGCTGGAGAGTTGACCGGGGTCAACTCTCTGACCCATGGCCTGCTGTGCGTCAGAATGCATTTTGTCCCATCTTCTCCCTTTTTTCGAGGCCGATTCTTTCATCGTTTGGCCTCGATCTCTTCTGGGATTTTTCTCCCCTTTGATTGGTCATTCACGCCCACCTATTATCTCGGGGATTGGATCAACGGGCCACCCGTGATCGCGCCTCGAAGAGAGCTCCAGAGCCATGTTTTAAAAACACCCCATTTCCATCCATTGCTTTTTTGAACCCCATTTTGACCCGTTTCTGGCCCGTGTGCTTGAGCTCCGGACTGGTGGTGGTGACAGCACCACCTCCAGCCAGCAAGGCGGCGATTTGCGCGTTGATTTGGGCGTCTCCATCCTCCACCTCCGGCGCCGCCGTCGAGGTCCATGCCTCGCAGTGCATCACTGCTTGAGGGAGTCTTTTGCTTGTTTCTTTTGCTCATTAGGTAGCCAGTACTTTCAGCATCTCGTTTATTAACTTGCCTAGCATTCCGTAACCTTCCACGCCCACCTTCAAAGTTCACCGGACCCGCTCCGGCGAGCCACGCACTCCTACCCATTCCGCCATATCATCCCGTTTGTTCTGCACCTAAATAGGCCTGGGATCTCGTTACTGTCGGTTTTTGCGCTTCATTGCAGGTCCCAGGATCTCAAGGACCCTCGCGGGTTCGATTTTTGTGACGCCGTCCCTCCTGGAGCCACCCCCGTTCCTCGACGCGGCGGCGGCGTGCGGGCGGTCCAACCGTCGTTTTGAAGCAGCCTTCCCTCCAAGGGGATCTCCAGGAAGCGTGTGGGGCCAGCCAAGGGGAAGATACGAGCTCGGGGGATCGAATTTTTGGCGAATCAAAGTCGGGGGCGGCCTGTTCTTCGCGCGTTCTTCCTTCAAGCTCCAGGCCCGTCCGATCTCGCACAACCTCCAGGGATTACAGTTGCCGTCGGATGCGGTGCCCCTCCAGCCGTAGATCGAGCCCCCCCCGGATCTAATCGTGGCCTTACGTACGAAGGGGTATCGGTTGACCAGCGTTCGACACGTGGCCAAGTCAGATCTCCACCGCCGTTGGATGCGCCTATGTACTGGGTATTTTGCGCGATTAGCCCAGAACTTTTTGTCTAATTATTATCTAAACCCTAAAGCTTTCATCTGCGTTTTAAACTTTTGCGTAAATTGTATGGCAACCCCCTAAGGGTTCGGAAATTCAGTTGAGGCCCTTGCCAGGCGCGCGTGCGTGTCACGCGCGCCCTGGCGTTTTTGCGGGCATATCCTTCGCATTTTGGGTATTTTGCTAATAGTTCAGAAACTATTTGCTTTAGTATATTATTTTGTGAGAAATTTGCGCTTAAGCCCCTGACCTTTTTGAATATTGCAAAACTGCCCCTGCCAGCCCCTTTAATTTGTGCTTGTTTGTCCATTTATTTGAAGCATCATTCTAACTCCAAATTTTCTCAAATTTTGGACTTAAGTTCCTGTTGCATTGTAGATTTATGTCATATTTTTATTTTTCGTAATTATTGCATTTTTATATTTATTAAAAATCAAAAATAGACATTTTCAGCACTGTTTGCATTAGAAAATCACTAAAAAAATATAAAAACACTCCAGAAAAATCCCAAAAAAATATATTTTGTTCCTTTTAGTGTGTCTTAGCTCCAGACCAAAAATCATTAAAAAATACAAAACCAAACTCCTAAAAATTGCAAAACTCTAAAAACCTTCATAAAAATTTATAAAATTCATGAAAAATCCAAAAATAGTGTTATCTTTTCCTGAATTTTCTTTGTTTGATTATCTTTAAGTGAAAATTAGAGTGGAGTATTTTTGCTACTGATTTCTATTTTATTTCTCCATTTTAAGTTTCAGCCTTGCATTTTTGTCACTGTTTGCTTTATTTTGATAATTAAAAATACCAAAAACATTCTAAAAATTACACAAAAATCACAAAAACAGTAAAAAAGTATAAAAAGACCAAAAAGACTTTATTTCCTTATTTTTGAGTATTTTTATCCATTTTTATAAATACTTTAGTTTCCCTTTTATTACATTGTCTTTAATTTCCAATATTGAAAAAGAAAATATAAAATATAAAATATAAAAAGAAAATACAAAATCAGTAAATTAAAAATCAAAATACAAAAATATAAAATTAAAAATTAAATAAAAAAATATAAAATTAAAAACCCACAAAAAAATAGCATAGATAGACACTTTGATCACATACACACACATTTTTGTGCACTTGTGCCCCGATCTACCTGTCTGCTCCCTGTGTTCGACCTCTACACATACTTGCACTATACACATCTTTGTTGTAGAGTTATAATAAATTTTAACTCCGCACATTTACTTTCATTGCTTGATATATTTGTCGTGGGTTAATTGTTGTTTTAATCCGAATTTCGTGTGGTCGATTCAGCGACTGAGTTCCCGCCTTGTGTGGAGCTTAAGATCACCGATTTTCGGGTTAAACAGTGCATTGCTCATTATTATAGCATCATCCTGAAAAGCAAGTTGAACCTTGAAGTTTGAATCATTATACAGTTTTTAAAATAGATGATTCTATTTTAGTGCATTATGTGAAATTCTTTTCCTTGTCATAAAGTTACCTCCCATTTTGATATGAATATTAAGCCAATGACAATAAAATTTTCTTGTAACTTAATTGTAATATATTATCCCATTCCAATTAAATCTGATTGTAGCTTATGCAACTAAATGCAAAAATCAAATTCCTTTAAAAAGAATTTTGTTGGCAAACTAAGTGCCAAACCCAAGCTACAACTATCATATGCAGCATTGCAAAGATTTTATAACTATATATGCAAAGGAAAAAGAAATGGACAGAAAAAGCAACAAAGTTTCGACAACATATATAAATAAAAAATAAGTCAGAGTACTTATATCTCAATAAAAGCAGCAAAAATCAAACATATATATCTTAACAAAAGATCAATTAAAGTGAAAAAATAAACTTTATATGACGGAATATTACCTGAAACAACTTGCCAGCAATGCTAACTTTTCCACCATAATAGAAAATTAAAGAACTCGTCAGCAATGCTAACTTTTCCACTGAAATAAAAATTTAAACAGTTAGAATCCATAATTAGAAAATGTAAGCGTAAGTTTAACGACAAATCAAAAGTAATAATCCCCTTTAATTTCACCAATCGATTAGGTCAAAAAAACTAAAAAACTATCATTTTCCTCCATACCACATTCATACAAATAGAAATCAAGTATATAGTCAAACCCTCAATAGCTTATTCATAAAAGATGCATGTGAAGATGCATATTCATAATTAAGCTACATGTTAATGACCCGAAGCATAATTTCGTAGATGTAAAAGTAAGTTTATTATCACAACCTACTTTAAACTGCCAACAAAAAATATTAAAAGAAAAAATGACCGAAATCATAAGCAAAATCACTTTCATTAAAGTGGTAAAACACGATAGAATAATTTTACAAAAATTCTCAAATACATGAAAGTTCCACGACAAATATGTTAGAAATTTTTTAAGTTCATGTTACCGGATAGTGTTTTGATTTATCTACTCACTTCAAGTTCATACATATATATTTTACCTAAACAATACATGATCTGCGTTATGACTTTCAATCAGATTGCAGGACCTAAATACATTTCGTAGCATTCAAATTTACTACACTATAATCTAAAATCCCATAAAGCATATATATAAAAATTGATTTTACATCACGATAATGACATGCACTAATCATTCTAGTAAAACTAACAGGAAAAAATTAACTTTACATCAAACGTAAAGTTTTGTACAACAAACTTATCGATATAAGTAGCAAGGCAAAGTTTTTAAAGCAGGTACAGTAATTTTTTATCATTATTAAACCAAAACTACTGGATAACTAAAATATAAACCATGGAATCATGACGTGTAAGTGCTATACTTAGTTTTCAAGGGATGCATTTGGATACAGATTCTTCAAATTTCTCCAACTTGTTAATTCGAAGAAAAGGCATAAATGGAGGATGGCACAATAATGAACTTGTTAATTTCTCCAACTTGTTAAAGAAAATTTCATTTCAATTTTTTTCGCAGAACGATAATGAACTTAACTAAAAGGTACCAAAGGAATTCGCCAAAAGACTATTTGAACAACAGAAATCACTCAATCGCAGAACGGTAATAAAAATTCGTAAACATTGTCAAGGGAAATAAATACATACCAAAATCACCCAAATCCTTGCGCGGAATCAACACTGGGAGTATAAAGACAAATTCCAGTACTCCCAGAAACGCAATAGAGAGATGCTTGAAACTCAATAGAAATCTGGAGAAGATTTTAGAGAAAAAGTAAGTAATTTGTTGTTGATAAAAGGAAGTGCCGTAAAAATAGAAGAACCTTCGATTCTTCTACTTTAAAAGAAGTCCATGGCAGAGACAGAAAATAAGCACATCATATCTCTTGAAATCAAATTCCAAGAAAATGCCTAAACAGAGGACGACATAATACTAAAAAAACATTTCCTTCCGTATTTTATCTCATATTACAGACAGGTGAAATCCCTTAAAGAATATCACAGAACGATTAGGGGATTAACTAAAAATTCCTAACGGGACTCTCTGAAAGCCCTTCGAGAAGCCAGAAATCCCTCAAACAATATCACAGAGCGATAATAAAAAAACCTAAAAGTTGCTAAGGGAAGATATACATATGAAACTCCCCAAAGCCTCTCACGAAATCAACATGAGAGCGTAAAAATAGATTCCACATATCGTAGATACGCACCATATAGATGATAGAAACGCAACAGAAATCTGGAGAGGAATGATCGAAATAGGAGGACGACACAATCGGACAGCTGAAATTCCTCAAAGAATATTATAGAATGATAAGGAAAATTAACCAAAAATCGCTAAAGGGACTCGCTGAAATCCTCTTGACACATCTGAAATCCCACAAGAAAAATCACATAGCGATAATAAAAATTCGTAAGGGTAAGAAGTACATACCAAACTCGCCCAAAGCCTCTCACAGAACCAACACGATACCAGAAACACAGCAGATATCTGGAGAGGAATGATCGAAAGAAGAGGACAGTGCCACCGGAAACCCTTTTCAAGGGTTTCTGAGAAAGGGCATGAAGCAAAGAATAAAGGCACCTGTCGAAAAGAGGGACAGATGTTGAAAACATATCCCAGCTGTACGCAACCTAGAAACACAAAGCATATACAAAAAAAACATACCCACGCGTCCAGAAAAGGGTAAAAGCATCGACTTTATTATAAGAATATAAGAAAGAGAAGGGAAAACGCAAATGAAGCCAACACGCGTCCGCAAACAGGGAGAGTCGGGGATGCTAAAACAGGGGAAGGGAGAAGACGCACATGAAGCCACGTGTCAACGTAAGGGAAGAAGCTGGGAGAACCCAGCTTTAGTATATAGTATAGATATTACGGCCTCTTGTCGATCAGTCGGTATTCCTTGTGCAGAACCTGCGTAGCTGGACGTATGGACATGCTGATCTCTCGGCTTCCATCTTTCAGTGCTGCCATCCTGCTCTACCGTGTGGGGTGCGCCGTCTGGCATTACGATATCGATGCCGATACAGCCATCTTCGCTGTAAGCTCTTTCAGTATCCTCGCCCTCCTTTGCTTGTCCGTTCACGAGTTCGAAAAGATCGCCGACACGAATTCAATTGGATTAGTTGATGATCACCCAAAATGATTAAGCAAAAGCTTTCAATTAGTAATCCACACATCTTATAATCCACTTTTAAACTTTGTAAGTTTTAGATGATGGACCATTTTACGGCCTCATTCGTTTAGAGAATAAGCACTGGAATTAGGGGTCGATTCCCCGTCCGGTGCAGTTCCCAAGTGTACAACTATTCCGATCCCATTATTTCTCTTTATTTCACCCTTATTCATATCATTAGTCTACATCATTGTGTACCATTATTTCACTTTATTCTCTCTATTCCTATCTTACACCCGAACAAAGTATTAACCCTTACTATCCATCCTTATTCATGCTTATTCCCGAATCGAACGCTACCATTTCTCCCATTTGTATTTACAAAGTCTCATCGCTACATGATCCCATCTGCAACATGATCCTGATGGCCTTGCGCTTATGAAAGCTCTCTATTTATACCAGTGGGAAGACCCGTATCTGTTTCGTGAGGGAGCCGATTGCATCTGGAGAAGGTGTATACCTCAGGAGGAGGTTCCAAGTGTCCTCGCTTTATGTCATGATCAAGATTCTGGAGGACATCATTCAGGAAAACGGACGGCAGCAAAAGTTCTTCAAAGCGGCCTCTGGTGGCCTTCATTGTTCAAAGATGCAGATGAATACGTCAAATGTTGCACTGACTGTCAGAAGATGGGTGGAACCATAGGAATGAGAGATACGATGCCTCTAAAGTACATTCAGATCTCAGATGTCTTTGACGCATGGGGGATCGACTTTATGGGCCCGTTTCCTAACAGTCAGGGTTATGAGTATATTCTGCTTGCTGTCGATTATGTCAGTCGTTGGGTGGAGGCTATCCCCGCCCGAGCCGCCGACAGTCGGACTATCTGTCGATTCTTACGAGATCACATCATAGCACGGTTCGGGATTCCCAAGATCCTCATATCTGACGGGGGCAGCCATTTCATAAACAGAGAGGTGAAGAAGCTGACCCAAGAATTCTGCATCGAGCATCGTGTTGCTTCACCCTATCACCCGCAGTCCAATGGCTTAGCTGAATGTTCAAACAGGGAGATCAAGACAATTTTACAGAAACTTGTGCGTCCGGATCGCAAGAACTGGTCTCAGCTGCTTGATTCCGTTCTTTGGGCTTACCGAACAGCGTACAAGTCACCCTTGGGAATGTCTCCCTACCGCCTGGTGTATGGCAAGCCATGCCACTTGCCCGTGGAACTTATTCATAAATCCTTATGGGCTATTAACATCTGTAATTTGGACTCCAAGCAAGCAGGACAACACAGGAAATTGGATCTGAACAGATTACTGGAATTCAGAGATTATGCATATGACAACAGCCTAATGTACAAGGA
Source organism: Ottelia alismoides (assembly GCA_037367405.1). NCBI lineage: Eukaryota > Viridiplantae > Streptophyta > Magnoliopsida > Alismatales > Hydrocharitaceae > Ottelia > Ottelia alismoides. The sequence goes on from JAZKJV010007683.1 coordinate 643,537, forward strand.
AAAGGTCAAAACATGGCATGATAAGCACATCCGCCACAAGTCCTTTGATCCAGGTCAGAAGGTATGGTTGTTCGATGCGAAATTAAAGATCTTTCCAGGCAAATTGAAGAGCAAATGGACTGGGCCGTTTGTAGTTAGGCAGGTGCGTGACAACGGAAGTGTATTGATATCCAATCTGTCAGCTGACGCACAACCTTTTGTAGTCAATGGACAGCTTCTGAAGCCATACCTCGAACATGACACATTCATGGCCGTCGTTGACTCGATTCAAGTAATCTATGAGGATGAGTTGAATATCTTGAAGGAGACAGAGGAAGGCAAAGCACATCAAAACATTTTTGAATGATTTTTCCTTTCCGTCTTTTCTTCTTTTCTTCTTTTCTTCTTCTTTTATCTTATTCTACCGAATTGATGCCATCCCTTTCATCACTGCTACACTTAGGATGTACTCTATCCTAAGTATAGGGGGGATGTGCATCCCGAGTTGTTCATACCCAATCTCATCTCTTTTCTTCTTTTCTTCTTTTCTTCTTTTCCTCTTCTATCCCCTTTATCTACCGAAAAGGTGCCGCCCTTGTAGACAGTTTTCCATACTTAGGACGTACTTTGTCCTAAGTATAGGGGGGTTGGCACCCCGAGTTGCTCTATCCTTTTCGATCCTCTCCATTGTCTCCTCTTCTTGTCTATACTTAGGGATATCTTACCCTAAGTATAGGGGGAGACAATCTGAGTACGATCTGTTCATTCACACCCTTGACCCTCCCTGCTTTGTGTACAGTCTGCTATACTTAGGATTATTTGATCCTAAGTATAGGGGGGACGGTCAACTTCTCATTGGTTCATTTATTTTTTAGGCTTTCCTATACTCAGTACGAGTTATGTCGTCTCTTTTCTCTCTGATCTATGAGGACATAGCTCAAGCTAAGTATAGGGGGGTCGTATATACTACGTATATACTTTAGCCATAACTCGTACTTTCGTATTTTCCTAATAAATATGGCTAATAATTCTTTAAAATTCATTAAAAATCCTTAATAAAAAGATGTGATTATTCCTCAAATTCTTTTTGTATTTACTGATTAATAAATCAGGTGAAAATGTTTTTTGCAAAATGTTTGAAAAATAGTTTGAAAATCCTCGTGAACATTTATTTGAAAACTATTTTGAAAATATTTTGTTTCGTGTTTTCAACCTGTGTAAAATGTGTGGTTTGTAAAACTTCTCTTCTTTGTGTGAAATAAAATGTTTGAAAAATGATTTGCAAATGGTTTGAAAAATGGTTGCAAAAATGATTTGAAAAACCTATATATACTGTTTTGAAAGCCTTTGCAAAATGATTTTCAAATGTGTGTAAAATGTTTGTAAAAATTATTTTGGACTATAGTTTTCAAAAATGGTGTGTAAATTGTTTTCAAATCAGTTTGAGGAATATACACATCACACAAAAATCCACTATATATATATATGTATAAAATTGACCACTTACCCTGTAAATTCTTAAAATCCATTTCTTGTAAATATAAGAAGCACTCCCGTGTACATATTTTCACCTAGTTTTCAGCCAAAACTTTTTATTTTCAAAAATTCCCAAAAACATTTGCAAAAATTAAAATCCAAAAACATTTGAAAAATCTTTCTGAAAAAATACAAAAAATTGCATCTGCACTTGCATGCATCATCTTTTCAAAAACCCATAAAAAGTTCAAAATCCTGAAAATTGCATCACAAAAATATTTTCTGCATTGCATTGCATGGCATTCGCATTTTTCGGATTGAGTTTGATAGTTGAACAAGTCTAAGTAAAATCCGGATATTGGAGCTTGATTGGACCTTATAATCTACCTAATAACAGGAACCTTATATGAACGGGGTTTGAGGTACTTCAGGTCTAGTTGACTTAATTCTTTGAGGATCACGGGACTTGGTTCAATGGATTCTTGACTGCTTAAGTAGAGTATTTCGGAGCACACGCACGACTCTTGTTGATAATGACCTAACTTGGACACCTGCACCTTTCACATGGCTCAACTCAGTTAGAGTGGTGAGGGGATTGGATTTGCTGGTATGAGACGCACACAAGTGGAAACATTTGTCCTCCTCTAGGGAGGGAAGTGCACCCCAACCCGTTCAGTGATTAGGAAGTCTAAAGACAGGAGGCTGTGGGTTGCGATAAAGCTTCAAAAGAGGGATAGTCTACTGGCTCAAGAGGAAAAACTCCTTATGTAAATGCTGCTGTGAATAGTATTTCAAAAAAAAAAAAAAGTTCAGGCATGTACAAAAATAAAAAGCCTGCAAGTATGTACAAAGTCAATAAGCAAGCTTGAGTTCCAAAGTCATATCATGTGAGCCTGCAGCAGGATGACTTGACTACACTGGTCTTGCATCCAAGGATAGGTAGCTACACTGGCTACCGTCCATTCTTCTCTTCACCCCCTCCTCTTGAGCTGGTTGCCACTTGAACTTAGAAGGGAATACCCCGCTCCTCGAGGATGGAGTTGCTGGATTGGGGAATCACTGGGTTGTCGTACTGGAGAAGTCAGTTTCTTTGTCATTCTAGTTGGGGAGAGCCACCATCACTTACACTGTACAAGTCAGATTCATAGTCGTAAGAGTTTGCGTATGAGTTGAAGTATTTCTGACCTGGCTAGTGAGGAGACTTGAGCAGAGTTTTGGGATTCTCAGGGACTGTTGGATTTCAAATTCGGTTCTCATTGAGGTTCCGCCCGCACTAAAATTCCAAAGGTCCGACTTAAGCTCCAAACTTTGATTTTGTGAAGACAAGTTTGATAATTAAATTTAGTCCACCTTTCTTCTTTTTCTTTTCTTTGTTTTTCTTTTCTGCACTTATTGCATAAGTGTTTGCTAGGGACTAGCAAAGGCAAGTATAGGGGGATGATGAATCCACGTTTCATCATCTTTATTCTATCATTTTGGCCTTAAAAACCCTAGTAAATGCGTGTAAATAGCATTAATTCAGGCATTTTAGCATTCAGGCATAGGTGTGTAAATACTGTATAAAATGCGGTTTTTAGTGCCAAAATTATAGAATAAAGAAAAGAAAAGAAAAAGAATAAAATATTGTAAATATTTTATGACCCGAAACCCCGAGACCTAGGCATCTTGATGAATAGGTCGACAAGGAAGAAAGTAGGGGGAGGTAAGGGCCAAAATATAGATAAAATACCTATACATTATATTCATTCTTTATTCCTTTTGGGACCTATTTTTGGTTCCACTTTTTATTCATCAAATAAAGAAACTTTGTACATGAAAGTTGTAGATAATTTAATAAAGAAAAATACAAAATTGATTTCACAGAAAAATAATGTACAGATAAAAAGTTATGGTCTGAATAAAAATCCAGAATGCCAACTTCCCAGACCCGTATCTCACAAACGGAAACTCCAAATGCAGCGTTGAAAAACGAGAGAGCGAGAGCCGCTAAATAGCGGTCTGACAAGTCAGACTCACTGTCGCTGGTGCGACTGCTCAAACTTCCTCGGTCTTCAACAATTAACCCACACAATCAATCAGAGAAAGAATAGCAAGGATTAAAATTTATTATACCCTACTAATGATGTACAATGGCAAGCAAGTAGGGGTCGAACACAAGGAGCAAAGGTGTAGAGCACGGATAAAAATCCAAACCTGAATCTAACAAGCAACTTAGCCAATCTAGAATTTTTGTGGGTTTTTTTTTATTTTTATATTTTTTTATTTAATTTTTAATTTTATATTTTTGTATTTTGGTTTTTAATTTACTGATTTTTATATTTTATATTTTATATTTTTTTTTCTTTTTCAATATTGGAAAGTAAGGACAATATAAAGAAAGACAAGTTAAAATATTAATAAAAGGGCACCAGAATACTCAAAAATTCAGAAATAAAATGTTTTTGGTCTTTTTAATATTTTTTACTTTTTTTGTGATTTTTGGGGATTTGTCAAGATGTTTTTGGTATTTTTAAAGTCTGAAATAAGGCAAACAGTGGAAATACGGGCTGGCTGTGACAAAAATGCAAGTTAAAAATACCAACCAGTAGCAAAATTGTTTCACACTATTTTTCTAATAAAGAGAACAAAATTAAGAGTAAACAGAAGCTGAGTTTGCTATTTTTGGGTTTTTCTACTATTTTATATAATTTTTTGAAGTTTTTAAGAGTTTTTAATTTTTTTGTGTTTTTGTTTTGAGATTTTTAATGATTTTTGGACTGACACTAAAAGATAATAAAATAGACACTAAGTAAATTTTTGGGAATTTTTGGAGGTGTTTTGATATTTTTTTGGTATTTTCTAAGGTAGACAGTACACAAAAAGGCTGTTTTTGATTTTTTATAAATAGGAAAATAAAATAAAATCAAAAACTAAATATATGGCGTGAAAGTACACGTGTCCAGTAGCCTAAGTCTATTTTTGTGGAATTTTTGGAGTTAAAATGATCTATGAAATAAATACAACAAGCATCCAATTCAAAATCAGGCCTGGCAGGGGTATATGTGCAATATGTCAAACATCCAGGGGCATTCATGCAATTTTCACCAAGAAATCACGCGCAACTCACGTTACTCACCACTCACAGGGGCATAAATGCAATTAAAGAAAACCGGCAGGGCGTACATGCAATAGTTCCAAAAATATATTATATATCCTACGCACAGGGACGAAATCGCAAATACTGAAAAGTCCTGGGCCTATCTTGCAAAATGCCCAAAAGTCACATGCCAACGTCACGTGAGGTGACGTGGCGTGGATTGGAGTGCAAATAGTGATAAGGTGAGGGTCTGTGTGCAAATATTACAACACTTTGTAAACTACAAATAAAAGTTACTGGACTAAACAGTAAATACAAAAAGCGTGGGTTAAAAGTGCAAAATACCCACGGGGCTTGATCCAGCGGTTGATGGCGATCCACTTATCCACGTGGTGCACATCCAACGGTGCGTACCCCTTCGTCACGGACGGTTGGGATTAGATCTTCAAGGCTTGATCGGACGGCTGGGAGGCGCAGGAGATCGGACGGCCGATGATGCGTCTGGAGCGGGTGGTTGATCCAACGGCAGGGAGGGGTTCACGAAGAACACCTCCCCGGCGAACTTCGAGGTGCGATTCCGGCCGACACACGGCCGCTCCGGCCCCCGGATCAAGGGCAAAACGATCCCGGGGCTCTTCCGCGTCAGCAGGTAGTCTCAGGCGAGGCGGAGACGGCTCGAGGTGCTCGGACGGCGGAGGAGACCTGGGCAGGTGGTCCTGGGTTCGTCGATGGTCGATCGAGCCTCCTCTTGGGCTCGGACCTGCAAGGTTAGGCGCACAAAATCCCAGCGAACAATTTGGTGGTTCCCGATGGTTCCGATGGGGCGAAGGATGGAGCGGGCGTAGAACTCCGGCGAGCGGCGGAGAGAAGAGTTCGGGCGGCTCGATCTGAGCGAGATCGAGGGGGAATGAAGGGTGGCGCGGAGTGACGGAGCGACGAGGAAGAAGATGGAGGTGGTCGGTGCGGCGGTCGATGATAGACGAGGTCGGAAAATGGAGGCGGAGCTCAGCTCCGCCGTGGGCTTTGATCGATGATTCATGGCGAATGGGTGATCGAGAGTAAGAACAGCTAGAGGCCTACACTAATCTACGCTAAGGCTACAAAAAGACGACGAGAAAGGAGGGGGAAACTCACCGAAGACGTCGGGCGATGAAGCTCGGCGGAGCTCCGGCGAAGGTCGGATCGACTTCGATTCGACGCCAACTGACGCAAACCCAAGGTCAAATCGACTCCTGCTGTCACCAGGAGCACAACTGGCTAGGGGTTTTCGAGTGGTTTTGGCGGAAGAAGGATCAAACTTTGAATCAAAGTCGGGGGGTGTCTTTTAAAGGGTTGACGGCGAGGCGAGGAAGACGAGGCTTCTGCGCCTCGGTCAGTGATCCACAGCCCAAGGAATCACTTGGGCGTGAATCACCATTGACCGAGGAAAAGATTCCAAGAAGGAACCATCACCAAATGGTGATCGAGGCTCCCTCGAAAAAGGGGTGAACATAGGGTCAAACTTGACTCTGACAAGGGACAGACCTCGGTCAGAGAGTTGACCGAGGTCAACCAATGGAGCGTTCTGGTTGGTCCACGTGGACCAACCAGAAAATTCCTTGGCTAAAAACCTTGTAAAATGGATTAAAAATATCAGACGAATTAATTAAATTTTGGGTATAAAATAAAAAATGTTTGTAATTTTATGAAGTATTTTATGGTGATTTTTGTTTATTTTTATGAGCTATATTTTTACAAGTTTGTATTCTTACCCTTATAGGTATCTATATCTATGTATTTTATTTTTAAGTATTTAATTTTTGTTTTGATTTAGGTTTTTATTCTTATTTTAATGTACATGATTATTATAAGTATTATTTACAACATTATAAAAATATAAAATTATATAAATAATAATCAAATAATAAGTTGGATATTTTAATATGTACAAGTATACAATGTGGGTCCAAAAGTCAACTTTCAAACCGTAGCTCCGCCAAATGCGAAACCACCACCATTAATTAGATTATTTTCTCCTATATACAATTAAAGGTGAGTACGCTGCATTTGGAGTTTTTATTTGTGAGATACGGATCTGGGAAGTTGGGATTTTGGATTCTTATTCAGACCATAACTTTTTATCTGTACATTATTTTTCTGTGAAATCAATTTTGTATTTTTCTTTATTTTATTATCTACAACTTTCATGTACAAAGTTTCTTTATTTGATGTACAAAAAGTGGAACCAAAAATAGGTCCCAAAACGAATAAAGACTGAATAAAAAGTATAGGTATTTTATCTATATTTCTGACCTTATCTCCCCCTACTTTATTCCTTGTCGACTTATTCATCAAGATGCCTAGGTCTCGGGGCTTCGGGTCATAAAATATTTACAATATTTTATTCTTTTTCTTTTCTTTTCTTTATTCTATAATTTTGGCTTTAAGAACCGCATTTTATACAATATTTACATACATATACATGAATGCTAATCTACTGAAATCGGTGGCTGTAGGACAGGGGCCTGTGTGATGAGCTCTTTCAACTGATTAAAGGCAAGGAGCACACGGTCGTCTACAATGAACTCATTGTCCTTGCCAAGCAACTCAGTCAGCGGTCTGGCCAATTTACTGAAATCTTTAATAAATCGTCGGTAAAAACCGACATGGCCCAAGAATGACCGGACTTGCTTGATATTTGTAGGTGGCTCTAGCTTAGAAATTACATCCACCTTAGCTGGGTCAACCTCCATGCCACGTTTAGAAACAACGTGACCCAGCACGATTCCTTCGGTCACCATGAAGTTGCTCTTCTCCCAGGAGAGCACAAGATTCACTTCGCAGCACCTCCGCAAGACTCGGTCTAGATACTCCAGACATTGATCAAATGAATCCCCATAGACCGAGAAATCGTCCATAAAGACCTCGAGAAAGCTGCCCACCATATCGGCAAAAACTGCAAGCATACACCTCTGAAAAGTAGCTGGGGCATTGCAAAGCCCGAACGGCATCCGTCTGAAAGCATATGTGCCAAAAGGACAGGTGAACGTGGTCTTCTCTTGGTCTTCAGGAGCAATAGCAACTTGATTATACCCAGAGTAACCGTCCAAGAAGCAGAAATATTCCTTCGCGGCCAATCTCTCCAAGATCTGATCGATGAAGGGTAGCGGAAAATGATCCTTCTTGGTGGCAAGGTTAAGTCTTCTGTAGTCTACGCACACTCGCCAAGAAGTCGGTACTCTGGTTGCGATCTCCTCTCCTTTGTCATTTGTCACAATGGTGATCCCTGATTTCTTGGGCACAACATGCAGAGGGCTCACCCATTTGCTGTCGGAGATGGGATAAATGAATCCCGCATCACACCATTTCTGGATTTCTTTCATAACCACCTCTCGCAGGTTCGGGTTTAATCTTCTTTGCAGTTCTCGAGAGGGTCTGCAATCGTCCTCCAGAAAGATGCGGTGCGAACAGAGTGACGGATTGATCTCGTGGAGATCGGAGGTTCGCCAACCTATCGCCTTGCGGTTACGTTCAAGAACCTCCATCAGACGAGATTCTTGATCTTCGGTCAGATGTGCATTGATGATGACCGGGTACATGTTCGGTTCTCCTGCAAGGAAGGCATACTTCATATTGGAGGGCAAGGGTTTCAGCTCTGGCGGTGTCTGAGCTGCTTCAGTGGTGACCTCAGCTATTAATGCAGGTGGTGATTCTTTCAACTGTGCGATGTCCACCATAATCTGCTCTGTTTCTTCTCTCAGATCCTGACAGAATTCCTCGATGATTTCATCTTCTTCCGAAGATGCTTCCAAACTCGGCTCCTGATTCTGAAGGCATAACGACCCCACGGTAGTACTTTGTAGTGCCTCAGCAAGGTCCTCATCTTGATCGATATACGGGAGTTCGACTGCGGTCTCCACTTCCTCCTCCGGGCAGAGGATTCCGTGGATCTCATGATCATCCAGGAAGAGGTTGGTATCTTGAATCTCGGCTAGAAAGTCGCAGTCTTCATCATTCTCGATCACCCTTGCACATGATACAGCTGTGGGTTCAACGGGCGTTTCTTCAGACAGGGTCTCTACTCGGATAATTTCATTACCAGCTCCAAAAGTGATTTCTCCTGTCCCATAATTCACTACGGCGTTTGACGTCCGCAGAAATGGCCTTCCGAGTATGATCGGGGTAAGGAGCAACGGAGCGGGGACGTCCATATCTAAGACCACAAAATCGGCTGGGAAAGATTTTCCCTGAACCGTGACGATCACGTCCTCCAACAGGCCCCTAGGCCGCTTGACTGACTTGTCTGCAAACTGCAGAATCATCTTTGTAGGTTTGAGCGGTCCCAGCTTGAACTCCGTGAGTAGTGAGGCTGGCCTCAGATTGACAGATGACCCGCTGTCGAGGAGTGTCCGTTCGAACTCTTGATTGAACATCTGACAACGTACAAGAGGTGCTCCCATATCTGGCTTTTTGTCCGGGAGGTTGCTGATGGCATTGACGGTGGCCATAGTGAGGATATGCTTTTCAGATTTACCACCTTTGCTTCGGGAGTTATGTGGGGTTGGCCTGCGCTTGGTTGTACATGCCTCCTTAAGTCCTTTCTTCACAGCTGGCATGTACTCAAGAGCTTTCATTAATGGCATATTTAACACCAGATTCTGAATAATTTCTATGATAGCAGGATCAGACAAAGCACTTTTCAAATTTTTCATTTTTTTGTGTTTTTTCATTGCTTCAGGAAAAGGAATATTTACAAACTCTTCTCCAATTTCATTCAGAATAGTGTCCGTGTTGTTGTTTACAGGTAGATGACAAAAAGGAATGGATTCATCTACAATTTGTGGACCAAAAACGACAGGCTCGGCTTCGGGTGCTGGCGTTGGACTTGCTGCAGGTGCGGTGCTCCTCCTGTCAGGAGCTGACTGTGATGCGGGTGCAGACGTCTCCAATGCTGGCTGGTCTCCACCGAGGTTGCTGCTATCTTTTTGTATTTTTCTGTTTTCTTCATTTTTTTGTGATTTTCTGGATGCTGGTGCTGCTCCCAAAATGCTTGCTGGCCCTGGTGTTGGCTGGACTGACGATTCCCCGTCAGATGCAATCTGCTTTCCTTTCGCCGTCGCCGATGGCTGGAGTGTCCTACCGCTCCTGAGAGTAACAGCGTTAGATAAAAAACAATTAAATTCACCTGATTCGGGTCGGACACTGCCAGCTACCTGCTCCTTGCGTCGGAAATTGTTAGGATTAGCTTCGACCTGGGCTGGTATGACGGTTTTGGCTGCCGTCAGGTCGTCGATCTTCTGGTTCATCTCAGCCATGTTCTTCATCAACTGCTCCAAACAGGCCAGGGCCGGATTGACCGGTACAATCTCAGAAGATTCCCCCTGCTGGGGTCTAGACTGCTGATATGGCGGTTGAGATTGTGACTGGTATCCTTGTGCGAATTGTTGAGGAGGGGGATTGGAGGAGTACTGGGACTGGTGTTGGTTGTACTGTGCAGCCGGTTGCTGGTGATACCCTTGTCCACGATATCCGGACTGCTGAGGCCCATGTTGGTAATTCTGCCTCCACGTGTTTCCATGTGAGGGAGGCTGGTACTGGTAGGGCTGCTGGAATGGTCTTCCACCCTGGTGTTGCTGCTGGAAGGGCCTGTTGCCCATGTTCTGACCCTGAGAGTGTCCCTGAGGACGGGTCAGCTGCACTTCGTTGTTCCAGACACCATTGATCTCCTGGATCAGCGGCGGGGGTGGAGAGAACTGCTCGGAGTAAGCGGGCTGGTGCTCTGGCTGATATACAACCATCTGTGTCTGAGGCTGCGGTGGCTGCTCCGGGACCTGCACGTAGTATACGTGCTGGACTAGCTGGGGCTGCGGTGGAGTCGGCTGAGGATTTTGCTGCATTGTAGGCTCCTTCTTCTCCGCGTTCGGCTCGGCAGAGGTAGACACAGCGTTGCACATGTTTGCATTCAGTGCACGGACGAGCTGCTCCAGCTGCTGGGAAATCTGGTCGAGCTTCTCCAGACCTTGGGTCCTCTTCTCTATAACTGCCAGTTTTTCGAGGTCCTGCGACCTCTTCTCAATGATGTCCACTTTGGACAAGTGGCTCCCGATGATACTCAGGTTGGAGCTTTCATCTTTGTCCTCAGTGTGAGAAGCCATGTTAACTGGCTTGCTGATGGCGGTTGGTGTCTTCATGTAGACCCAGGACGAGGATTGGGCTGCTTCTCCCTCAGCCATTTCTTCAAAGACATTCCATACAACATCCTCGTCTTTGTTGAAATGCGATCCGCCGCAAGCTGCATCGACTAGCTTTTGGCTCTCGAATGACAGTCCCCCAAAGAAGTGTTGCACGAGACTGGTCTTGGGTATTTCATGGTGGGGACATTTCTCCTGGAGATCCTTGAATCTCTCCCACGCTTCATGGATTGTCTCGTGCGGCTGTTGGCAGAAACTGGAGATCCGGGCACGCATCTGGTTTAATCTCCCCAGAGGATAAAATTTATGAAGGAAAGCAGATTTCAATTCCTCCCAGGTGGTGACGACCTTCCCGAGATGATCGACCCAGTAAAGGGCCTTGTCTTGAAGGCTGAAAGAGAATGCGGTCATCTTGATCACATCCAGGGGAACTCCGGGATAGTGAGCAGTGGAGCAGATGCGGTTGAACTTCTTGAGGAAAATATATGGCTCCTCAGTGGTGTTCCCATGAAAAGTGGGAAGCAGTGACAGAAACTGTGGCTTCAGCTCGAAGTGAGCATGCATTCGTGGAATCTGAATCCACTCAGTGATGCGCCCTGCTCCTGGGTTGTATGTCTGTTTGAGTGTAGGCTTGGGCTGCAGTGGATCTTCTTCTGCTGCTTCAAAGTCAGGTCCCACTGAAAACTCATCATTGATTTCAAAGTTCGGCTCCTCCTCTCGTCGGCCATCCCTCGCATCGGCCCTCCTCCTTAGATCATTCAACATGTCTTGGAAGGCTGTTTGAGCCAGGGCCTGATTAGTCAACTGCTGCTGAATGGCTTGAATGGAAGCCAGCAGTTGACTGTTAACCTCGCCCTGCGTGGTATATTGTCCTTCCGCTGCGTTATCTTCGGGCTCCTGCTGGGGCTGTGGTCCTTTTCCTCTTCCTCCTGCCATTTCTATTTCTGCTGGTTTGACTGGCTCGAGCTCTGAGTCTGCACATGGTAGAATGCCTCGATCAGTCTGAATTGCAGCACCAGATAGAGAGATGCGGTCTGTGTCAAGGTCGACACAGAACTTTGTTAAGGATGGCGATGTGTAAGGAGTGAAATCAATGGCCATCCAAAATGGACAGAGTTCGGGACGAGAGTGGTCCCGGTTTATTGAAGAAGGCAGGGAGTCTGGAGGTCGGTTCATAGGGTTTGAACCGGTGTCTCGGGAATCGCCCTGAATTATTGGAGAGGGTGGACGAATGGAGCCGATGTGGGTGTCGACAAAGCCTCGACTAAACTGTCCATTCGTCGCCATCTCGAAGATCAAAAGGAAGATCGATGCGGATGAAAGATACGGGAGTCAACAAGGAACAAAAGGAATGTAAAACAGTAGAAGGCTCACAATGAGCGAGGGTCAACTGGAGGGGAAACAAAATTGCGCAACGGCGCGAGGTTTTTGATCTTGACCTAAATATGATTAGCAATCAAACACAAGACAAGGGAATTCACCAACTCAACGCGTGAAGCCGTGAAGGTTCGGCTTTTATCTTTGTAATTTTTATCTTGTTTTCAGGAATTTATCTTTCAACGAGTCCTTAGAGCGCTACGCCTATAGGAGCGAGAGTACTGCCGGATAAGTATTCCCGTACTTGTCCTCCTCCTGTGTAACCTGTAACTTGCGCTTTTTAAGGTCCTTGTAACCCTTCCTGGATCCCTACTCAGCCAAAGAAATAGAGGGAGGAAGCCGATAGGCGAAACCGATACTTCGGATCTCGCTCGCAACGGAATCACCCGTGAGCGTGCAAGATCCTACTCGGACGCAGCCGGTGAGACAGACACCCCCGTGAAGGCGTGGCCTATGCTCGGTACTTCGGACAAGGTCGGTGCTCACACAATAGTGAGTCACCACTGGCGACCAAGCCCTACTCGACTACGTACGATAGTAGCGCCAATACTTCGGAAATCCAAGCGATACACAAGGCAGCCACAAGTTGGGTTTTGGGCTCTAATCCTTACGAACGCTCAACTCACTTGGAAGGAGACCTTCCCATGCAACCTGAAAACAAATGAGGGTGTTACTCTCCCCAATCAATGAGTCCAATTACCAATTTTTATTTAGGTCAAAGTTTTCTTAGCAGTCCCTTTTTTAATTTTTTTGTGTTATCACTTCTTTTGAGTAGTTTCAAACAAGCGCCTAACGATTTTGTTTTTTCCTTTATCCTAATGTATCCAAAATCAGAGGGAGAAAAGAGTCGGGAAAAGCCAATGCAAGTCGGCACCAAGATGGAAATCTCACCTTTGTGCCTATATGATGAATGCAAAGTGAGAAGACTTACAGTGAATCCCAGCTCTCTCCATGCGGGATGCAAGGCAGAAATTTATAAACCTAATCTATATGCCGGTTATGCAATGCGGAAATCGTCCTAGAACAGGCAACTGCTAGCGTGAAGAACCACAAGCTAGCTAATAATTCCCAATCCGAGTGTCCGGTCTTGGCTCACCCCTCCTCTGCCCAACACATTTGGAGTAGGAGAAAGCGCTTGTTCGGGTGTGAGCTCGCGGCGCGTGGATCGGAAGCTACTAGCTAACTATTTAATTAGTCTAAGTCCAAATACGAATCTATAGGAGCATGCAAAGATAATTAGGTGTTTGGACCTATTCTAATCGAATCAAGCAGGACCTAGAACTAAGAGCTCAATCCACAAAAGAAAGTGAAAAATGAAAACAAAACCGGAAAATGACAGCGATAAAAACTCGTCAAAACTGCGGTGAGCCCCCGGGTGAACAAACACCCGGAAGTTAGGCCCGAAGTGTCCAAGAGTTCAAGTCCTGTATTATTACAAATTATCAAATACTCTCTCTCTCACAAAAATAAAAACAACTCTCTTTCTCTCTCTAGTTCTCCTGCTCTCTCCTGCCGGCTAGGGTAGAATAGCCGGCTCCTCCTCCCAAGGCTGCTCAGGATCCCCTAGGCGATCCTCCTCGGTTGGCGGTCCCTCGCAAGAAAACAAAGAGATGTCAGACAATTCAGAATAAATAATACACAAAATACAAGTAAGCAAAATGGCTAAGTGACTAGAAAGACCCAAAGGTACTCTACAAGCCGATGCTCCCTGGCAACGGCGCCATTTGAAAAACGAGAGAGCGAGAGCCGCTAAATAGCGGTCTGACAAGTCAGACTCACTGTCGCTGGTGCGACTGCTCAAACTTCCTCGGTCTTCAACAATTAACCCACACAATCAATCAGAGAAAGAATAGCAAGGATTAAAATTTATTATACCCTACTAATGATGTACAATGGCAAGCAAGTAGGGGTCGAACACAAGGAGCAAAGGTGTAGAGCACGGATAAAAATCCAAACCTGAATCTAACAAGCAACTTAGCCAATCTAGAATTTTTGTGGGTTTTTTTTTATTTTTATATTTTTTTATTTAATTTTTAATTTTATATTTTTGTATTTTGGTTTTTAATTTACTGATTTTTATATTTTATATTTTATATTTTTTTTCTTTTTCAATATTGGAAAGTAAGGACAATATAAAGAAAGACAAGTTAAAATATTAATAAAAGGGCACCAGAATACTCAAAAATTCAGAAATAAAATGTTTTTGGTCTTTTTAATATTTTTTACTGTTTTTGTGATTTTTGGGGATTTTTCAAGATGTTTTTGGTATTTTTAAAGTCTGAAATAAGGCAAACAGTGGAAATACGGGCTGGCTGTGAAAAAAATGCAAGTTAAAAATACCAACCAGTAGCAAAATTGTTTCACACTATTTTTCTAATAAAGAGAACAAAATTAAGAGTAAACAGAAGCTGAGTTTGCTATTTTTGGGTTTTTCTACTATTTTATATAATTTTTTGAAGTTTTTAAGAGTTTTTAATTTTTTTGTGTTTTTGTTTTGAGATTTTTAATGATTTTTGGACTGACACTAAAAGATAATAAAATAGACACTAAGTAAATTTTTGGGAATTTTTGGAGGTGTTTTGATATTTTTTTGGTATTTTCTAAGGTAGACAGTACACAAAAAGGCTGTTTTTGATTTTTTATAAATAGGAAAATAAAATAAAATCAAAAACTAAATATATGGCGTGAAAGTACACGTGTCCAGTAGCCTAAGTCTATTTTTGTGGAATTTTTGGAGTTAAAATGATCTATGAAATAAATACAACAAGCATCCAATTCAAAATCAGGCCTGGCAGGGGTATATGTGCAATATGTCAAACATCCAGGGGCATTCATGCAATTTTCACCAAGAAATCACGCGCAACTCACGTTACTCACCACTCACAGGGGCATAAATGCAATTAAAGAAAACCGGCAGGGCGTACATGCAATAGTTCCAAAAATATATTATATATCCTACGCACAGGGACGAAATCGCAAATACTGAAAAGTCCTGGGCCTATCTTGCAAAATGCCCAAAAGTCACATGCCAACGTCACGTGAGGTGACGTGGCGTGGATTGGAGTGCAAATAGTGATAAGGTGAGGGTCTGTGTGCAAATATTACAACACTTTGTAAACTACAAATAAAAGTTACTGGACTAAACAGTAAATACAAAAAGCGTGGGTTAAAAGTGCAAAATACCCACGGGGCTTGATCCAGCGGTTGATGGCGATCCACTTATCCACGTGGTGCACATCCAACGGTGCGTACCCCTTCGTCACGGACGGTTGGGATTAGATCTTCAAGGCTTGATCGGACGGCTGGGAGGCGCAGGAGATCGGACGGCCGATGATGCGTCTGGAGCGGGTGGTTGATCCAACGGCAGGGAGGGGTTCACGAAGAACACCTCCCCGGCGAACTTCGAGGTGCGATTCCGGCCGACACACGGCCGCTCCGGCCCCCGGATCAAGGGCAAAACGATCCCGGGGCTCTTCCGCGTCAGCAGGTAGTCTCAGGCGAGGCGGAGACGGCTCGAGGTGCTCGGACGGCGGAGGAGACCTGGGCAGGTGGTCCTGGGTTCGTCGATGGTCGATCGAGCCTCCTCTTGGGCTCGGACCTGCAAGGTTAGGCGCACAAAATCCCAGCGAACAATTTGGTGGTTCCCGATGGTTCCGATGGGGCGAAGGATGGAGCGGGCGTAGAACTCCGGCGAGCGGCGGAGAGAAGAGTTCGGGCGGCTCGATCTGAGCGAGATCGAGGGGGAATGAAGGGTGGCGCGGAGTGACGGAGCGACGAGGAAGAAGATGGAGGTGGTCGGTGCGGCGGTCGATGATAGACGAGGTCGGAAAATGGAGGCGGAGCTCAGCTCCGCCGTGGGCTTTGATCGATGATTCACGGCGAATGGGTGATCGAGAGTAAGAACAGCTAGAGGCCTACACTAATCTACGCTAAGGATACAAAAAGACGACGAGAAAGGAGGGGGAAACTCACCGAAGACGTCGGGCGATGAAGCTCGGCGGAGCTCCGGCGAAGGTCGGATCGACTTCGATTCGACGCCAACTGACGCAAACCCAAGGTCAAATCGACTCCTGCTGTCACCAGGAGCACAACTGGCTAGGGGTTTTCGAGTGGTTTTGGCGGAAGAAGGATCAAACTTTGAATCAAAGTCGGGGGGTGTCTTTTAAAGGGTTGACGGCGAGGCGAGGAAGACGAGGCTTCTGCGCCTCGGTCAGTGATCCACAGCCCAAGGAATCACTTGGGCGTGAATCACCATTGACCGAGGAAAAGATTCCAAGAAGGAACCATCACCAAATGGTGATCGAGGCTCCCTCGAAAAAGGGGTGAACATAGGGTCAAACTTGACTCTGACAAGGGACAGACCTCGGTCAGAGAGTTGACCGAGGTCAACCAATGGAGCGTTCTGGTTGGTCCACGTGGACCAACCAGAAAATTCCTTGGCTAAAAACCTTGTAAAATGGATTAAAAATATCAGACGAATTAATTAAATTTTGGGTATAAAATAAAAAATGTTTGTAATTTTATGAAGTATTTTATGGTGATTTTTGTTTATTTTTATGAGCTATATTTTTATAAGTTTGTATTCTTACCCTTATAGGTATCTATATCTATGTATTTTATTTTTAAGTATTTAATTTTTGTTTTGATTTAGGTTTTTATTCTTATTTTAATGTACATGATTATTATAAGTATTATTTACAACATTATAAAAATATAAAATTATATAAATAATAATCAAATAATAAGTTGGATATTTTAATATGTACAAGTATACAATGTGGGTCCAAAAGTCAACTTTCAAACCGTAGCTCCGCCAAATGCGAAACCACCACCATTAATTAGATTATTTTCTCCTATATACAATTAAAGGTGAGTACGCTGCATTTGGAGTTTTTATTTGTGAGATACGGATCTGGGAAGTTGGGATTTTGGATTCTTATTCAGACCATAACTTTTTATCTGTACATTATTTTTCTGTGAAATCAATTTTGTATTTTTCTTTATTTTATTATCTACAACTTTCATGTACAAAGTTTCTTTATTTGATGTACAAAAAGTGGAACCAAAAATAGGTCCCAAAACGAATAAAGACTGAATAAAAAGTATAGGTATTTTATCTATATTTCTGACCTTATCTCCCCCTACTTTATTCCTTGTCGACTTATTCATCAAGATGCCTAGGTCTCGGGGCTTCGGGTCATAAAATATTTACAATATTTTATTCTTTTTCTTTTCTTTTCTTTATTCTATAATTTTGGCTTTAAGAACCGCATTTTATACAATATTTACATACATATACATGAATGCTAAAATGCATGAATAAATGCTATTTACACGCATTTACTAGGGTTTTTCAGGCCAAAATGATAGAATAAAGATGATGAAACGTGGATTCATCAAGCGTACTCACCTTTAATTGTATATAGAAGAAAATAAGCTAATTAATGGCAGTGGTTTCGCATTTGGCGGAGCTACGGTTTGAAAGTTGACTTTTGGACCCCTATTGTACCTTGTACATATTAAAATATTCAATTTATTATTTATTTATTATTTTTATACTTTTATATTTTTATAATGTTGTAAATAATACTTATAATAATTATGTACATTAAAAGAAGAATAAAAACCTAAATAAAAACAAAAATTAAATACTTAAAAATAAAAGACATAGATACATCACCTACACATATACCTATACAAAACATACTTGTATTTTATTAAATATACAAAATAAATCAGAAAAATAAAATAAAAATATATTTGTGTAGATAAAAGTATTTTATAATTTTATAAAATAAGAATTAAAAATAAATAAAATTAGAGACACCAATTAAAAATGAAGGACTACAATATATAGTTATAGATACCTATAGGGGTATAAATGCAAATTTGTAAAAATAAATCTCGAAAAATTAATTAAAAATCAGAATAAAATAATTTATAAAATTACAAGAACTTTTTATTTTATAACCTAATTAAAATAATGCCATTTATTATTTTTTATTGATTTTCCAAGGGTTTTTCCCTGGTTGGTCCACGTGGACCAACCAGGTTGGTCTGACAGTTGACCTCTGGTCAACTGTCTGACCCCCCCTGTGGCTGTGTCAGAAACGGGTTGCGACCCACTTTTTATGAATTTTTGGAAGCCACGCCGTTCATCTTTTGACCCCGCTTCCTTCATGAAAAATGTACCCCATATATCCGTGATTCACGCCGACCCTTAGATCCTATTAGATCTTCGTGGTTCACCCGTGACCGGCCCTCGAAAGTCGCCACTCGACCATAGTTAAAAACGGACCCCCGACTTCCCTTGACTTTTTGATCACTCTTCCACCGCAAAAGCCCTCGTCTAGACCCTCGTCTGGACTCCTGGTGACAGCAGGAGTGCGGAGAGCTTCTCAGCTGGGCGATTCGGCGTCGAATCGAGCTCGATCCCCTTGCCGAAGTGGTCGCCGGAGCACCTTGTCCGCGCGCGTTGGTGAGGTATTTCTTCCCCTTTCTTTCCCTCTTTTCTTCCTTGTTCCTTGAAACTGTAGTGTTAAGTAGCCACAGGAATCTTTCCCCATTCAAGATCTTCGACTAACGACCCTCTTCGCATCTCGATCCATCGCGGCCGGCAGCGAGTTCGCCGGCCATTTCCACCTTTCTATCTAGTTGTTCCTTGTGTGAAACACGCCACGAAGTTGGGGCATTTTGCCCCCAACTTCATCACCCACTTGTTTTGCAGGTCAGGAGCTAACAGACCCCCTTCTGGGGTCGATTTTTGTCCAAGATCGACCACCTGGGCGCGGCTGCTCAGCCGCCCTCGCGGGGGAGCTGTGGTGTTCCTCCGTCCTTCTTTGCGCCCTCGGCCAACTCGGGGCGCTGCCAGGCGCCACGCGGCCCCTTCTGCAACCCCCAACGACGCCGGAGTCGAGGAAGAGGGGCTGGGGAACCCCCAGCGCCGCCCGCATTCGTCCTGTTCTTCGTCCAGCCTCGGCTGCCGTCGGATGGGGGGCTAGATCTTGGAGGAGAGCAGTAACCATCGGATTGCGCGACCCCAGCACCGTCAGATCCACGGCTGGGATCTAATCCCAGCCGTCCCTTAGCGAACCGACATCGCGCGTTGCACGCGCGACACATGGCGTAAGTGAACGCCGATCCACCGTCCGCCAGCGCCGCTTGGGTATTTTGCCCTTTTCACCCGAGCATTTTTTGTAATTGAATATTCAGACCAAAAACTTGAATGCTGCCATTTACTTACTTTTGGAATTTTGCATCGAGGACCCCCTAGTTCGTGCCTATTGATAACAAGCCCTTCCCAGGCGCGTGCTTAGCACGTGCGTGGGTGGTCTTTTTGTAAGAACGCCCTCGCGCCTTTATGATTTCATATGTAGGCCGGTAACTTATTTGTTTAAGTATAAAAGTTTCTGGAAACTTTGCCGTCAGGCCCTCAAGAGTTTTGGATAATTGCGGATATACCCCTGCCAGGCTTTTCACCTTTTGTTTGCTTGTAGCATTTATTTGAAGCATCATTCTAAATCCAAATTTTCTCAAATTTTGAACTGAGGCTCCTGTTGCATCATATTTCCACGCTATATTTTTATTTTCCATTTTTTTTGCATTTTATTATTTATAAAAATTCAAAAATAGCCAATTTCAGCACTGTTTGCACCATAAAATACCAAAAAAATATAAAAACTTCTCAGAAAAATCCCAAAAAAAAATATATTTTGAGCCTTTTAGTTTGTTTTAACTCCCAGCCAAAAATCATTAAAAAATACAAAACCACACCCTTAAAAATTGCAAAACTATAAAAACCTTCATAAAAATATATAAAATCCATAAAAAATCCAAAAATAGTGTTTTCTTTTCCTGAATTTTCTTTGTTTGATTATATTTAAGTAAAAATTAATTTGGAGAATTTTTGTTATTGTTTGCTATTTTATTTCTCCATTTTAAGATTCAGCCTTGCATTTTTGCCACTGTTTTCTTTATTCTGTTAATTAAAAATACCAAAAATATTCTAAAAATTATCCAAAAACCACAAAAACAGTAGAAAAATATAAAAAGACCAAAAAGACTTTATTTTCTAATTTTTGGACATTTTTATCTATTTATATAAATACCCTAGCTTGTCTTTTATTACATTGTGCTTATTTTCCAATATTGAAAAAGAAAATAAAAAAATTATAAAATATAAAATATAAAAACCAGAAAATCAAAAATCAAAATACAAAATTATAAAATCAAAAAAATTAAATAAAAAAAATATAAAAATCAAAACCCACAAAAATTCTAGATTGGTTAAGTAACTTGTTAGACCTAGGTTTGGATTTTTATCTGTGCTCTCCACCTTTGCTCCTTGTGTTCGACCCCTACTTGCTTGCCATTGTACATTTTTAGTAGGGTATAATAAATTTTAATCCTTGCTAGTCATTCTCTGATTGATTGTGTGGGTTAATTGTTGAAGACCGAGGAAGTTTGAGCAGTCGCATCAACGACAGTGAGTCTGACTTGTCAGACCGCTCTTTAGCGGCTCCCGCATTCTCGCTTTTCAAGACCAGAGGGAACTACGGGAAGGGGGAGAAGACGGGGTTTCCGGCGAGTGAAGGGCTGGTGGGGAGGTAGCAGCAGTCGAAGACCGGGAGGAGGGGTGGCGCGCGGCGGAGGGCGGAGCGGGCAACGGATAGAGTGTGACAGTCGTTGGGGGGCGTGGGCAATATTCTATGATCGTGTGAGTTCCAGGTTCTTGATGGAATCTGCAAGTATCAACAGAGGCTCGAGTTGTTGTTCTGCTCACCCTATGCTACTGTACATCACTTGGATCCACACCTGCAACAAAATAAATCCTACTCGAGCACGAAGGCTCGGTCTCCAAGCAAATAGAAGAGAGATGAGTTGATGAACGATGCTTTACGGGCGAGATCGAAGCTCAGATCCGAATGGATTTGAAATGGAAATGTCCAGATGCAAAACGAGACTGGAGAGAGGGAATTAATCGAAATGGAATGGGTGTAGATTTGAGTTGATTTTTGATATCAAAATTGAAGAGAGACAGGACTGATTGAAGAGAAAATAGAGGCAATGGGTCGAGTCTGACCTAAAAATAGAGGGAATTATTCAATTTTTGTGCTTCTAACCTGATCGCGTCTCGATCGGGGAGGAGGGCCATGGAGGGAGGAGGTGGTTGGGTGTTGAGTGGTGGGGAAAAGGAGGAGGGTAGAGGGAGTGGCAGTGAAGGTAAATTCGACAAATAAAATAGGTATAAGATAAAAGAATTTAACGGAATCTGGTTAGTTTTAATGGGTAAATGGATGGAGGTTAACCACAGGGTTTATTGGGTAAGGGTTAGCAAGATTACGGGGTCGTGGGAGGAATTACGATGTTTCAAAGGTTGTAGAGGTAATTTCGAAAGATTTGAGGGTCTGCTGGGTAAATATCCCTATCATTTATACTTTTTATAACTAATATAAGTAGTTTACATGTTGCTTAACACATAAAATATTAATTTTTACTTAAAACTAGTATCACATGAAAACATTGAAGTGTAATATATTAATACATGTATTATTCAACTTGTATTTATATATTTTTTTTTATTTTTTGTGGATTGGGCGGGGCTGGCCCATTTCCAAATCTTCTAGACCAAGCTCGGCTCATGAGCGGGCTGGGTGAGGGGGGCCTTAGCCTGTTGGCCAGGTCTATTGGCGGGTTGTTTTCTTTTATTTTAGAGAGGAATTTTTCGATTGCATTTTACAAATAACCCCTTGGTTTGTATAGGATGCGATTTTGTTTGGGGTAGATGATACCTTGTCAAGCGGTAGACTGGGTTGAAAGGGTTGGGGTTCCAAAATCTCATGTCTAAGATCTCACTCTGGTTGTCTATATGTCGCACTTTAAAGCCTAAGCCTGACGACATATATGTATATCAAGTTTGAGCTTTTGTTGGTTGAGTTGGGGTCAAGTCTGAGCCAATCCAGTCTAATGGTACACCTATTCATGACAAAAACACACTATAATTTGATTTTTTTCTCCCCATATTGCAAGTGGCCAACAAATTCCTGAAGCTCGAGTTAAAGCTCGCTCCTCCCGTGCATTCCAAACCTCGTCTTGGAAGTTAACAATCCCCATTCTCTCACCTATATGTTTTGCTATCACATTTTTATGTTCGATTGCTTAATGTAAGGTTTATCTTGGGAAATTAAACATTCCCTCAACTATATGTTTTTCTATCACTTTTTTTGTAGTTGATCATTTTCTGTAAAGTATATTTGTCTGGGGAGGAGAAACTCACCTGTGACAACAGTGAGGGCTCGAGGCTTAAGCTTCATCCATGACTATGGAAGATGAGTTCTCATACGCAATTCCTTGTTTTAAAGTTTAGTTTATAAGTATATTATTGTAATCTGGTTTTGTTTTGAAATTCTTGACACATTTTATCATTTTTTAATTTTATAAAATATAAAATTTGTGTATTTTTACATTTATGTTATGCCATATAGGGAGCGTGTGAAGAAGCCAGCCCCCGCTGGAGGACTATCCCCTAGTACTTTTCCTGGGAACCAAACTGCCTTCTTAGGATTGACGTATAATATATTATGGCGAAGAGGAACTTGTTTTTAAAGTATATAGATAGCCCAACTAGATATTCGGGGGAATATATAGTCAGGAGAGAGTTTGAGAAGTTCTCGGAAAAAAAGAGCAATGAAAGGGAAGGAAAATTGATTTTAGTCTTTTTATCACCTTAAAAAATTACACATTATATATTCATTCCATTATTTCATGTATCAAATCACATAATTATTTTCTCAAAAATTAAGCATAAATGTGTTTTTTCATATAATTTTAGGATATGTTTTCCTTTAGTTTTTTTACTTATTAAAAAGTACAAAAATATATGGTAAATTCCTACCGTTCATTTTTCTTTGTCAAAATCTATCAAAAATGATAAAAAATTATAAAAAAATTGTTAGAAAAATAAATGCATTAGTTTACGATCATTGCTAACTACTTTCTTCTAGATCAGTCCAAACTCATTGTTATACTTCATTTTTATCTTAAAATACATGATTCAATATATAAATCTATTTTGATTAAAAAATAATTTATGTATGACACATAGTAGAACAAATTAAAACTGTAAATTTGAGTGTTCATTAGACACACACATTCATACATGCACCCGCATACACACCTGTGCACGCATACACACAGTCATACCCATACTGCATGTGCATGTGGACACAAGTTGTATTGTGTCCAAAGGGTGGGGGTGTTCAGCTCTCTTTTGATGAGATTCCATGTTCTCCTCACAGTTTACTATTCACAGGGTTGGGTTAGGCAGGGTTTGATGAGATTCCATGTGCTTGTGGACGCAAGTTGTATTGTGTCCAAAGGGTTAGGTAGGGTTGGGTTGGCCCAACCCGGAGTACCCCTCCTTCCAACCCTCCCAATCCTCCTCACAGTTTACTATTCACAGAGGTACCCCAATCCAACCCAACCCTGTCTAACCCTGCAACCAAACGAACCTTAGTGACCTCAGGTGCACATAGTAGGATGGCTTTTCCATGGCGTCTCCTTATGCATGAGGAGAAAGCATTGGACCTCATGTTCAACCACTCGACCCAAGGAGTACTCCTACCCGACGTTTTATGCATTTTCTTTTCTTCATTGTTGTATTCCCACGTTTAGTGACTTCTCTATTAATAGCTTCATGTCTAGTAGATGATTACCTTCCTTATGCATTTAGAAATCCTCTCTTTATACATATTAGTTGTAACTCCTCTTAAAAGTTAGGTATAAATGTTCTCCTTGCTTGCGATCAAAGTTCACCACAACTCTTTAGTTCTCGAAGTGCACAATCTTGTACATATAGAACTGTAATCTTAATCAACTAGTATTGTTCAAACTCCATTCGTCTTCGTCTGATATGTTTAATGTTTAAACTTAGCTAAACGTAACCCCTTTTGAAGTTATAATTTAATTGTAATGAATGTGTTTAAAACTTAATTAAATGCAACCTCTTTAATATCTTTACGTTGTTTTGATAGCTTCTTTATGTCACACAATGACACACTTTTACACATCTTATCATACTAATATTTTTTGGCACCTTTGTTAGGGAGGCAACATGAATATTTTGTGTTTCAAATTTGTTTTCTGCATCGATTATTTGAATGAAAGTTAGAATCCTGGGTAAGAGTGTATATATGTTATTGTACAGAAGTAAATGGATTTAAAATATGATCTCCTTTTGAGTATAGAATAATTGTTAGTAAAAATATTATCTTTAATTAAATTTTATGTTTTCACTGGACTGGTAAGTTTATTGATGTAAGGTTAGGGCGATGATTTTCACAAATAGCGGAATTCGAATTGGCATCAAGCAATGATAGAGTAGTAGATCACGCCACTTCTGACCAGGTTGGTGTTGAATAACGTAAATTCGAGCAATTGGATGAAAGGTCTCATAACCTTATTATAGACTGGCGTTGGAAAGAGATATTCGTCTCAAAGATATGAATGTGTGGATATAGTTGCATTTACACTGCAGGTTGTCGAGGAGACATTGTCTCTAGAACCATCCATGTATAAGGATGTTGTTGCAGAAAGAACAATCCAGATAATGGATTAGTAACTATGGGTGACAACATGGAATCTCATCACAAGAACCAAACATGAAGCTTGTCAAATTATCAATTAGGAGGAAATTTATTGGATGAAAATAAATTTGTAAGAAAAAGATCAGATCTTACGCAGTTAAGGCATCAGATCAAAGGCATATGTATTTACGAAAAGGATACAACTGAAAAAAAGGTGTGGATTACAATGCGGTAGTCTCTATGTGAGTCACATTCTTATTAGAAAGTTTCTAGCTCTTGTACTATATTGAGACTTACAACTGGAGCAGTTAGATGTGAGCTCGAACAAGAACTTTTGATAAGTCAACTAGATGGATTCATATTTTCAGATAAATAAGATCAAGTATGCAGATTGAAGAAGTCTTTATATAGTACTCAATCAATCTCCAAAGCAATGGTTCAAAATGTTGGACAACTCCGTGGTTGATATTGAGTTTAACAAGAACACACATGATTTACACATAGTAAGATACGACCCCTTCCCCTATACCTCCAACTAGTTGCTCCATCATTGCTTCCTCAATGGCGTTGACATCTTCCTCTGTTGCTCATCTCAAACCCTTTGCCTCTCATCGTGACCTCCTTTCTTATCTCCATCTCCATTATCAAGCATTCATGTCGGTGTGAGCATGTTGTGTCAAATTGTTATTCACATCGCCATATATAACGTCGATTTGAGCAGTAGATATTTTGACGTGGTTAGAGGAGCAGTAGAGATTTTTGCGTCTAACCGAAACAACCAATGCTCAGAAAGAGTGAACTCGACGACTACGCAAAGCAGTTGGGTCTCACTTTCGACATCTCACCTGGAACTCCAACCCGATGTAGACCATCTTGAAGTGAAGCATATTCCATGATCTTTCCTACACATACACATGCATTATGTCAAATATACATACATATTTTTTAGCTAGCACAAGACGACTTCTTTAAAACATGAGTGCATAGTCATTACATAGAAATTGACGGGAGACGGACAACAAGCTGCGCTACCAATCCCTTTTGGATGACAAATCCAATCCTTCGAAAAATACAACATTCATAGATTTAGGAAATATGCATAACTTTTTGGATCCTCTTGAGAAGCTCCACTACTTCATTTGCCAAGAACCCAAATATATCAAAACCAAATGGGATGAATACAAGTTGATTGTCAACACATGCCTTCTCATGCTTAGCCACTTTAGCCGATGTGACTTCTTGTGCAGCGTATCCCGCAACAAAATCACTCTTCATCGAACCCACCAATTGAGAAACTCCAGTCAAATCAGCACACACATGTTTTCTTTCAACCCATCCAAATATTAAAACATCCGCTGGTCTAAGTATCGATCTCCCTTGCCGTGGATCAGTCAGAAAATTCTCCGGTGCTTCTTTTTTTGAAACAAACCTCGCATGTCTGAGTACATCAAAAAGGACATCCCTACCAAAAGGATATATACATATCGCAAAGGATGGATATTTTTTCGACAGTTGCTCAGAAGCTTATTTCCCGAAGAAAAGGAGCTGTGGAATTTCCTTGCATACTTACGTTCCACCTATGGACACACATCGTCTACTGTAACACCAGACTCTGATGTAGCAGCAGAGCCGCTCGATCGCATCGAGCGGCTCTGCTGCTACCGCAGATCTGCTCGTTTACAAGAGACAGATCCAAGCCCTTCACCTACTGGCAGCCTATCATAACAAGATGTGCGAACCTGGGGGAGGTATCGACCATGGAAATCGCGTGAGAATCTAGTGCATGTATTGACGATAGAAATCCACTTGTGTCCAGATGATAAGCTCGATGATAAACAACAACTACGCGTCTGTCAGATTTGCATCACCTCGATCATTGCACGTCAGCAACCTTCTTGATTACTATAAAAAAATGGCGTGACAGACCTCCCCTCATCATCTCCCCCCCAGGATGGCTTTGCCTCAGACGAAGTTTCCTGTTGTTTGATCTCCCATCTCCATTTCGATTTTGGTTTTGCAGGGATCTGTGCCTGCGAGGGAGGAGATGAACTGGATCAGTCGCAAGATGATGCTGTTCGAGGTGACCTTTGGGGTCTACAGTGCGGAGCTGTGGGAGAGGGGTATTCTCTGTATCCTTCTGGTGTTCATTATTTTCTTTTGAAGGTGGAATACTATCAAGAGGAATTTATATTTTTTTATTTTATAATTCCGATACTTTTTGATCCTAGGAGCAGTTGGACAAGTCATCCTTTTTTTCAAGTTCATAATTAGAGATGAAAATAAATGATCATATCCGTCTTGGATCTATTATCATATTCATTTATGTAAATTTTTACGTTCGTTTTTTATCCATTTTAAAATAGATATGGGTAAGATATCATTTTGGCATTCACAAATATTCATAAATATAACAGTAGTTTTATTTATAATTATGTGCCACTTAATTAATATAATGACTACAGTCAATGTTAATTCTATAATTTTTATTTGTACATCATCCGAAACAGGTATAAAATTACTCTTTTAAGTGTTTTGTTGTTATTCGTATACGATCTGTATTCTTTTTATATTAATTTTCATTTTTAAGATGATTGTAAACTATTTTTCATATCTATCAATATTAGTTCAGTATCATTAAAATAAAATTGAAATCATGCAATTAATAATTCAGCATCAGTTGTGATATCATTCTTAGTTAAATGTATAACAACGAATAATATACGCTACTTGCTTATTTAAATAAGAAATGATTATTGTATTCGTTGTCATATTTATAGAAATGAATCGTATAACAATGTTTATCCGTTTCCATTTTCTCTAATCATTGATAAATCTAGCAACGATTTGTACAAGTTTTAAAGAATATGTTAACGGATAAATCATTGTCATATGAACCTTTAGTAATGAAAATGGCATTTATAGGCATTTACAAAAAAAGCAAATTTTACAATGAATAGTACTCGTTACTCTATATTTAACATCAGAATATATGACAATGAATATTCAAATTATTCGTTGCCATATGTCAATTTTCTTGCAATATTTATGCTATCATTTTAAAAAAGATAAAAAAGTATAGTTATTCTTATATTTGTATCTGATTATTTTCATCCCTATATATAACTAAGACGACATATAGTTTAAATATTCATTGCCATATCTTCCGATATTAAAGATATAAGAACGAATATTATTCATTGCAAAATTATCTTTTGTACTTATAATTAGCAACAAATGTCATAGAATGACAATTTACCGTCCGACTTATTCGTTTACATTCATATTAATCGTTGCTAAATTTAGCAATGATTAGAAAAAAAGTCAATGAATAACTGTTGTTAAGTATTTCGTTGCGAGGAATAAAGCAACGAATACCATTATTTGTTGTGAAATTTAAAGAATTAAGCAATGAATAATATTTGTTGTTATATATTTAACTATGTAAGATATGACAATGAATATTATATTATTCCCTGTCTTCAATCAATTTTCTAGTAGTGTATAATTATTGTTTGTACAAAGGATAATTGCTTTAATGTTTATTTTCTGATTTAGTTCCCCAAGTATGAGATGGATTGATTTCATTTAAACAGAAGCAGATGTGCTGGCCTTCTGGTTCATTTGGCTCTTGTCCAAGTTTATACTAAGCTTTGCCATGGCTGTCTATATGGTGTGTACTTGATCCTTAATTTTCCCTAGGGGAAAATTTGCGTGTTTGTGTGTGCATGAATTAAAAATTACAGAAAGAAAGTCTTACTAATCATGTATTTCTCAAATTTGACATTGCATGATGGCCTCGGTCAAAATTGCAATCTTTCCCAAATTTATGTAAATATATTCCACTTGACATGTTGAGTACTTAACCTTCTCTCTTGCCTTGAACTAATTAGAGCAACGGTTAATGAATTTAGGTAAAAAAGGATTAATAGGATTTATTCCTATTCTGCATCTTTTGTGTTCCTATAACAAATGTTGTTGACTCAGGACAGGAGGAATTGTTCATGTTTCTTGTTTGTTGGTTGTTTTTGTCGTAGTAGAATAAGTCGTAGCTATTGTGAAATGAATTATAATTATTGTAGATTATGTAAGGTCAACAAAAGATAAATAATGACCATCGTTTAAAAGAGGGAGAATATGCATTTCAAAATTGGGTTCAATGTGCTGCCTTCGTCTCATTTTTGACATTTTTTTTATTTTTTATTTAAATATCACATTGTATATTCATCTACATATCCTTTCTATACGTCATTCGAATTTCATCAGAAATAGAGACTCATATGCCCTTCATCTAGAACAGGTCGATTACATCAATTCTAAAACTATTAAAATTACATGTTCTAGATGGAGGGCATATGAGTCTTTGTTTCTGACGAAATTTGAATGACATATTAGATGGATATATAGATGAATGCATTTCAAAAAATTTAAAAATTATGAAAACAATAAGGGCGGGAGCAATCCCATTTTTTCCTTCAAAATCCTAGACAAGATTTAGTATTCCAAAATCCGAGAGATGATAGTTGAGTCTCATGTATATAAGGTAACATTTGGTATGTGGTTTGCCTAATGCATCGTTGAGGGTAAACTTGATCGATTACCTACACTCTACCCTCTGGTTGGATTCGCTGATCCCGGCCGTACATTAAAGATCCAACGAACAAGGTAATTTGGAGTAGGAAATCACGTACTAGATCTCTCTAGAATGCGATTTGTCCAAGATGACTACACGTCCAATGGTAAGAATATGCATCTCATGGTGACAGGGTATGTTAACTAGCAATAACAAAGTACACGAGTTTTTTCGTCAATTATATACTCGACGTTAAAGCTGATACATCTAATGAGCCGCTTCCTTCCTTGCCAGGTATCTTGGTTTCAGAGACTCCTCTTAAAATGGTGCAGTAGTAAGTACTTGAAACCACATGAAAAGAGCAATTGATGTTCCCAACTGATATCCTCCCTTAGATCTTCTTCGATCGATGAGTTCAACCACTTGAATGACAAAGTAGTTTACTAATGCACATCTCTAATTAGAGATCAAGATTCAAAGTTAATGATTAATTTATATACTAAAGTTATATTGCATTATAATATATTAATCGATGTTAGACTAGGCACGATAACATATATTCCATGATGTAGTTCAATTCAAACACTATCGAGCCATCCTATATATAAGTCATCAATGATAGCTACAAAGGCAACCATGAATAGAGGTAGATCAAAAACAACCCGAAAATTCACATCAAAGGATTGGTGTGTTATCGGGTTGGAAGGAAGGTCCGTTCCCCTTTTCTTATTTAAATTCCCCCTATCAAAGAAAGACTTATCCAGTGTCGACTGATCCGATGTTATTTCGAAATTTTCATAGAAACTCCAAAGCTGGAAAGCTAAAATATTACCTCTTTTTGCGAGGGTAGTTCGTTTGAACTCCTCGCTCACACTGTAGATAATTCACATTTTTACTTGTCTCAAGCTTCCAAAAGGGATCCTATCCAAAATCGATAAATCGAAGAAAATTCCTATGGTCATGAAATACCACAGAACAGTTAAGAGCCAAGGTATCTTGGTCAAAAATTACTAGACCAAAGCTTAATGATGGATGTGACATTCTCGATCTTCGTTGTTTTAACACTTCTCTTCTTACAAAATCAACCATTCAAGTTGTGGAAAATAAAAAAAACGTGGGTATCTTCGGTTATTAGGGCTTCTTTCTACCAAGGAGGGTTTATTGGCTTATCAAAGCCTTGTGCTTCGAATTCACTAACGTGGAAAGGCCTTTTACGAGGGGCAAAACAGATGATTCCGGCATTCTCTAAAAACAATCGGCACGGGTGAGACATCCTCTCTTTGGGAAGCTCCGATATGTGGTAATACTCCGTTGGGGCTCTTATATCCTGAACTATAGCCTTTTGTGAGATAAAAAAATTCAATAGCCAAGGGTCTAAAAACTTGGACAACTAAATTCAACTGGTTTAAATCCATGGCCTCTCAAATTCCCGTGAGGCTCAGGAATGTGCTAAACAAACCAAGTCGTCTATTGGTAGAATACACTCTTCTCTCACAACTAACGAAATCGATCTCGTCAACTTTCCATCTAAGGGGGTAAAAAGGTAGGAAGAAAGATAAATAAAATCAATTATGATTTGCTTATGAATGGTGGAACTAGATCAAAATTTCATCCCAAATTTTGAGGACCTCTTTTTGAGCCTCGGGTCACTTATTTTACATGGTTGATGGGACATCAAAAACTGATAACCCAAGATTGGCTGGGAAAATTCAATATTAAATTAGTGAATCGTTGCCATTTATGTAAAAAGAATGTGAAAGCTATGCCTACCTATTCAATGAATGTGAAGTGACGAGAACTATTTTTGTCAAAAGTGGAGTGTCTATAAATGACACCGATCTATTACTTAGTCTTTCAAATAATATTGAGTGAGAATGATGCAGTGGCTAATTGGGAGGAGATAGCACATCAGGTTATTATTTTATGTCTAATTTGGAAAGCGAGATGTGCCATTGCTTTTGTAGGAAAGCCTTTGCAGCTTGACTCATTGTTAAAAGAAGCAACTATCATTTGTGACATTAGAACGGGAAATTATACAGAAAAATCGACAGTTTTTTAATAGTTGCATATACTATTATCTTTCAATTAAACAATACTCCTAACCTGCTTTTCTATATGCTTTACTCTTTTTTTAGGCCCGTTATGTAGTGGTAGAGATCATATCCTACAAAATGGATCGAACGATCTTCCATGAGCACGCTCATGGGAAAGACCCCACCAAATCCCACTCCGAGTAACAAATAAGCCAGAGGTTTCAGCACATATCTAGTGGAGACCGGAGGAAAACTCTCTTTTCGTGCATCTGACTGCCCTTCACTTGGATTTGTGTTTTGGTTGTTGCTTTTGTTTTTTCCATTCTTGGGCTTCTCTTCGGGCTGTGGTGAAATGTATTTACATATCTACCCTGTAGGAAGACTCTTTTTATGTACTCTAAGGCCCTGTTCGTTTGGGTCATAAGGAGGAATGGAATAAGGGGAATAAGCCCCCAACACGCTTCCTCGTGATACGACTATTCCCCATTATTTCATCTTATTTCACTCTTATTCCTATCTTTATCCCATCTTACCTACCTTTATTTCACCTTATTCTCCTTATTCTTATCCTCCAACCGAACGGAGAATAGACCCTTATTCCCCTTATTCTCCATCCTTATTCCTGCTTATTCTCCTACCGAACGGGCCCTAAAAGAACTTTTCTAGACTATGGTGAATGACAATTAACCTTCTTTTTCAAAAAAAGATCAAAATCAACAAAGATACCAAACTTTACTCGAACAATTTGGTTTCGAAAGCAAAATGCACATGATCCCCCATGTCAAGAGGAACCGAGGAGCTTCGAACTGGAGAGCATCTCCACTACGAAAGCAAATCCTCTGATGTACGAGGATCTACTGTAAACCCGGATCACACCTCTGCCGCTCGATCAAGATACTGTACGAATCGCTCGATCTTGATCGAGCGGCAGGGGCACTTTTTGGGTGTACCGCAGATGATCTGCTCCCCTCCACTACACCAAATGTACCGATGGTTAATGAAGATGGACATATGATTGATGCCAACAAACAAAATCCACCGCAATTGTAAAAAATGGAGCAAGGTGGACTTTTAAATTAAATAATTATTAATTAAATTGTAAAAATAAATAGTAAAAAAACTAATATTAAAAAAAATAACCATCAATAGAAAGAGGTGAAGGTGCACGCGTCAGCAAGAGATGAAGATAAAGAGCTTTGACAAGTCGTTCTTCACGTAACAACATTTCGATTTGAAAGAATACTTTTGGTTGTCTTTGTTCATTACCACGGCTTCTTCTCTTGTTTTCTTTAAGGTGTCTACGGACTCCGGCTCCATCCGAAGATTGACGGATTCTGTCACGACCCACCCTATTAGTTGACACCAGTGCGACATTTAAAATAATCCGATCATCTTTACTATAATTAGCATGTCTAAAAAAATCCGACAGCAATTCCTCTATTTTATTAACTCCTAAACGCTACCCTGTACCTGAAATAGTTTATATAAAACTTTTCATAAACAAATCCACATCATTCACTAACACTATCATCCAAGTCATTATATGTATCTTTAATATCAAACACATTTCCGTTGTTCCTTATATACAACTGTCAGCTATTGTTATCACTCGGATACAACTCTTTTAACTTCCAAAAACATCAAGTCTTCTACGATATTAACTTTTTACCTGATGTACAAAAATTTACCTGAATATCACAGAGATGGAGTGAGGGTCCCAACTGTTAGCAAAAGACTTAATTCTGTCTCTTCTCCTATAGCTCCTTCTCGGGTGTGTTAGTAAATAATATTTAATAATAGAAGGTTGAGCCTAAACTATAAATGAGCTTAGACCCAGTGAGTGGATCTCAAGCATTTAAAATAAAATAGACTACTTTTGAAACTAACTTTGCTTATCATATAAAACAAAATGTATTGTTACAATATGGCAACTGCACAAAAATATAAGCGAAAGCTATGTCGAGTAATGATGCTGTAAAGAAATTGAAATATCAAACAAACTAACTGAAATTGATTTACTAACAAGCTGTTGAAAATCTTGCAGAAATGAAAATGTCTGTTTTCCATCTGTTATAACGACACCACTGTAGTTAGCGTACTAAGTACATGAACATTGAAACAAACTGAATCATACGCGTAGACAGCCCCAAAGGCCAAAGAAAATTGGACCCGAACTCAACAAGTTGTCAAGACCAGTTTTTCTCGATAACAGACTAGAGACCTAAGCTTGAGACGTTACAGATTCATCGGCAGCTTATTGTTCTTCTAAAGTCCATGTTGCCTCCGGCTTTTACCAAAACCTTCATACAGTCCTTTGATATTCTTATCTCGGTTTGGATTTGTTCAGTGATTCAAACTTGAGTCTTTTCCAACCAATCGAGTCTACGGTATAATACATGCAGAAGATCCAGATGGGGTTAATTTTTAAACAAGATCCTCATCGTCAGATTCAGTAAACAAGCACTGGCGTCACTGATAATTGAGGATACACAGTACATCAAACTGATCAACTATCCAAGTTGGTAATCACCTCTATAATACGTAGATAACCATGGTGTCTGATAACAAAACGTGTGGATCTAGTGGGAGCATCGACGGTAGAAATCCAATCCACCTGTGTACCCCACGTACAGATAAGGTCGATGATACAAAAAACTATGGACATCACAATCAACCGGGCCATCTCGTTCACTGCACCTCACCTAATCTCCTTGATCACCATCAATGGTGCTACCTGCGAACATCCTTATTAAGTACTGCTATTCGACCGCCATGAAAGATCATACTGCAGCTTTGGCTCTTACGGAATCACTTGTTATTTGATCTCCACCATCTCTTTGTGCCTCTCTCTCCATTTGGATATTGTTCTGCAGGGATCTGGGCTACTACTAGGGGAGAAGATGAACTGGATCAGTCGCAAGATGATGCTGTTCGAAGTGACCTTCGGGGCGTACAGTGGCGAGCTGTGGGAGAGGACTCTTGTCTGTATCCTTTACGTCTACATATATATATGGTATTTGCTTTGATGTTTATATTCTGATGTTGTTTGTTGCCCAGACAAGAATACATATGAACTGGATCGGGTTAATTTAACACAAGCAGATGCCCTCGCCTTCTGGTTCCTCTGGCTCTTGTCCAAGGTTGTACTGGGTCTTGCCATGGGTATCTATGAGAGGTATACTTGATCCTTTATTTTCCCTTGGAGGAAATTATTTGTGTTTGCGATTATAAAGAGGACGTCTTACGTCCTTTCATGTCCATCTATCTCAAAGTTGACATTAATGCATGATGGCCTCTACCAGAAATATTGCAATCATTCGTAAATTTGCGTCAATGCACTCCACTTTACATGTTGAGTACAATAAATGGGCAAGGGAGCTTATCCTCGTCTGCTGCAGAGTGGATCAGAGCAGATTCTGCAGTAGTAGTGTTCGGAGCCGCTCGATCAAGATCGAGCGGTTCGTATGAATTCACACTTTTTGTGGATCCATACCGTGCGAATTCATGCGAACCGCTCGATCCTGATCGAATGGCTCTGGCCGCTGCTGTAGAATTTGCTGTGATCCACTCTGCAGCAGACGATCCACGGTAAAATGGGCAAAGGAAGAAGAAATCATTTCGGTGAGGATCGAGGTCGGGGTGTTTACATGAAGGTGGGGGGGGGGGAGATTATTCCCAAAATGAGGACGACATGAAAATATTGTTGATCAGGATAGGTATATATCGGCAAACCGTTTGTCGTTTCGTGTTCCGCACATGGCAAACGGTTCGCCATGCTACGTGGAATGACGGGAGGGGGTCGATACGTACAACAAATGGCTACATGTGGCACGAAAAACCGTTTGCCGCGTACGGAACACGAAGCGATAAACGATTTGCCGATATATACTCATTGTGAGTATTATTTTCAAACCGTCTTCATTTTGAGGATTATTTTACCAAGTAAATACTCCAATGTGGAGTAACTCATGGTCACCAACTCCACTTGACAATCCAACAATCATCATTTCTACAGTAAAACGAAATTTATATGCGTAATTAATTGCTTATGTAACAAATAAAACGTTGTATGGGCTTTTAGAAGTTTCAATAGGTTAAATCTCTCTGAGTAGTAACACACATCAAAAAATTAATTGAACAAGAAACGGAAACACCGAAGATGTCGAAAGCAAAACGAGCAAATTAATAACCGGTTTCCAAGCAAAGAAATCAACATATCTTATAAATCATTCTCAAATTTCACACGCACAAGTCATACATTATACAAAGCTAATTAAGAAGCTCATTAGCAATGGCGTTCAAATCGACCGCGATCCTCGTCGCTTCGCTCCTATGTGCCGCCGCATTGAGGATCCCCTCATCGGAGGCGACAGGTTCTCAAGTAGACCTGGACAAAGTGCGGACGAAGCCCTCGGTTCGACCCGATGGTCGCAGGGACCGGACGTGTTGGGAAAACCTGGCTGTGTCCCCCAAGTGCATCCAAACGATATCTTGGGATCTCACAACAGGAGGCTCTACTCGGGAGGACACACAATGTTGCGACCAGTACAACCAAGCATCATGGAATAGCGGGCGCGACTGCCTTGACTTGTTCACGGACCACGATAACCAAGTAGGTCACCGCGAGCTAGAGAAACGTAAGGCCGCCATCCGCGCGCACTGCAGGAGCGATTCAAGAAAACCTCCATGTTATGATATCAATTGTTGTAACTACAATGATTACTGCTATTGAAGACGAGATTAATTGCAGTCTTTACGATTATTAATACAATAAAGGTGCCTAATTGAGTTCTCAATGAAGCCACTTGCATGTGTAAAACCCCAAACAAAGGTCCCACGCCGTGGAACACAAAAATTTTTGGATGGGATAAATAGTGAGGAGCTTACTACCGAACAACTTGGGCTTAAGCATTTTGGGTGGTTGTCAACGGGTCCATTTGGACCTGATCCCAACAAGTTGTCAGGGTCAGTTTTCCTCGATAACGAATCGGGGACCTAAGCCCGGGACGTTACAAATGGTATCAGAGCCAAATTCTCTCTAATAGTGGAAAGGGCTACCCAAGAGGTGGAGCCGCCCCTAAAAGAGGTTGGAGGAAATGGCTATCCGGAACGTGCATCCGCCACTGTCACTGGAAAGAAGTGATGTGCCATGTCGCAACGAAGACGTTGCGAATATAAGTGGAGGAGGTTGTAAAACCCTAAACAAAGGTCCCACACCGTAGAACACAAAAATTTCCAGGTGGGATAAATAGTGAGGAGCTTACTACCGAACAACCCGGCTTGAACATTTTGGGGGTGGTTAATCGGGTCCGTATGGGCCCGATTCCAAGAAGTTGTCAGAGCCAGTAATGCCTCTATAACGGACCGGGGACCTAAGCTCGGGACGTTACAACATGTAATGGTTTTATATATTATGAAATAGTTTTGGCTGATAATCAATATTTCAACATGTTGTCACCTTGAACCAAAGATGCATATTTTTCGGATATTACGCACATGCTTTGGGGAATATATGTTCGTCCAACTGATGTTAGTACCATTTCTTTTTTGAGAAAACGAGTGTTCATTCATCGTATGGAAAAAGGAAACAGTCAGAGACCAAAAAAACCCTTCACTTTTTCAAGAAAGAGAGGATGATACAACAAAATGAATATATACTGATGTTTTTATTTTAGAATTCATAAATATATTATCTGTTAGCTAAAATATAGCGATGATATTATCAGTTGAAAAATTATTTCTTACTTGAAATTATCGATAAATGTCATATTCATTGTTGTACCATTAGATCCAGTTAATGAGCCGGGGGCCTACCTGCCCGGTCTGCACTTGGGTCGGGTTTGGGTTAGGAGAGTTGAGCAATGGGCTGGCTCGACTCGCCAAATAAAAAATATACATGTAGAATCTAGATATGACATTTATTAATATGATAAATTTCAAGTTTTTATAGATGCTAGTTTTTACATAAAATTTAATTGTTTGCATGTCAAGTAACATGCAAACTACTTATATTAGTTATATAAAGTATAAATGGTTGGTAATGAAAATCATTTATATTTATTAAATAATATTAAAAAATTTGATGAAAAATAAAATGAAATGGGCCATGTGTCGGCCCATGGCGAGCTTTGGATAGAAGTTTTAGAACCTCGGTCCGTTCGGTACGGCCCATAGGCAGACCTGCCCCGTATTTTGGTTAGGTCTATATATATCGTCAGTGACGACACATGTAAAAACACATATTAGCCGTTATTTTGTCAAAACTTTAAGTAATCATAATTGATTGTACAATTCAAAACATTACAACAAAATTGAACCAACACCAGGAATAAGTTAACATCTGTTTGTTGTATCTCTCATAGTTAAATATACAACAACAAATATTAATTATTTGTTGCTTGATTCCTTCAATTCATAATGATTATTGCATTCGTTGTTTGTATTCCTAGCAACAAATCATATAAAAATGATTATCGATTGATTTTTTCCAACCATTGCTAAATTTAGCGATTGTTAATATAAATTTTAAGTGATATATAAATAATAGTTATGAACCTTTAGCATCGAATATGGTTTGCTAATTACAAAAACACAAGTCGATTTTGTAACGAATAATATTCGTTGTTATATATATCGAATATTTAAGATCTGCAATATTTTGAAGGGAATTTTTTGCAACTTCGATAAGTAAATGAACATGAGTTTCTAAGTAACTTCTCAATCTCGTCTCCCTTAACATTTCGATGTTCTCGTACTAAATAAATTATCTCTGATAACAACTAATCATTCAAAGAATCTCTTGATATATATCTTCCGATGTTTAATATGCAATTGTTGCAAAGTTTATAGATATATTTTGCTGATTTGTAAAATATAAAATTTCGTTTCTACATCACCAGCAAGACAATTATATATCCAACTACAACAAAAGAGTTATAGTAACCAAAAATTTCTCGAGAACTTTTCTTCTAGCCGTTGCTATATCTGCAACGATTAGTACAAATTCTAATGAAATGTCTATACATAATAATTATTATATGAACTATCAACAATGAGTACGACATTCATTGTGAATTTCTAGAATCAAAGATAATTTTGCCATTAAAAACCATCTTCGCCATTAAAAACCTAATAGCCGAATGGTATATATAGAAAATTTTCATAGACCCAACTAGGGATGCAAACGGTTACTGATATATCCATATTCGATCTGACATCATATCCGTTTTTATACAGATTTTGACATCCGTATCCATTTAAGATGGATACGAAGTAGATATCATTTTGATATCCGCAAATATCTGTATCCGTATTCCTGTTTTCGTATATAAATATAGCCATATATTTATTTTTAATCATATTAATATAATTCTACACCTTCTTTAATCATATTTGTATAATTTTTACGATACAAACACATTTAGTAAATTTATATCATGTATTTTCCATCCAATTCATATATTTATTGAAGTCGATTCTATAGAGCATTTCTAACATTACTTGTATGCGATCAATATCCGTTTTACATCCGTATCTATTTTTATGGATATGGTGAGATAGTTTCGACATCCATCAATATCTGTATCCGCATCTGTATTCGTATTAAAAAACGGATAAGGATATGATAATACATATATCCATATACGTATCCGTCCGTTTGACTACACCCAACACATGTGATTGAAACTTATCAAAGGCAAAAACTATTGCTAGCGTTTCCTTTTTTGTTGGAAAAAAATAATAAGTACACACCCTGACGTGCACTAGCTTATCATATTTTTACAGCTTGCAGGATGTAAAGACTACGTTCAATAATCATGCGACAAGATAAAAAATGTAATGTCCCGAGCTTAGGTTCTCGATTCGTTATCGAGGAAAACTGCTCCTAATAACTTGTTGGGTTCTGACCCAAATAGACCCATTGAGAACCACCCAAAATATTTAAGCCAAAGTTGTTAAT
Source organism: Ottelia alismoides (assembly GCA_037367405.1). Classification (NCBI taxonomy): domain Eukaryota; kingdom Viridiplantae; phylum Streptophyta; class Magnoliopsida; order Alismatales; family Hydrocharitaceae; genus Ottelia; species Ottelia alismoides. Next base: position 682,762 of record JAZKJV010007683.1, read on the forward strand.
TAGTAATCCCCGTCACTTATAAACCACACCCACACTTCGTGAGTTTTAGATGTGGAACTTTGTTGGGGGTATGGGTGTTACAACCCCTCCTCCACTTATATTCGCAACGTCCTCGTTGTGACATGACCCATCACTTATTTTCAGTGACAGTGAAGGTTGCACGCTCCGGGTAGACATTTCCTCCTATCTCTTTGCAGGGGTGGCTCCACCTCTCGGGTAGGCCTTTCCACTATCAAAGGGAACCCGCTCTGATAGCATTTGTAACGTTCCAGACTTAGGTCCTCGGTCAGTTACGAGGAAAATGAGTCCTGATAACTTATTGGGTACGGACTCAAATGGACTCGTTGGCAACCACTCAAAATGCTTAAGTTCAAGTTGTTAAGTAGTAATCCCCATCACTTATAACTCACTCTCACACTTTGTGAGTTTTAGATGTGGGACTATGTTTGGGAGTATAGGTGTTACAAAAAATCAGCTTCTTATTTTTTATGATCTTTTATATTTTGTGTACTTGTAATCAAGCCTATAGATGAACATACATGCACATATATAATCTTACATGTAGTAGATAGATTAGTTCAAGAAAATATTATTTTTCCGAGAGCTAATTGATTAATCCAAGTGATTTGAGCTATCTGCTTCTAAGACTATCTATGACTAATTGATCAACTCAAGTAATATGATTGATCAACTTTAGCTTTTATTTATGACCATATCAATCGACCATCAGATCTGATGGATCACCAAGTGATCCATCAATTATATTTTTGATCGATCAACTTTAGTTACTACTTATGTTAATTTCAAATGAGACCTCAAAAAGTATGAAATTGATTGATCAGTCCTAGTAACTTGAACCACTCTTGACCAACTATTTGAGAGTGAGCTGAGCTCAGCCCGAGCCCGAGCCTGAATCCGTAGGCCTTGAGTTTGGTGTGGTTCATTGATTTAAAAAAAACTCGAGCCACGAATTGCCCACAACTCGACGAAAGCTGACGAGTAAAATCTTTCATGGGTTGAGCCGTATTGAGCCTAATGCTCCATTGTATCAACAAGGGGAGGAGGAGGAGGGAGGGGGTGCTGGTGTTGGAATCGGAAAAGGTGGCAACGATATGAGGAGGGAGAGGTGACGGCGAGAGTTGGGAGACACAAGCTAGAGGGAGGTGGTGGAAGATGAGGAAGGAGTAAGAATAATATATCTCATAAATCCTGTCTAGACGTTTTTGGAGAGCTAGAAATTCATTATCGTGAACTTTCTGATTTTAAATATAGACATGATTTTGTCATGGATGTCTTTGGTAATGTATTCATGCATGCCGGGGTTGCTTTAAAGAAAGAAGCACCTAAATTATTTGACCGATCCGGAAGAGGAGAGATCGACACTCAGACCAGCAGATGTTTTAATATTTGGATCATGGACTCGAGGGAAAGATGCATATGTTGATTTGATTGGAGTATCTCTATTGGTAGATCCGATAAGGAGTGATTCTATTGCGGGATATGCTGCACAGAAAGCTGTTTCAGCTAAAGTTGCTAAGTATGAGAAGGCTTGTATTGACAGTCAGCATGTATTCATCTCTTTTGGTTTTGTTAACTTTCGGTTCTAAGCAACTGAAGCTGTAAAGCTTCTCAAGAGGGTACAAAAAATTATGCATAGCAATGTTATGGTTCTCAGGTCTATGCATGTTGTGTTTTGTGGAATTGGATTTGCCATTTAAAAAAATTATCGACGTAGCTTGTTGCCCGTCTCCTATCAATCTCTATATAATTAGTTATAGGATGAGGTTTGTATGCTGTTGAGAAATAAAATTCTTTTGATCTTGTAAAGGCCAGTAAGGAGTTTGGGTGTAAATATGAATTATAGATGAAAGATAGTTGGGGTAAAAATTTGAACCACAGAGAAATCAAATTGCAAACACGGACAAAACAGATAAGAATACGCGCTCTAAGCGCGTCCATTTTCCTCCAAAAACGAACCATTCTGGTCGTCCAAAACGAGTCGGATTGCGATGTGAGCTGCGACTTCGAGCAATCCGGCGAAACGAACACGTTACTTAACACCGGCTCTAGCCCAATTATGCAGTGTGAAGAGTCAAACATGGCTACGCCGCTTCCTCCTCCCCTGCCGGAATTCGATCCAATCAACGACCGCCGCGTGTCAGCCGTGAAGCTGCTCCTACGGCTTCTCCCGGGCCTCTGCCTCCTCTCCATAGTATGCGACTACACTCGCATCGCCGGAGCAAGCTTGCTTCCATGCTTCATGGGCTTCCAACTCGACGTGATCCTCTCCATTTTCTACGCCGGTACCGCGCAATCCACCTCCGTCGACCCGCGCCTGAGACGGGGAATCGGAGAGCTCTTGCCTGTCGTGTTTTCGTATCGAATCCTGTCTCTCGCCTCTGCGATCCCTCTGAAACCGAAGCTGGTTGGCATGTTCATGGGCACCGCTGAGATCTACGTTCACGCGATCTGGTTCGACTGAGACCCTCTACGATCCGGCGGAAGACGGATGAGGTGGTCTTGACTCTTGCTTGCCGTTGTTCATACTGAGAGCTGGCATTTGGTTGTAGTAGCATATTTAACACCGGATTTTTTTATACTATGCATTTTAATCAAGATCGGTGTTCACATGGTTCTTAAACACTGAGTCCTCTTAAGAACAGTGCAGAAAGTCCAAATTAAATATATTTAAATTGCAAAAGCTCAAACACCGGACGAGATTACTTAGTAATTACCTGTAGCGCAAACCTTTTTTTTCCCTTTGGAATCGTCATTCCTTGGCAATCTTTCTAATTTAAAAGCAACAGTCGGGTTATTAAGTTCGTCAGAAATCGATGGGGAAATTTCGAGTCACAGAATCGAGACGAAGTTACTGGTACAACACCTCAGATCTGATGAGGAGATGTTGCTCCATACGCGTGGAATTCAGACCAACAGACTTTGCTATAGCATCCGGAGCTGCTCGATCAAGATCAAGCGATTCGCATGAATTCGTACGATCGGGCTCATAAAAAGGTGCGAATTCATTTAAACCGTTCGTTCTTCATCAAGTGGTTCAAGCGCTGCTGCAGAGTCTGCTGGCCAACAGACAATCCGCTCCCGCACAGTTGACGTTAAATTGCCTCTAATTTTCGATAAGTATGACTAATAAAAAGAGATGTGAAACCCTACACGATGTCACGGTATAATAAATGCCCACCTTTCAATGATGATGGCTTTCAAACCACAAATTGCAATGGAACTGTTTGCGGTCTGTCGGCAGACTATTTTAATATAGGGTTGTTTACATTTACGCTCTTATATTTTGTATTATCAGCTTTCATGTATGTCCCTGTATTCTTATAAAATGCATAATTCTATTATCATTTGCGTTCCTGTATGATTATGTTCTTTCGTAATATCGATCACCTTGTTTATCTTAAAAAAAACGAAACTATGAATTTTCACTAAAAAATATTATATTGAGATATAGTGCTGGTTTTTTTTTCAAAATTCCTCGCTAAATTAATCGTTGTTAAATATATAACGACGATATTATTCATTTCGAAATGATTATTCGTACTTAAAGTTAGCTGTTGGCACAAAAATCCCCGAACCACTGAGGTAGAAAATAAATCACAATGTCGTTGTCCTCAATCGCTCAGAATGTGTCAATCAAGAAAAATGAACCACAGATGAAGATAAATCAATAAAATACAGAGAAGTGGTCCTGCTATAAGATTAACCTGGTATAGCTCCCAGGGTCGAACACAAGGAACACAGATTGGCCTTGCGGCCTACGATGTAGTCAGAAATCCAAGAGAGTCCTTTTTTATGGTTTTTATTTGTTTTTATATTTTTTTTTAGATTTTTTTTAAATGATGAGAGAAATAAGAGAAAGTAAATACAAGGGAACTTCAACAATTTATACAACACTCCAAAAATAATGCAAAAATTAAGGAAAAATGGTTTTTATGTTTTTTATGTTTTTTACTGTTTTTGGTGAATTTTTGGAATTTTTCTAATGGGTAAATTATTTATTAAAAATCAAACAATGCAAAGAATAGAGGGTACTGTCCAGCAAGGCTTAAGATCCAAAAATAAAATAATTTTGGATCTCAAAAAGCCCTAAAGGTAATTTTCCTATAATCTAGAAAGAATAAGGAAAATTTAGGCACCCTAATTATTGTTTTTGGATTTTTAATTAATTTATTACAATTTTTATGAGTTTTTAGGGGTTTTTCAATTTTTAAGGTTTTTAAGTGATGAACAGTAGCCAAAATTGGCTAGAAAATCAATTAACAAGTAAGAAACATTATCTAATTTTTTTAGAATTTTTGGTGGAGTTTTTATATTTTTTTGGTATTTTTAAAGTCAAACAGTAGCAAAAATAAGGGTTTTTGAATTTTTAAAAATAATAAATGAAATCAAAAATGTCCCCAAAAATCATAGAAATTCCTACACCATGGCAGGAGCCATGTGTCAAAATCTCATTGGATTTGGAGGTCGTTTGATATTTTATTCAAAAATAAAGGTGGGGCACTGTGCACAGGGACCTAAGTGCAAATACCCAAAAGTTCTGGGGTCCTGGTGCAAAATACCCAGCAACACACGTGCCAAGCACGTGCCTGGGGCACTCAAGGACCAAATGGTAAGAAAAATAAGTCCCAAGGACCTATTGATAACTCGTATCAAAAGTCCAGGGGGCTCGGTTGCAATTTACCCAAAATAATTCGCACATGTGCAAAATCAATGCTCACAGGGGTATATATGCAAATAAACAAAACTTTTTATTCAATAAATAACATCCAGAACTACAGGGCATATCTTGCAAACAACCCAACAAAACACGTGACGAAGCACGTGGGTCTCTACTGGCGGGGGTATAAATGCAAATAAAATTAAGCGCGAGGTCCAGAATGCAAATAACCCAGAAAATAAACAACTTGAATTAAAAGTTACAGGACTAAAATGAAATAGAGCAAACAGAGGGGTCTAGGAGAAATTTACCCCTTTTATTATTATCAACGGCCCGATGGTGACGCGTGGATGATCGGACGGCGGAGAACAAACGCGCCTTCAACTAAGGAAGCGCTGGCCTGATCTGACGGCTGGTGTGCGTCCACGTGGGTGATCGGACGGTGGAGATGCAACGTGGTTCTTCGAAGGAAACCAGGATCAGATCGGATGGTCGAGAGAGAGGCACGTGGACGATCGAGCGGTCCTGGGCTCCTGCGCCTCTCTCCTCGGCTGCAACGGTCCGGATGAGATCCTCAGATGGATCGACGGCTGCTGCTCCTCCAAGGATGGACGCTCAGGATTAGAACTGGAGCGAGGTCTTCATCGGACGGCTCTGGAAGATGGAGGAAGAACTGATGGCCGGCGAACTTCGCCGGCCTCGTGCGTGGACTCCGGTCCTCCTCTGCTGCGCCTGAAGGTCGGAGAAGATCCGGCGTGAGGTTGCGCAGCTGCTGCGGGTCTCCGATGCCTCGGTCGAGCCCTGGAAGGCTCCGGCGAGGTCGGCGGAGAAGAAGCTCCTGGCTTGAAGTTGGGAGGCCTCAGACGCCTCCCTTTGGACCTGCAAAGTGGTCAAGCAGCTTCGCGGGTCGAGGGCAAAGTGCCTCGACCCGGTTAGGTGGCGTGAAGGTGAACGGTGCGGTGGGGCGGAAGAGCTCCGGCGAGGTGGAGGCGGTGGAGCTCGACTCCCAGATCCTGTGCGATCTGGGTTGAGTGAAAGTGCGTAGAAGGTGCGTGAGGGTACGGCGGAGATGATGATCGGGTCGAGTGGTCGAGATATTGCGTGAGATGGTCGGAATCGGAGATGTACGTCGGAGCTATGATTTGGGCGAAATCAAAAATTACGCTAAATGGAAGGTCTAATCGGATACCTGATGGATGCTGGAGACTGTGCTGGAGCGTGGCTAACTCCGGGTCGTAGCTTCGAAGGGCGTCAAGGCCTGAAGCTCGATGCTCAACGCCGGCGGCGGAGCAAGGACGGCGAGAATCGCCGGATCAATGGATTCGCTTCCTCGCCTCACTGCAACAAGGGCAGACGCTTGCTGTCACTCTCGCGAAGCCTATGGAGGTCACTGGGAAGGAGGAGAAGGGCCAAAGATGGGGCGCGGAGGCGGCGGAGGTGCGAATATATAAAGTGACAGGGGCGTTTAGGGTTGAGGAGCGACAGCGATGGAAAGCATGGATTTGATGGCGAAGGATCCGGCGAGGGAGAGGGATGAACGGCGAAGAATCCGGGCGTGGGATATGCGTGGGAGACAGCCTGGATGCGCGTGGGAAATTCGGAGAAGGCGGGGCGGCGCGCGTCGTCCAGAATAGGAAGGAGTCCGCGGGGGAGTTGACCGGGGTCAACAGTCCCCCGTGGACCAATCAGGAGCGGCCACGTGTGCCCGAATTTTGTTTATTTATTTTAAGGCAGAAATAGGTCGAATTAAAGAAAACTCAAAACATGAAATATTTTTCTTTTATTTTTTTCTATTTTTTGGTGATTTTTATTTAATTTTTGGACATAAAAATAGGGTAGCTCTATATATAGGTATATGTACACTATATGGATTTTTATTTTTGATTTTTTATTTGTTATTTTTATGTATTTTTATGCTCATTTTGTATTTTATTTATTTACAAGATAAAATGAGGAATAAAAGAATATTTTTATTTTATTTTTATCACTTATATACAAGAGTGTAATAAATGGTTGAATACATTTATATACATGGTATTTATACAATGTATTTTTGTATTTTCAATTTTGTAATTTTTTATTTGATTTTTGTTTTGTTTCTTGTTATTTTATATATTTACAATATGTAACATAGAATATTTACAAAAAGTTTAGAAAATAATTGAATTTATTTACAAGGTTAAATAAATACAAGATGATGGTTTGTACACATGGTGAAAGAAGGGTATTTTTGAATTTTTGATTTTTATCTTTTTATTTTGTTTTGAATAGCTTCTGAATATACACACAATATGGACAAACATATTTTTGGGTGAGGAAAATATAAAGTTTTATTTATTTACAAATATACACATATGAGCTCCTATCTCCCTCTACTTTGGCTTTTATGCGGTCAGGCCCATGCTGAGCCCTCCCTTGGGTTAGGTTGCTCAATATTTATTCTAAATATTTCCCTCTTTTTTTCTTTTTGCTCTTTATTCTTTTATTTTGTGCACAAAAACATGCTAATTATAGGTTTTTACACAATGCATGCTTTTGGTATTTATTTGTATTTACACATATCTACATGTATTTGCAAAGGTTTTTGTAGCTAAAATAGAAGAATAAAGAGTGATGAATGGGTATTCATCACCCCCCTATGCTTAACTTTGCTAGTCCCTTAGCAAACACTTATTTGAAAAAGAAGTGAAAAAGAAAGAAAAAGAAAAAGAGGATGTACATGGATCAAGGTTGACTTATTAAATTTTCCTTCATTAAATTGAAATATGGAGCTCGATCAGATCTTTGGATTATTAATGTGTCGGAACCTTGTTTGGACTTAAGCTTAAAACTCAACAGCCTCCAAGTTCCACCAATCTATGGGCAAGACTCCTCAATAAACCAGATCAGAACAAGTCTACATACACAAACTCTAATGACCATGAATCTTTTTCTTGCGGTGTAAGTGATATGTGGCTCCCCACCTCAGAAGTAACAAAGAAACAACCTCCCTCAACCTGGTAACTCTAATGCCTCAGTCTAGCAACTCTTTCCTCGAGAAGCGGGGTATTCCCTTCTAAGTTCAAGTGCAACCGGCTCAAGAAGAGGGGGTAGAAGTATAGAGTTTTGGAAGCTTAGCCAGTGTAGCTAAGTCTCCCGCTGCAAGCTTCATGAGATGTAACATGGATACCATAAGCTTTTGCTTTATACTCCGGTGGGGTTATTAAATTTTCAATCCGACCCACCACTTTTTTGGAGTTCTTTTTGCATTTTTGCATTTTTTTTTTCAAGACTTCTGTACAACATATCTACATGGTGCAGCATATATAAGAAATTTCCCCTTGAGCCAGTAGACTATCCCTCTTTTGAAGCTTTATTGCAACCCACGGCTTCTGTCTTTAGCTTTCAACACCACTAGACCAAGTTGAGGTGCACTTCCTTCACTATAAGAAGAAGAGAGGTTCCGCCTAGAAGTACTACCCTCATATGCTACCCCAAGCCAAAGGAAACTGCCTCCTCACCACCTCATCCATGGAGAGCCATGTGTAAAGTGCAGGTGCAAGTTAAGCCATTGTCTCTGAAAGTCATGCGTGTGTTGTTAAGTGCTCTACTTAGGCTCATCAAGATGACATATGCTCATAGCCTAGTGGACTCAAAGAATTAAGTCCTTATGGACCTGGAAAGCCTTAATCCTAAGTCCTACAAGGTTCCTCTTGAAGTTAAGTGAATTAAGATCTTATTCAAGCTCCATTTCTCAATTTAATTCCAGGCTTAGTTTAAATGTCAACTCTCATCCAGGAAAAACTATATACATATATGTACACAAGATGCTATTTACAAATATTTTACAATCATGCAAAAAAATTTTTTTTGAAAAATGTTTTGAAATCATGAATGAATGATGCATGAAGTGCAAGTTTTGCAAAAAGATATTTACAAGCATTTACACAAGATTTTTGCAAACTTTTGATTTTCAAAACATTTTGGAAAAAAAATTGTACTATATACATAATTTTGATACAAAATATTTTACACAAGCTTTACACAAAAGATTTTTGAAATCATTTTTACAAAAATACTTTGTACACTAGCTATGTCTGTGCAAGAATAAAAGAGGTTAATGTACATGAAAAATTTTAAAAATTTTGTGATTTTTAGCCATTTTATTTATTAACACACTCACACAAAGTATGAGTTATGGCTAAAGTATATATGAAATATATACACACCCCCCCTATACTTAGCTCGAACGATGTCCTCAGAGTGATCAAGAGCGATGAAGAAGACATAACTCGTGCTTAGTAAAAGGGAAGTGAAAAGGAATGGCTAAGTACAGGAACGAATAAATGAATAGAATGAGAGGAACTCGGTGGTCTCCCCCTATACTTAGGATTAACTAATCCTAAGTATAGCAAGCTGTACATGAAGGGAAATCCGAGTGAAGAATATACAGAATCTGCCCCCCCTATACTTAGGGTAAAATATCCCTAAGTATAGGCAGCAAAAACAAGAGCAGAAAGAATGAAAAGAATACTCGCAGGTCCGACATCCCCCCTATACTTAGGGTAAAGTACACCCTAAGTATAGCATAATCACAAGATGAGAGATGGGATGTGGGACTAAAGAATAGAATGATATGGACAACTGGATCTATACAGGCGGAGGAATAGTGAAAATCAGGCGTGAGATGTAAAAGATGAGAGTCAAAAGACCACATCTCACGCAAAATGAATAGCGGCAATAATAACGTCCCGCGGCTCATGATCTAGAAATGGTTTGAGCCGCTGGCCGTTCACTCGGAAGGTACTCTCAGAAGATAACTCAGATATATCAATGCTACCGTTATCGTGTACCTTTCTGACCAAATAGGGTCCTTTCCATTTGCTCTGTAGCTTTCCTGGAAATAGTCTAAGCCTTGCATCAAACAGCCATACTTTCTGTTCAATCTCAAAATGCTTGTGGCTGATATGAGAATCATGCCACTCTTTGACTTTCTCCTTATAATGTAGGCTGTTTGAGAAAGCTGCATCTCTAAGTTCTTCCAAGGCGGCTAACTCTGCCCTCCTCTGGTCTCCTATACCATTTGGATCCATAAGAATATCTGTGACTGCCCAAAGTGACTTGTGCCTCAGCTCAACTGGTAGGTGACAGGGTTTGCCATACACGAGGCGAAAGGGAGATGTACCCAATGGTGTCTTGAAAGACGTCCGATATGCCCACAAGACCGAGTCCAAAAGCTGTGACCAATTCTTTCGGTCAGGGCGGACGACTTTCTGCAGAATATTCTTGATCTCCCTATTCGACACTTCGGCTAGACCATTTGTCTGTGGATGATACGGTGTAGCAACACGATGATCTATGCCGAACTCGCTAGCAAGTGCCTTCACCTGGTCGTTGATGAAATGAGATCCCCCATCAGAAATCAGAACTCGTGGAACCCCAAACCGCGTGATGATGTTCTTCCTCAAAAATCTGCAAACTGTCTTTGCATCTGCGGCTCGGGCGGGGATAGCCTCAACCCAACGACTAACATAATCTACGGCCAACAGAATGTACTCAAATCCCTGACTCTTAGGGAATGGACCCATGAAATCGATGCCCCATGCGTCAAAAACCTCACAGAAGTGAATGGGCTGCATCGGCATCATATCACGTTGTCCACAAGTGCCCATCCTCTGACAGTCAGTACACCTCTTCACGAACTCATCTGAGTCCTTGAAGAGGGTAGGCCACCACAAACCGGACTGGAGCACTTTCTGTGCCGTTCTCCTCCCCGAATGATGTCCTCCTGCCTCAAGCTTGTGGCAGTAGGTGAGGACACTATGGTGCTCCTCCTGAGGAATACACCGACGCCAGATGCTATCCCCTCCTTCGTGGTAAAGGATGGGATCCTCCCAGTGGTAGGACTTGGCCTTTGCAAGGAAGGTCTCAATCTTCTGCTTGGGCCAATCTTGTGGGACTTTCCCAGCAACGAGAAAGTTCACAATATAGGCGTACCACGGGAGTGAGGCGATAGCAAGGATCGCCTCATCTGGGAAGGTATCACAAATGGGATCAATCTGCTCTGTCTCCTCAGGCTGCTCTAATCGGGATAAATGGTCCGCCACCACATTCTTGACTCCAGGTTTATCCTTGATCTCAATGTCAAACTCCTGGAGTAGAAGGATCCATCTAGTAAGTCTGGCCTTGGCATCCTTCTTTGACATGAGGTACCTGATGGCGGTGTGATCTGTGTACAAGGTCACTCGGGATCCAATGATATATGATCTGAATTTATCTAGGGCAAACACTACTGCTAGCATCTCCTTCTCTGTGACTGTATAATTCCGCTGGGCGGAATCCAATGTGCGGCTAGCATAGTGTATCGCAAATGGTACTCCATCCCTCCTCTGTCCTAGCACGGCCCCTACGGCAAAATCAGAGGCGTCCGTCATGATCTCAAATGGGAGAGACCAATCTGGTGGCTGAAGGACAGGAGCCTCAATTACACACTGCTGGAGAGTCTCAAAGGACGAAAGACACTTGTCATCGACAAGGAACTCGGTGTCTTTCGTCAAGAGGTCAGTCAACGGTCGGGCAATCTTGCTGAAATCATGAATGAATCTTCTATAAAAACCAACGTGCCCCAGAAATGACCGTAACTGCTTCAGATTGGACGGTGGTGTGAGTTTCCTAATGACATCGACCTTGGCCGGATCAACCTCCATGCCTCTGTTGGAGATAATGTGGCCAAGCACCGTCCCTTGAGTCACCATGAAGTGACTCTTTTCCCAAGACAGAACCAAGCGGGTAGCAATACATCGCTGGAGCACTCGGTCTAGGCAGTCAAGACAGGAATCGAATCCGTCGCCGTAGACCGAGAAGTCGTCCATGAAGACCTCCAAACACTCCCCTACCATGTCCGAAAATATTGACAGCATGCATCTCTGAAAAGTCGCAGGGGCGTTACATAGCCCGAATGGCATGCGTCGAAAGGCGTAAGTACCGAAGGGACAGGTAAAGGTGGTCTTCTCCTGATCCTCAGGAGCGATGGCCACCTGGTTGTAGCCCGAGTACCCATCTAGGAAGCAATAATGGCTCTTCCCTGCCAGTCTCTCAATGATCTGGTCAATAAAAGGCAGGGGGAAATGGTCCTTCTTGGTGGCCTGGTTGAGTTTCCTGTAGTCAACACAGACCCTCCAAGAGGTGGGTACTCGTGTAGCAATCTCCTCTCCCGACTCACTGATCACAGTCGTGATGCCCGTCTTCTTGGGCACCACATGCAAGGGGCTAACCCACTTGGAGTCGGAAATGGGATAAATAAAATCTGCACTCCACCATTTTGATATTTCCTTCATAACAACCTCTCTTAGGTTGGGGTTCAGTCGCCGCTGGAACTCACGCGACGGCTTCGCCCCTTCCTCGAGATAGATATGGTGGGAGCACAATGAGGGACTGATCCCATGGAGATCTGCTACGCTCCATCCAATTGCCTTGCGGTTCTTTTCAAGAACCTCCATCAGACGGGATTCTTGTTCTCCAGTCAGATCGGCAGAGATGATGACTGGGTACATCTCAGACTCTCCCGCAAGGAATCGATACTTCAGCGAAGTAGGGAGCGGCTTTAGCTCTGGACAGCTAGGTGCTGGCAAATCTGGCTTCTGAAGAAGATGTGTGTATGCGGACAATTCTGCCAAATTTGCCTGGGAGAATGATAACGAACTCTCACAAACTGGATCTGGAGAAGGCGGGTCCTCTACATTGTCTCTGTTCTGCTCTACCTCTACCTCCTCCTCATCTATAGGCTCAGGTGGATCCAGATCTGGCATCTGATCGTCACAATCTGCCCAATCAGATTCTGAATCCGAGGGATCTATATCAGACTCGGTGGCATCAGTACCACCGGAGAACAAGGTGGCATCAGCACCACCATCACTGGAAATCGTGTCGCGATCAAGGTCCGACTCTGCCGACTCAATAGTATCCTGAACCAGGGCTGTGCTCTCCAGACTATCCTCTGCTATCATCTCTGCATCAGCTGTATCTGAATATGAGAGGATGGTCTGTGCTACAGGATCTGCCCAAATTGCCTCATCATCTGTGATCACAAAATCACAGTCCTGGTGGATGTCTGGCTCTGCGTCTGTCAGCTGCTCTGAATCTGTACTGCTATGTGAGCGGGATCTGGATCTGGCTCTGTGGTCCTTAACCGTCTCTATTTGTATGCTCTCGCCCTGGACGCGAAAGTACACCTTCCCACTGTCATGGTCAGTCACTGCCTTGGCTGTGGCCAAGAACGGGCGACCGAGGATGATGGGGGAATCGGTCAACGAGTCAGGGGTCTCCATGTCCAGCACTACGAAGTCCACGGGGAATTGCAAACCCTGAATCGTGACGACAACGTCTCGCAACAACCCCTTTGGCCTCTTGACAGACCGATCAGCAAACTGAAGGTATGTCCTGCTCTGTCTAAGAGTGCCCAACTCTAAGTGGTCGAGAAGGGCTGCCGGAAGAAGGTTGATCGACGATCCGCTATCTAAGAGAGTACGGTCGAACCTCTGCTCACTAATCTGACATCTGACATACGGGGCCCCTAAATCTGGCCTCTTAGTCGGCAGATGGTTCTGGATCGCGTAACACGTGGCTTTTGTTAGCACATGAATTTCTGCGGTCTTGCTCCTCTTCTTCCTCCTGACTGTGGTCCTATCTCTTAGGGATCGCTGAAGAAGAGGAATGTGCTGCAAAGCCTCATTGAGGGTCAGCTGGATGTGAAATCGGTCTATCATTCCATGGCTGAACTCCTCCTGCTCTCTCTTTTTTGGATCTTTTTCTTTTTTCTTCCCCTTCCCCAACTCAAGGGCTCTAGGAAAGGGGATCACAGGGTCCTTCTCAGATGAAGGACTAGGAATAGGCCTAGACGATTCGATGACTGGATCCTCACAAACATCATTCACCACAGTGGGATCAGAAGAAACTAAACCTTTTCCTTTATTCAAATCAGAGTTCCGAGATACATTCATGCGAGGAAAGACAACATTTCTATCAGAATAAATGTTGGTGGCCTCAGTACCACCTCTAGCTGGCTCTACAACTAGACGTCTTGCGGCCTCAGTACCGCGAGCTGGCTCGGCTCTGCTGGTGGCGTCAGTACCACCTCCTCGATGTGGTGAAATGGCGGCCTCAGTACCGCCGGTGGAATCAGCATCTCGGGTGGCCTCAGTACCACCCTCATCAGGATGTGCGGCTTCAGTACCGCTCTCCTCTTCCTTATCTGGCGCTCTAGATGGATCCTCGTGTTGCCGCTCAGATGAGGCGCCTCCTGCTGGTCTTCTACCGCTCCTAAGTGTGACAAAATCAGCATCAAATAGATCCGACGAGATAACATCAAATGAGTCACTAGAAGTGGTAGGCTCAGTGTGAACTACCTGCTCAGATTTCCTCTTCAAGTTATTCGGATTAGGCTCGATCTGTGCAGGGATGGCGGCCTTCCCTCTCATCAGGTCCCGCATCTCCTGGCGGAACTCGTCCATCTCCCGTCTAAATGTAGCCTGCTGCTCTGTGAAGAGGCGGGCTAGATCATCCATGGCGGGGCTCTCATGGGAGCCCGACGGGTTGCCTCTCTGATAATGAGGCTGCTGGACCTGGTGCTGTTGTGGCTGAGAGGGGTAAGAGGAATGATGCTGCTGCTGGTGAGCCTGCTGCTCACGTCTCCAATTCTGTCCCTGCTGCTGATAGGGACGAGATACGAAGGATGATGGCTTGTGTGGCTGGTATGTTGGGGGCTGCTGGTGATCTCTCTGCTGGGAGTACTGCCCTCCCTGACCGGCTGGCTGCTGTTGGGACTGGTTTCCCCCATTCCCCCACCTGAATCCGGGATGGTCTCGTCGGATTCCAGGCTGAGGCTGGTCATACCAAATCCCGTTGACATCCATCAACGGTTCCGCATCGTAAGGGGCTGGTGGGAGTACATCCAGAGGCTGATCCGGCTGATATACCACCATCTGTAAGTCTGGAGATGGTGGTGACTGGTAAGAGGGCTGCTGCTGCTGGTACGGCTCCGCCTGTACAAGGTGAACTTGTCTAGGCTGCTGCAAGGAGCTGGAGCGCTGGGACGAGCTGCGGCTGCCGCCGGAATCGCCTCGCGACAGAAGACGGGGCTGAGGAGCCGTCTGTGCCTCCTGAAGACACAAGAGCTGGGTCTTCATGTCGCTCAGAGTTTGTGCCATTTGCTCCATCTGAGTTATGCCCTGGCACTGCTTCTTCTCTATGATTTCCATGCGGTCCAACTTCTCGCTGATAATCCCCATGTCCGCAGTGGCCGACTCTGCCTGTGCGGCTGCAACTGTGGACGAACTGGATGGACCTGCATCAACCCGTGCTATCCTCTGATACTGCACGGATCCTGGCGGCTGCTGAGATCTCTGTGTGTACAACCGAGTCTGGGACATCACCATGTAATTTTCTGCCATCTCTTCATAGATGGCCCAGACTTGGTTGTGGTCCTTGGCAAAGTAGGACCCGCCGCAAGAAGCATTCACCAGACCCTGAAGCTCTGGCGTCATCCCACTAAAGAAGCTCTGAACTAGGTTCGGCTTCGAAATGTCGTGGTGTGGGCATCTATCCAGAAGCTCTCTGAACCTCTCCCATGCCTCATGAAATTGCTCGTTAGGGAGCATGGAGAAGTTGTTGATCAGGGCCCTTGCTGCATTCGTCCGCCCGAGTGGATAGTACTTGTTTAAGTACTCGGTGCGGAGTTGCTCCCAGGTGTAAACAAACTTCCCTAGATGTTTCAGCCAGGCGGCTGCTCTATCTGCCAGTGAAAAAGGGAAGGCCATCATTCGAATCGTATCTTGGTCCACACGACGGTCGTGGACAGTGCTGCAGATCATCAAAAACTCCTGGAGATGGAGGTGGGGTTCCTCAGTGGCGAGTCCGTGAAAATGAGGTAGCATCTGCAGGGTGTTCGGAGGGAACTTGAAATCCCCCACGATAGCAGGTATCACCACCCACTGGTGCATCAGTGTAGATCCGGGGTTGTGAAGCTCCCGCATCGGTCTTGCTGCGGCGGCGGCTGCCTCTGCTGCGGCAGCTGCTGCTGCGGCTGCTGCCTCTGCATCAGCGTCAGGAATGTCCTCCGGCTCGCTCGGCTCGTCTCGCTCTCTTCGGAGTCTCTCCAACTCCCTCCTCATCTCTATCATGAATGCCCCCTGATCGCGTAACTGTTGCTGAACTGTCTCTAATGACGCGATCAGGGTGGAGTTAATCGCTCCCTGGTCTAAGACAAAATGTTCGGGCTGGCGATCGTCTGAACTTCCGGCTCCAGCCATAGGGATGTCTGCAAAATCAGATGAGCCTAACTCAGGTTCTGTCAAATTAATTCGTCTTTCCTCGGGCTCATGTCTCTCAGTAGCAGAAGAAAGGGGATCGAGGGGGAACAGGGTGGAATCGAACTCGGGTCCGGAGAGCTGGTCTCGACTCTCACGGGCCAACCTAGATGATGGAGTAGACGCGCCTGAAAGCGGTGCAGCCAGAGGCTGCCTAAGAGATCGTCTACCCATCATCTTGATCTTGGCGAGTTGGGCGGATGGGATCTGGAGAAAATATGATTACAAAGCAAACCCCCGGTTCACCAACACAACACAATCTGAAGACCGTGAAAGATCGGTCAATTTATCTTGTCAATTTTATTTGGTGAACATTCAAGATATCAGAGCGCTTACGTGACCTGTTAGGATACCCGATGCTACTCCAACCGACTGGCCCGCACGGAATAGTCGGTAGTCAGCTAGAAATAACACCGGAGGGTTCTACCTAGGGTGCGGGTCACTCTCTCGCGCATCCAAACCATACAATGAGGGGGTTGCTCTCCCCAAGACAAATTTTTAATGTAAGTGTCTTTTAGGGTCAATAGTGTTATCCAGTCCCAATTTTTATTGTTTTTCTTTTTAATTAATTTTTTTTTTCAAAATAAATACAAGCGGCCTAACGGTTTTTCCGATTCTCCTGATGATTTAAGCCAAAAACAGAGGGAGAAGACGAAAAGCCGATGCGCGAAGAAATCAATGATGCATGCAGAGAAAGAAATGCGTACCTTGTCTCCAGCACTCTACATGCAAGTGATCCGCGCAGAATTTAAAGACAGAATAAAACTACCTAAATGGTGCAGCGAGAAAAACCGAGTCCTAGATGAGCAACTTCTATTGATCGTGAAGAACAACAGTTAGCTAACCGAATCGAGTCCGGAGTCCGATCTTGGGAGTCACTCGGTGCCCGCCACAACGGGTCCTGCCAGCGCTGTATGTGACTCCTCACGGCACGTGGTCTCAAATTCAATTAAACTAACTTTTTCAATGAATTTTATTAAGGTCCAATTACGTTCTATAGGAACAGATATTCTATTAGGTGTTGGGCCTTAGATATTTACGTCACAATCAATCAAAATTCCTATGTCTAGGGGCTAAAACCGTGAGAAACACCGGAAAAGGCAGCTAGCTATGAAAACCACGATAAAAGCCGCGAAAATCCAAATGGGTCCCCCGAGCACACCGGTGCTCGGCGAAACAGACCCGCTAAGTTACAAATGTCCACAAATGTCCAAGTCCAAGTTGTTACAAAAAATTGCTCTCTCTCTCTCTCTGAATAGAAAATTTCTTTTCCTCTCTCTCTTCCTGCTCTTCTTCCCGTGCGGGTCCTCAAAAAGTGTACTCCAAGTTCTCCACGCAGTACCTCGCACAAAAATAGAAAGAGAGAGTGTCAGAAAACAGTGATAATATAGAGAGACAAAAATAGAAGAATGAAAACTGACTACTAAGCCGTGCTCCCCGGCAACGGCGCCATTCTGTTGGCACAAAAATCCCCGAACCACTGAGGTAGAAAATAAATCACAATGTCGTTGTCCTCAATCGCTCAGAATGTGTCAATCAAGAAAAATGAACCACAGATGAAGATAAATCAATAAAATACAGAGAAGTGGTCCTGCTATAAGATTAACCTGGTATAGCTCCCAGGGTCGAACACAAGGAACACAGATTGGCCTTGCGGCCTACGATGTAGTCAGAAATCCAAGAGAGTCCTTTTTTATGGTTTTTATTTGTTTTTATATTTTTTTTAGATTTTTTTTAAATGATGAGAGAAATAAGAGAAAGTAAATACAAGGGAACTTCAACAATTTATACAACACTCCAAAAATAATGCAAAAATTAAGGAAAAATGGTTTTTATGTTTTTTATGTTTTTTACTGTTTTTGGTGAATTTTTGGAATTTTTCTAATGGGTAAATTATTTATTAAAAATCAAACAATGCAAAGAATAGAGGGTACTGTCCAGCAAGGCTTAAGATCCAAAAATAAAATAATTTTGGATCTCAAAAAGCCCTAAAGGTAATTTTCCTATAATCTAGAAAGAATAAGGAAAATTTAGGCACCCTAATTATTGTTTTTGGATTTTTAATTAATTTATTACAATTTTTATGAGTTTTTAGGGGTTTTTCAATTTTTAAGGTTTTTAAGTGATGAACAGTAGCCAAAATTGGCTAGAAAATCAATTAACAAGTAAGAAACATTATCTAATTTTTTTAGAATTTTTGGTGGAGTTTTTATATTTTTTTGGTATTTTTAAAGTCAAACAGTAGCAAAAATAAGGGTTTTTGAATTTTTAAAAATAATAAATGAAATCAAAAATGTCCCCAAAAATCATAGAAATTCCTACACCATGGCAGGAGCCATGTGTCAAAATCTCATTGGATTTGGAGGTCGTTTGATATTTTATTCAAAAATAAAGGTGGGGCACTGTGCACAGGGACCTAAGTGCAAATACCCAAAAGTTCTGGGGTCCTGGTGCAAAATACCCAGCAACACACGTGCCAAGCACGTGCCTGGGGCACTCAAGGACCAAATGGTAAAAAAAATAAGTCCCAAGGACCTATTGATAACTCGTATCAAAAGTCCAGGGGGCTCGGTTGCAATTTACCCAAAATAATTCGCACATGTGCAAAATCAATGCTCACAGGGGTATATATGCAAATAAACAAAACTTTTTATTCAATAAATAACATCCAGAACTACAGGGCATATCTTGCAAATAACCCAACAAAACACGTGACGAAGCACGTGGGTCTCTACTGGCGGGGGTATAAATGCAAATAAAATTAAGCGCGAGGTCCAGAATGCAAATAACCCAGAAAATAAACAACTTGAATTAAAAGTTACAGGACTAAAATGAAATAGAGCAAACAGAGGGGTCTAGGAGAAATTTACCCCTTTTATTATTATCAACGGCCCGATGGTGACGCGTGGATGATCGGACGGCGGAGAACAAACGCGCCTTCAACTAAGGAAGCGCTGGCCTGATCTGACGGCTGGTGTGCGTCCACGTGGGTGATCGGACGGTGGAGATGCAACGTGGTTCTTCGAAGGAAACCAGGATCAGATCGGATGGTCGAGAGAGAGGCACGTGGACGATCGAGCGGTCCTGGGCTCCTGCGCCTCTCTCCTCGGCTGCAACGGTCCGGATGAGATCCTCAGATGGATCGACGGCTGCTGCTCCTCCAAGGATGGACGCTCAGGATTAGAACTGGAGCGAGGTCTTCATCGGACGGCTCTGGAAGATGGAGGAAGAACTGATGGCCGGCGAACTTCGCCGGCCTCGTGCGTGGACTCCGGTCCTCCTCTGCTGCGCCTGAAGGTCGGAGAAGATCCGGCGTGAGGTTGCGCAGCTGCTGCGGGTCTCCGATGCCTCGGTCGAGCCCTGGAAGGCTCCGGCGAGGTCGGCGGAGAAGAAGCTCCTGGCTTGAAGTTGGGAGGCCTCAGACGCCTCCCTTTGGACCTGCAAAGTGGTCAAGCAGCTTCGCGGGTCGAGGGCAAAGTGCCTCGACCCGGTTAGGTGGCGTGAAGGTGAACGGTGCGGTGGGGCGGAAGAGCTCCGGCGAGGTGGAGGCGGTGGAGCTCGACTCCCAGATCCTGTGCGATCTGGGTTGAGTGAAAGTGCGTAGAAGGTGCGTGAGGGTACGGCGGAGATGATGATCGGGTCGAGTGGTCGAGATATTGCGTGAGATGGTCGGAATCGGAGATGTACGTCGGAGCTATGATTTGGGCGAAATCAAAAATTACGCTAAATGGAAGGTCTAATCGGATACCTGATGGATGCTGGAGACTGTGCTGGAGCGTGGCTAACTCCGGGTCGTAGCTTCGAAGGGCGTCAAGGCCTGAAGCTCGATGCTCAACGCCGGCGGCGGAGCAAGGACGGCGAGAATCGCCGGATCAATGGATTCGCTTCCTCGCCTCACTGCAACAAGGGCAGACGCTTGCTGTCACTCTCGCGAAGCCTATGGAGGTCACTGGGAAGGAGGAGAAGGGCCAAAGATGGGGCGCGGAGGCGGCGGAGGTGCGAATATATAAAGTGACAGGGGTGTTTAGGGTTGAGGAGCGACAGCGATGGAAAGCATGGATTTGATGGCGAAGGATCCGGCGAGGGAGAGGGATGAACGGCGAAGAATCCGGGCGTGGGATATGCGTGGGAGACAGCCTGGATGCGCGTGGGAAATTCGGAGAAGGCGGGGCGGCGCGCGTCGTCCAGAATAGGAAGGAGTCCGCGGGGGAGTTGACCGGGGTCAACAGTTCCCCGTGGACCAATCAGGAGCGGCCACGTGTGCCCGAATTTTGTTTATTTATTTTAAGGCAGAAATAGGTCGAATTAAAGAAAACTCAAAACATGAAATATTTTTCTTTTATTTTTTTCTATTTTTTGGTGATTTTTATTTAATTTTTGGACATAAAAATAGGGTAGCTCTATATATAGGTATATGTACACTATATGGATTTTTATTTTTGATTTTTTATTTGTTATTTTTATGTATTTTTATGCTCATTTTGTATTTTATTTATTTACAAGATAAAATGAGGAATAAAAGAATATTTTTATTTTATTTTTATCACTTATATACAAGAGTGTAATAAATGGTTGAATACATTTATATACATGGTATTTATACAATGTATTTTTGTATTTTCAATTTTGTAATTTTTTATTTGATTTTTGTTTTGTTTCTTGTTATTTTATATATTTACAATATGTAACATAGAATATTTACAAAAAGTTTAGAAAATAATTGAATTTATTTACAAGGTTAAATAAATACAAGATGATGGTTTGTACACATGGTGAAAGAAGGGTATTTTTGAATTTTTGATTTTTATCTTTTTATTTTGTTTTGAATAGCTTCTGAATATACACACAATATGGACAAACATATTTTTGGGTGAGGAAAATATAAAGTTTTATTTATTTACAAATATACACATATGAGCTCCTATCTCCCTCTACTTTGGCTTTTATGCGGTCAGGCCCATGCTGAGCCCTCCCTTGGGTTAGGTTGCTCAATATTTATTCTAAATATTTCCCTCTTTTTTTCTTTTTGCTCTTTATTCTTTTATTTTGTGCACAAAAACATGCTAATTATAGGTTTTTACACAATGCATGCTTTTGGTATTTATTTGTATTTACACATATCTACATGTATTTGCAAAGGTTTTTGTAGCTAAAATAGAAGAATAAAGAGTGATGAATGGGTATTCATCATTAGCGACGAATATCATATATGTCGTTATATCAATTAGCAACGATTCACCTAACGACGCTTATTCGTTGCTATTTTCCAACCTTCTAATTAATCATTATGTCATTATTTTTTTTAATTTTTATTTAAATTTATATAATTTATATAAAGTATAAGGAAAATAATAAACTATAAACAATTAAAATATAAGAAGAATAAAATATATTATACAGTTATACAGATAGCATAATATCTCTAAAAGACCGACTTCCTCATCTTAACTTCGATTTAATAAAATCACTTTCATTTTAAAGATAATTTAATTTTGAATATAATAAGAGTGATTTGATGAATTTTGAGTCCATAGTGGAGTAGATGCTTAGGTTTCTGTTTAATTTTACATCTTTTTAAGTTTGTTGTACCATGTTATTTATACATTATAATGTATGATTTTTATAAATTAATATACATTATTGTAAATAATTTTATAAAAGAAAATATTTTAATTTCAGGTATTATGAATAAAACGCATGTGAATAAGTGTACAACATTAATTCTGTGTTTACATACAATCGGTGATATTTATATTTGATATTGTTATAAGTTTGGATCATTACCCCCTTAGTTTCTTGATCATGTCATTATATTCATGATTTGTTTGTACATATTTGCATCGTTCTTTCTTTATCTTTTCATTTTTATTATTTGTTCTTTTATGTTGGATTAAATAAGTGTTAGATACACAATATTAACAAATGAGGTAAATGTATTAATTGATGAGAATTAAACCTTACTTACATGTATTTTATCAAGGATTTTAACCAAAATGAAAGAATAAAGACGATGAGTTATGGATTCATCAGACTTCCAGTAAAATGGGTGTTGGTCAAGAAAACATTTTGACAGCTCATCAGTATCATGATAGTCGGTGTTCCTTTTATCCTAGACCTCATGGTGGTGGGTCTTGAGACTCGCATGCTTCCTTCGGTTATCGCACACCGTCATCTCACGAGGACCCTATTCCCCCTCATAGTGGTCGGATGCAACCTTAGTTCCCTCGCACCCAATCGATGTCATCACCATTTACGCAGTCCATTGTTTCGAACACAACTCCATTCGTTGGTCCTCATGCATGGTAGCCACTGCCAGAGCATCTATATCAACTTCCTTTTCCTTGCCCCTCTACCATAACGAACCATTGTAACTGTCTCGTTTTCTCGACCACCATTGCACGTGCCCGACCACTCGCGAAGTTGAGGGTGTCTGAGCAAGGCCCTCAAGAGCCCCACGATGACATTTCCGCCCCAATTGCTCGCCACACTCTCCTGTCACCAGCCTCTGCTACCCGCCACCCGTAGGGTGCGTTTGGTTCGTGGGTTATCCGGGGGAGGATAACCCGTTTTTGTATTTGTGTGTTTGGTTGGTGGGATAAGGGTTGGGAGGGTTTGTGTGATGTGATTGTATTGTAATTTGAAAAAGTTGGTAGTTATTATGATATGACTGTATTGAAATTTGAAAAAGTGGTTAGTTGTTGTGATGTGATTATATTGAAGTTTGAATAATGAGTAGAAGCTGATTATTTTATTATTTTTAGACGATATGATGATATAATATATACTTTTTTTGATGGAAAGGGAGTGGGTCCCACTAGTGGGTTAGGAATGTGGGATTTGGGGGGTAACCCGCCCAAATTGAAGTGTAACCCCCCAACCGAACGGGCTCTTATCGATTCCCTCATATCAGTGGTAAGGAGGGGGAGGGGAAGAAGAGGAATGTGTAGCAAGGAAGGAGAGAGGGAGAAAAAACTAGGATCGAGGGATCGGGGAGAGATCGATTATTCCGGAATTCAATAACAATAGGTCAAAAATGTCAACTTTTAATGAGTCTCGTTAAGTTTAACGAAGAAATTACGATGGGAATAAATGCAGGGTTATGTTGTTAATTGACTAACCATTATCAATTCAACGTGTAATTACGAAAGTGTAGAATGTTTTTAGCGTAAAATCACAAAATAGATCTCTATTTTTGAAATAAAACGAACGCCGACATATCCCAGCGGGTTCGTGCATCTACCGCAGAAAAAAAACATGTGGAAATTTATATCTAGCTCCCTAAAATATTGTCCAACTACAATACAACCCTTTAATATTTTAAAATTTACCAGGAATCCTACAAATTATACAATGGAAGTCGGATCCTTGATAAACCGCAAAATCGGCCCTTTAAGAGAGTGTTTTTAGCACTTCGAATCATCATCGTAGTCGGGCCGAGTTGGGTCATCAAAAGATCGTCTCATTTAAATATATGTCAATCATAGATCAAAATGAGGCGATCGTGATTTATTTTTACTTGACAAGATACCAAGGTCGAACTCAGGGACACGAGCCTCTCTCGTATTAGTCGGATTTGAGTCTATTTAATTAAGTGTTGAGTTCAAGGTCTATAGGTCAAAGCAATGTAAAGACACAACAATAAGACAAGATAATGCATTAAAATAAACATGCATTTTTTATCAATTTTTATCATGCAAATAAATGACATGAAATGCGAGTGATATGCCCAAAATATTAGTCACTTGAGACATAAGAAAATCGCGCGTCAAACCGAGTTGAAATAAAGAAGCCTCTACACGTATGAAGCAAGTGTGCATGAAATCAAGACAATGAGATAATAAAATAATACATCACGGTTCATAGTGTCAAATCTGAACTTAAAGCACACCATAATAAAGAGGACGAGAAGAGCTTTAAAACGAAACTGAAATCAACTCGATTGGAGCTATGTAACTCAAGATATGCATAAAGAAAGACAAGGGCATAAGTGCAAGAAAACATGAAAAAGATACCTACAAACAGGTCCTCGGAGGGACTAAAATGTAAATAAGTGAAGTACGGGGACCTTCCCTGTAAAATGACCACTGTGCACGCACGGTGCAAGTGATAGGGACCTGCTTGCAAATTGGAGAAGACGGTGGGGTATCTCTGCAAATTGCCCAGAAGGCACGCGCCAGGCACGCGCCTTCTAGGCTCGGACGTCGGCTCGGATTCGGCAGAGGCTTGGAGGCGCTTCGGCATAGGCTCGGATGGTCCGGGGCTCGGTGCAGGCTCGTGGAGGTCCGGGCGCGCTAGACCTGGAGGTTCGATGGCTGAGGCTCGGGGGCGTTCTGGTGTCGCCACGTGTCTGTGCATGGACCATCCGATCTTGGTGATCGAATGGCTCTCGAAGTCGGTGATGTGTCCTCTTCTGGGCCGTTGGATGGTCGATGGAAGGGGACCATCCAACGGCAACTGCTGCCTATCTTCCACCTTGGGCTGGCGGCAAATAATGAGCTCCGGCGAGGGGGCTCTTCCTCCGCCGCTCTGTCATGGGTCCGATGGTGCTCGCCCGAGGCTCCTGAAGGTCTGTCGATGAAGCCTGGAGCTAGGGCGAGGTGATGAACCTCCTGGCGTGACCCATCGGAGCTCGTAGGTCGAAGGCGATCTTGACGAAGTTGGCCCGGCGAACTCTCCGGCCATTGAATAGGTGATCATCCTGCAGCGTTAATTCCTATAGCCGAAGCGAGCCAATTTGTTGTGCGTGCGTGAGGTGAGGTGGAGAGCTCATGCGGGCGAAGAAAGCGGGAGCTCGGAGCTCCTCCGCCGCAAAGGCGGAGGAGATGGGTCGGAGATGGCTTTAGGTCTGGAAGAGGGAGGAGGTGAGCGGAGTGTTGTGCGAGAAAGGGGAAGGTGCGACGGAGCTAACGGAGTGGTCAATGGAAGGTGAAAGCGGCCGGAGAGGCCTGGAAAATTGAAAGAAAATAAAGTAAAAATCAAGAAAAGAAGCAGAGGATTTACCGGAGGTTTGGGTGGAGGAGGAGCCTATGCGCGAGCTCGTGGTCGAGCTCTGGTCTTCGCTGAACCTCCGTAGCAACTGGAGGCAGCTCGAGCGGTCGCGGAGCGCCGCAGCTCCGTCGAGAACGACGGAGGGTCTCACCGGGGAAGACAGTCGTCTTCGCTCGATCTCTCCGCCTCCCCCTGTCACAGGGAGGCGGAGGAGGGCTGGGCCACTCCCCACGTAAAGGTGGACCGTCTGAAATGGAGGGGGAGGCGAGGTTTTTAATGGGGAAGCCGGCGGTGAATGTGGTGTTGGTCGTGGGTTTCGAGGCGGTTATGGGTTGACTGGAAGGTGGTCGGAGGTCTTGGAGGAGTGCGCGGGGTAGAGGGATGAGTGGCGAAGACCGTGGGGTAGTTGGCGCGTGGAGATGATGGCTGGCGAGGGCGAGAAAATGGGAAGGGCGAGAGGCTTGCGTGAGTGGAGATCGTGTGAAGAGAGGGGGAGCGGGAGGTTGACGACGACGGTCAGCCGTTGGATCTGGAGATCCAACGGCGGACAAAGGGGCGCTAAGGGATGGCTAGGATTAGATCGGGTGGAAGCGATCGGAGGGTGGTGATCGCGCTACGTGTCGGATTGAGGGTGAAGCGCCATCGGGCGGTTTGGATGGAATGTGAGGGTTGATCGAGCGGCTGAAAATGGATAGCAGGTTGAGCGGCTCAGATCAAGTTCGGGGTGAAGTGATCCAACGACTGAGGAACAGCCACGTGTCGTGCCCTGCTTAAGGCGCAAACGTGCGGTGATGATGAGACGGGGGAATGATCGGATGGCAGAGATTTGAGGCGTGCATGGAATGCATCTGACCGTTGGATCAAGAGGCCGATCCAACGGCTCAGAACGCAGGCGGATCCAGCGAGAAGGAGCGGGCCACGTGGCTCACCCAGATTGGGCCACGTGGCCCAATCAGATTATTTTGATTGTATTTTTGATTTTTGAAGGCTTAAATGGTCGAATTTGAGAAAACTCAAAACATGAAAGTTGTAGATCTTAACGAGATCTACAAGTTTCATGTTGACCAAAACTGGAAAAGAGATCAATAAGGGCCCGAAATATTTTTGGAGGGTATTTTTAAGTCTAAAAATACCACGAATTTTTGCTTTGTTATTTTTTTGTGGTTTTTAATTTATTTAGGACTCTGTTAATTATAGGACATTAACAGGGATTTATTTACACTAAGCTTAAGCAAGGGGGTTAATAATGTGAAATTACGATGATGAAATCGAGTTTCATCAATCCTCTGCAGTGATTTCCTCGTAGAGGGTCCATCGGATGCAAGATGGACGGCATTGATAGGAGGTCAGGGATAGTAGGTCCCCTATCAGGACCGTCCATCACGCATCGGACGGACCTCCTGCATTGCTGCAGGGGTAAATCACAGCAGACGATCGAGACGCTTGGCAAAGCATGTGATGAACAGGGTGAGATCATGGAGTTCGTGGTGTAAGCACACAGATTAAAGGAGCTGTTGTTGTTAACAAAAAAATCTAAAAACATGATGCAAAAGCCTCAAGACGATAAAATTCTTCCAATAACAAAGTCTACGGGAACGCGAACTATTTATATTCCCTGCATCAAGTGTGTGAGGGATATCGGAAATCGAAAAACACCGATCTCTCGTGAATCCGTTGGGACTTCTCCCACATTCCCAACGCCGTAGTTGGTATGAACAGGGTGCTCTCTCTACTTCCATCTGCCCTTCTGCTATACCGCGTGGTGTACGCCGTCGGGCATTACGATATCGATGCCGGGACAGCCGTCTTTGCAGTAAGCTCTCCCAGTATCCTCGCACTCCTCTGCTTGTCCATGCACGAGTTTGAAAAGATCGCCGGCACGAATTCTCGCAAGAGGGAGCTGCTGAAGGCTCTGGTATGGCTGCTGGCCGTGGCTCTGAACGTCCTCTTCTCTTGGAGGGTTACCTTTCTCCTGGAGTCGAAATCCTCTATCGCTTTCGTTTGGGTTCTCGCTTCTGTCACTGCTCTGGTAGGCGCAAACCTGCTGTTCTAGACGTTGGCCTTCGAAGGTCCAACTTACTGTAACATATCATTTTCTAAGAAGAAGCACAGCGTCTACCTGAAGTTTTTCCGATTACAGTTCCGACTATGGATGTTGTAAAATATGTAATCATGGGATTTTCTGATTAAGTCTATCCATGCTGAAGGGTTTTTTAATGAGTTTTTTCCCGGAAGGGGCATGGCCCCCTTCGTAATGCTCGCTTAGGATATGGCAGCACCAAAATTCTCGGTCAGGGTATTGATCGGAAAATGAAATTATGAGTTTGGCATTTCTAATTTAACAGAGTGGGAATAGAAATTTTCTTCTCCAAACATATATTGAAATTGTATAATTAAAAAATTCTATAAAAATTAAACCATACCTTGGAATGCAGGAGGGAAGAGGAGGCTTGGAGTGCACAAGAGGGAGGAGGAATGCAAGAGGGGAGGATACTTGGTGTGGAGAATGAGGGGGCCGGCGATGGAGTTTTATAAGGGGACCCAGACGGTCAATGGTTCGCCGATCGGCGAACCATTCGCCGACTGGGACCCATCCGGGAATCCCGGGCACATGCCTTCCGAGAATCCCGAGCACGCGATCTCACCTCGGGAGGGAAAGCCTCCTCGGGCAGGCGCGCCCCTCGGGAGGAGGTGTTTAATCTTGTCGTGTAGTGCGTTGATCGGCGAACGGTTCGCCGATCGGTGAACCATTTGCCGATTAATACCCTGACTGAGAATTTTGATACAGGCATGCCCTGACCGGGCATTACGGAGGGGACCATACCCCTTCCGAGAAAAAAAACTCTTTTTTATAGCAGATCGATTAAAAGGTATATTCATCTGGAAAAGGAGGGGACGAGGAGAAGTGTCTAGTTTCAACGGAATGATAGAGAGCAGTACCGGACTCAGGATTCTGCCATAGGCGAGGCACCCATTATATTGCGCTTGTTAATTTTTTTATCATATTTTTTATTAAAAAATATTTTAAAGAAAAAAATTCAAAATTCAAGATATTTTCTCAATATAAATATAGACTTGATCAAGAATGCAATAAAAACAATTCATACCTCCATTTACAATTGAGGTCAAATAGTTTTCATATATTAAGAGCATCATATATTAAGAGCATTCACGTTGTTTTCAGCATTAATAGAGTCGAATATACGTCTTTAAATATACATAAATAAAGAATCATTATTTCATTCAACATATACATAAACAAACACACATGCAATTAGAATTTATAACTCAAATTAACCATCAAAATCTAACTAAAACTGAAATAAAACAAACTCACAAACATTTGATGGTACTCAAAACTTGATATACTAAAAAAATTGAGCTACAGTGACGGTTTTGAAAAATCCGTCACTAAATTAGCCGTTGTTAAATACATATGACGATATTATTCGTTGCGAAATGAATTTTCGTAATCAAAATTAGCAACGAATATCATATATATCGTTATATCATTAGCAACGGTCCACATAGCGACGCTTATCCATTGCTATTTTTCAAAATTTTAATAATCGTTGCTAAATTTTGAACTAAAAAAATAGCGACAATTAGTTGATATTTTGAAAAATAGCAACGGATAAACGTCGCTATATGGACCGTTGCTAATGATAAAATGATAGATGTGATATTCGTTGCTAATTTAGAGTATGAAAACTCATTTCACAATGAATAATATCGTCATTATATATTTAAGAACGACTAATTTAGTGATATATTTTTTCAAACTCGTCACTATAGGTAAATTTTGTTGTAGTGATAGATGGAGTGTAATTGAAAATTGCCGTCAATACTTATGAGCCCAATTGAAAATACCCAATTATTTTATAATATACTTAATGTTATATTTAAAGTCAATTACTTCTTCTATGTCATTATAGTATTATAGAAAATATAGAAATCAATGTAAATATATAAGAATATATTTGTACAAAATAATTTATATATTTAAATATTTTTTAAAAAAATTCAAGATGGACTAATGACCATCTAAATCTGATTAATTATCCAACTGTCGATTAATTCATAGTAAGTAGCCTCGTCGATCAGTACCAATTACCGCTTTCTGCAACATTGCATGAATTTATTATAAGATAATCGGGTAGATGTTACTTTTACATGGGTAGTAAAAATTGGTTGGAATATCAAAAATCAGAATATTGTTATATGGGATTTTTATATGCGCTACTTTATTGGACATTATTTGCATCAAATTAGTAGCTCATGGGTTTAGGCGAAAACAACACAAATCCAACCTGTTTATTTAACGGATACAATTACTAGCCAAGCCAAAGAATGATAGTCCACGTAAATAGAACAAGTTAACATTTAAATAATTTATAACCCATTTTGAAAAGAATGATTGGACCTTTGAGCATTAATATAAGCCAGTTAGAAAATATTGGATTCATGCAAAATTTGATAAATATATAGAACAATATTCATAGATTCATAGATTCATATATGGTTGGATCCTTAAAAACAATTTTAGAAGAACACTCATTGATGACTTACCTGCTACGCCGTGTGTTGACCTGCTCTGGGAGACTGACTGAGAGCAGGTCTTGCAGATTTATATTTATTCCCAAGTCTATAAAAACGGATTAGGATATAATATAAAAAAACCCCGCAACTTCTTCATCGTTGAATTCGATCCCTTATATTTGTTCCTTGCTCATCTCTTCTTCTAATGCGAGCATGTCACCCTCCGTTCTCCTGCTTGTCATACTTGGCTTCCTACTTCTCTACGACGCATTGATTGCGATCTTGGGGTCGGAAGGGGACCCTGCTACGGTCGCCTTCGCGTTGATCTCGTCGACCGTGCTCGTTCTCCTTCACTGGTCTATTCGTGAGTTCAAGAAGATCACGGAGACGAGGTCCCCTGAGAGGGAGCTGCTCAAGCTCTTCATATGGTCGTTTTCTATGGCCTTGAACGTGTTGTTCTCTTGGAGGGTAGTCGTCCTCTTGGATTCGCCTAGAGTCTCCGTCTTCGTATGGATCCTCAGCTCCACGATCGCTCTTCTTGGCGCGTATGCCCTCTTATGCACCGACGCCTCCAAGCAATCGCAGTAATGCGATCAGTGTTCTCGCTAACCGGGGTTACCCTCAGTAAGAGCATGTCATAAATCTGTCTTTATTCTTCTCAATCTCATCTCCCTCAACATTTTGAATTTCTTGTACTATACCAATTATATACGTTGGGAGTGGATACTCTGCTGTGCAGCAAGGATTTGCTGTAACCTGTGACTGTGTACGAGCTGCTCGATCGAGATCGAGCGACTCATACGATAAGGATCCACAATAGCTCAGATTTCGTGCGAACCGCTCGATCAAGATTGAACGGCTCGGGCACACTCTTGATTACTGTAGATCCTTGCTGCACAACAGAGGATCAGCTCGCATATATTCCTTGCATAGACTTTTTGCCTTGTTCCCTCTTGTGATGGGACTCTTTTACCAACGATTTGGAATAAACTAGTAATTCGAAGAATATTCTTCGAATTATTCTCTTGACATCTTCCGATGTTTGATACGCATTTGTTGCAAAGTTTTTTATATGATATATTTTGCGATTGGCAAAATATGACAATTCGTTGCTACAATATTAGCAAGACAATTATCCAACTGCAAGAAATGAGTTGTAACCAATTATTCGTTTCTATGTCTTCCTCTGTTCAATTGTAATTTGATAATTTGTTTCTATACATTTCAATGATAAATTTATAACGACAATTATTATTTATTGGAAAATATATTTTTTTACTTTGAAAGTTGCGACAACAGTTGTATATGTTGCTATATTGCAATTTCTCAAGAATTTTTCTTTCAACCGTTTCTATATCACTACAAGGAAAAGAAGGTGTGGCTACAAACAATGCGTACTATGTGAGGTTTGTGGTTACGGATTTGGGCTTAGCCATAACACGTCGTGACCAGTAATCGTAGTTATAAGTCTCGTTGTGAGAGTTTTCTAACCATGAATATGCCGTGGCCACTAGAAGTGACAAAGGAACTTGTCGTGGCTACAACTCTTGTATGAAGACTTTGGCCACGTTTGTAGCTACATTCCGTGACTACAACTCATTTTTCTTATAGTGTATCAACATCGTCTAATACAAATTCTAGTGAAAAGTCTATACATCGTAATTATTCTATGAACCTTCTTTGCCATTAAATGCTTAATAACCAAATGATATGTATAGAAAATCACCTTTGATACAGACAAATGCGATCGAAACTTATCAAAAGCAAAAATTATTGCTAGCAGTTCCTTTCAGTTGGAAAATTGGATCGCGAAGGCCTTGTTTTAATAATAACATACGCATCTCGATGGACACTAGTATGTCATATCTTTGCAGCTTGCATGATGTCTCAAGACTAAGTTCAAGCATTTTGAGCCAAGACAAAAAGAATACCTTCTTTTTTATCAATCTAATTGTTTTTTTGTATTTGCAATCAAGCCTATGAATGAACATACACGCACACACACACACACACACATATATATATATATATATATATATATATATCTTACGGGTACTAGAGAAATCAGTTCAAGTAACAATCACTTCCTAGAACTAATCGATTAACCCAAGTGATCCGAGCGTTCAGCTTCTACTTCTATGTATGACCTAATCGATCAACTCAAACGCTACGATTGATCAACTTAGCTAACATATATGACTAATTCGATCAACCATCAGATCTAATCGATCACCGCCTACGATATCTACCAATTATATTTTTTGTTCGATTTATTCTGCTTTCAATTGAGGCCTCCAATGATCAGAAATCGATCGATCAATACTTGTAACCCGAGTAGTCAAGAGAATTACGTTGGTTTACCACTTTGTGTAACTGATCGATCAATTATGCTTATGAGATATTTTTAAATGCTGATTATTCTTGCTTTGGACACCTAACGTCTATCCCACAATCGAGAAATATCCTAATAGCTATCGAGCAATATTTAAGCAAATGTCCATAATCTTGAGAAACAGCTTCACATAGAAGACACTGGTTAACCAATGAAATTTTCATTTTGAAAAGTAAATATTAAGTAACATATTTTTTGTGCGTTAAAAGCCATAGAAAATAGGAAACCTGGTGATCGAAGAGCTTTGACCAAAGTTTTATCTACTTTAATTGAATCGAGAAGGTTTTGGAACGATGCATGAGAGTACGCCAAATTCCAAAACAGTTGTTTGTCTAATGTTGATAATAATCACGGAGCACTTATTCTTTACGTGTCCCTTTTCGGTGCAGGTTTAGAAAGAGGTGGGGGTTCCATGAGACTCTCAAACTA
The DNA here is from genome assembly GCA_037367405.1 of Ottelia alismoides. Taxonomy (NCBI): domain Eukaryota; kingdom Viridiplantae; phylum Streptophyta; class Magnoliopsida; order Alismatales; family Hydrocharitaceae; genus Ottelia; species Ottelia alismoides. The sequence continues at coordinate 715,130 of JAZKJV010007683.1, forward strand.
GTATGACGGATTTCTGGCAGATGGTCAGGACAGTAGGGGGCAATTCAACGGATGACTGCGCTATACCGTTTGCAGCACTTTGGGCCATTTGGGGAGGGAGAAATGATTTAGTTTTTAATAATCAAAGATTTTATTCGGAAAATGTAGTAGCCTCGTACTTCTCCCTTTGCCGTCTTTGGACTGCAAGGTAATGTACTCCCTGTTCTGATTTTAATATAAATCTCTTTTGCGGTGGGTCCCACCTTGGGACTTCACCCTCTTCTTTCTCAAAAAAAAATGTTGATAATATTCAACTTAGTTTTATCATCAAGAGCTCGCACTGAGAACATATAAGATGGGAAAAAGAGAATTTTTGCTATTTACAAAAAAACTAATGCAAAATTTCCTTTTGAATCGAACACATTTTTCATGTTACCAATCCAAATAACATTTAAGGTGAGTAAAGTTCGTGAATCTTCAAGATAGGATCTATAAGGAAAAAGGTCACGATAAAATAATCTTGACCTTTTGTATTTCAATGCAATTGTAAGAAATTAAAGTTCATACTGTTAGTTCTGTAAAATTATAAGGGTAAAGATGTAATTGTAAGAATAAGGGTATGTGTTATTAGGAAATTTTGGAAGGACATGAATGCAAAAACCCTTTAAATATACGATGTAGCCTTATTTTTCTTTATTTGTGTGAAATACCTTTCTGACTTGGTTGGATCATATGAACCAAACTAGTAATACGACGGGTCATTTTTTTATATTTTTATGTACTGTTGATGTCATCATAGATTTAACCAGCTGGTCCAACTGATCCCCATATTTTAGACTTACAAAGTACAGTAGAATAATCTAGAAATGTCATTTATAAATTATCATTAATGTATTAATTTTTTTATATCTTTCTGTTCAAAATGAAATGTCACATAAAATTTGATATGCTCCTATTTTCAGTGGCTATTTATCATTCATCCTCGACAAGACATGCACTGATACCATATCAAAGTTTTAAAAATTGAACTGGACATCAAATCGAGCATATATCAGATGTGTGTTGTATCTAGTAGAGATATCGGATATCGGATATCAAATATTTCCATAATATTTATTTTTGATATCACCACAATAATGGTCCAACGATAGTGCAATGTGCCTACCTAAGGTTGCTAATCGAACTGAAAATGTTTGTATTCGATTAGACTTCATTCGATAACAGTTCGAAAAATATTTGTTCATTTATACACGAACTGAACATAAACTTCAAATTTTAGTTTGATGGCTTATCAACCGAATATGAACATAACATATGTTCATTCGATAAAAGTTCGAGCTCAATCTACATGGGCATATATGTGTGCATTTCTATACGTAACTTTGTATTTGTTCACGATAATTTTTGGATTAAAGAAATTCAGATATTTATTGGGTTTGTACCACTTTAATTTGAATAATTTCTTATTTTTACTGATTATCGAACCTTATTATCCAACTTCATTTTCGAACGTAGTCGTATAAATAAGTTTGAGTTATGTTAAATCGTTCATGAACTATTATCGAATAGAACTCGAACGTTTGATTTTTAAACGAACTCGAACTCGAACATATTCTATCAAACATTTATCGAACTCGAACTTTGAAACTTTCTTATCGAACCAAACTCGAACATAGGTTTGTTCATTATAGTTCGGCTCGATTAACAACACTATGCGGCTATGCCTACCATAGAAAAGAACATGAATCAAATTCCTCTTTGTGAGGATTGCGTTAGGTAGTTGACAACTAGTGTAAAAATAGTCGGATCTTTCAACATGATTTGAGCAAGAAACTATATATCCGACCATACTTAAAGTTGGAGAAAGAGTTTATTATTATTTATTTTTTATTTCTAAAAATCATTCTGATTAAATCTTACAATTGAACTGTATATTATTTTCTATTCACATCATACATCTTTTCTATTTTACTTCCCGAGTACCTTCTAGTATGATTATTCGTAGATTTTGCATCTATATTTTTCGAAATTGAAATTACTTGTCTTATTATTATATATTAATTGACATTTTCAATTAAAAATAATTAATCAATTTTTATTATATTTATATTTTCTACTTTTTTCGGTTCATATGTCATACCATTTGTTTCAATGACATGAGATATGTAATTAATATTATGCAGATACATAATTACGTACGTACATGTATTCAAGATGTCAAATATACTTCTTCAAAAAAAATCTCAAATATACTAGTTGATTGTATGCTTGAATCCACCTATTGCAAGTCATTTTACATTTTATCATACAAAGACACACAATGTCTTAATTGTAGAATATTTCATTTTTCATAGAGTCTATTTTTGTTTAAAACGATCACGAAAGTCATTCATTCATCGTAAGAAAAAGAGTTATACATTTTAAGATTGCATCCCAAATAGCGAGGTAGTTGCACATCCTTAGCCAAACAACCTCCCAAAACAAAAAAAAAAGATGGATATGAATCGATTGTCTGTTGTCAAAGGCATTTACAGTGGGGATTGTAATGCACGAGGAACATCGGATGAGGATCCGACGACACTCCTAGAGGGTCAGGGATAGTGGGCTCGCATCTCGAGGTGAGGGATAGGTGATCGGACTGCTGTAGCCCCTACAACAGAGCCTGCTCCAGCAGGGGCTACAACAGACGATCCTCTCTGCATGAAGAATGCTCAATCAGAGGTAAAGAAACACTCAGATGCACTCAACAAATTTGTAAACTTGCATTAATAATGCCCGTGCTAGAGATCATTATACAATCTAGGCAATTCATGCAATGACTTTCCAAATTGATCACCTAATTGATGCCTTGATCACAAATAGCTTTTATGAAAGATCCGAATTCAACCCATCGAATTTGCCATCCATCAAGTTTTGGAGATAGAAGCTTTGAGAACTAAGCTCCACTTGCAAGATGTGTTTAGTGAAAGAGTAATTCTAGAAAAATACGTTCGTAACATTCATTATTGTTAATGTGACTTGAATCCTAACCACTTGTTAGGCTGCTGATGTGGCTGATTTGTGTCGTGCATTCTGATTGAATGAGAGCTGTTGGGTCAGGATTGCTGACACATCTGATATGTATCCTGCTTTCTGATTGGCTGAGAGCTGTTGCGTCAGGATTGCTGACATGTCTGATCTGTGTCCTGCCTTTTGATTGGTTGAGAGCTGTTGGGTCAGGATTGCCGACATGTCTGATCTGTGTCCTTTTTTCTGATTGGCTGAGAGCTATTGGGTCAGGATTGCTGACATGTTTGATCTGTGTCCTTTTTTTGATTGGTTGAGAGTTGTTGGGATGGCTTGCTGAATACAAATGATATTCTTCTGTTGTGGTATAAAAGGGGCTTTAGTGCCATCAGATACTGCACTCCTCATTCTGATCCTGTTTCTCATCCCATATTTCTATTCTCTCAGTACCCTTTGTAATACCTTTTTCTGAGTGAAACTGATCGCTGCCGCTCAATGACGTAGCCTATTTACATGTGAACCTTGTAAATCCTTGTGTTTGCATCTTTCATGTTTGATCGTATTTGTGCGTATTTGCTTCCGCGAGTCCAACAATTATCATCATGGCATTAGAAGCATCGATTTACATTAGAGATATTAAATTTGAAGAGAAGATTCTGAGTTACAAATTTCTATGAGACAGGAACCGTAAAAAATAGAAGATTCTTGGATAAGATTTTGAACCAGATTTTCTTGTTCAAACCACAAGCCAGGGGAGGGGTCCAGATCTTTGTTGGCTCCCACTTCGGCCATATATCTCTTATCCGTATACCTTCTTGTTCTTCTTCCGAGTCTCCTCTGCCAAGTCTCCGCTATCATCTGTTACTAGTGTTCATGCCCGCGCTTCGCGGCGGTAACATGATGTTACATCTTATTTCTTATAAAACTTATTTTGAAAGAAATTCAAATAAGCATTTTATATAGCATACAAACAAAGACCAATATCAAATACACAATTCTTCTTAAGTATTATATTGTAACATATCATTCCATGTCAAAGAAGTAGGGGGAAAATACACAAAATGAGAATGTTGAAAATTATGGAGAGAAAAATAGTAAATAATTTCAATAGTTTTCGTATTTAGTAGTTTTTTGTTATATCACATCATTGATGATGCCTTATAGTTGTAGGCCGTAAGAGAAAACATGTATAAATAAAATATTCTGATCCGAGTATTTGTCAACAAAGAAATTTTTGATTGGCATGGATTTGCAAAATGAACAATTGCAACAATGGTAAAATCAACCAACCCCTGCATCAGCACAATAGATATCCGAAAATGGTTGTATGGATATGCGAGATGATGTTTCAATTGATTGAAACATTCACATCTGAGTTCACGACAACTATGTGGAACTGAACCTCCCATCGAGCACCATAGTAGTTGAATCTATACCATCTTGCTATGATACATTTCAAGCATTAGAGTGGCAACCATCTCATCAAGCTTTCACCAGACAATGGACATGTCACAAATTGATCTCGAGCGAGCTGGACAAACAAATCTATGAGAACATAAGAAATGTGATGTCAATTTAATGATATGAATAAATCATGAGAAATTGCACTCTTGCATTGCTAATTCGTGAATACTCACTGCAAGCGTTGCTACGATTCTTTCACGCAATCAAGGTGTATCATGTGCCCGCATGTCAAAATACTTATCTGTGATCAAAAATTGAATAAGCGTTGGTGCAAAACAAAAAGAGAGCCAATATATACAACATATAGGGAACTAAGCAATGCAGAACGCAAGGAGTGAGACACTGAGAAATCGTACTTCAAAACATATGGATATATGGCCCTATGGGACAACTGTGGTGCATGATGAAGCTACGTTTCATCATCTTTATTCTATCATTTTGGCCTTAAAAACCCTAGTAAATGCGTGTAAATAGCATTAATTCATGCATTTTAGCATTCATGCATCTGTGTGTAAATATTGTATAAAATGCGGTTTTTAGTGCCAAAATTATAGAATAAAGAAAAGAAAAGAAAAAGAATAAAATATTGTAAATATTTTATGACCCGAAACCCCGAGACTTAGGCATCTTGATGAATAGGTCGACAAGGAATAAAGTAGGGGGAGATAAGGGCTAAAAGACAGATAAAATACCTATACATTTTATTCATTCTTTATTCATTTTGGGACATATTTTTGGTTCCACTTTTTACACTTCAAATAAAGAAACTTTGTACATGAAAGTTGTAGATAATTTTATAAAGAAAAATACAAAATTGATTTCACAAAAAAATAATGTACAGATAAAAAGTTATGGTCTGAATAAAAATCCAGAATGCCAACTTCCCAGACCCGTACCTCACAAATAAAAACTCCAAATGCAGCGTACTCACCTTTAATTGTATATAGAAGAAAATAATCTAATTAGTGGTGGTGGTTTCGCATTTGGCGGAGCTACGGTTTGAAAGTTGACTTTTGGACCCACATTGTATACTTGTACATATTAAAATATTCAATTTATTATTTATTTATTATTTTTATAATTTTATATTTTTATAATATTGTAAATAATACTTGTAATAATTATGTGAATTAAAATCAGGATAAAAACATAAATAAAATACAAATAAAAATACTTGTATATATTATAATACATAGGTATAATATATGTAGCCATACCTATACAAATAACACTTTCATTTTATTAAGTGTATAAAATATATCAGAAAATTAAAATAAAAATATATTTGTGTATATAAAAGTATTTTATAATTTTAGAAAATAAAAACTAAAATAAAATAAATTAAAAATACCTAAATAAAAATAGAATACTTAAATATATAGATATAGATACCTATAGGGGCATAAATGCAAACTTGTAAAAATATACTCCATAAAAATAAATAAAAATCATAATAAAATAATTTATAAAATAATAAACATTTTTTATTTTATAATCAAAAATTAATAAAATCGTTTACTATTTTTAAATGATTTTAGAATTATTTTTTCCAGGCTTTTTCCTGGTTGGTCCACGTGGACCAACCAGGAGGGCTGGAGAGTTGACCTGGGTCAACTCTCTGACCCATGGCCTGCTGTGCGTCAGAATGCATTTTGTCCCATCTTCTCCCTTTTTTCGAGGCCGATTCTTTCATCGTTTGACCTCGATCTCTTCTGGGATTTTTCTCCCCTTTGATTGGTCATTCACGCCCACCTATTATCTCGGGGATTGGATCAACGGGCCACCCGTGATCGCGCCTCGAAGAGAGCTCCAGAGCCATGTTTTAAAAACACCCCATTTCCATCCATTGCTTTTTTTAACCCCATTTTGACCCGTTTCTGGCCCGTGTGCTTGAGCTCCGGACTGGTGGTGGTGACAGCACCACCTCCAGCCAGCAAGGCGGCGATTTGCGCGTTGATTTGGGCGTCTCCATCCTCCACCTCCGGCGCCGCCGTCGAGGTCCATGCCTCGCAGTGCATCACTGCTTGAGGGAGTCTTTTGCTTGTTTCTTTTGCTCATTAGGTAGCCAGTACTTTCAGCATCTCGTTTATTAACTTGCCTAGCATTCCGTAACCTTCCACGCCCACCTTCAAAGTTCACCGGACCCGCTCCGGCGAGCCACGCACTCCTACCCATTCCGCCATATCATCCCGTTTGTTCTGCACCTAAATAGGCCTGGGATCTCGTTACTGTCGGTTTTTGCGCTTCATTGCAGGTCCCAGGATCTCAAGGACCCTCGCGGGTTCGATTTTTGTGACGATGTCCCTCCTGGAGCCACCCCCGTTCCTCGACGCGGCGGCGGCGTGCGGGCGGTCCAACCGTCGTTTTGAAGCAGCCTTCCCTCCAAGGGGATCTCCAGGAAGCGTGTGGGGCCAGCCAAGGGGAAGATACGAGCTCGGGGGATCGAATTTTTGGCGAATCAAAGTCGGGGGCGGCCTGTTCTTCGCGCGTTCTTCCTTCAAGCTCCAGGCCCGTCCGATCTCGCACAACCTCCAGGGATTACAGTTGCCGTCGGATGCGGTGCCCCTCCAGCCGTAGATCGAGCCCCCCCCGGATCTAATCGTGGCCTTACGTACGAAGGGGTATCGGTTGACCAGCGTTCGACACGTGGCCAAGTCAGATCTCCACCGCCGTTGGATGCGCCTATGTACTGGGTATTTTGCGCGATTAGCCCAGAACTTTTTGTCTAATTATTATCTAAACCCTAAAGCTTTCATCTGCGTTTTAAACTTTTGCGTAAATTGTATGGCAACCCCCTAAGGGTTCGGAAATTCAGTTGAGGCCCTTGCCAGGCGCGCGTGCGTGTCACGCGCGCCCTGGCGTTTTTGCGGGCATATCCTTCGCATTTTGGGTATTTTGCTAATAGTTCAGAAACTATTTGCTTTAGTATATTATTTTGTGAGAAATTTGCTTTTAAGCCCCTGACCTTTTTGAATATTGCAAAACTGCCCCTGCCAGCCCCTTTAATTTGTGCTTGTTTGTCCATTTATTTGAAGCATCATTCTAACTCCAAATTTTCTCAAATTTTGGACTTAAGTTCCTGTTGCATTGTAGATTTATGTCATATTTTTATTTTTCGTAATTATTGCATTTTTATATTTATTAAAAATCAAAAATAGACATTTTCAGCACTGTTTGCATTAGAAAATCACTAAAAAAATATAAAAACACTCCAGAAAAATCCCAAAAAAATATATTTTGTTCCTTTTAGTGTGTCTTAGCTCCAGACCAAAAATCATTAAAAAATACAAAACCAAACTCCTAAAAATTGCAAAACTCTAAAAACCTTCATAAAAATTTATAAAATTCATGAAAAATCCAAAAATAGTGTTTTCTTTTCCTGAATTTTCTTTGTTTGATTATCTTTAAGTGAAAATTAGAGTGGAGTATTTTTGCTACTGATTTCTATTTTATTTCTCCATTTTAAGTTTCAGCCTTGCATTTTTGTCACTGTTTGCTTTATTTTGATAATTAAAAATACCAAAAACATTCTAAAAATTACACAAAAATCACAAAAACAGTAAAAAAGTATAAAAAGACCAAAAAGACTTTATTTCCTTATTTTTGAGTATTTTTATCCATTTTTATAAATACTTTAGTTTCCCTTTTATTACATTGTCTTTAATTTCCAATATTGAAAAAGAAAATATAAAAATATAAAATATAAAAAGAAAATACAAAATCAGTAAATTAAAAATCAAAATACAAAAATATAAAATTAAAAATTAAATAAAAAAATATAAAATTAAAAACCCACAAAAAAAAATAGCATAGATAGACACTTTGATCACATACACACACATTTTTGTGCACTTGTGCCCCGATCTACCTGTCTGCTCCCTGTGTTCGACCTCTACACATACTTGCACTATACACATCTTTGTTGTAGAGTTATAATAAATTTTAACTCCGCACATTTACTTTCATTGCTTGATATATTTGTCGTGGGTTAATTGTTGTTTTAATCCGAATTTCGTGTGGTCGATTCAGCGACTGAGTTCCCGCCTTGTGTGGAGCTTAAGATCACCGATTTTCGGGTTAAACAAATGGCGCCGTTGCCGGGGAGCAACAGCGCGTAGTTCGGGTCTTGTTTGTGTTTGTGATTGATTGTCTATTTTCGCGGCTTTTATTTTTTCGTTGTTTTATTTTCTTTATTTTTGATATATCTCTTGAGCTGTCTAACTTTCTCCTTTGTTGACTTTGTGCGAGGAACCGCGGATCGAGGGAGGCGCTCCACCCTAGGCGCCTACGCACCCACGTGAAGCCGGCATCTGCCAGCCGAGCACCGAAGAGACGAAGAGGAAATTTTGAAGACCGTGCTCTACTTAGTTGCATTTTCTTTTTGTAGTATTTATTTTTGTAATTTTCGTGAGAGAGAGACCTCTATATTTGTAATAATACAGGTACCCCCGAACTTGTACATTCGAGCCTAATTTCCAAGTGATTGTTCACTTGGGGGCTCTCGCGGTTTTTACGGTTTTCTTCGCATTTTTTTTATTTTGTTTTGTTTTTCGATTTTATTTACTTTGTGTGATTGAGCCCTTAGCTTTTAGGATTGCTTGCGATAGACTAAGGCCAAACACCTAATACCTTGCATGCTCCTATAGTCTCGTTTGGACTTAGTCAAATTTTAAACAGTTGATCATCACCTTCAATCCATCGCGCCGCGAGCTCTCCCCGCAAAGCGCTTTCTCCTACCCTCAATTTGTTGAGCAGAGGAGGGGTGAGCCTAGACCGGACATTAGGGTTGAGGATTGGCGGTCAACTTGTGGTTCTTCACGATAATAGCAATTTTTGAACTTAGGGCAATTTCATCGGCTTTTGCATTTGCATATAGATAGGTTTCAATTCTGCTGAGCATCCTTGCATGTAGAGTGCTGGAGGCAAGGTGAGCATTTACGCTTTAGCATCCATCATTATTTACCGCTTGCATTGCTTTTCCGACTCTATCTCTGATTTTGCCAACCTAGGTGCTTAAAGGAATTGAATCCTCGTTAGGCTCGTGCATTTCTAACAAAAAATCCAAAAAAAGTGATAACCAATAAAATCGGGACTGCTAACATTACTTGACCCTAAAATTCACCAAAAAGAAAAATTTTGTATTGGGGCGAGTAATCCCCTCATTGTCTTCGCTTTTACTTGCTCGCGCACACTAAGGTTAGAGCCCAAATCCCATATTCAGCCCCCTAAGTGTTTGCGCAATATTTTGACTTCTCACCTAACTCTAAAACAGACAAGATAAAAAGGCCGCTCTTTGCGGTCTCTACCGAGTTGAGTAGGTGAATTGAGGGTTTGATTTATTTCATTTTTTGTCTGTGATTGTTTGTGTGTCCTAGATCATCCCCGCGCATTTGCGCCTTCTTCTCCATTCTCTTGACTTGACCATCGTGCTCTCCCGATCATTTTCCTTTTGTTTTCGAGATGGCCGACTGGAGCGTATTCTATCCGGACTTTGCGGATCACTCGTTCACTCCAGCCGGTCCACCTCCTTTTTTCCAGGAGGACTTTGCTCCTGATTTTTGTACATATCCAACCAACCCACTATTTCAGGATCCGGACTTTGACCTTCACCAGTCATTTCCACCACCATCACCTACACATTTCGACAACCCGCTCTTCCTTGAGTATTCCGATCCGGAATGTGATTTTTGTCCACACCCACCGCCCACATTCGACTCACCCGATCCTGAGATTTTGGAGTCACCTTTCATGATATCCACACTTGAGACCTTGAACCAGATGATGGAGCATATGAATTCGAGGATCACTGATCTTACTAGTTTAAATAAGAACCAAAATGCCGCTCCAGTCTTTGAGGAAACAGAATCATTTGAAGATTATCATGAGAGCTTGCAATCGCCCAAAATACAAAAAAAATGAGAAAAATTTAAAAACACAAAAAGAGATTGGGAGACCTTTGATTGAGTCAGACTGTGAGGAGAGTGCCCACCTGCCAGACCATTTGACCACACATTCATTCACACCCCGTCCCACCTTTGACCCCGAGGATGCCGCTGTACAGACTGCTCTTGGCATTCCTCGTGTATATGCTGATTCCGACTTCCTCCCTTGTATGGAGGAGGTCCAAAAATTCAAAAAAATGCTGACTGAGCCCGAAGTGGTGGCCACCATACATGAGATTATCCGTGCCCCACTTCAGCATGCCATGACCGATTTATCTGCTCCTCTTCCCAAGAAGAGAAAGCGGAGGAGCAGATCTGAGCGTCATATCTTGACCATGGCCACTGCCCATGCCATCTCACATCGTCCCATTCCTCGGAAGAAGAACACTGCCACACCTTTCATTAGCTGCACAATCTCTGACCACACATGTGATCGCACTCTCCTAGACGGCGGTGCTTCGATTAGCATATTACCCTTCTCGCTGGTACAGTCTCTTCACTTAGGGCCTCTCAAGAAGACCAGGATGATCGTACAGTTTGCTGATGGATCAATAAAGAGGCCGAAGGGTATCCTTGAAAACGCCGTCATATCGATTCAGGGCACGAGCCACAATGTTGATTTTGTCATATTGCCCATGGAGACCTCCACAGGGGAGCACTCTCCAATCATCCTGGGACGACCATTCCTCGCCTCCGCGAGGGTCGTTATTGATTACGGATCAGGAGAGATTCGCTTCCGTCCTGCTGACGAGAGCGAAGCATTGATCACCGCACCTACTGTCGACCAGAGACCTGTACCTGATGTGACCACACCTATCTTGGCTGACCTTGAGGACCATGACCTTGATGATACTATCAGAGAATTTTGTTGTCTATTGGATTCCACTGAGACCCGAGAATTCCTCTCGGTTGAGGAAAACTTGGAAAGCATGGACCTCGACGTTCCTTCTTCTGGGACTTGGCGTTGTGTTGATGACATCCGCGGGATCTACACGATTGATACCATTGAGCGGAGGGCAGATATAGAGACTATACAGGACGGACATGCTTTGACTACTTCCACTGATGAGTCCGTTCCTGTCCATGTAGATACTGATGAGACTAAGGCCGAATTTGATTTTGTTGCTTTTCTTCAGAGATTCGGACCTTTTGATGAAAAAGATGATCCAGTTGAGATTATAGAGGACGAACAGAGTTCGACTACTTCCACCGATGAGTTCGTGCCTTTTGGTTTTGACCTGGATAACACCTCGCAGGACGACTTCGAGTACACCACTTCCGATGATGATGAGTTCGTCCCATTCCACTTTGATATCAGCGAGACTCCCAAGGCCGGACCTAGTCGTACTTCTTCCACTACCCCGTCTGTGCCTTCCCACCCTAGGGCCCCTGAGGACTTACACCCCGTCGACCCTGATCGGATTCCGTCCACTGTGGACCCCGATGTCGACCTGCATCACACCAGATCCATTCCTCAGCGGTCTCGCAAGAAGGTTCGCTTTCTACCTTCTTGACCCTCTGTACATCCATCCTGTTGTACATTCGTGTTGTGTACCTCCGTCTCTCTTCCGTATTGCTCGTCCACCCATTCTCATGTTTGCCTAGCTTAGGACGTACTTTGTCCTAAGTATAGGGGGGTGGACGAGCCGAGTGTTCTTTCATCGTTCTGTGTCATCGCTCCTGTCGTTGCCTATACTTAGGGCTTCTTTCACCCTAAGTATAGGGGGAGTGATGCGTACATCCTCACAATCTCTTCTTCTAATTTCATCTCTTTTTCTTCTTTTCTTCTTTTCTTCTTTTCCTTGTCTATCTTCTTCATCTATCAAAAAGGTGTCGCCCTTGTAGACAGTTTTCCATACTTAGGACGTACTTTGTCCTAAGTATAGGGGGGTGTGCACCCCGAGTTTCTCCATTCTTTTCGATCCTCTCCATTGTCTCCTCTTCTTGTCTATACTTAGGGATATCTTACCCTAAGTATAGGGGGAGACAACCTGAGTACGATCTGTTCATTCCCACCCTTGACCCTCCCTGCTTTGTGTACAGTCTGCTATACTTAGGATTATTTGATCCTAAGTATAGGGGGACGGTCAACTTCTCATTGATTCATTCATTTATTCTTTAGACTTGCCTATACTTAGTACGAGTTATGTCTTCTCTTTTCTCTCCGATCTATGAGGACATAGCTCAAGCTAAGTATAGGGGGGTCGTATATACTACGTATATACTTTAGCCATAACTCGTACTTTCGTATTTTCTTAATAATATGGCTAAAAATTCTTTAAAATTCATTAAAAAACCTTTAATAAAAAGATGTGATTATTCCTCAAATTCTTTTTGTATTTACTGATTAATAAATCACGTGAAAATGTTTTTTGCAAAATGTTTGAAAAATAGTTTGAAAATCTTTGTGAACATCTATTGAAAACTATTTTGAAAATATTTTGTTTCGTGTTTTCAACCTGTGTAAAAAGTGTGGTTTGTAAAATTTATTTTCTTTGTGTGAAATAAAATGTTTGAAAATGATTTGCAAATGGTTTGAAAAATGGTTGCAAAAATATGTGGAAAAATCTATATATACTGTTTGAAAAACCTTTGCAAATTGATTTTCAAATGTGTGTACATGTTTGCAAAAATGTTTGTAAAAATTATTTTGGACTATAGTTTTCAAAAATTATGTGAAAAGCTTGTGTCAAATAAGTTTGAGGAATATTTACATCACACCAAAATCCACTATATACATGTACTTATAAAATTGACCACTTACCCTTGTAAATACTTAAAATCCACTTCTTGTATATGTAAGAAGCACTCCCGTGTACATATTTTAACCTAGTTTTCAGCCAAAATCTTTTGTTTTTAAAAATTCCCAAAAACATTTGCAAAATTAAAATCCAAAAACATTTGAAAAATCTTTTTGAAAAATACAAAAAAATTGCATCTGCATATGCATCATCATCATTCATCTTTTCAAAAATCCATAAAAAGATCAAAATCTTGAAAATTGCATCACAAAAATATTTTCTGCATTGCATGTGCATGACATTCGCATTTTTCGGATTGAGTTTGATAGTTGAACAAGTCTAAGTAAAATCCGAAGATTGGAGCTTGATTGGACCTTATAATCTACCTAATAACAGGAACCTTATAGGAACTGGGTTTGAGGTACTTCAGGTCTAGTTGACTTAATTCTTTGAGGATCACGGGACTTGGTTCAATGGATTCTTGACTGCCTAAGTAGAGTATTTCGGAGCACACGCACGACTCTTGTTGATAATGACCTAACTTGGACACTTGCACCTTTCACATGGCTCAACTCAGTTGGAGTGGTGAGGGGATTGGTTTTGCCGGTATGAGACGCACACAAGTGGAAACACTTGTCCTCCTCTAGGGAGGGAAGTGCACCCCAACCCGTCCAGTGATTAGGAAGTCTAAAGACAGGAGGCTGTGGGTTGCGATAAAGCTTCAAAAGAGGGATAGTCTACTGGCTCAAGAGGAAAAACTCCTTATGTAAATGCTGCTGTATATAGTATTCGAAAAAAAAAGAGAAAAGAAAAGAAAAAAAAAGAAAAAAAAAAGAGTTCAGGCATGTACAAAAATAAAAAGCCTGCAAAGTATGTACATATGTTGTAAAGTCAATAAGCAAGCTTGAGTTCCAAAGTCATATCATGTGAGCCTGCAGCAGGATGACTTGACTACACTGGTCTTGCATCCAAGGATAGGTAGCTACACTGGCTACCGTCCATTCTTCTCTTCACCCCCTCCTCTTGAGCTGGTTGCCACTTGAACTTAGAAGGGAATACCCCGCTCCTCGAGGATGGAGTTGCTGGATTGGAGAATCACTGGGTTGTCATACTGGAGAAGTCAGTCTCTTTGTCATTCTAGTTGGGGAGAGCCACCATCACTTACACTGTACAAGTCAGATTCATAGTCGTAAGGGTTTGCGTATGAGTTGAGATATTTCTGACCTGGCTATTGAGGAGACTTGAGCAGAGTTTTGGGATTCTCAGGGACTGTTGGATTTCAAATTCGGTTCTCATTAAGGTTCCGCCCGCACTAAAATTCCAAAGGTCCGACTTAAGCTCCAAACTTTGATTTTGTGAAGACAAGTTTGATAATTAAATTTAGTCCACCTTTCTTCTTTTTCTTTTCTTTGTTTTTCTTTTCTGCACTTATTGCATAAGTGTTTGCTAGGGACTAGCAAAGGTAAAGTATAGGGGGATGATGAAGCTACGTTTCATCATCTTTATTCTATCATTTTGGCCTTAAAAACCCTAGTAAATGCGTGTAAATAGCATTAATTCATGCATTTTAGCATTCATGCATCTGTGTGTAAATATTGTATAAAATGCGGTTTTTAGTGCCAAAATTATAGAATAAAGAAAAGAAAAGAAAAAGAATAAAATATTGTAAATATTTTATGACCCGAAACCCCGAGACTTAGGCATCTTGATGAATAGGTCGACAAGGAATAAAGTAGGGGGAGATAAGGGCTAAAAGACAGATAAAATACCTATACATTTTATTCATTCTTTATTCATTTTGGGACATATTTTTGGTTCCACTTTTTACACTTCAAATAAAGAAACTTTGTACATGAAAGTTGTAGATAATTTTATAAAGAAAAATACAAAATTGATTTCACAAAAAAATAATGTACAGATAAAAAGTTATGGTCTGAATAAAAATCCAGAATGCCAACTTCCCAGACCCGTACCTCACAAATAAAAACTCCAAATGCAGCGTACTCACCTTTAATTGTATATAGAAGAAAATAATCTAATTAGTGGTGGTGGTTTCGCATTTGGCGGAGCTACGGTTTGAAAGTTGACTTTTGGACCCACATTGTATACTTGTACATATTAAAATATTCAATTTATTATTTATTTATTATTTTTATAATTTTATATTTTTATAATATTGTAAATAATACTTGTAATAATTATGTGAATTAAAATCAGGATAAAAACATAAATAAAATACAAATAAAAATACTTGTATATATTATAATACATAGGTATAATATATGTAGCCATACCTATACAAATAACACTTTCATTTTATTAAGTGTATAAAATATATCAGAAAATTAAAATAAAAATATATTTGTGTATATAAAAGTATTTTATAATTTTAGAAAATAAAAACTAAAATAAAATAAATTAAAAATACCTAAATAAAAATAGAATACTTAAATATATAGATATAGATACCTATAGGGGCATAAATGCAAACTTGTAAAAATATACTCCATAAAAATAAATAAAAATCATAATAAAATAATTTATAAAATAATAAACATTTTTTATTTTATAATCAAAAATTAATAAAATCGTTTACTATTTTTAAATGATTTTAGAATTATTTTTTCCAGGCTTTTTCCTGGTTGGTCCACGTGGACCAACCAGGAGAGCTGGAGAGTTGACCTGGGTCAACTCTCTGACCCATGGCCTGCTGTGCGTCAGAATGCATTTTGTCCCATCTTCTCCCTTTTTTCGAGGCCGATTCTTTCATCGTTTGACCTCGATCTCTTCTGGGATTTTTCTCCCCTTTGATTGGTCATTCACGCCCACCTATTATCTCGGGGATTGGATCAACGGGCCACCCGTGATCGCGCCTCGAAGAGAGCTCCAGAGCCATGTTTTAAAAACACCCCATTTCCATCCATTGCTTTTTTTAACCCCATTTTGACCCGTTTCTGGCCCGTGTGCTTGAGCTCCGGACTGGTGGTGGTGACAGCACCACCTCCAGCCAGCAAGGCGGCGATTTGCGCGTTGATTTGGGCGTCTCCATCCTCCACCTCCGGCGCCGCCGTCGAGGTCCATGCCTCGCAGTGCATCACTGCTTGAGGGAGTCTTTTGCTTGTTTCTTTTGCTCATTAGGTAGCCAGTACTTTCAGCATCTCGTTTATTAACTTGCCTAGCATTCCGTAACCTTCCACGCCCACCTTCAAAGTTCACCGGACCCGCTCCGACGAGCCACGCACTCCTACCCATTCCGCCATATCATCCCGTTTGTTCTGCACCTAAATAGGCCTGGGATCTCGTTACTGTCGGTTTTTGCGCTTCATTGCAGGTCCCAGGATCTCAAGGACCCTCGCGGGTTCGATTTTTGTGACGATGTCCCTCCTGGAGCCACCCCCGTTCCTCGACGCGGCGGCGGCGTGCGGGCGGTCCAACCGTCATTTTGAAGCAGCCTTCCCTCCAAGGGGATCTCCAGGAAGCGTGTGGGGCCAGCCAAGGGGAAGATACGAGCTCGGGGGATCGAATTTTTGGCGAATCAAAGTCGGGGGCGGCCTGTTCTTCGCGCGTTCTTCCTTCAAGCTCCAGGCCCGTCCGATCTCGCACAACCTCCAGGGATTACAGTTGCCGTCGGATGCGGTGCCCCTCCAGCCGTAGATCGAGCCCCCCCCGGATCTAATCGTGGCCTTACGTACGAAGGGGTATCGGTTGACCAGCGTTCGACACGTGGCCAAGTCAGATCTCCACCGCCGTTGGATGCGCCTATGTACTGGGTATTTTGCGCGATTAGCCCAGAACTTTTTGTCTAATTATTATCTAAACCCTAAAGCTTTCATCTGCGTTTTAAACTTTTGCGTAAATTGTATGGCAACCCCCTAAGGGTTCGGAAATTCAGTTGAGGCCCTTGCCAGGCGCGCGTGCGTGTCACGCGCGCCCTGGCGTTTTTGCGGGCATATCCTTCGCATTTTGGGTATTTTGCTAATAGTTCAGAAACTATTTGCTTTAGTATATTATTTTGTGAGAAATTTGCGCTTAAGCCCCTGACCTTTTTTAATATTGCAAAACTGCCCCTGCCAGCCCCTTTAATTTGTGCTTGTTTGTCCATTTATTTGAAGCATCATTCTAACTCCAAATTTTCTCAAATTTTGGACTTAAGTTCCTGTTGCATTGTAGATTTATGTCATATTTTTATTTTTCGTAATTATTGCATTTTTATATTTATTAAAAATCAAAAATAGACATTTTCAGCACTGTTTGCATTAGAAAATCACTAAAAAAATATAAAAACACTCCAGAAAAATCCCAAAAAAATATATTTTGTTCCTTTTAGTGTGTCTTAGCTCCAGACCAAAAATCATTAAAAAATACAAAACCAAACTCCTAAAAATTGCAAAACTCTAAAAACCTTCATAAAAATTTATAAAATTCATGAAAAATCCAAAAATAGTGTTTTCTTTTCCTGAATTTTCTTTGTTTGATTATCTTTAAGTGAAAATTAGAGTGGAGTATTTTTGCTACTGATTTCTATTTTATTTCTCCATTTTAAGTTTCAGCCTTGCATTTTTGTCACTGTTTGCTTTATTTTGATAATTAAAAATACCAAAACATTCTAAAAATTACACAAAAATCACAAAAACAGTAAAAAAGTATAAAAAGACCAAAAAGACTTTATTTCCTTATTTTTGAGTATTTTTATCCATTTTTATAAATACTTTAGTTTCCCTTTTATTACATTGTCTTTAATTTCCAATATTGAAAAAGAAAATATAAAAATATAAAATATAAAAAGAAAATACAAAATCAGTAAATTAAAAATCAAAATACAAAAATATAAAATTAAAAATTAAATAAAAAAATATAAAATTAAAAACCCACAAAAAAAAATAGCATAGATAGACACTTTGATCACATACACACACATTTTTGTGCACTTGTGCCCCGATCTACCTGTCTGCTCCCTGTGTTCGACCTCTACACATACTTGCACTATACACATCTTTGTTGTAGAGTTATAATAAATTTTAACTCCGCACATTTACTTTCATTGCTTGATATATTTGTCGTGGGTTAATTGTTGTTTTAATCCGAATTTCGTGTGGTCGATTCAGCGACTGAGTTCCCGCCTTGTGTGGAGCTTAAGATCACCGATTTTCGGGTTAAACAAATGGCGCCGTTGCCGGGGAGCAACAGCGCGTAGTTCGGGTCTTGTTTGTGTTTGTGATTGATTGTCTATTTTCGCGGCTTTTATTTTTTCGTTGTTTTATTTTCTTTATTTTTGATATATCTCTTGAGCTGTCTAACTTTCTCCTTTGTTGACTTTGTGCGAGGAACCGCGGATCGAGGGAGGCGCTCCACCCTAGGCGCCTACGCACCCACGTGAAGCCGGCATCTGCCAGCCGAGCACCGAAGAGACGAAGAGGAAATTTTGAAGACCGTGCTCTACTTAGTTGCATTTTCTTTTTGTAGTATTTATTTTTGTAATTTTCGTGAGAGAGAGACCTCTATATTTGTAATAATACAGGTACCCCCGAACTTGTACATTCGAGCCTAATTTCCAAGTGATTGTTCACTTGGGGGCTCTCGCGGTTTTTACGGTTTTCTTCGCATTTTTTTTATTTTGTTTTGTTTTTCGATTTTATTTACTTTGTGTGATTGAGCCCTTAGCTTTTAGGATTGCTTGCGATAGACTAAGGCCAAACACCTAATACCTTGCATGCTCCTATAGTCTCGTTTGGACTTAGTCAAATTTTAAACAGTTGATCATCACCTTCAATCCATCGCGCCGCGAGCTCTCCCCGCAAAGCGCTTTCTCCTACCCTCAATTTGTTGAGCAGAGGAGGGGTGAGCCTAGACCGGACATTAGGGTTGAGGATTGGCGGTCAACTTGTGGTTCTTCACGATAATAGCAATTTTTGAACTTAGGGCAATTTCATCGGCTTTTGCATTTGCATATAGATAGGTTTCAATTCTGCTGAGCATCCTTGCATGTAGAGTGCTGGAGGCAAGGTGAGCATTTACGCTTTAGCATCCATCATTATTTACCGCTTGCATTGCTTTTCCGACTCTATCTCTGATTTTGCCAACCTAGGTGCTTAAAGGAATTGAATCCTCGTTAGGCTCGTGCATTTCTAACAAAAAATCCAAAAAAAGTGATAACCAATAAAATCGGGACTGCTAACATTACTTGACCCTAAAATTCACCAAAAAGAAAAATTTTGTATTGGGGCGAGTAATCCCCTCATTGTCTTCGCTTTTACTTGCTCGCGCACACTAAGGTTAGAGCCCAAATCCCATATTCAGCCCCCTAAGTGTTTGCGCAATATTTTGACTTCTCACCTAACTCTAAAACAGACAAGATAAAAAGGCCGCTCTTTGCGGTCTCTACCGAGTTGAGTAGGTGAATTGAGGGTTTGATTTATTTCATTTTTTGTCTGTGATTGTTTGTGTGTCCTAGATCATCCCCGCGCATTTGCGCCTTCTTCTCCATTCTCTTGACTTGACCATCGTGCTCTCCCGATCATTTTCCTTTTGTTTTCGAGATGGCCGACTGGAGCGTATTCTATCCGGACTTTGCGGATCACTCGTTCACTCCAGCCGGTCCACCTCCTTTTTTCCAGGAGGACTTTGCTCCTGATTTTTGTACATATCCAACCAACCCACTATTTCAGGATCCGGACTTTGACCTTCACCAGTCATTTCCACCACCATCACCTACACATTTCGACAACCCGCTCTTCCTTGAGTATTCCGATCCGGAATGTGATTTTTGTCCACACCCACCGCCCACATTCGACTCACCCGATCCTGAGATTTTGGAGTCACCTTTCATGATATCCACAC
This sequence comes from Ottelia alismoides, assembly GCA_037367405.1. Classification (NCBI taxonomy): domain Eukaryota; kingdom Viridiplantae; phylum Streptophyta; class Magnoliopsida; order Alismatales; family Hydrocharitaceae; genus Ottelia; species Ottelia alismoides. Next base: position 735,099 of record JAZKJV010007683.1, read on the forward strand.
TTGAGACCTTGAACCAGATGATGGAGCATATGAATTCGAGGATCACTGATCTTACTAGTTTAAATAAGAACCAAAATGCCGCTCCAGTCTTTGAGGAAACAGAATCATTTGAAGATTATCATGAGAGCTTGCAATCGCCCAAAATACAAAAAAAATGAGAAAAATTTAAAAACACAAAAAGAGATTGGGAGACCTTTGATTGAGTCAGACTGTGAGGAGAGTGCCCACCTGCCAGACCATTTGACCACACATTCATTCACACCCCGTCCCACCTTTGACCCCGAGGATGCCGCTGTACAGACTGCTCTTGGCATTCCTCGTGTATATGCTGATTCCGACTTCCTCCCTTGTATGGAGGAGGTCCAAAAATTCAAAAAAATGCTGACTGAGCCCGAAGTGGTGGCCACCATACATGAGATTATCCGTGCCCCACTTCAGCAGGCCATGACCGATTTATCTGCTCCTCTTCCCAAGAAGAGAAAGCGGAGGAGCAGATCTGAGCGTCATATCTTGACCATGGCCACTGCCCATGCCATCTCACATCGTCCCATTCCTCGGAAGAAGAACACTGCCACACCTTTCATTAGCTGCACAATCTCTGACCACACATGTGATCGCACTCTCCTAGACGGCGGTGCTTCGATTAGCATATTACCCTTCTCGCTGGTACAGTCTCTTCACTTAGGGCCTCTCAAGAAGACCAGGATGATCGTACAGTTTGCTGATGGATCAATAAAGAGGCCGAAGGGTATCCTTGAAAACGCCGTCATATCGATTCAGGGCACGAGCCACAATGTTGATTTTGTCATATTGCCCATGGAGACCTCCACAGGGGAGCACTCTCCAATCATCCTGGGACGACCATTCCTCGCCTCCGCGAGGGTCGTTATTGATTACGGATCAGGAGAGATTCGCTTCCGTCCTGCTGACGAGAGCGAAGCATTGATCACCGCACCTACTGTCGACCAGAGACCTGTACCTGATGTGACCACACCTATCTTGGCTGACCTTGAGGACCATGACCTTGATGATACTATCAGAGAATTTTGTTGTCTATTGGATTCCACTGAGACCCGAGAATTCCTCTCGGTTGAGGAAAACTTGGAAAGCATGGACCTCGACGTTCCTTCTTCTGGGACTTGGCGTTGTGTTGATGACATCCGCGGGATCTACACGATTGATACCATTGAGCGGAGGGCAGATATAGAGACTATACAGGACGGACATGCTTTGACTACTTCCACTGATGAGTCCGTTCCTGTCCATGTAGATACTGATGAGACTAAGGCCGAATTTGATTTTGTTGCTTTTCTTCAGAGATTCGGACCTTTTGATGAAAAAGATGATCCAGTTGAGATTATAGAGGACGAACAGAGTTCGACTACTTCCACCGATGAGTTCGTGCCTTTTGGTTTTGACCTGGATAACACCTCGCAGGACGACTTCGAGTACACCACTTCCGATGATGATGAGTTCGTCCCATTCCACTTTGATATCAGCGAGACTCCCAAGGCCGGACCTAGTCGTACTTCTTCCACTACCCCGTCTGTGCCTTCCCACCCTAGGGCCCCTGAGGACTTACACCCCGTCGACCCTGATCGGATTCCGTCCACTGTGGACCCCGATGTCGACCTGCATCACACCAGATCCATTCCTCAGCGGTCTCGCAAGAAGGTTCGCTTTCTACCTTCTTGACCCTCTGTACATCCATCCTGTTGTACATTCGTGTTGTGTACCTCCGTCTCTCTTCCGTATTGCTCGTCCACCCATTCTCGTGTTTGCCTAGCTTAGGACGTACTTTGTCCTAAGTATAGGGGGGTGGACGAGCCGAGTGTTCTTTCATCGTTCTGTGTCATCGCTCCTGTCGTTGCCTATACTTAGGGCTTCTTTCACCCTAAGTATAGGGGGAGTGATGCGTACATCCTCACAATCTCTTCTTCTAATTTCATCTCTTTTTCTTCTTTTCTTCTTTTCTTCTTTTCCTTGTCTATCTTCTTCATCTATCAAAAAGGTGTCGCCCTTGTAGACAGTTTTCCATACTTAGGACGTACTTTGTCCTAAGTATAGGGGGGTGTGCACCCCGAGTTTCTCCATTCTTTTCGATCCTCTCCATTGTCTCCTCTTCTTGTCTATACTTAGGGATATCTTACCCTAAGTATAGGGGGAGACAACCTGAGTACGATCTGTTCATTCCCACCCTTGACCCTCCCTGCTTTGTGTACAGTCTGCTATACTTAGGATTATTTGATCCTAAGTATAGGGGGGACGGTCAACTTCTCATTGATTCATTCATTTATTCTTTAGACTTGCCTATACTTAGTACGAGTTATGTCTTCTCTTTTCTCTCCGATCTATGAGGACATAGCTCAAGCTAAGTATAGGGGGGTCGTATATACTACGTATATACTTTAGCCATAACTCGTACTTTCGTATTTTCTTAATAATATGGCTAAAAATTCTTTAAAATTCATTAAAAAACCTTTAATAAAAAGATGTGATTATTCCTCAAATTCTTTTTGTATTTACTGATTAATAAATCACGTGAAAATGTTTTTTGCAAAATGTTTGAAAAATAGTTTGAAAATCTTTGTGAACATCTATTGAAAACTATTTTGAAAATATTTTGTTTCGTGTTTTCAACCTGTGTAAAAAGTGTGGTTTGTAAAATTTATTTTCTTTGTGTGAAATAAAATGTTTGAAAATGATTTGCAAATGGTTTGAAAAATGGTTGCAAAAATATGTGGAAAAATCTATATATACTGTTTGAAAAACCTTTGCAAATTGATTTTCAAATGTGTGTACATGTTTGCAAAAATGTTTGTAAAAATTATTTTGGACTATAGTTTTCAAAAATTATGTGAAAAGCTTGTGTCAAATAAGTTTGAGGAATATTTACATCACACCAAAATCCACTATATACATGTACTTATAAAATTGACCACTTACCCTTGTAAATACTTAAAATCCACTTCTTGTATATGTAAGAAGCACTCCCGTGTACATATTTTAACCTAGTTTTCAGCCAAAATCTTTTGTTTTTAAAAATTCCCAAAAACATTTGCAAAATTAAAATCCAAAAACATTTGAAAAATCTTTTTGAAAAATACAAAAAAATTGCATCTGCATATGCATCATCATCATTCATCTTTTCAAAAATCCATAAAAAGATCAAAATCTTGAAAATTGCATCACAAAAATATTTTCTGCATTGCATGTGCATGACATTCGCATTTTTCGGATTGAGTTTGATAGTTGAACAAGTCTAAGTAAAATCCGAAGATTGGAGCTTGATTGGACCTTATAATCTACCTAATAACAGGAACCTTATAGGAACTGGGTTTGAGGTACTTCAGGTCTAGTTGACTTAATTCTTTGAGGATCACGGGACTTGGTTCAATGGATTCTTGACTGCCTAAGTAGAGTATTTCGGAGCACACGCACGACTCTTGTTGATAATGACCTAACTTGGACACTTGCACCTTTCACATGGCTCAACTCAGTTGGAGTGGTGAGGGGATTGGTTTTGCCGGTATGAGACGCACACAAGTGGAAACACTTGTCCTCCTCTAGGGAGGGAAGTGCACCCCAACCCGTCCAGTGATTAGGAAGTCTAAAGACAGGAGGCTGTGGGTTGCGATAAAGCTTCAAAAGAGGGATAGTCTACTGGCTCAAGAGGAAAAACTCCTTATGTAAATGCTGCTGTATATAGTATTCGAAAAAAAAAAGAGAAAAGAAAAGAAAAAAAAAGAAAAAAAAAGAGTTCAGGCATGTACAAAAATAAAAAGCCTGCAAAGTATGTACATATGTTGTAAAGTCAATAAGCAAGCTTGAGTTCCAAAGTCATATCATGTGAGCCTGCAGCAGGATGACTTGACTACACTGGTCTTGCATCCAAGGATAGGTAGCTACACTGGCTACCGTCCATTCTTCTCTTCACCCCCTCCTCTTGAGCTGGTTGCCACTTGAACTTAGAAGGGAATACCCCGCTCCTCGAGGATGGAGTTGCTGGATTGGAGAATCACTGGGTTGTCATACTGGAGAAGTCAGTCTCTTTGTCATTCTAGTTGGGGAGAGCCACCATCACTTACACTGTACAAGTCAGATTCATAGTCGTAAGGGTTTGCGTATGAGTTGAGATATTTCTGACCTGGCTATTGAGGAGACTTGAGCAGAGTTTTGGGATTCTCAGGGACTGTTGGATTTCAAATTCGGTTCTCATTAAGGTTCCGCCCGCACTAAAATTCCAAAGGTCCGACTTAAGCTCCAAACTTTGATTTTGTGAAGACAAGTTTGATAATTAAATTTAGTCCACCTTTCTTCTTTTTCTTTTCTTTGTTTTTCTTTTCTGCACTTATTGCATAAGTGTTTGCTAGGGACTAGCAAAGGTAAAGTATAGGGGGATGATGAAGCTACGTTTCATCATCTTTATTCTATCATTTTGGCCTTAAAAACCCTAGTAAATGCGTGTAAATAGCATTAATTCATGCATTTTAGCATTCATGCATCTGTGTGTAAATATTGTATAAAATGCGGTTTTTAGTGCCAAAATTATAGAATAAAGAAAAGAAAAGAAAAAGAATAAAATATTGTAAATATTTTATGACCCGAAACCCCGAGACTTAGGCATCTTGATGAATAGGTCGACAAGGAATAAAGTAGGGGGAGATAAGGGCTAAAAGACAGATAAAATACCTATACATTTTATTCATTCTTTATTCATTTTGGGACATATTTTTGGTTCCACTTTTTACACTTCAAATAAAGAAACTTTGTACATGAAAGTTGTAGATAATTTTATAAAGAAAAATACAAAATTGATTTCACAAAAAAATAATGTACAGATAAAAAGTTATGGTCTGAATAAAAATCCAGAATGCCAACTTCCCAGACCCGTACCTCACAAATAAAAACTCCAAATGCAGCGTACTCACCTTTAATTGTATATAGAAGAAAATAATCTAATTAGTGGTGGTGGTTTCGCATTTGGCGGAGCTACGGTTTGAAAGTTGACTTTTGGACCCACATTGTATACTTGTACATATTAAAATATTCAATTTATTATTTATTTATTATTTTTATAATTTTATATTTTTATAATATTGTAAATAATACTTGTAATAATTATGTGAATTAAAATCAGGATAAAAACATAAATAAAATACAAATAAAAATACTTGTATATATTATAATACATAGGTATAATATATGTAGCCATACCTATACAAATAACACTTTCATTTTATTAAGTGTATAAAATATATCAGAAAATTAAAATAAAAATATATTTGTGTATATAAAAGTATTTTATAATTTTAGAAAATAAAAACTAAAATAAAATAAATTAAAAATACCTAAATAAAAATAGAATACTTAAATATATAGATATAGATACCTATAGGGGCATAAATGCAAACTTGTAAAAATATACTCCATAAAAATAAATAAAAATCATAATAAAATAATTTATAAAATAATAAACATTTTTTATTTTATAATCAAAAATTAATAAAATCGTTTACTATTTTTAAATGATTTTAGAATTATTTTTTCCAGGCTTTTTCCTGGTTGGTCCACGTGGACCAACCAGGAGGGCTGGAGAGTTGACCTGGGTCAACTCTCTGACCCATGGCCTGCTGTGCGTCAGAATGCATTTTGTCCCATCTTCTCCCTTTTTTCGAGGCCGATTCTTTCATCGTTTGACCTCGATCTCTTCTGGGATTTTTCTCCCCTTTGATTGGTCATTCACGCCCACCTATTATCTCGGGGATTGGATCAACGGGCCACCCGTGATCGCGCCTCGAAGAGAGCTCCAGAGCCATGTTTTAAAAACACCCCATTTCCATCCATTGCTTTTTTTAACCCCATTTTGACCCGTTTCTGGCCCGTGTGCTTGAGCTCCGGACTGGTGGTGGTGACAGCACCACCTCCAGCCAGCAAGGCGGCGATTTGCGCGTTGATTTGGGCGTCTCCATCCTCCACCTCCGGCGCCGCCGTCGAGGTCCATGCCTCGCAGTGCATCACTGCTTGAGGGAGTCTTTTGCTTGTTTCTTTTGCTCATTAGGTAGCCAGTACTTTCAGCATCTCGTTTATTAACTTGCCTAGCATTCCGTAACCTTCCACGCCCACCTTCAAAGTTCACCGGACCCGCTCCGGCGAGCCACGCACTCCTACCCATTCCGCCATATCATCCCGTTTGTTCTGCACCTAAATAGGCCTGGGATCTCGTTACTGTCGGTTTTTGCACTTCATTGCAGGTCCCAGGATCTCAAGGACCCTCGCGGGTTCGATTTTTGTGACGCCGTCCCTCCTGGAGCCACCCCCGTTCCTCGACGCGGCGGCGGCGTGCGGGCGGTCCAACCGTCGTTTTGAAGCAGCCTTCCCTCCAAGGGGATCTCCAGGAAGCGTGTGGGGCCAGCCAAGGGGAAGATACGAGCTCGGGGGATCGAATTTTTGGCGAATCAAAGTCGGGGGCGGCCTGTTCTTCACGCGTTCTTCCTTCAAGCTCCAGGCCCGTCCGATCTCGCACAACCTCCAGGGATTACAGTTGCCGTCGGATGCGGTGCCCCTCCAGCCGTAGATCGAGCCCCCCCCGGATCTAATCGTGGCCTTACGTACGAAGGGGTATCGGTTGACCAGCGTTCGACACGTGGCCAAGTCAGATCTCCACCGCCGTTGGATGCGCCTATGTACTGGGTATTTTGCGCGATTAGCCCAGAACTTTTTGTCTAATTATTATCTAAACCCTAAAGCTTTCATCTGCGTTTTAAACTTTTGCGTAAATTGTATGGCAACCCCCTAAGGGTTCGGAAATTCAGTTGAGGCCCTTGCCAGGCGCGCGTGCGTGTCACGCGCGCCCTGGCGTTTTTGCGGGCATATCCTTCGCATTTTGGGTATTTTGCTAATAGTTCAGAAACTATTTGCTTTAGTATATTATTTTGTGAGAAATTTGCGCTTAAGCCCCTGACCTTTTTGAATATTGCAAAACTGCCCCTGCCAGCCCCTTTAATTTGTGCTTGTTTGTCCATTTATTTGAAGCATCATTCTAACTCCAAATTTTCTCAAATTTTGGACTTAAGTTCCTGTTGCATTGTAGATTTATGTCATATTTTTATTTTTCGTAATTATTGCATTTTTATATTTATTAAAAATCAAAAATAGACATTTTCAGCACTGTTTGCATTAGAAAATCACTAAAAAAATATAAAAACACTCCAGAAAAATCCCAAAAAAATATATTTTGTTCCTTTTAGTGTGTCTTAGCTCCAGACCAAAAATCATTAAAAAATACAAAACCAAACTCCTAAAAATTGCAAAACTCTAAAAACCTTCATAAAAATTTATAAAATTCATGAAAAATCCAAAAATAGTGTTTTCTTTTCCTGAATTTTCTTTGTTTGATTATCTTTAAGTGAAAATTAGAGTGGAGTATTTTTGCTACTGATTTCTATTTTATTTCTCCATTTTAAGTTTCAGCCTTGCATTTTTGTCACTGTTTGCTTTATTTTGATAATTAAAAATACCAAAAACATTCTAAAAATTACACAAAAATCACAAAAACAGTAAAAAAGTATAAAAAGACCAAAAAGACTTTATTTCCTTATTTTTGAGTATTTTTATCCATTTTTATAAATACTTTAGTTTCCCTTTTATTACATTGTCTTTAATTTCCAATATTGAAAAAGAAAATATAAAAATATAAAATATAAAAAGAAAATACAAAATCAGTAAATTAAAAATCAAAATACAAAAATATAAAATTAAAAATTAAATAAAAAAATATAAAATTAAAAACCCACAAAAAAAAATAGCATAGATAGACACTTTGATCACATACACACACATTTTTGTGCACTTGTGCCCCGATCTACCTGTCTGCTCCCTGTGTTCGACCTCTACACATACTTGCACTATACACATCTTTGTTGTAGAGTTATAATAAATTTTAACTCCGCACATTTACTTTCATTGCTTGATATATTTGTCGTGGGTTAATTGTTGTTTTAATCCGAATTTCGTGTGGTCGATTCAGCGACTGAGTTCCCGCCTTGTGTGGAGCTTAAGATCACCGATTTTCGGGTTAAACAAATGGCGCCGTTGCCGGGGAGCAACAGCGCGTAGTTCGGGTCTTGTTTGTGTTTGTGATTGATTGTCTATTTTCGCGGCTTTTATTTTTTCGTTGTTTTATTTTCTTTATTTTTGATATATCTCTTGAGCTGTCTAACTTTCTCCTTTGTTGACTTTGTGCGAGGAACCGCGGATCGAGGGAGGCGCTCCACCCTAGGCGCCTACGCACCCACGTGAAGCCGGCATCTGCCAGCCGAGCACCGAAGAGACGAAGAGGAAATTTTGAAGACCGTGCTCTACTTAGTTGCATTTTCTTTTTGTAGTATTTATTTTTGTAATTTTCGTGAGAGAGAGACCTCTATATTTGTAATAATACAGGTACCCCCGAACTTGTACATTCGAGCCTAATTTCCAAGTGATTGTTCACTTGGGGGCTCTCGCGGTTTTTACGGTTTTCTTCGCATTTTTTTTATTTTGTTTTGTTTTTCGATTTTATTTACTTTGTGTGATTGAGCCCTTAGCTTTTAGGATTGCTTGCGATAGACTAAGGCCAAACACCTAATACCTTGCATGCTCCTATAGTCTCGTTTGGACTTAGTCAAATTTTAAACAGTTGATCATCACCTTCAATCCATCGCGCCGCGAGCTCTCCCCGCAAAGCGCTTTCTCCTACCCTCAATTTGTTGAGCAGAGGAGGGGTGAGCCTAGACCGGACATTAGGGTTGAGGATTGGCGGTCAACTTGTGGTTCTTCACGATAATAGCAATTTTTGAACTTAGGGCAATTTCATCGGCTTTTGCATTTGCATATAGATAGGTTTCAATTCTGCTGAGCATCCTTGCATGTAGAGTGCTGGAGGCAAGGTGAGCATTTACGCTTTAGCATCCATCATTATTTACCGCTTGCATTGCTTTTCCGACTCTATCTCTGATTTTGCCAACCTAGGTGCTTAAAGGAATTGAATCCTCGTTAGGCTCGTGCATTTCTAACAAAAAATCCAAAAAAAGTGATAACCAATAAAATCGGGACTGCTAACATTACTTGACCCTAAAATTCACCAAAAAGAAAAATTTTGTATTGGGGCGAGTAATCCCCTCATTGTCTTCGCTTTTACTTGCTCGCGCACACTAAGGTTAGAGCCCAAATCCCATATTCAGCCCCCTAAGTGTTTGCGCAATATTTTGACTTCTCACCTAACTCTAAAACAGACAAGATAAAAAGGCCGCTCTTTGCGGTCTCTACCGAGTTGAGTAGGTGAATTGAGGGTTTGATTTATTTCATTTTTTGTCTGTGATTGTTTGTGTGTCCTAGATCATCCCCGCGCATTTGCGCCTTCTTCTCCATTCTCTTGACTTGACCATCGTGCTCTCCCGATCATTTTCCTTTTGTTTTCGAGATGGCCGACTGGAGCGTATTCTATCCGGACTTTGCGGATCACTCGTTCACTCCAGCCGGTCCACCTCCTTTTTTCCAGGAGGACTTTGCTCCTGATTTTTGTACATATCCAACCAACCCACTATTTCAGGATCCGGACTTTGACCTTCACCAGTCATTTCCACCACCATCACCTACACATTTCGACAACCCGCTCTTCCTTGAGTATTCCGATCCGGAATGTGATTTTTGTCCACACCCACCGCCCACATTCGACTCACCCGATCCTGAGATTTTGGAGTCACCTTTCATGATATCCACACTTGAGACCTTGAACCAGATGATGGAGCATATGAATTCGAGGATCACTGATCTTACTAGTTTAAATAAGAACCAAAATGCCGCTCCAGTCTTTGAGGAAACGGAATCATTTGAAGATTATCATGAGAGCTTGCAATCGCCCAAAATACAAAAAAAATGAGAAAAATTTAAAAACACAAAAAGAGATTGGGAGACCTTTGATTGAGTCAGACTGTGAGGAGAGTGCCCACCTGCCAGACCATTTGACCACACATTCATTCACACCCCGTCCCACCTTTGACCCCGAGGATGCCGCTGTACAGACTGCTCTTGGCATTCCTCGTGTATATGCTGATTCCGACTTCCTCCCTTGTATGGAGGAGGTCCAAAAATTCAAAAAAATGCTGACTGAGCCCGAAGTGGTGGCCACCATACATGAGATTATCCGTGCCCCACTTCAGCAGGCCATGACCGATTTATCTGCTCCTCTTCCCAAGAAGAGAAAGCGGAGGAGCAGATCTGAGCGTCATATCTTGACCATGGCCACTGCCCATGCCATCTCACATCGTCCCATTCCTCGGAAGAAGAACACTGCCACACCTTTCATTAGCTGCACAATCTCTGACCACACATGTGATCGCACTCTCCTAGACGGCGGTGCTTCGATTAGCATATTACCCTTCTCGCTGGTACAGTCTCTTCACTTAGGGCCTCTCAAGAAGACCAGGATGATCGTACAGTTTGCTGATGGATCAATAAAGAGGCCGAAGGGTATCCTTGAAAACGCCGTCATATCGATTCAGGGCACGAGCCACAATGTTGATTTTGTCATATTGCCCATGGAGACCTCCACAGGGGAGCACTCTCCAATCATCCTGGGACGACCATTCCTCGCCTCCGCGAGGGTCGTTATTGATTACGGATCAGGAGAGATTCGCTTCCGTCCTGCTGACGAGAGCGAAGCATTGATCACCGCACCTACTGTCGACCAGAGACCTGTACCTGATGTGACCACACCTATCTTGGCTGACCTTGAGGACCATGACCTTGACGATACTATCAGAGAATTTTGTTGTCTATTGGATTCCACTGAGACCCGAGAATTCCTCTCGGTTGAGGAAAACTTGGAAAGCATGGACCTCGACGTTCCTTCTTCTGGGACTTGGCGTTGTGTTGATGACATCCGCGGGATCTACACGATTGATACCATTGAGCGGAGGGCAGATATAGAGACTATACAGGACGGACATGCTTTGACTACTTCCACTGATGAGTCCGTTCCTGTCCATGTAGATACTGATGAGACTAAGGCCGAATTTGATTTTGTTGCTTTTCTTCAGAGATTCGGACCTTTTGATGAAAAAGATGATCCAGTTGAGATTATAGAGGACGAACAGAGTTCGACTACTTCCACCGATGAGTTCGTGCCTTTTGGTTTTGACCTGGATAACACCTCGCAGGACGACTTCGAGTACACCACTTCCGATGATGATGAGTTCGTCCCATTCCACTTTGATATCAGCGAGACTCCCAAGGCCGGACCTAGTCGTACTTCTTCCACTACCCCGTCTGTGCCTTCCCACCCTAGGGCCCCTGAGGACTTACACCCCGTCGACCCTGATCGGATTCCGTCCACTGTGGACCCCGATGTCGACCTGCATCACACCAGATCCATTCCTCAGCGGTCTCGCAAGAAGGTTCGCTTTCTACCTTCTTGACCCTCTGTACATCCATCCTGTTGTACATTCGTGTTGTGTACCTCCGTCTCTCTTCCGTATTGCTCGTCCACCCATTCTCGTGTTTGCCTAGCTTAGGACGTACTTTGTCCTAAGTATAGGGGGGTGGACGAGCCGAGTGTTCTTTCATCGTTCTGTGTCATCGCTCCTGTCGTTGCCTATACTTAGGGCTTCTTTCACCCTAAGTATAGGGGGAGTGATGCGTACATCCTCACAATCTCTTCTTCTAATTTCATCTCTTTTTCTTCTTTTCTTCTTTTCTTCTTTTCCTTGTCTATCTTCTTCATCTATCAAAAAGGTGTCGCCCTTGTAGACAGTTTTCCATACTTAGGACGTACTTTGTCCTAAGTATAGGGGGGTGTGCACCCCGAGTTTCTCCATTCTTTTCAATCCTCTCCATTGTCTCCTCTTCTTGTCTATACTTAGGGATATCTTACCCTAAGTATAGGGGGAGACAACCTGAGTACGATCTGTTCATTCCCACCCTTGACCCTCCCTGCTTTGTGTACAGTCTGCTATACTTAGGATTATTTGATCCTAAGTATAGGGGGGACGGTCAACTTCTCATTGATTCATTCATTTATTCTTTAGACTTGCCTATACTTAGTACGAGTTATGTCTTCTCTTTTCTCTCCGATCTATGAGGACATAGCTCAAGCTAAGTATAGGGGGGTCGTATATACTACGTATATACTTTAGCCATAACTCGTACTTTCGTATTTTCTTAATAATATGGCTAAAAATTCTTTAAAATTCATTAAAAAACCTTTAATAAAAAGATGTGATTATTCCTCAAATTATTTTTGTATTTACTGATTAATAAATCACGTGAAAATGTTTTTTGCAAAATGTTTGAAAAATAGTTTGAAAATCTTTGTGAACATCTATTGAAAACTATTTTGAAAATATTTTGTTTCGTGTTTTCAACCTGTGTAAAAAGTGTGGTTTGTAAAATTTATTTTCTTTGTGTGAAATAAAATGTTTGAAAAATGATTTGCAAATGGTTTGAAAAATGGTTGCAAAAATATGTGGAAAAATCTATATATACTGTTTGAAAAACCTTTGCAAATTGATTTTCAAATGTGTGTACATGTTTGCAAAAATGTTTGTAAAAATTATTTTGGACTATAGTTTTCAAAAATTATGTGAAAAGCTTGTGTCAAATAAGTTTGAGGAATATTTACATCACACCAAAATCCACTATATACATGTACTTATAAAATTGACCACTTACCCTTGTAAATACTTAAAATCCACTTCTTGTATATGTAAGAAGCACTCCCGTGTACATATTTTAACCTAGTTTTCAGCCAAAATCTTTTGTTTTTAAAAATTCCCAAAAACATTTGCAAAATTAAAATCCAAAAACATTTGAAAAATCTTTTTGAAAAATACAAAAAAATTGCATCTGCATATGCATCATCATCATTCATCTTTTCAAAAATCCATAAAAAGATCAAAATCTTGAAAATTGCATCACAAAAATATTTTCTGCATTGCATGTGCATGACATTCGCATTTTTCGGATTGAGTTTGATAGTTGAACAAGTCTAAGTAAAATCCGAAGATTGGAGCTTGATTGGACCTTATAATCTACCTAATAACAGGAACCTTATAGGAACTGGGTTTGAGGTACTTCAGGTCTAGTTGACTTAATTCTTTGAGGATCACGGGACTTGGTTCAATGGATTCTTGACTGCCTAAGTAGAGTATTTCGGAGCACACGCACGACTCTTGTTGATAATGACCTAACTTGGACACTTGCACCTTTCACATGGCTCAACTCAGTTGGAGTGGTGAGGGGATTGGTTTTGCCGGTATGAGACGCACACAAGTGGAAACACTTGTCCTCCTCTAGGGAGGGAAGTGCACCCCAACCCGTCCAGTGATTAGGAAGTCTAAAGACAGGAGGCTGTGGGTTGCGATAAAGCTTCAAAAGAGGGATAGTCTACTGGCTCAAGAGGAAAAACTCCTTATGTAAATGCTGCTGTATATAGTATTCGAAAAAAAAAAGAGAAAAGAAAAGAAAAAAAAAGAAAAAAAAAAAGAGTTCAGGCATGTACAAAAATAAAAAGCCTGCAAAGTATGTACATATGTTGTAAAGTCAATAAGCAAGCTTGAGTTCCAAAGTCATATCATGTGAGCCTGCAGCAGGATGACTTGACTACACTGGTCTTGCATCCAAGGATAGGTAGCTACACTGGCTACCGTCCATTCTTCTCTTCACCCCCTCCTCTTGAGCTGGTTGCCACTTGAACTTAGAAGGGAATACCCCGCTCCTCGAGGATGGAGTTGCTGGATTGGGGAATCACTGGGTTGTCATACTGGAGAAGTCAGTCTCTTTGTCATTCTAGTTGGGGAGAGCCACCATCACTTACACTGTACAAGTCAGATTCATAGTCGTAAGGGTTTGCGTATGAGTTGAGATATTTCTGACCTGGCTATTGAGGAGACTTGAGCAGAGTTTTGGGATTCTCAGGGACTGTTGGATTTCAAATTCGGTTCTCATTAAGGTTCCGCCCGCACTAAAATTCCAAAGGTCCGACTTAAGCTCCAAACTTTGATTTTGTGAAGACAAGTTTGATAATTAAATTTAGTCCACCTTTCTTCTTTTTCTTTTCTTTGTTTTTCTTTTCTGCACTTATTGCATAAGTGTTTGCTAGGGACTAGCAAAGGTAAAGTATAGGGGGATGATGAAGCTACGTTTCATCATCTTTATTCTATCATTTTGGCCTTAAAAACCCTAGTAAATGCGTGTAAATAGCATTAATTCATGCATTTTAGCATTCATGCATCTGTGTGTAAATATTGTATAAAATGCGGTTTTTAGTGCCAAAATTATAGAATAAAGAAAAGAAAAGAAAAAGAATAAAATATTGTAAATATTTTATGACCCAAAACCCCGAGACTTAGGCATCTTGATGAATAGGTCGACAAGGAATAAAGTAGGGGGAGATAAGGGCTAAAAGACAGATAAAATACCTATACATTTTATTCATTCTTTATTCATTTTGGGACATATTTTTGGTTCCACTTTTTACACTTCAAATAAAGAAACTTTGTACATGAAAGTTGTAGATAATTTTATAAAGAAAAATACAAAATTGATTTCACAAAAAAATAATGTACAGATAAAAAGTTATGGTCTGAATAAAAATCCAGAATGCCAACTTCCCAGACCCGTACCTCACAAATAAAAACTCCAAATGCAGCGTACTCACCTTTAATTGTATATAGAAGAAAATAATCTAATTAGTGGTGGTGGTTTCGCATTTGGCGGAGCTACGGTTTGAAAGTTGACTTTTGGACCCACATTGTATACTTGTACATATTAAAATATTCAATTTATTATTTATTTATTATTTTTATAATTTTATATTTTTATAATATTGTAAATAATACTTGTAATAATTATGTGAATTAAAATCAGGATAAAAACATAAATAAAATACAAATAAAAATACTTGTATATATTATAATACATAGGTATAATATATGTAGCCATACCTATACAAATAACACTTTCATTTTATTAAGTGTATAAAATATATCAGAAAATTAAAATAAAAATATATTTGTGTATATAAAAGTATTTTATAATTTTAGAAAATAAAAACTAAAATAAAATAAATTAAAAATACCTAAATAAAAATAGAATACTTAAATATATAGATATAGATACCTATAGGGGCATAAATGCAAACTTGTAAAAATATACTCCATAAAAATAAATAAAAATCATAATAAAATAATTTATAAAATAATAAACATTTTTTATTTTATAATCAAAAATTAATAAAATCGTTTACTATTTTTAAATGATTTTAGAATTATTTTTTCCAGGCTTTTTCCTGGTTGGTCCACGTGGACCAACCAGGAGGGCTGGAGAGTTGACCTGGGTCAACTCTCTGACCCATGGCCTGCTGTGCGTCAGAATGCATTTTGTCCCATCTTCTCCCTTTTTTCGAGGCCGATTCTTTCATCGTTTGACCTCGATCTCTTCTGGGATTTTTCTCCCCTTTGATTGGTCATTCACGCCCACCTATTATCTCGGGGATTGGATCAACGGGCCACCCGTGATCGCGCCTCGAAGAGAGCTCCAGAGCCATGTTTTAAAAACACCCCATTTCCATCCATTGCTTTTTTTAACCCCATTTTGACCCGTTTCTGGCCCGTGTGCTTGAGCTCCGGACTGGTGGTGGTGACAGCACCACCTCCAGCCAGCAAGGCGGCGATTTGCGCGTTGATTTGGGCGTCTCCATCCTCCACCTCCGGCGCCGCCGTCGAGGTCCATGCCTCGCAGTGCATCACTGCTTGAGGGAGTCTTTTGCTTGTTTCTTTTGCTCATTAGGTAGCCAGTACTTTCAGCATCTCGTTTATTAACTTGCCTAGCATTCCGTAACCTTCCACGCCCACCTTCAAAGTTCACCGGACCCGCTCCGGCGAGCCACGCACTCCTACCCATTCCGCCATATCATCCCGTTTGTTCTGCACCTAAATAGGCCTGGGATCTCGTTACTGTCGGTTTTTGCGCTTCATTGCAGGTCCCAGGATCTCAAGGACCCTCGCGGGTTCGATTTTTGTGACGCCGTCCCTCCTGGAGCCACCCCCGTTCCTCGACGCGGCGGTGGCGTGCGGGCGGTCCAACCGTCGTTTTGAAGCAGCCTTCCCTCCAAGGGGATCTCCAGGAAGCGTGTGGGGCCAGCCAAGGGGAAGATACGAGCTCGGGGGATCGAATTTTTGGCGAATCAAAGTCGGGGGCGGCCTGTTCTTCGCGCGTTCTTCCTTCAAGCTCCAGGCCCGTCCGATCTCGCACAACCTCCAGGGATTACAGTTGCCGTCGGATGCGGTGCCCCTCCAGCCGTAGATCGAGCCCCCCCCGGATCTAATCGTGGCCTTACGTACGAAGGGGTATCGGTTGACCAGCGTTCGACACGTGGCCAAGTCAGATCTCCACCGCCGTTGGATGCGCCTATGTACTGGGTATTTTGCGCGATTAGCCCAGAACTTTTTGTCTAATTATTATCTAAACCCTAAAGCTTTCATCTGCGTTTTAAACTTTTGCGTAAATTGTATGGCAACCCCCTAAGGGTTCGGAAATTCAGTTGAGGCCCTTGCCAGGCGCGCGTGCGTGTCACGCGCGCCCTGGCGTTTTTGCGGGCATATCCTTCGCATTTTGGGTATTTTGCTAATAGTTCAGAAACTATTTGCTTTAGTATATTATTTTGTGAGAAATTTGCGCTTAAGCCCCTGACCTTTTTGAATATTGCAAAACTGCCCCTGCCAGCCCCTTTAATTTGTGCTTGTTTGTCCATTTATTTGAAGCATCATTCTAACTCCAAATTTTCTCAAATTTTGGACTTAAGTTCCTGTTGCATTGTAGATTTATGTCATATTTTTATTTTTCGTAATTATTGCATTTTTATATTTATTAAAAATCAAAAATAGACATTTTCAGCACTGTTTGCATTAGAAAATCACTAAAAAAATATAAAAACACTCCAGAAAAATCCCAAAAAAATATATTTTGTTCCTTTTAGTGTGTCTTAGCTCCAGACCAAAAATCATTAAAAAATACAAAACCAAACTCCTAAAAATTGCAAAACTCTAAAAACCTTCATAAAAATTTATAAAATTCATGAAAAATCCAAAAATAGTGTTTTCTTTTCCTGAATTTTCTTTGTTTGATTATATTTAAGTGAAAATTAGAGTGGAGTATTTTTTCTACTGATTTCTATTTTATTTCTCCATTTTAAGTTTCAGCCTTGCATTTTTGTCACTGTTTGCTTTATTTTGATAATTAAAAATACCAAAAACATTCTAAAAATTACACAAAAATCACAAAAACAGTAAAAAAGTATAAAAAGACCAAAAAGACTTTATTTCCTTATTTTTGAGTATTTTTATCCATTTTTATAAATACTTTAGTTTCCCTTTTATTACATTGTCTTTAATTTCCAATATT
This sequence comes from Ottelia alismoides, assembly GCA_037367405.1. Taxonomy (NCBI): domain Eukaryota; kingdom Viridiplantae; phylum Streptophyta; class Magnoliopsida; order Alismatales; family Hydrocharitaceae; genus Ottelia; species Ottelia alismoides. The sequence goes on from JAZKJV010007683.1 coordinate 752,538, forward strand.
GAAAAAGAAAATATAAAAATATAAAATATAAAAAGAAAATACAAAATCAGTAAATTAAAAATCAAAATACAAAAATATAAAATTAAAAATTAAATAAAAAAATATAAAATTAAAAACCCACAAAAAAAATAGCATAGATAGACACTTTGATCACATACACACACATTTTTGTGCACTTGTGCCCCGATCTACCTGTCTGCTCCCTGTGTTCGACCTCTACACATACTTGCACTATACACATCTTTGTTGTAGAGTTATAATAAATTTTAACTCCGCACATTTACTTTCATTGCTTGATATATTTGTCGTGGGTTAATTGTTGTTTTAATCCGAATTTCGTGTGGTCGATTCAGCGACTGAGTTCCCGCCTTGTGTGGAGCTTAAGATCACCGATTTTCGGGTTAAACAGTGCATTGCTCATTATTATAGCATCATCCTGAAAAGCAAGTTGAACCTTGAAGTTTGAATCATTATACAGTTTTTAAAATAGATGATTCTATTTTAGTGCATTATGTGAAATTCTTTTCCTTGTCATAAAGTTACCTCCCATTTTGATATGAATATTAAGCCAATGACAATAAAATTTTCTTGTAACTTAATTGTAATATATTATCCCATTCCAATTAAATCTGATTGTAGCTTATGCAACTAAATGCAAAAATCAAATTCCTTTAAAAAGAATTTTGTTGGCAAACTAAGTGCCAAACCCAAGCTACAACTATCATATGCAGCATTGCAAAGATTTTATAACTATATATGCAAAGGAAAAAGAAATGGACAGAAAAAGCAACAAAGTTTCGACAACATATATAAATAAAAAATAAGTCAGAGTACTTATATCTCAATAAAAGCAGCAAAAATCAAACATATATATCTTAACAAAAGATCAATTAAAGTGAAAAAATAAACTTTATATGACGGAATATTACCTGAAACAACTTGCCAGCAATGCTAACTTTTCCACCATAATAGAAAATTAAAGAACTCGTCAGCAATGCTAACTTTTCCACTGAAATAAAAATTTAAACAGTTAGAATCCATAATTAGAAAATGTAAGCGTAAGTTTAACGACAAATCAAAAGTAATAATCCCCTTTAATTTCACCAATCGATTAGGTCAAAAAAACTAAAAAACTATCATTTTCCTCCATACCACATTCATACAAATAGAAATCAAGTATATAGTCAAACCCTCAATAGCTTATTCATAAAAGATGCATGTGAAGATGCATATTCATAATTAAGCTACATGTTAATGACCCGAAGCATAATTTCGTAGATGTAAAAGTAAGTTTATTATCACAACCTACTTTAAACTGCCAACAAAAAATATTAAAAGAAAAAATGACCGAAATCATAAGCAAAATCACTTTCATTAAAGTGGTAAAACACGATAGAATAATTTTACAAAAATTCTCAAATACATGAAAGTTCCACGACAAATATGTTAGAAATTTTTTAAGTTCATGTTACCGGATAGTGTTTTGATTTATCTACTCACTTCAAGTTCATACATATATATTTTACCTAAACAATACATGATCTGCGTTATGACTTTCAATCAGATTGTAGGACCTAAATACATTTCGTAGCATTCAAATTTACTACACTATAATCTAAAATCCCATAAAGCATATATATAAAAATTGATTTTACATCACGATAATGACATGCACTAATCATTCTAGTAAAACTAACAGGAAAAAATTAACTTTACATCAAACGTAAAGTTTTGTACAACAAACTTATCGATATAAGTAGCAAGGCAAAGTTTTTAAAGCAGGTACAGTAATTTTTTATCATTATTAAACCAAAACTACTGGATAACTAAAATATAAACCATGGAATCATGACGTGTAAGTGCTATACTTAGTTTTCAAGGGATGCATTTGGATACAGATTCTTCAAATTTCTCCAACTTGTTAATTCGAAGAAAAGGCATAAATGGAGGATGGCACAATAATGAACTTGTTAATTTCTCCAACTTGTTAAAGAAAATTTCATTTCAATTTTTTTCGCAGAACGATAATGAACTTAACTAAAAGGTACCAAAGGAATTCGCCAAAAGACTATTTGAACAACAGAAATCACTCAATCGCAGAACGGTAATAAAAATTCGTAAACATTGTCAAGGGAAATAAATACATACCAAAATCACCCAAATCCTTGCGCGGAATCAACACTGGGAGTATAAAGACAAATTCCAGTACTCCCAGAAACGCAATAGAGAGATGCTTGAAACTCAATAGAAATCTGGAGAAGATTTTAGAGAAAAAGTAAGTAATTTGTTGTTGATAAAAGGAAGTGCCGTAAAAATAGAAGAACCTTCGATTCTTCTACTTTAAAAGAAGTCCATGGCAGAGACAGAAAATAAGCACATCATATCTCTTGAAATCAAATTCCAAGAAAATGCCTAAACAGAGGACGACATAATACTAAAAAAACATTTCCTTCCGTATTTTATCTCATATTACAGACAGGTGAAATCCCTTAAAGAATATCACAGAACGATTAGGGGATTAACTAAAAATTCCTAACGGGACTCTCTGAAAGCCCTTCGAGAAGCCAGAAATCCCTCAAACAATATCACAGAGCGATAATAAAAAAACCTAAAAGTTGCTAAGGGAAGATATACATATGAAACTCCCCAAAGCCTCTCACGAAATCAACATGAGAGCGTAAAAATAGATTCCACATATCGTAGATACGCACCATATAGATGACAGAAACGCAACAGAAATCTGGAGAGGAATGATCGAAATAGGAGGACGACACAATCGGACAGCTGAAATTCCTCAAAGAATATTATAGAATGATAAGGAAAATTAACCAAAAATCGCTAAAGGGACTCGCTGAAATCCTCTTGACACATCTGAAATCCCACAAGAAAAATCACATAGCGATAATAAAAATTCGTAAGGGTAAGAAGTACATACCAAACTCGCCCAAAGCCTCTCACAGAACCAACACGATACCAGAAACACAGCAGATATCTGGAGAGGAATGATCGAAAGAAGAGGACAGTGCCACCGGAAACCCTTTTCAAGGGTTTCTGAGAAAGGGCATGAAGCAAAGAATAAAGGCACCTGTCGAAAAGAGGGACAGATGTTGAAAACATATCCCAGCTGTACGCAACCTAGAAACACAAAGCATATACAAAAAAAACATACCCACGCGTCCAGAAAAGGGTAAAAGCATCGACTTTATTATAAGAATATAAGAAAGAGAAGGGAAAACGCAAATGAAGCCAACACGCGTCCGCAAACAGGGAGAGTCGGGGATGCTAAAACAGGGGAAGGGAGAAGACGCACATGAAGCCACGTGTCAACGTAAGGGAAGAAGCTGGGAGAACCCAGCTTTAGTATATAGTATAGATATTACGGCCTCTTGTCGATCAGTCGGTATTCCTTGTGCAGAACCTGCGTAGCTGGACGTATGGACATGCTGATCTCTCGGCTTCCATCTTTCAGTGCTGCCATCCTGCTCTACCGTGTGGGGTGCGCCGTCTGGCATTACGATATCGATGCCGATACAGCCATCTTCGCTGTAAGCTCTTTCAGTATCCTCGCCCTCCTTTGCTTGTCCGTTCACGAGTTCGAAAAGATCGCCGACACGAATTCAATTGGATTAGTTGATGATCACCCAAAATGATTAAGCAAAAGCTTTCAATTAGTAATCCACACATCTTATAATCCACTTTTAAACTTTGTAAGTTTTAGATGATGGACCATTTTACGGCCTCATTCGTTTAGAGAATAAGCACTGGAATTAGGGGTCGATTCCCCGTCCGGTGCAGTTCCCAAGTGTACAACTATTCCGATCCCATTATTTCTCTTTATTTCACCCTTATTCATATCATTAGTCTACATCATTGTGTACCATTATTTCACTTTATTCTCTCTATTCCTATCTTACACCCGAACAAAGTATTAACCCTTACTATCCATCCTTATTCATGCTTATTCCCGAATCGAACGCTACCATTTCTCCCATTTGTATTTACAAAGTCTCATCGCTACATGATCCCATCTGCAACATGATCCTGATGGCCTTGCGCTTATGAAAGCTCTCTATTTATACCAGTGGGAAGACCCGTATCTGTTTCGTGAGGGAGCCGATTGCATCTGGAGAAGGTGTATACCTCAGGAGGAGGTTCCAAGTGTCCTCGCTTTATGTCATGATCAAGATTCTGGAGGACATCATTCAGGAAAACGGACGGCAGCAAAAGTTCTTCAAAGCGGCCTCTGGTGGCCTTCATTGTTCAAAGATGCAGATGAATACGTCAAATGTTGCACTGACTGTCAGAAGATGGGTGGAACCATAGGAATGAGAGATACGATGCCTCTAAAGTACATTCAGATCTCAGATGTCTTTGACGCATGGGGGATCGACTTTATGGGCCCGTTTCCTAACAGTCAGGGTTATGAGTATATTCTGCTTGCTGTCGATTATATCAGTCGTTGGGTGGAGGCTATCCCCGCCCGAGCCGCCGACAGTCGGACTATCTGTCGATTCTTACGAGATCACATCATAGCACGGTTCGGGATTCCCAAGATCCTCATATCTGACGGGGGCAGCCATTTCATAAACAGAGAGGTGAAGAAGCTGACCCAAGAATTCTGCATCGAGCATCGTGTTGCTTCACCCTATCACCCGCAGTCCAATGGCTTAGCTGAATGTTCAAACAGGGAGATCAAGACAATTTTACAGAAACTTGTGCGTCCGGATCGCAAGAACTGGTCTCAGCTGCTTGATTCCGTTCTTTGGGCTTACCGAACAGCGTACAAGTCACCCTTGGGAATGTCTCCCTACCGCCTGGTGTATGGCAAGCCATGCCACTTGCCCGTGGAACTTATTCATAAATCCTTATGGGCTATTAACATCTGTAATTTGGACTCCAAGCAAGCAGGACAACACAGGAAATTGGATCTGAACAGATTACTGGAATTCAGAGATTATGCATATGACAACAGCCTAATGTACAAGGAAAAGGTCAAAACATGGCATGATAAGCACATCCGCCACAAGTCCTTTGATCCAGGTCAGAAGGTATGGTTGTTCGATGCGAAATTAAAGATCTTTCCAGGCAAATTGAAGAGCAAATGGACTGGGCCGTTTGTAGTTAGGCAGGTGCGTGACAACGGAAGTGTATTGATATCCAATCTGTCAGCTGACGCACAACCTTTTGTAGTCAATGGACAGCTTCTGAAGCCATACCTCGAACATGACACATTCATGGCCGTCGTTGACTCGATTCAAGTAATCTATGAGGATGAGTTGAATATCTTGAAGGAGACAGAGGAAGGCAAAGCACATCAAAACATTTTTGAATGATTTTTCCTTTCCGTCTTTTCTTCTTTTCTTCTTTTCTTCTTCTTTTATCTTATTCTACCGAATTGATGCCATCCCTTTCATCACTGCTACACTTAGGATATACTCTATCCTAAGTATAGGGGGGATGTGCATCCCGAGTTGTTCATACCCAATCTCATCTCTTTTCTTCTTTTCTTCTTTTCTTCTTTTCCTCTTCTATCCCCTTTATCTACCGAAAAGGTGCCGCCCTTGTAGACAGTTTTCCATACTTAGGACGTACTTTGTCCTAAGTATAGGGGGGTTGGCAACCCGAGTTGCTCTATCCTTTTCGATCCTCTCCATTGTCTCCTCTTCTTGTCTATACTTAGGGATATCTTACCCTAAGTATAGGGGGAGACAATCTGAGTACGATCTGTTCATTCACACCCTTGACCCTCCCTGCTTTGTGTACAGTCTGCTATACTTAGGATTATTTGATCCTAAGTATAGGGGGGACGGTCAACTTCTCATTGGTTCATTTATTTTTTAGGCTTTCCTATACTCAGTACGAGTTATGTCGTCTCTTTTCTCTCTGATCTATGAGGACATAGCTCAAGCTAAGTATAGGGGGGTCGTATATACTACGTATATACTTTAGCCATAACTCGTACTTTCGTATTTTCCTAATAAATATGGCTAATAATTCTTTAAAATTCATTAAAAATCCTTAATAAAAAGATGTGATTATTCCTCAAATTCTTTTTGTATTTACTGATTAATAAATCAGGTGAAAATGTTTTTTGCAAAATGTTTGAAAAATAGTTTGAAAATCCTCGTGAACATTTATTTGAAAACTATTTTGAAAATATTTTGTTTCGTGTTTTCAACCTGTGTAAAATGTGTGGTTTGTAAAACTTCTCTTCTTTGTGTGAAATAAAATGTTTGAAAAATGATTTGCAAATGGTTTGAAAAATGGTTGCAAAAATGATTTGAAAAACCTATATATACTGTTTTGAAAGCCTTTGCAAAATGATTTTCAAATGTGTGTAAAATGTTTGTAAAAATTATTTTGGACTATAGTTTTCAAAAATGGTGTGTAAATTGTTTTCAAATCAGTTTGAGGAATATACACATCACACAAAAATCCACTATATATATAGACCACTTACCCTGTAAATTCTTAAAATCCATTTCTTGTAAATATAAGAAGCACTCCCGTGTACATATTTTCACCTAGTTTTCAGCCAAAACTTTTTATTTTCAAAAATTCCCAAAAACATTTGCAAAAATTAAAATCCAAAAACATTTGAAAAATCTTTCTGAAAAAATACAAAAAATTGCATCTGCACTTGCATGCATCATCTTTTCAAAAACCCATAAAAAGTTCAAAATCCTGAAAATTGCATCACAAAAATATTTTCTGCATTGCATTGCATGGCATTCGCATTTTTCGGATTGAGTTTGATAGTTGAACAAGTCTAAGTAAAATCCGGATATTGGAGCTTGATTGGACCTTATAATCTACCTAATAACAGGAACCTTATATGAACGGGGTTTGAGGTACTTCAGGTCTAGTTGACTTAATTCTTTGAGGATCACGGGACTTGGTTCAATGGATTCTTGACTGCTTAAGTAGAGTATTTCGGAGCACACGCACGACTCTTGTTGATAATGACCTAACTTGGACACCTGCACCTTTCACATGGCTCAACTCAGTTAGAGTGGTGAGGGGATTGGATTTGCTGGTATGAGACGCACACAAGTGGAAACATTTGTCCTCCTCTAGGGAGGGAAGTGCACCCCAACCCGTTCAGTGATTAGGAAGTCTAAAGACAGGAGGCTGTGGGTTGCGATAAAGCTTCAAAAGAGGGATAGTCTACTGGCTCAAGAGGAAAAACTCCTTATGTAAATGCTGCTGTGAATAGTATTTCAAAAAAAAAAAAAGTTCAGGCATGTACAAAAATAAAAAGCCTGCAAGTATGTACAAAGTCAATAAGCAAGCTTGAGTTCCAAAGTCATATCATGTGAGCCTGCAGCAGGATGACTTGACTACACTGGTCTTGCATCCAAGGATAGGTAGCTACACTGGCTACCGTCCATTCTTCTCTTCACCCCCTCCTCTTGAGCTGGTTGCCACTTGAACTTAGAAGGGAATACCCCGCTCCTCGAGGATGGAGTTGCTGGATTGGGGAATCACTGGGTTGTCGTACTGGAGAAGTCAGTTTCTTTGTCATTCTAGTTGGGGAGAGCCACCATCACTTACACTGTACAAGTCAGATTCATAGTCGTAAGAGTTTGCGTATGAGTTGAAGTATTTCTGACCTGGCTAGTGAGGAGACTTGAGCAGAGTTTTGGGATTCTCAGGGACTGTTGGATTTCAAATTCGGTTCTCATTGAGGTTCCGCCCGCACTAAAATTCCAAAGGTCCGACTTAAGCTCCAAACTTTGATTTTGTGAAGACAAGTTTGATAATTAAATTTAGTCCACCTTTCTTCTTTTTCTTTTCTTTGTTTTTCTTTTCTGCACTTATTGCATAAGTGTTTGCTAGGGACTAGCAAAGGCAAGTATAGGGGGATGATGAATCCACGTTTCATCATCTTTATTCTATCATTTTGGCCTTAAAAACCCTAGTAAATGCGTGTAAATAGCATTAATTCAGGCATTTTAGCATTCAGGCATAGGTGTGTAAATACTGTATAAAATGCGGTTTTTAGTGCCAAAATTATAGAATAAAGAAAAGAAAAGAAAAAGAATAAAATATTGTAAATATTTTATGACCCGAAACCCCGAGACCTAGGCATCTTGATGAATAGGTCGACAAGGAATAAAGTAGGGGGAGGTAAGGGCCAAAATACAGATAAAATACCTATACATTATATTCATTCTTTATTCCTTTTTTGACCTATTTTTGGTTCCACTTTTTATTCATCAAATAAAGAAACTTTGTACATGAAAGTTGTAGATAATTTAATAAAGATAAATACAAAATTGATTTCACAGAAAAATAATGTACAGATAAAAAGTTATGGTCTGAATAAAAATCCAGAATGCCAACTTCCCAGACCCGTATCTCACAAACGGAAACTCCAAATGCAGCGTTGAAAAACGAGAGAGTGAGAGCCGCTAAATAGCGGTCTGACAAGTCAGACTCACTGTCGCTGGTGCGACTGCTCAAACTTCCTCGGTCTTCAACAATTAACCCACACAATCAATCAGAGAAAGAATAGCAAGGATTAAAATTTATTATACCCTACTAATGATGTACAATGGCAAGCAAGTAGGGGTCGAACACAAGGAGCAAAGGTGTAGAGCACGGATAAAAATCCAAACCTGAATCTAACAAGCAACTTAGCCAATCTAGAATTTTTGTGGGTTTTTTTTTATTTTTATATTTTTTTATTTAATTTTTAATTTTATATTTTTGTATTTTGGTTTTTAATTTACTGATTTTTATATTTTATATTTTATATTTTTTTTTCTTTTTCAATATTGGAAAGTAAGGACAATATAAAGAAAGACAAGTTAAAATATTAATAAAAGGGCACCAGAATACTCAAAAATTCAGAAATAAAATGTTTTTGGTCTTTTTAATATTTTTTACTGTTTTTGTGATTTTTGGGGATTTGTCAAGATGTTTTTGGTATTTTTAAAGTCTGAAATAAGGCAAACAGTGGAAATACGGACTGGCTGTGACAAAAATGCAAGTTAAAAATACCAACCAGTAGCAAAATTGTTTCACACTATTTTTCTAATAAAGAGAACAAAATTAAGAGTAAACAGAAGCTGAGTTTGCTATTTTTGGGTTTTTCTACTATTTTATATAATTTTTTGAAGTTTTTAAGAGTTTTTAATTTTTTTGTGTTTTTGTTTTGAGATTTTTAATGATTTTTGGATTGACACTAAAAGATAATAAAATAGACACTAAGTAAATTTTTGGGAATTTTTGGAGGTGTTTTGATATTTTTTTGGTATTTTCTAAGGTAGACAGTACACAAAAAGGCTGTTTTTGATTTTTTATAAATAGGAAAATAAAATAAAATCAAAAACTAAATATATGGCGTGAAAGTACACGTGTCCAGTAGCCTAAGTCTATTTTTGTGGAATTTTTGGAGTTAAAATGATCTATGAAATAAATACAACAAGCATCCAATTCAAAATCAGGCCTGGCAGGGGTATATGTGCAATATGTCAAACATCCAGGGGCATTCATGCAATTTTCACCAAGAAATCACGCGCAACTCACGTTACTCACCACTCACAGGGGCATAAATGCAATTAAAGAAAACCGGCAGGGCGTACATGCAATAGTTCCAAAAATATATTATATATCCTACGCACAGGGACGAAATCGCAAATACTGAAAAGTCCTGGGCCTATCTTGCAAAATGCCCAAAAGTCACATGCCAACGTCACGTGAGGTGACGTGGCGTGGATTGGAGTGCAAATAGTGATAAGGTGAGGGTCTGTGTGCAAATATTACAACACTTTGTAAACTACAAATAAAAGTTACTGGACTAAACAGTAAATACAAAAAGCGTGGGTTAAAAGTGCAAAATACCCACGGGGCTTGATCCAGCGGTTGATGGCGATCCACTTATCCACGTGGTGCACATCCAACGGTGCGTACCCCTTCGTCACGGACGGTTGGGATTAGATCTTCAAGGCTTGATCGGACGGCTGGGAGGCGCAGGAGATCGGACGGCCGATGATGCGTCTGGAGCGGGTGGTTGATCCAACGGCAGGGAGGGGTTCACGAAGAACACCTCCCCGGCGAACTTCGAGGTGCGATTCCGGCCGACACACGGCCGCTCCGGCCCCCGGATCAAGGGCAAAACGATCCCGGGGCTCTTCCGCGTCAGCAGGTAGTCTCAGGCGAGGCGGAGACGGCTCGAGGTGCTCGGACGGCGGAGGAGACCTGGGCAGGTGGTCCTGGGTTCGTCGATGGTCGATCGAGCCTCCTCTTGGGCTCGGACCTGCAAGGTTAGGCGCACAAAATCCCAGCGAACAATTTGGTGGTTCCCGATGGTTCCGATGGGGCGAAGGATGGAGCGGGCGTAGAACTCCGGCGAGCGGCGGAGAGAAGAGTTCGGGCGGCTCGATCTGAGCGAGATCGAGGGGGAATGAAGGGTGGCGCGGAGTGACGGAGCGACGAGGAAGAAGATGGAGGTGGTCGGTGCGGCGGTCGATGATAGACGAGGTCGGAAAATGGAGGCGGAGCTCAGCTCCGCCGTGGGCTTTGATCGATGATTCATGGCGAATGGGTGATCGAGAGTAAGAACAGCTAGAGGCCTACACTAATCTACGCTAAGGCTACAAAAAGACGACGAGAAAGGAGGGGGAAACTCACCGAAGACGTCGGGCGATGAAGCTCGGCGGAGCTCCGGCGAAGGTCGGATCGACTTCGATTCGACGCCAACTGACGCAAACCCAAGGTCAAATCGACTCCTGCTGTCACCAGGAGCACAACTGGCTAGTGGTTTTCGAGTGGTTTTGGCGGAAGAAGGATCAAACTTTGAATCAAAGTCGGGGGGTGTCTTTTAAAGGGTTGACGGCGAGGCGAGGAAGACGAGGCTTCTGCGCCTCGGTCAGTGATCCACAGCCCAAGGAATCACTTGGGCGTGAATCACCATTGACCGAGGAAAAGATTCCAAGAAGGAACCATCACCAAATGGTGATCGAGGCTCCCTCGAAAAAGGGGTGAACATAGGGTCAAACTTGACTCTGACAAGGGACAGACCTCGGTCAGAGAGTTGACCGAGGTCAACCAATGGAGCGTTCTGGTTGGTCCACGTGGACCAACCAGAAAATTCCTTGGCTAAAAACCTTGTAAAATGGATTAAAAATATCAGACGAATTAATTAAATTTTGGGTATAAAATAAAAAATGTTTGTAATTTTATGAAGTATTTTATGGTGATTTTTGTTTATTTTTATGAGCTATATTTTTACAAGTTTGTATTCTTACCCTTATAGGTATCTATATCTATGTATTTTATTTTTAAGTATTTAATTTTTGTTTTGATTTAGGTTTTTATTCTTATTTTAATGTACATGATTATTATAAGTATTATTTACAACATTATAAAAATATAAAATTATATAAATAATAATCAAATAATAAGTTGGATATTTTAATATGTACAAGTATACAATGTGGGTCCAAAAGTCAACTTTCAAACCGTAGCTCCGCCAAATGCGAAACCACCACCATTAATTAGATTATTTTCTCCTATATACAATTAAAGGTGAGTACGCTGCATTTGGAGTTTTTATTTGTGAGATACGGATCTGGGAAGTTGGGATTTTGGATTCTTATTCAGACCATAACTTTTTATCTGTACATTATTTTTCTGTGAAATCAATTTTGTATTTTTCTTTATTTTATTATCTACAACTTTCATGTACAAAGTTTCTTTATTTGATGTACAAAAAGTGGAACCAAAAATAGGTCCCAAAACGAATAAAGACTAAATAAAAAGTATAGGTATTTTATCTATATTTCTGACCTTATCTCCCCCTACTTTATTCCTTGTCGACTTATTCATCAAGATGCCTAGGTCTCGGGGCTTCGGGTCATAAAATATTTACAATATTTTATTCTTTTTCTTTTCTTTTCTTTATTCTATAATTTTGGCTTTAAGAACCGCATTTTATACAATATTTACATACATATACATGAATGCTAATCTACTGAAATCGGTGGCTGTAGGACAGGGGCCTGTGTGATGAGCTCTTTCAACTGATTAAAGGCAAGGAGCACACGGTCGTCTACAATGAACTCATTGTCCTTGCCAAGCAACTCAGTCAGCGGTCTGGCCAATTTACTGAAATCTTTAATAAATCGTCGGTAAAAACCGACATGGCCCAAGAATGACCGGACTTGCTTGATATTTGTAGGTGGCTCTAGCTTAGAAATTACATCCACCTTAGCTGGGTCAACCTCCATGCCACGTTTAGAAACAACGTGACCCAGCACGATTCCTTCGGTCACCATGAAGTTGCTCTTCTCCCAGGAGAGCACAAGATTCACTTCGCAGCACCTCCGCAAGACTCGGTCTAGATACTCCAGACATTGATCAAATGAATCCCCATAGACCGAGAAATCGTCCATAAAGACCTCGAGAAAGCTGCCCACCATATCGGCAAAAACTGCAAGCATACACCTCTGAAAAGTAGCTGGGGCATTGCAAAGCCCGAACGGCATCCGTCTGAAAGCATATGTGCCAAAAGGACAGGTGAACGTGGTCTTCTCTTGGTCTTCAGGAGCAATAGCAACTTGATTATACCCAGAGTAACCGTCCAAGAAGCAGAAATATTCCTTCGCGGCCAATCTCTCCAAGATCTGATCGATGAAGGGTAGCGGAAAATGATCCTTCTTGGTGGCAAGGTTAAGTCTTCTGTAGTCTACGCACACTCGCCAAGAAGTCGGTACTCTGGTTGCGATCTCCTCTCCTTTGTCATTTGTCACAATGGTGATCCCTGATTTCTTGGGCACAACATGCAGAGGGCTCACCCATTTGCTGTCGGAGATGGGATAAATGAATCCCGCATCATACCATTTCTGGATTTCTTTCATAACCACCTCTCGCAGGTTCGGGTTTAATCTTCTTTGCAGTTCTCGAGAGGGTCTGCAATCGTCCTCCAGAAAGATGCGGTGCGAACAGAGTGACGGATTGATCCCGTGGAGATCGGAGGTTCGTGATGAATCCACGATTCATCGCCTTTATTCTTTTATTTTAGCTTCAATTTCTTAGTCAAACACCTGTAAATACCCATTAATTTCATAATCTTACCATTTTGCATGCATTTGTTAAAATTGCATTTTTAACACTTTTTGTACATAAATAAAAGAATAAAGAAGAAAAGAAAAAGAAAAGAAAAATAAAGGATGTAGTTATGCAATAAATACAGACTGACCCAAACCCCGAGAGAAGGTCAAGACTTGACCTGATCGACCAGGAATAAAGTAGGGGGAGATAGGGTCGTTTGTCAGAAAAATCAAAAATATCTTGTAAATACTTTTCATGTATATTTGTACAAAACTTACATTATTTTATTTGTACATAATTTGACCTCAAACTAATTATTTTTGTAAATAAAAGTTGTAAATAAAATTGTGTTGTAAATAATAAAAATATTTGTAAAATAAAATATTGTATATATTGCAAATAATTACACCCAGAAAAAGCCACAAAGTGATAATTGAAACATCAATTCCGGCTCCATACAAGCTCAAATTGAACCAAACCCACTTCCATAATGCTATAAATTAAATTATCTTTCAAATGGCTGTGGTTTCGTATTTTTTGGAGTTACGGTTAAAAAGTTGGTTTTCTGGGGTGTATTGTGCAGTTTACCCATATATCTGTGTATATAATTTTTAATATTTATTTTTTACTTAATGTATATATTATAAATATTGTTTTCAATAAAAATAAAAATTAAAAAATTAAATTAAAAAAAAATCTTGTATAAAAATTATTTCCTTATTTGCACATATGTACATTATACTATATGTATATAATATATGTATACAATTAATTTCCCTAAATAAAAATGACCAAAAAAATTAATTGTCTCACATTAATTAATTTAATTTATTTAATTACGAAAATCATATGTAATTATTTAATTTATTTGATTTATTTGAATTTATTTGGTTTAATAACTTGCCTTGTATATATGATTTTATTCCACACCATATATGGCCACCATTAAGGTGGCCAATTAATTTTGAATTAATTTATTAATTTATTTAATTTATTTATTACGAAATTCGTTTTTAATTAATTAATTATTTTATTTATTTAATTATTTTATTAATCCATCCAATAAACACATTCCTTTTTTGTAAATATTTTCCTTTTTTGATTTTTTGCCTCTTTTTAATGGGCTCCTCCTCCCTCATTCACATTTGATCGATCTTTGGCGGAGAGGAGCCCATTTTCCGAGAGGTTTCTTGTTGAAGAGGGTCCTAGCCTCCGATCTAGTCGTTTACAGCGGCTTGAGCTTCGTCGAGTCAATCATGGCTCCCTTCTTCCCAGTGAACTCCATTGGCATCGCAAGAGTGACAGCAAGCGATCGCCCTTGTTGCAGTGAGGTGAGGAGGTGTGTCCGATCCCCGAGGTGAGATCCACTCTTTCTTGTCTTTTCCTAGGTAAATCGTAGGTTTAATTTTGCGTAGGAGTAGTGAATAGTTTTTAGATTAAAAATCATAAAAAAAAAACCATCACACTTTGTTCCGCTTCCGACACCGAATTTTTCATCTCACATCTTTATCATCACATTTCACATTCTACCTCACACAACCTTCCACCTCCGACCACGCACGGTGGTCGGAGCCACGGATCTATCTTCCATTTCGCGTATCCGAATCCATTCACAAATCCCTTTGTCTATAAATAAAAAATTAAAAAAATAACATAAAACTATTTTTCCTGTTCATCTCACATTTGTTTTTGCAGGGAAAATTAAAAAAATAAATTTTTTGTCTTCTATCTCTAACAATTTGTTTTGCAGGAAAATATATAAAAAAAAACTAAAAAAATTTCTTCTCCTGTGCACTTACTGTTTACATTTGCTATTAAAAAAAAAACACATTTCTTTAACCTTTTCCTGCAGGTTAAAAATAAAAACAAAAAAAAAAAAAAACAACAGGTGCGGGTCGTCACCCCCGCACCTCCCTTTCCAGCCGCACGCGGCCCATCCCGTCAGGCCGCCATCCACGGCCTCCAGCGGGTGGCGGCGCCGCCCCGCGTTCCTCACCAGGCCGCGCCCCCACGACACCCGCACTCCCGCCTTCAACCGCCGTACGCCGCACTCGCGCGCGGCGCCCGCCCCTCCAACGCGGCGCTGCTGCGTGTCAGCAACCTCCTTCAGCCGCCAAGGGCGGAAGCACCGCCGACCTGTCCTCCTTCACCTCGCGCGCGCGTGGCGCGCGTCCGCACCGCCCCGCGCTGCCCCCCTCGGCCGCGACCTCAGTCCCGCGCGCAACTGCCCCCCTCCAGCGCGAAGGCCGCGCAGTCCAACCTCCAGCAGCAGCTCGCGCCCCCAGATCGCGGCGCGCAACCGCCTCCTCGCCACCTTCTTCCGCCGACAGCGGCGGCGCGGACGCCCCAGCCGCGGTCTTCTGCCACGCGAAGACCGACCGCCCCGAAGCCTCGCGATCCCGCCGATCTAGCCCGCGCGCCGCCCTCGCAGCGCCTCCCTCCCCAGTGGGCGGCGGCCTCCTTTGCCCCTCCCCATTTGAAGATACGAAGGCTAAACAAGAAAAACCCTAGGGGAGGGTGATCGCACGAATGTCAAGAGAGAAACCGAGGTGGAAAATAAATCACAATGTCGTTGTCCTCAGTCACTCAGAACGTGTCAATCCAGAAAAATAACCACTCAAATAAGATAAAATCAAGCAAGCACAAGAAAGAGCGGTCTGCTATAGGTTTAACCTGGTATAGCTCCCAGGGTCGAACACAAGGAGCACAGATTGGCCTTGCGGCCTACGATGTAGTCAAGAGTCCAGAAGAATCTTCTTTTTGGTTTTTATTTGTTTTTGTATTTTTTTTAGATTTTTTAATCAATGAGAAAATGAAAGAAAGTAAATGCAAGGTGACTTCAACAATTTGTACAACACACAAAAATGATGCAAAAATTAAGGAAAAATGGTTTTTAGGTTTTTCAAGTTTTTTACTGTTTTTGTGAATTTTTGGAATTTTTCTAATGGATAAAATAATTATTAAAAATCAAACAATGCAACAAAAAAAGGGGTACTGTCCAGCAAGGTTAGAAACTCAAAAATAAAATATTTAAGAGCTTCAAACAACCCTGGAGGTAATTTTCCTATAATCTATGAAGAACAAGGAAAATTTAGGCACCCTAATTATTGTTTTTGGATTTTTAATTTAATTTTTAGAATTTTTATGAGTTTTTAGGGGTTTTTCAATTTTTATGGGTTTTAAGTGATGGACAGTAGCCAAAATTGGCTAGAAAATCAAACAACTAGTAAACAACAAGTCCTAATTTTTTTGGAATTTTTGGTGAAGTTTTTATATTTTTTTGGTATTTTTAAAGTCAAACAGTAGCAAAAATAGGGGTTTTTGATTTTTTAAAAATAATAAATGAAATCAAAATGTCTCCAAAAAATCATAGAAATTCTTACACCATGGCAGGAGCCATGTGTCAAAATTTCATTGGATTTGGAGGTCGTTTGATATTTTATTCAAAAATAAAGGTGGGGCACTGTGCACAGGGACCTAAGTGCAAATACCCAAAAGTTCTGGGGTCCTGGTGCAAAATACCCAAGAAATCACATGCCAAGCACGTGTCTGGGGCACACAGGGACCTAAGTGTAAGAAAAACCAAGTCCTAGGG
Organism: Ottelia alismoides; assembly: GCA_037367405.1. Classification (NCBI taxonomy): domain Eukaryota; kingdom Viridiplantae; phylum Streptophyta; class Magnoliopsida; order Alismatales; family Hydrocharitaceae; genus Ottelia; species Ottelia alismoides. The sequence goes on from JAZKJV010007683.1 coordinate 769,192, forward strand.
GTTATTGATAACACGTATCAAAACCCCAGGGACAAGGTTGCAAAAAGTCCAAGAAATAAAAGCACATGCGCCAATTCAGCCTTCACAGGGGTATAAATGCAAATAACCAAAATATTTCATTCAATTCAAAACATCCAGAACTACAAGGCATATATTGCAAATAACCCAACAAAACACGTGCTGACGCACGTGGGTCTCTACTGGCGGGGGTATAAATGCAAATACAATAAAGCGCGAGGTCCAGAATGCAAATGACCCAACGTTAAAAAGTTTTTAAAAATAATTACAGGACTAAACAGGAAATAACAAACTACGAGGGGGGCCTACGATATTTACCCCTTTATTAATAGCCGACGGTTGGATAGGCGCCACGTGGGTGATCGAACGGTCTGGATGGCGGCGCCTCTTCTCTCTTCTCCTCTTCGGCTCTGATCGACGGCCAAGGAAGAGGCACGTGGACGATCGAGCGGTGCTGGGCTCGGGTGCCTCTCTCCTCGGCTGCAACGGTCCAGATGCGCTCCTCGGGTGGATCAACGGTCGCTGCTCCTCCACAGATGGATGGCTAGGATCAGATCTGGAGCAGAGGATGCATCGGACGGCTCTGGAGGGTCCTCGAAGAACTGGTGGCCGGCGAACTTCGCCGGCCTCGTGAAGGTGTATCCGCCCTCCTCAGCTGCGCCTGAAGGTCGGAGAAGCTCCGCTGAACGATCCCGCAGCTGCTGGTGGTGGCCAAGAGCCCAGCCGAGCCCTGAGGGGCTCCGGCGAGACCTGGCGGCTCGAAGCTCCTGTCTGAATGGCGAAGGGCCTCAAACGCCCTCGTTTCGACCTGCAAAGTAGACAAGGAGCTTCGCGGGTCGAGGGCAAAGTGCCTCGACCCAAGAAGGCGGGGTGAAGATGGACTGTGCGTCGTGGCGAACGAGCTCCGGCGAAGCGACGGCGAGGGAACTCGAATCCCAGATCCTTTGCGATCTGGGTTGTGCGAATGGGTGAAGAAGGTGCGTGGGGACACGGTGAAGGTGATAGTCGGGTCGGGGGGTCGAGATGTTACGAGAGACGGTCGGAATCGAAGATGTGCGTCGGAGATGTGAATTGGGCGTAATCGGAAATTAAGCTAAATGGAAGGTCGAATCGGGTACCTGATGGCTGAAGTAGACTGTGCTGGAGCGTGGCTATCTCCGGGTCGTAGCTTCGAAGGGCGTCAAGGCCTGAAGCTCGGTGCTCGACGCTGGCGGCGGAGCAAAGGCGGCGAAGTTCGCCGGATCAGAGGAATCACCTTCTCACCTCACTGCTACAAAGGCAACGGCTTGCTGTCACTCTTGCGAGGCCAATGGAGGTCACGGGGAAGAAGGAGAGGGTCCAAAAGATGCGGCGCGGAGGCGGCGGAGGGGAAGGATATATAGGAGTGACCGGGCGATTAGGGTTGCGTGAGGACAGCAAAGGAAGGCGTGGATTTGGTGGCGGAGGATCCGGCGAGGGAGAGGGATGTGCGGCGAAGAATTTGGGCGCGGGGGTTGAATGGGAGACAGCTGGAGTCGCGTGGGAAAAATCGGGGAAGGAGGCGCGGCGCGCATGGTCCAGAATAGGAAAGGAGTCGCGGGGGAGTTGACTGGGGTCAACATTCCCCCGTGGACCAACCAGCGTCTGCCACGTGTGTGCATTTTTTGTTTTATTTTTTTAGGGTAGAAATAGGTCGAATTAGATAAAACTCAAAACATGAAATATTTTTCTTTTATTTTTTTCTATTTTTTGGTGATTTTTATTTAATTTTTGGAAATAAAAATAGGTTAGCTCTATATATAGGTATATGTACACTATATGGATTTTTATTTTTGATTTTTTATTTGTTATTTTTTTGTATTTTTATGCTCATTTTGTATTTTATTTATTTACAAGATAAAATATGGAATAAAAGAATATTTTTATTTTATTTTTATCACTTATATACAAGGGTTAAATAAATAATTAAATACCTTTATATACATGGTATTAATACAATGTATTTTTGTATTTTCAATTTTGTGATTTTTATTTGATTTTTGTTTTGTTTCTTGTTATTTATTTTATTTACAATATGTAATATAGAATAATTACAAAAAGTTTAGAAAATAAATGAATTTATTTATAGGGTTAAATAAATACAAGGTGATGGATTATACACATGGTGAGGGAAGGGTATTTTTGACTTTTTGATTTTTATCTTTTTATTTTGTTTTTAATAGAATATATACACAATATGTACAAGTATATTTTTGGGTGAGGAAAATATAAAGTATTTACAAATATATACACATGTGAGCCCCTATCTCCCTCTACTTTGGCTTTTATGCGGTCAGGCCCATGCTGAGCCCTTCCCTTGGGTTAGGTTGCTCAATATTTATTCTAAATATTTCCCTCTTTTTCTTTTTGCTCTTTATTCTTTTATTTTGTGCACAAAAACATGCTAATTATAGGTTTTTTACACAATGCATGCTTTTGGTAATTATTTGTATTTACACATATCTACATGTATTTGCAAAGGGTTTTTGTAGCTAAAATAGAAGAATAAAGAGTGATGAATGGGTATTCATCACCCCCCTATGCTTAACTTTGCTAGTCCCTTAGCAAACACTTATTTGAAAAAGAAGTGAAAAAGAAAGAAAAAGAAAAAGAAAAAGAGGATGTACATGGATCAAGGTTGACTTATTAAATTTTCCTTCATTAATTTGAAATATGGAGCTCGATCAGATCTTTGGATTATTAATGTGTCGGAACCTTATTTGGACTTAAGCCTAAAACTCAACAGCCTCCAAGTTCCACCAATCTATGGGCAAGACTCCTCAATAAACCAGATCAGAACAAGTCTACATACACAAACTCTAATGACCATGAATCTTTTCCTTGCGGTGTAAGTGATATGTGGCTCCCCACCTCAGAAGTGACAAAGAAACAACCTCCCTCAACCTGGTAACTCTAATGCCTCAGTCTAGCAACTCTTTCCTCGAGAAGCGGGGTATTCCCTTCTAAGTTCAAGTGCAACCAGCTCAAGAAGAGGGGGTAGAAGTATAGAGTTTTGGAAGCTTAGCCAGTGTAGCTAAGTCTCCCGCTGCAAGCTTCATGAGATCTTTACACTCCGGTGGGGTTATTAAATTTTCAATCCGACCCACCACTTTTTTGGAGTTCTTTTTGCATTTTTGCATTTTTTTTTTTTCAACAACTTCTGTACAACATATCTACATGGTGCAGCATATATAAGAAATTTCCCCTTGAGCCAGTAGACTATCCCTCTTTTGAAGCTTTATTGCAACCCACAGCTTCTGTCTTTAGCTTTCAACACCACTAGACCAAGTTGAGGTGCACTTCCTTCACTATAAGAAGAAGAGAGGTTCCGCCTAGAAGTACTACCCTCATATGCTACCCCAAGCCAAAGGAAACTGCCTCCTCACCACCTCATCCATGGAGAGCCATGTGTAAAGTGCAGGTGCAAGTTAAGCCATTGTCTCTGAGAGTCATGCGTGTGTTGTTAAGTGTTCTACTTAAGCTCATCAAGATGACATATGCTCATAGCCTAGTGGACTCAAAGAATTAAGTCCTTATGGACCTGAAAAGCCTTAAACCTAAATCCTACAAGGTTCCTCTTGAAGTTAAGTGAATTAAGATCTTATTCAAGCTCCATTTCTCAATTTAATTCCAGGCTTAATTTAAATGTCAACTCTCATCCAGGAAAAACTATATACATATATGTACACAAGATGCTATTTACAAATATTTTACAATCATGCAAAAAAAAAAAAAATTTTTGAAAAATGTTTTGAAATCATGAATGAATGATGCATGGAGTGCAGGTTTTTGCAAAAAGATATTTACAAACATTTACACAAGATTTTTGCAGACTTTTGATTTTCAAAAAATTTTGAAAAAAATTTTTGTACTATATACATAATTTTGATACAAAATATTTTACACAAGCTTTACACAAAAGATTTTTGAAATCATTTTTACAAAAATACTTTGTACACTAGCTATGTATGTGCAAGAATAAAAGAGGTTTATGTACATGAAAAATTTTTTAATTTTTTGTGATTTTTAGCCATTTTATTTATTAATACACTCACACAAAGTACGAGTTATGGCTAAAGTATATATGAAATATATACACACCCCCCTATACTTAGCTCGAACGATGTCCTCAGAGTGATCAAGAGCGATGAAGAAGACATAACTCGTGCTTAGTAAAAGGGAAGTGAAAAGGAATGGCTAAGTACAAGAACGAATAAATGAATAGAATGAGAGGAACTCGGTGGTTTCCCCCTATACTTAGGATTAACTAATCCTAAGTATAGAAAGCTGTACACGAAGGGAAAGCCGAGTGAAGAATATACAGAATCTGCCCCCCCTATACTTAGGGTAAAATATCCCTAAGTATAGGCAGCAAAAACAAGGGCAGAAAGAATGAAAAGAATACTCGCAGGTCCTACATTCCCCCTATACTTAGGGTAAGGTACACCCTAAGTATAGCATAATCATAAGATGAGAAATGGGATGTGGGACTAAAGAATAGAATGATATGGACAACTGGATCTATACAGGCGGAAGAACAGTGAAAATCAGGCGTGAGATGCAAAAGATGTGAGTCAAAAGACCACATCTCACGCAAAATGAATAGCGGCGATAATAACGTTCCGCGGCTCATGATCTAGAAATGGTTTGAGCCGCTGGCCGTTCACTCGGAAGGTACTCTCAGAAGATAACTCAGATATATCAATGCTACCGTTATCGTGTACCTTTCTGACCAAATAGGGTCCTTTCCATTTGCTCTGTAGCTTCCCTGGAAATAATCTAAGCCTCGCATCAAACAGCCATACTCTCTGTCCAATCTCAAAATGCTTGTGGCTGATATGAGAATCATGCCACTCCTTGACTTTCTCCTTATAATGTAGGCTGTTTGAGAAAGCTTCATCTCTAAGCTCTTCCAAGGCGGCTAACTCTGCCCTCCTCTGGTCTCCTATACCATTTGGATCCATCAATATGTCTGTAACTGCCCAGAGTGACTTGTGCCTCAGCTCAACTGGTAGATGGCAAGGCTTGCCATACACGAGGCGAAAGGGAGATGTACCCAATGGAGTCTTGAAAGATGTCCGATATGCCCACAAGACCGAGTCCAAAAGTTGTGACCAATTCTTTCGGTCAGGGCGGACGACTTTCTGCAAAATATTCTTGATCTCCCTGTTCGATACCTCAGCTAGACCATTCGTCTGTGGATGGTATGGTGTAGCAACACGATGGTCTATGCCGAACTCGGTAGCAAGTGCCTTCACTTGGTCGTTGACAAAATGAGATCCCCCATCAGAAATCAGAACTCGTGGAACCCCGAACCGCATGATAATGTTCCTCTTCAAAAATTTGCAAACTGTCTTTGCATCTGCGGCTCGGGCGGGGATAGCCTCAACCCAACGACTCACATAATCTACGGCCAACAGAATGTACTCAAATCCCTGACTCTTAGGGAATGGACCCATGAAATCGATGCCCCATGCGTCAAAAACCTCACAGAAGTGAATGGGCTGCATCGGCATCATATCACGCTGTCCGCAGGTGCCCATCCTCTGACAGTCAGTACACCTCTTCACGAACTCATCTGAGTCCTTGAAGAGGGTAGGCCACCACAAACCGGATTGGAGCACTTTCTGTGCCGTTCTCCTCCCAGAATGATGTCCTCCTGCCTCAAGCTTGTGGCAGTAAGTGAGGACGCTATGATGCTCCTCCTGAGGAATACACCGACGCCAGATGCTATCCCCTCCTTCGTGGTAAAGGATGGGATCCTCCCAGTGGTAGGACTTGGCCTTCGCAAGGAAGGTCTCAATCTTCTGCTTGGGCCAATCTTGTGGGACTTTCCCAGCAACGAGAAAGTTCACAATATCGGCGTACCATGGGAGTGAGGCGATAGCAAGGATCGCCTCATCTGGGAAGGTATCACAAATGGGATCAATCTGCTCAGAATCCTCAGGCTGCTCTAATCGGGATAAATGGTCCGCCACCACATTCTTGACTCCAGGTTTATCCTTGATCTCAATGTCGAACTCCTGGAGTAGAAGGATCCATCTAGTAAGTCTGGCCTTGGCATCCTTCTTTGCCATGAGGTACCTGATGGCGGTGTGGTCAGTATACAAAGTCACTCGGGATCCAATGATATATGATCTGAATTTATCTAGGGCAAACACTACTGCTAGCATCTCCTTCTCTGTGACTGTATAATTCCGCTGGGCGGAATCCAATGTGCGGCTAGCATAGTGTATCGCAAATGGTACTCCATCCCTCCTCTGTCCTAGCACTGCCCCTACGGCAAAATCGGAGGCGTCCGTCATGATCTCAAATGGGAGAGACCAATCAGGCGGCTGAAGGACAGGAGCCTCAATCACACACTGTTGGAGAGTCTCAAAGGACGAAAGACACTTGTCATCGACAAGGAACTCGGTGTCTTTCGTCAAGAGGTCAGTCAACGGTCGGGCAATCTTGCTGAAATCATGAATGAATCTCCTATAAAAACCAACGTGCCCCAGAAATGACCGTAACTGCTTCAGATTGGACGGCGGTGTGAGTTTCCTAATGACATCGACCTTGGCCGGATCAACCTCCATGCCTCTGTTGGAGATGATGTGGCCAAGCACCGTCCCTTGAGTCACCATGAAGTGACTCTTTTCCCAAGACAGAACTAAGCGGGTAGCAATACATCGCTGGAGCACTCGGTCTAGGCAGTCAAGACAAGAATCGAATCCGTCGCCGTAAACCGAGAAGTCGTCCATGAAGACCTCCAAACACTCCCCTACCATGTCCGAAAATATCGACAGCATGCATCTCTGAAAAGTCGCAGGGGCGTTACAAAGCCCGAATGGCATGCGTCGAAAGGCGTAAGTACCGAAGGGACAGGTAAAGGTGGTCTTCTCCTGATCCTCAGGAGCGATGGCTACTTGGTTGTAGCCCGAGTACCCATCCAGGAAGCAGTAATGGCTCTTCCCTGCCAGTCTCTCTATGATCTGATCAATAAAAGGCAGGGGGAAATGGTCCTTCTTGGTGGCCTGGTTGAGTCTCCTGTAGTCAACACAGACCCGCCAAGAGGTGGGTACTCGTGTAGCAATCTCCTCTCCCGACTCACTGATCACAGTAGTGATGCCCGTCTTCTTGGGCACCACATGCAAGGGGCTAACCCACTTGGAGTCGGAAATGGGATAAATAAAATCTGCACTCCACCATTTCGATATTTCCTTCATGACAACCTCTCGCAGGTTAGGGTTCAGTCGCCGCTGAAACTCACGCGACGGCTTCGCCCCTTCCTCGAGATAGATATGGTGGGAGCACAATGAGGGACTAATCCCATGGAGATCTGCTACGCTCCATCCAATTGCCTTGCGGTTCCTTTCAAGAACCTCCATCAGACGGGATTCTTGTTCTCCAGTCAGATCGGCAGATATGATGACTGGGTACATCTCAGACTCTCCCGCAAGGAATCGATACTTCAGCGAAGTAGGGAGCGGCTTCAGCTCTGGACAGCTAGGTGCCGGCAAATCTGGCTTCTGAAGAAGATGTGTGTATGCGGATAATTCTGCCAAATTTGCCTGGGAAAATGATAACGAACTCTCACAAACTGGATCTGGAGAAGGCGGGTCCTCTACATTGTCTCTGATCTGCTCTGCCTCTACCTCCTCCTCATCTATAGGCTCAGGTGGATCCAGATCTGGCATTTGATCACTACAATCTGCCCAATCAGATTCTGAATCCGAGGGATCTATATCAGACTCAGTGGCATCAGTACCACTGGAGAACAAGGTGGCATCAGCACCACCATAGAGCAGGGTGGCCTCAGTACCACTATCACTGGAAATCGTGTCGCGATCAAGGTCCGACTCTGGCGACTCAATAGTATCCTGAACCAGGGCTGTGCTCTCCAGACTATCCTCTGCTATCATCTCTGCATCAGCTGTGTCTGAATATGAGAGGATGGTCTGTGCTGCAGGATCTGCCCAAGCTGCCTCATCATCTGTGATCACAAAATCACAGTCCTGGTGGATGTCTGGCTCTACGTCTGTCAGCTGCTCTGAATCTGTACTGCCATGTGAGCGGGATCTGGATCTGGCTCTGTGGTCCTTAACCGTCTCTATTTGTATACTCTCGCCCTGGACGCGAAAGTACACCTTCCCGCTACCATGATCAGTCACCGCCTTGGCTGTGGCCAAGAATGGGCGACCGAGGATGATGGGGGAATCGGTCAACGAGTCAGGGGTCTCCATGTCCAACACTACGAAGTCCACGGGGAATTGCAAACCCTGAATCGTGACGACAACGTCTCGCAACAACCCCTTTGGCCTCTTGACAGACCGATCAGCAAACTGAAGGTATGTCCTGCTCTGTCTAAGAGTGCCCAACTCTAAATGGTGGAGAAGGGCTGCCGGAAGAAGGTTGATCGACGATCCGCTATCTAATAGAGTGCGGTCGAACCTCTGCTCACCAATCTGACATCTGACATACGGGGCCCCTAAATCTGGCCTCTTAGTCGGCAGATGGTTCTGGATCGCGTAACACGTGGCTTTTGTTAGCACATGAATTTCTGCGGTCTTGTTCCTCTTCGTCCTCCTGACTGTGGTCCTATCTCTCAAGGACCGCTGAAGAAGAGGGATGTGCTGCAAAGCCTCATTGAGGGTCAGCTGTATGTGAAATCGGTCTATCATGCTATGGCTGAACTCCTCCTGCTCTCTCTTTTTTGGGTCTTTTTCTTTTTTCTTCCCTTTCCCTAACTCAAGGGCTCTAGGAAAGGGGATCACAGGGTCCTTCTCAGATGAAGGACTAGGAATAGGTCTAGATGATTCAATGACTGGATCCTCACAAACATCATTCACAACAGTGGGATCAGAGTAAACTAAACCTTTTCCTTTATTCAAATTTGAGTTCTGAGATACATTTATTCGAGGAAAGACAACATCTCTATCAAAATGAATACTGGTGGCCTCAGTACCACCTCTGGCTGGCTCTGCAACTAAACGTCTTGCGGCCTCAGTACCGCTGGCTGGCTCGGCTCTCCTGGTGGCGTCAGTACCACCTCCTCTATGTGGTGAAATGGCGGCCTCAGTACCGCCGGGTGAATCAGCATCTCGGGTGGCATCAGTACCACCCTCATCATGATGTGCGGCTTCAGTACCGCTCTCCTCTTCCTCATCTGGCGCTCTAGATGGATCCTCGAGTTGTCGCTCAGATGAGGCGCCTCCTGCTGGTCTTCTACCGCTCCTAAGTGTGACAAAATCAGCATCAAATAAATCCGACGAGATAACATCAAATGAGTCACTAGAAGTGGTAGGGTCAGTGTGAACTACCTGCTCAGATTTCCTCTTCAAATTATTCGGATTCGGCTCGATCTGTGCAGGGATGGCGGCCTTCCCTCTCATCAGGTCCCGCATCTCCTGGCGGAACTCGTCCATCTCCCGTCTAAATGTAGCCTGCTGCTCTGTGAAGAGGCGGGCTATATCATCCATGGCGGGGCTCTCATGGGAGCCCGACGGGTTGCCTCTCTGGTACTGAGGCTGCTGGACCTGCTGCTGCAGGTGAGAGGGGTAAGAGGATGCATGCTGCTGCTGGTGAGCCTTCTGCTCACGTCTCCAATACTGTCCCTGCTGCTGATAGGGACGAGATACGAATGATGATGGCTGGTGTGCTGGGTGCTGCTGGTGATCCCTCTGCTGGGAGTACTGCCCTCCCTGACCGGCTGGCTGCTGTTGGGGTTGGTTACCCCCATTCCCCCACCTGAATCCGGGATGGTCTCGTCGGATTCCAGGTTGAGGCCGGTCATACCAAATACCGTTGACATCCATCAACGGTTCCGCATCATAAGGGGCGGGTGGGAGTACATCCAGAGGCTGATCCGGCTGATATACCACCATCTGCAAGTCTGGAGATGGTGGTGCCTGGTAAGAAGGCTGCTGCTGCTGGTATGGCTCCGCCTGTACAAGGTGAACTTGTCTAGGCTGCTGCAAGGAGCTGGAGCGCTGGGACGAGCTGCGGCTGCCACCGGAATCGCCTCGCGACAGAAGACGGGGCTGAGGAGCCGTCTGTGCCTCCTGAAGACACAAGAGCTGGGTCTTCATGTCGCTCAGAGTCTGTGCCATTTCTTCCATCTGAGTTATGCCCTGGCACTGCTTCTTCTCTATGATCTCCATGCGGTCCAACTTCTCACTAATAATCCCCATGTCCGCAGCGGCCGACTCTGCCTGTGCGGCTGCAACTGTGGACGAACTGGAAGGACCTGCATCAACCCGTGCTATCCGCTGATACTGCACGGGTCCTGGCGGCTGAACTCTCTGTGTGTACAACCGAGTCTGGGACATTACCATGTAATTCTCGGACATCTCCTCAAAGATGGCCCAGACTTGGTTGTGGTCCTTGGCAAAGTAGGACCCGCCGCAAGAAGCATTCACCAGTCCCTGAAGCTCTGGTGTCAGCCCACTGAAGAAGCTCTGAACTAGGTTCGGCTTCGAAATGTCGTGGTGTGGGCATCTGTCTAGAAGCTCTCTGAACCTCTCCCATGCCTCGTGAAATTGCTCGTTAGGGAGCATGGAGAAGTTGTTGATCAGGGACCTTGCTGCATTTGTTCGCCCGAGTGGATAGTACTTGTTCAAGTACTCGGTGCGGAGTTGATCCCAGGTGTATACAAACTTCCCTAGATGTTTCAGCCAGGCGGCTGCTCTATCTGCCAGTGAAAAAGGGAAGGCCATCATTCGAATCGTATCTTGGTCCACACGACGGTCGTGGACAGTGCTGCAGATCATCAGAAACTCCTGGAGATGGAGGTGGGGTTCCTCAGTGGCGAGTCCGTGAAAATACGGAAGCATCTGCAGGGTGTTCGGAGGGAACTTGAAATCCCCCACGATAGCAGGAATCACCACCCATTGGTGCATCAGTGTAGATCCAGGGTTGTGAAGCTCCCGCATCGGTCGTGCTGCGGCGGCGGCTGCCGCGGCTGCGGCTGCTGCTGCGGCTGCTGCCTCTGCCTCTGCATCAGCATCAGGAATGTCCTCCGGCTCACTCGGCTCTTCTCGCTCTCTTCGGAGTCTCTCCAACTCCCTCCTCATCTCGATCATGAAAGCCCCCTGATCGCGTAACTGGTTCTGAACTGTCTCTAAAGACGCGATCAGGGTGGAGTTAATCGCCCCCTGGTCTAAGACAAAATGCTCGGGCTGGCGATCGTCTGAACTTCCGGCTCCAGCCATATGGACGTCTGCAAAATCAGAAGAGCCCAACTCAGGTTCTGTCAAATTAATTCGTCTCTCCTCGGGCTCATGTCTCTCAGGAACAGAAGAAAGGGGATCGAGGGGGAACAGGGTGGATTCGAACTCGGGCCCGGAGAGCTGGTCTCGACTCTCACGGGCCAACCTAGATGATGGAGTAGACGCGCCTGAAAGCGGTGCAGCCAGAGGCTGCCTAAGAGATCGTCTACCCATCATCTTGATCTTGGCGAGTTGGGCGGATGGGATCTGGAGAAGATATGATAGCAAAGCAAACCCCCGGTTCACCAACGCAACACAATGTGAAGACCGTGAAAGATCGGTCAATTTATCTTGTCAATTTTATTTGGTGAACATACAAGATATCAGAGCGCTTAATCGTGACCTGTTAGGATACCCGATACTCTCTCAACCGACTGTCCCGCACAGAAGAGTCGGTAATCAGTCGAGATGAGCACCGGAGGGCTTTACCTAGTGTTCGGGTCACTCTCTCGCACAATCAAACCAAACAATGAGGGGGTTGCTCTCCCCAAGACAAATTTTTAATTTGTGAGTGTCTTTTAGGGTCAATAATGTTATCCAGTCCCAATTTTTTTGTGTTTTTCTTTTTAAATATTTTTCAAAAATAAATACAAGCGGCCTAACGGTTTTTCCGATTCTCCTGATGATTAAGTCAAATAAAACAGAGGGAGAAGACGAAAAAGCCGATGCGCGAAGAAATCAATGATGCATGCAGAGAAAGAAATGCGTACCTTATCTCCAGCACTCTACATGCAAGTGATCCGCGCAGAATTTAAAGACAGAATTAAACTACCTAAATGATGCAGCGGGAAAAACCGAGTCCTAGATGAGCAATTTCTATTGATCGTGAAGAACAATAGTTAGCTAATCGAATTGAGTCCGGAGTCCGATCTTGGGAGTCACTCGGTGCCCGCCACAACGGGTCCTGCCAGCGCTGTATGTGACTCCTCACGGCACGTGGTCTCAAATTCAATTTCACTAACTTTTTCAATGAATTTTATTAAGGTCCAATTACGTTCTATAGGAACAGATATTCTATTAAGTGTTGGGCCTTAAAAATCTACGTCACAATCAACAAAAATTCCTAAATCTAGGGGCTAAAACCGCGAGAAACACCGGAAAAGGCAGCTAGCTATAAAACCACGATAAAAGCCGCGAAAATCCGAATGGGTCCCCCGAGCACACCGGTGCCCGGCGAAACAGACCCGCTAAGTTACAAGTGTCCACAGTTCAAAGTTCAAGTCTAAGTTATTACAACAAGAAATGTTCTCTCTCTCTCTCTGAAATAAAAATTTCCTCTCCTCTCTCTCTTCCTGCTCTTCTTCCCGTGCGGGTCCTCAAAAAGTGTACTCCAAATACTCCAAGTAGTACCTCGCACAAAAATGAGAAAGAGAGAGTGTCAGAAAACAGTTTTAATCAAGAGAGACAATAATAGAAGAATGAAATCTGACTACAAAGCCGTGCTCCCCGGCAACGGCGCCATTCTGATCGCACGAATGTCAAGAGAGAAACCGAGGTGGAAAATAAATCACAATGTCGTTGTCCTCAGTCACTCAGAACGTGTCAATCCAGAAAAATAACCACTCAAATAAGATAAAATCAAGCAAGCACAAGAAAGAGCGGTCTGCTATAGGTTTAACCTGGTATAGCTCCCAGGGTCGAACACAAGGAGCACAGATTGGCCTTGCGGCCTACGATGTAGTCAAGAGTCCAGAAGAATCTTCTTTTTGGTTTTTATTTGTTTTTGTATTTTTTTTAGATTTTTTAATCAATGAGAAAATGAAAGAAAGTAAATGCAAGGTGACTTCAACAATTTGTACAACACACAAAAATGATGCAAAAATTAAGGAAAAATGGTTTTTAGGTTTTTCAAGTTTTTTACTGTTTTTGGTGAATTTTTGGAATTTTTCTAATGGATAAAATAATTATTAAAAATCAAACAATGCAACAAAAAAAGGGGTACTGTCCAGCAAGGTTAGAAACTCAAAAATAAAATATTTAAGAGCTTCAAACAACCCTGGAGGTAATTTTCCTATAATCTATGAAGAACAAGGAAAATTTAGGCACCCTAATTATTGTTTTTGGATTTTTAATTTAATTTTTAGAATTTTTATGAGTTTTTAGGGGTTTTTCAATTTTTATGGGTTTTAAGTGATGGACAGTAGCCAAAATTGGCTAGAAAATCAAACAACCAGTAAACAACAAGTCCTAATTTTTTTGGAATTTTTGGTGAAGTTTTTATATTTTTTTGGTATTTTTTAAGTCAAACAGTAGCAAAAATAGGGGTTTTTGATTTTTTAAAAATAATAAATGAAATCAAAATGTCTCCAAAAAATCACAGAAATTCTTACACCATGGCAGGAGCCATGTGTCAAAATTTCATTGGATTTGGAGGTCGTTTTGATATTTTATTCAAAAATAAAGGTGGGGCACTGTGCACAGGGACCTAAGTGCAAATACCCAAAAGTTCTGGGGTCCTGGTGCAAAATACCCAAGAAATCACATGCAAGCACGTGTCTGGGGCACACAGGGACCTAAGTGTAAGAAAAACCAAGTCCTAGGGGTTATTGATAACACGTATCAAAACCCCAGGGACAAGGTTGCAAAAAGTCCAAGAAATAAAAGCACATGCGCCAATTCAGCCTTCACAGGGGTATAAATGCAAATAACCAAAATATTTCATTCAATTCAAAACATCCAGAACTACAAGGCATATATTGCAAATAACCCAACAAAACACGTGCTGACGCACGTGGGTCTCTACTGGCGGGGGTATAAATGCAAATACAATAAAGCGCGAGGTCCAGAATGCAAATGACCCAACGTTAAAAAGTTTTTAAAAATAATTACAGGACTAAACAGGAAATAACAAACTACGAGGGGGGCCTACGATATTTACCCCTTTATTAATAGCCGACGGTTGGATAGGCGCCACGTGGGTGGATCGAACGGTCTGGATGGCGGCGCCTCTTCTCTCTTCTCCTCTTCGGCTCTGATCGACGGCCAAGGAAGAGGCACGTGGACGATCGAGCGGTGCTGGGCTCGGGTGCCTCTCTCCTCGGCTGCAACGGTCCAGATGCGCTCCTCGGGTGGATCAACGGTCGCTGCTCCTCCACAGATGGATGGCTAGGATCAGATCTGGAGCAGAGGATGCATCGGACGGCTCTGGAGGGTCCTCGAAGAACTGGTGGCCGGCGAACTTCGCCGGCCTCGTGAAGGTGTATCCGCCCTCCTCAGCTGCGCCTGAAGGTCGGAGAAGCTCCGCTGAACGATCCCGCAGCTGCTGGTGGTGGCCAAGAGCCCAGCCGAGCCCTGAGGGGCTCCGGCGAGACCTGGCGGCTCGAAGCTCCTGTCTGAATGGCGAAGGGCCTCAAACGCCCTCGTTTCGACCTGCAAAGTAGACAAGGAGCTTCGCGGGTCGAGGGCAAAGTGCCTCGACCCAAGAAGGCGGGGTGAAGATGGACTGTGCGTCGTGGCGAACGAGCTCCGGCGAAGCGACGGCGAGGGAACTCGAATCCCAGATCCTTTGCGATCTGGTTGTGCGAATGGGTGAAGAAGGTGCGTGGGGACACGGTGAAGGTGATAGTCGGGTCGGGGGGTCGAGATGTTACGAGAGACGGTCGGAATCGAAGATGTGCGTCGGAGATGTGAATTGGGCGTAATCGGAAATTAAGCTAAATGGAAGGTCGAATCGGGTACCTGATGGCTGAAGTAGACTGTGCTGGAGCGTGGCTATCTCCGGGTCGTAGCTTCGAAGGGCGTCAAGGCCTGAAGCTCGGTGCTCGACGCTGGCGGCGGAGCAAAGGCGGCGAAGTTCGCCGGATCAGAGGAATCACCTTCTCACCTCACTGCTACAAAGGCAACAGCTTGCTGTCACTCTTGCGAGGCCAATGGAGGTCACGGGGAAGAAGGAGAGGGTCCAAAAGATGCGGCGCGGAGGCGGCGGAGGGGAAGGATATATAGGAGTGACCGGGCGATTAGGGTTGCGTGAGGACAGCAAGGAAGGCGTGGATTTGGTGGCGGAGGATCCGGCGAGGGAGAGGGATGTGCGGCGAAGAATTTGGGCGCGGGGGTTGAATGGGAGACAGCTGGAGTCGCGTGGGAAAAATCGGGGAAGGAGGCGCGGCGCGCATGGTCCAGAATAGGAAAGGAGTCGCGGGGGAGTTGACTGGGGTCAACATTCCCCCGTGGACCAACCAGCGTCTGCCACGTGTGTGCATTTTTTGTTTTATTTTTTTAGGGTAGAAATAGGTCGAATTAGATAAAACTCAAAACATGAAATATTTTTCTTTTATTTTTTTCTATTTTTTGGTGATTTTTATTTAATTTTTGGAAATAAAAATAGGTTAGCTCTATATATAGGTATATGTACACTATATGGATTTTTATTTTTGATTTTTTATTTGTTATTTTTTGTATTTTTATGCTCATTTTGTATTTTATTTATTTACAAGATAAAATATGGAATAAAAGAATATTTTTATTTTATTTTTATCACTTATATACAAGGGTTAAATAAATAATTAAATACCTTTATATACATGGTATTAATACAATGTATTTTTGTATTTTCAATTTTGTGATTTTTATTTGATTTTTGTTTTGTTTCTTGTTATTTATTTTATTTACAATATGTAATATAGAATAATTACAAAAAGTTTAGAAAATAAATGAATTTATTTATAGGGTTAAATAAATACAAGGTGATGGATTATACACATGGTGAGGGAAGGGTATTTTTGACTTTTTTGATTTTTATCTTTTTATTTTGTTTTTAATAGAATATATACACAATATGTACAAGTATATTTTTGGGTGAGGAAAATATAAAGTATTTACAAATATATACACATGTGAGCCCCTATCTCCCTCTACTTTGGCTTTTATGCGGTCAGGCCCATGCTGAGCCCTTCCCTTGGGTTAGGTTGCTCAATATTTATTCTAAATATTTCCCTCTTTTTCTTTTTGCTCTTTATTCTTTTATTTTGTGCACAAAAACATGCTAATTATAGGTTTTTTACACAATGCATGCTTTTGGTAATTATTTGTATTTACACATATCTACATGTATTTGCAAAGGGTTTTTGTAGCTAAAATAGAAGAATAAAGAGTGATGAATGGGTATTCATCAGAGGGTGAATAATAAAAAAGGGGAAAACTTGCGGACATCTCCTTGATTACTTTCCGAATTTGCAAAAGAACCCCTGTGGGAGCTTCAAATCCAGATCTGGGTAAATTGCATACTTTATCATGTTTTATTCATTGTTAACTTTTGATGCTAGAACTTTTGAGTAATTACCTTTTAGTCCTTGTTTTGCAGAACATAAACTTTGGATTCTCTTCTTGATAAATGTTTATCATGCTCTAAAAATCTTGCAAAAATTTGTGAAGGTTCCTGCTATTGTGCTTGTCATTGTATAAAGTCTTCATCGCTTTTTATTGTCAATTTGCTATATTTAAAAAAATCAAAAAACATTGTCTTTTTGCTTGTCTACATTTTGAAAATTCATAAAAATCGAAAAAGTGTTAAAAAAAAAATTCCAAAAATATTTCTGTAGGTGCATTTTAATCTCTTTAATTTTCTGAGCATTTTTTTTACCTTTTAAAAAAAAAAATACAAAAATAGTGTAGTGTGTGTGTGTGTGTTTCTATTCATTTGAGCTTCTTTTAAAAATAAAAAAAAATAAAAATTCAAAAACCACTAAAAATTAGCTTTTCTGAAATTTGACTACTTAGTTTTTAAATCGTGCTCCTTGTGTTCGACCCTGGTCGCTATACCAGGTAAAAAGAATAGCGAAGACCGCTTACATTAATTTTCATCGATTTATCTTCTCTTAAGTGGTTTCAACAAATTTTTCTCGTTGACCGAATCCTGTGGTTGAGAACAACGACAACATTGTGACATTATTTATCCTCTCTCGACCGTGTGATTTTCGTGTCGTCAGTGGCTCCAGGAGGGACAGCGTCACAAAAATCGAACCCGCGAGGGTCCTTGAGATCCTGGGACCTGCAATGAAGCGCAAAAACCAACAGTAACGAGATCCCAGGCCTATTTAGGTGCAGAACAAACGGGATGATATGGCGGAATGGGTAGGAGTGCGTGGCTCGCCGGAGCGGGTCCGGTGAACTTTGAAGGTGGGCGTGGAAGGTTACGGAATGCTAGGCAAGTTAATAAACGAGATGCTGAAAGTACTGGCTACCTAATGAGCAAAAGAAACAAGCAAAAGACTCCCTCAAGCAGTGATGCACTGCGAGGCATGGACCTCGACGGCGGCGCCGGAGGTGGAGGATGGAGACGCCCAAATCAACGCGCAAATCGCCGCCTTGCTGGCTGGAGGTGGTGCTGTCACCACCACCAGTCCGGAGCTCAAGCACACGGGCCAGAAACGGGTCAAAATGGGGTTAAAAAAGCAATGGATGGAAATGGGGTGTTTTTAAAACATGGCTCTGGAGCTCTCTTCGAGGCGCGATCACGGGTGGCCCGTTGATCCAATCCCGAGATAATAGGTGGGCGTGAATGACCAATCAAAGGGGAGAAAAATCCCAGAAGAGATCGAGGTCAAACGATGAAAGAATCGGCCTCGAAAAAAGGGAGAAGATGGGACAAAATGCATTCTGACGCACAGCAGGCCATGGGTCAGAGAGTTGACCCAGGTCAACTCTCCAGCCCTCCTGGTTGGTCCACGTGGACCAACCAGGAAAAGCCTGGAAAAAATAATTCTAAAATCATTTAAAAATAGTAAACGATTTTATTAATTTTTGATTATAAAATAAAAAATGTTTATTATTTTATAAATTATTTTATTATGATTTTTATTTATTTTTATGGAGTATATTTTTACAAGTTTGCATTTATGCCCCTATAGGTATCTATATCTATATATTTAAGTATTCTATTTTTATTTAGGTATTTTTAATTTATTTTATTTTAGTTTTTATTTTCTAAAATTATAAAATACTTTTATATACACAAATATATTTTTATTTTAATTTTCTGATATATTTTATACACTTAATAAAATGAAAGTGTTATTTGTATAGGTATGGCTACATATATTATACCTATGTATTATAATATATACAAGTATTTTTATTTGTATTTTATTTATGTTTTTATCCTGATTTTAATTCACATAATTATTACAAGTATTATTTACAATATTATAAAAATATAAAATTATAAAAATAATAAATAAATAATAAATTGAATATTTTAATATGTACAAGTATACAATGTGGGTCCAAAAGTCAACTTTCAAACCGTAGCTCCGCCAAATGCGAAACCACCACCACTAATTAGATTATTTTCTTCTATATACAATTAAAGGTGAGTACGCTGCATTTGGAGTTTTTATTTGTGAGGTACGGGTCTGGGAAGTTGGCATTCTGGATTTTTATTCAGACCATAACTTTTTATCTGTACATTATTTTTTTGTGAAATCAATTTTGTATTTTTCTTTATAAAATTATCTACAACTTTCATGTACAAAGTTTCTTTATTTGAAGTGTAAAAAGTGGAACCAAAAATATGTCCCAAAATGAATAAAGAATGAATAAAATGTATAGGTATTTTATCTGTCTTTTAGCCCTTATCTCCCCCTACTTTATTCCTTGTCGACCTATTCATCAAGATGCCTAAGTCTCGGGGTTTCGGGTCATAAAATATTTACAATATTTTATTCTTTTTCTTTTCTTTTCTTTATTCTATAATTTTGGCACTAAAAACCGCATTTTATACAATATTTACACACAGATGCATGAATGCTAAAATGCATGAATTAATGCTATTTACACGCATTTACTAGGGTTTTTAAGGCCAAAATGATAGAATAAAGATGATGAAACGTAGCTTCATCATCCCCCTATACTTTACCTTTGCTAGTCCCTAGCAAACACTTATGCAATAAGTGCAGAAAAGAAAAACAAAGAAAAGAAAAAGAAGAAAGGTGGACTAAATTTTAATTATCAAACTTGTCTTCACAAAATCAAAGTTTGGAGCTTAAGTCGGACCTTTGGAATTTTAGTGCGGGCGGAACCTTAATGAGAACCGAATA